>JAHRHJ020003443.1:0-663320 GCA_019776745.2 Taxus chinensis
ATGCAACTGAAGCTGGACCACTATAAAAAAAAATGAGGAAAACAATATTGAATATAACGGGGGGGCGGATGCCAGAAAAATCAAAACACACATGCGAAAACTAAAAAAATAATGCATGCATGTTAGATACGCAGTGAATGAAATATGAGGCGAGAAAGAAAAACACAGACCTCTCTTGGAAAAGGGAGGAACGATAACATCAACGATTGTAGCTAAGATGAAACAAACAAATCTACATGCCAAAAACTTCACACTCTCTACTCCTTATTTCACATACTAAAAAAAGGAAGACCGATTTTGGATTTCTCGCTTTCAAAGTTTTGAGCCTTTATAAGATTCTTGTATCAAAAAATTAGGGAACATTTTGCAAGATAAAATTTTGGAAGCCATGGGTGTGATGAATCCTAATTTTTGGAATACTGAAGGTGGCCGTGCTAGACTTTGTCAGAAAGCATTTCCATAAATCAATGGGTACAATAATGGAACAATTTACAAAGACGTCAGAGCTCAAGGGTATGCAAATCAAAGGTATACTGAATGCCGATTTATTAAAGTTTCAGTCAACAAAATTTTGCAACAACAATGAGGAACCAATATAAGAATTTAGATCAACCTTATGAAAGTGGTGCTATTACAAGGCTGTGGCGAGGAATCTATCAAAGTTCTATCTTACAAGAAGATATCAGTGAATATTTCAAATTATATGAGTTATGCCAAACAATGATTTTGTGGTATGTGGAGGATGAAAGGGTTTTTCAGTGCATTGTCATTTATAAAATCAAAACTGAGAAACAGGTTGGATAAAAATATGGAAAGTTGCATGAGGTGTTATGTTTCTTGATACTCCATTGAAACCTTTCCGTTCGACAGAGAAATTGTGCACTGGAATTCCCTTTGCGAAAGAAGAGGTGTGAATAATACAGCTACAAGTACAAATATTCCCAACCTTGAGAGTGTAATTGGGTCTTCGTCACATTCTACAGAAGACAACATCAAGTTTGATGAAGCTATTGATAATGGATTGTTTCAACTTTAAATAGGTATCTTCTTTATCTATCTTTTATCTTTATCATTAAAGATGTTACAGGTCTATATACTAAAAATGTCAGGAAATTCACCCATCTATCTACTAATCCATTTCTTGTGTTGGGTTGTTTTTAAAACATAGATCTAGCTCATTACCTGTGGCAGTGATGATTTCAACTTTAAGGAGGTATCTTTTTTCCCCCTTAATCTTATTATTTGTTACTATTCATTTTTTTCAGCTCTGGTTATCATTAAAGATGTTACAGGTCTATGTATTTACATTTAGTTAAATACAATCTTTTTATTTTTTGAAAACGTGGGTTGACATCCATCCGAGGAAGCTGTTACTCCTCAGGACTGACAATGTCAAGAAACTCACCCATCTATCTACTAATCCATTTTTTGTGTTGAATTTTTTTAAGACAAAGATCTAGCACATTACCGATGATGATTTCAATTTTAAATAGGTATCTTCTTCAACATAATCTTATTGTTTGTTACTTTACATTTTTTCAGCTCTTGTTATCATTAAAGATGTTACAGGTCTAATTCTATATATTTACATTTATTTAAAGATATTGTTGGTCTCAGTTAGTTGTAAAACAAGTCAATGGTATATACCAGTGTCTTAATGAAATAATTCAAAAGTATAAGTATCATGTGGACATAATTTTGACTACCTTTAACCGTTATGAGCTTCAAACCACCCCACATTCTACTAACAAATTTACAGATACCATGGCCTACCTGGATTCTTAGATACCCACTTTTCTTGCTAACTCCAAAATATTTGTCACTTACAAAGGTTACAATCAATGTAGGAAACATTCCGAGGTAATGGGCCCTTAGAGGTTACTCGGCCACTCTTTACCCTAATCAATCTTCCCCAATTTCTCCATTTTACATTTTTACTATTAGTCAGTTTCCATTTTTTACACTACCATGGAAAGTGACACAAACATACAATCTGGACCAACTTAGATACCCACCATTTTCTTGTACAACATCTTACCATAAATATTTGTCATCATTTATTTTTCCATGTTATCAATCAACTTGAAAATTAAATTAGGACCAACACACTTAAACTCGACCGTGCCTAACTGACATAGACTACACCCTGCCTAACTGAGGTTAGCTCGGCCATGCCTAACTTGACCCTAACTCCACCATGCCTAGCTGACCTAACTACACCATGCCTACATGACCTAGACTCCACCATGCCTAACTGACCTAGTCAGTTTCCACCATGCCTCACTTACCTAACTCAATCATGCCTACATGACCTAGACTCCATCATGCCTAACTGACCTAACTCCACCATGCCTAATTCATCTAGTTTCCATCCATACACAAATACCATTTGGAAGATTAAAACATCAAGTACCATCATCTATATTATAAATCTCATCATCTATAATAATAAAAGTATTTGTATCAATACAAATATAGAGATCAATTAACTTAAAACAAGTTCACATACATCATCTATCATTAATTATCAATTATCATCATTCATCATCTACGTCCTCATACAATTCGTGACAATGCAAGTAAACAATAAACATAGATATACATTCATGCATAATCACCACCTAATGCAATTCAACCATGCCTAAAGATTGTACCTAACTCCACCATAATTAAATTCAGCTGACCATAGTACATACTTACCATAGTAGAATTACATGACCTAGACTCAATATTTACCAGTTGCCTCAATAATAAAAGTTTCTAGTTTTCAAAACCCTCTTTTTATTCCATCCAATGCTACTCCTCTGACTCTAACTCCCCAACGGCTTCATGCCACTGTACATGTACCTAGACTCCCCCAATGCCAGAATTGACCCCTAAACTTATAAGATCTTCCGTGGCATTGTCCATATTTTTTAAAATCTAGTTCTTCTTGATTTGTCACATCTCCATGCGACAACAAATTTACATTAGTTGCTGCTTTAGCTTTGAACACATATGTCAGGGTCGAAACCATGCATCTTTAATTATCCGCTTAAGTGTATTGTCATGTTTGTTAATAAAAACAAGTATTTGTGCTTCAATTTTTTTGCTGCGGATAGACTGAATAATTCTTGTCTTAAAAGTGAAGTTGCACATACCTTCATCTATGACTCTAATTCATCAATTTTCATCATCATTCATCGTCTACGTCAAAAAGAGTAATGTCAATTCAAAACATTACTAAAAAATGAAAATTTCAAGATTAACATACATATAATTCATTGAATGTAATCAGTACATCTAACCGCTCTATCTCTTTCGGCATTTAAAGATTGCTACCAAATCCTTGTCCTTGGACCATTTATTAAAATATGCCTGGGCCTCGGCACTAATATTTTCCAATTAGTTTAATGACTTATCTAAACTGTCATCTTAGTAGTTGTTGTTATACGTGACAGTCCCAATATCTTAAAGTTTCGGGTAAGTAATAAAAGTTCCTAGTTCGCAAAACCCTCTTGATTTCTGGACTGCAGCAATATCTACTCCTCTGCTCTTCTTCCCCAACGGCTTCTTCCATAATGACTGTACCTCTTTCCCCATTGATAAGAGACTTTAATCCCTAAACTTATAAGATCTTCCCATTCTATAAGCTGATTGATCCAGATTTTTTATAAACTCACTCTTCATGGGATTTGACACATCTCCATGCGACAACAAATTTGGATTAGCTGCTGCTTTAGCTTTGAAGTAATATGTCTAAAGTCGAAACCATGGCAACTGTTAACTATCTGAATCTGAGTGTATTGTTTTGATCTTGCTAACCAAAACAATATTTTGCTTCAATTTTTTTTGCTAACGGATAAAACTGTTCTTTCTTGTTTCTACCTTTGAACTGGGCTAAAACCTTCGTTTCACTCTTCAAATTAATCAATATTTCAGACTACACAATAAGAGTAATGTCAAATCAAAATATAATTAAAAAATGTAAATTTCATATTAACAAGATTGATTGTTTGAATGTAATAGTACTGTATAACTTGAATCTATCTCTTTCGGGCATTGATGGGTCGATTGCTACCAAATGCCCAAATAATCTTCATCTCGGATTTATATTGTTCAAAATAGATATGCCTCGTTGCACTCGGCAAGCTAACCAAGTGAGAGATTTGTGGAATGACTTAAAGGAGGAGGCAATGTTTAGTGTTCCACTAGGGGCCGGAGCAAAAGGCGTGCATTTACCAATGTTCTTTTTCACTTGTTACTCGGGTTGGCATTTTAAGGGAATCCATCTTCGCAGGTTGATTCTGGACTGTCGATTCCGCGGTATGATCAGGACTATCTCGTGTGCTGAATAATTTACATAGACGACTAAAAATTTCATTGATAGGAACTTTAGCCAATCTCATCCCAGTTCTATAAGCTGATCGATATGAGGAAAACATACTACTCACTCACATGGGATTGTACAATTGTTAACCAAGGGGTAAGTTTCTCTCAAAGTGCTACGGGTGGCCTTGTAGGACTGTTGTACTCATTGTTTGTCTCATGAAGATATGATCTTGCATGGCGACTGTATGGAGTGAGCTTTCAGCAAGATCAACTGCTACTTGAGTTTCTGAAACTTTGGGTGGGCTATGTTCCAAAGTCCCTGAAAAAATTAATCAAGATTTAGATAATTAAATGTTTTAAATTCATTTGGTTAAAATTCAAAATTGTAAAGCATATTTAAATTGAAATATGAAGTATACCTGTTGGAATTTGTAATCATCTCACGGGTATATGAAAAGAACCAGTTGGGTCTTTGGCGTTATAAATGCCCAAATAATCTTCATCTAACTGTTATATTGTTTGGAATAGGATATGAGCTTCCATTTCAGATTGTGAGTCCCCCGAAGCCACTCAACGTGAGAGAGTTGGCCTCTTCGAAAGGAGGACGGCAATGTTTCGTGTTCCACTAGGGGCCGGAGCAATAAATCATGCATCTGTAAAACATTAAAATTTAAGTTTTAATAATTGTGCATCTGTAATTTCGAAAATTGAAATACAATTACAAACTAAATAGTTTATACCTATTGGGTCTTCAAATGGAATTGACAACTTCATCAACTCCTCATCAGTGCAAGTAGGAATTTTTGACATCTGTGCTGAAAAGTACAAGAAGTGCCTCATAATAAATGCCGAGGAGATAGTTTGTTGAATTCAATGAAAGGTTTTTTTGAAAATTTTGAATTTGTAAACGTCACTATCTTATTTTTTTGGATAGATACCTTGTTGCACCAATCAAGGGGTTGTTTTGAGATAGTGTGCTAACAATGTATGCAATGGCCCAGGATTTGGTATATCTGTCATTGGCGACCCTGTTCAGAAGATATGAATTCATGCGATTGAAAAAATGAAGTAAGTTGGCAGCAAGAAAGTGGTGTGCAATTGATTGTGTATGTGACACCAGGTGCCTGGATCCATTGACATGGTCCCTACAAATGCGATCAATAGTGAAATGTACTATAAATTTATAATAGCAATTTGGTATCAGAATAAATTTAAATTGAATAAATAAATATGTATTAATTTGGAATTATACCTACAATCAATATATGAGAAACCGTATTACGTTCTTTGGCGTTTAACAAGTTCAAACTGTCTGAGGGTTTGGAGAGGAGTGTTGCCTTGGTCCATAACAGATTGTGTAAATTTTTGAACCGAAGGCCCGTAAACGTGATGGATGGCCTCTTCCTGCTTCGATAACGCCTGAATTGGAGGAGGGCATTCAATAAATCGTCTCAGAGTCAAAACATTAAAATTTAAGTTTTAATAAATGTGCACTGTAATTCCTCGAAAATTGAAATACAATTACAAACTAAGGATGAGTTTATACCTATTGTTCTTCAAATGGAATTGACAACTTCATCAACTCCTCATCAGTGCAAGTAGGAATTTTTTTATCTTTTAAATTTAAAAGTGCCTCATAATAAATGCCGAGGAGATAGTTTGTTGAATAAATGAAAGGTTTTTTTGAAAGTTTTGAATTTGTTAGGTCAGTTCTTATTTTTTTGGATAGATACGTGCACCACGAATTTTTGTTTTGAGATAGTGGCATCAATGTATGCAATGGCCCAATTTGGTATATCTGTTTGGCGACCCTGCAAAGACAATTCTGGATTGAAAAAATTGAAATAAGTGCAGCAAGAAAGTGGTGTGCAATTGATTGTGTATCCACACCACGCCTGGATTTATTGACATGGGCTGCAAATGTGAAACAGTGAAAATTACTATAAAGTTATAATAGCAAATTGTATCAGAATAAAAAACAGAATAAAAAATATGAATTAAAACAAATTATACTTACAATCAACATGGAAACCGAATGTTGATTTGAGAAATTTCTTGTCTTCTTCCAGGAGTGTTGCCTTGGTTGTAACAATTGGTAAATTTTTGAACGGAAGGCCCGTAAACTGATGGATGTCATTTGCTTTGATACTGAATTGGAACATTCAGCCATCGTTCAAAGTCACAAAAAAAGGCCATCCTCTGAATTGTAGGATGACAGAAGGTAATTCAAAATATTTGGATCTGTTTCGAAATGGGGCATATTAACGAGCCCTGTAAATTCACACGCATCCATCAAATCTTTATATTTTGAAGACATCTTTAAAACAGGATGTATGTGAGGGCATAAGGGATTCCTGTAGTTGATCTTGGAAATCGATTGAATTGGATTCTCTTGATTTTTTTGCTGAACTTGCAATTGGGAAGCATGTGAAGTTGACATTATAGTTGTACTTGCGTCTTTGAAAACGATTGAGACCTGCAAAAATTCAAGAGCGGGAAGGTGAAAACGAGAAAATGACCGGTTGAAGGGTATTTATAGGCTAAATCAGGCGTCAATGGCTTCAATTGACGCGCGTCAATGGTCTTAGCTAACGCGCGACAATAGTCTTAGCTAACGCGCGTCAATAGGAGCCAGGGATGCGCGTCAATAGGATTCAGTGACGCGCATCAATAGGATCTAGTGACGCGCGTCAATAGGATCCAGTGACGCGCGTCAACAGGATTTAGTGACGTGCGTCAATAGGATCCAGTGACGCGCATCAACAGGATTTAGTGACGCGTGTCAATAGGATCCAGTGACGCGCGTCAAAAGGAGCCAGTGACGCGCGTCAATAGGATCCAGTGACGCGCGTCAATAGCATCTAGTGACGCACGTCACTGGATCCTATTGACGCGCGTCACTAGATGCTATTGACACGCGACAATCAAGACCATTGACGTTCCATTGACGCGCGTCAGGAGTGATTATTGACGTCTTCTTGTCGCACGTTAATGATGGAGCCATGAAAAACTAGGTGAAATTTTTGTTTTGGAATACTGTCAAATTCACCTTTCGCTCAAACTGGTTCCGGGGATATTCGCCAAGTATTGTCCACCTACAATTTTATAGAGGTATCTTAAAATGAACCCTGATTATGATATTTTTAATCATAATAATAATTAAGAATTCATAGAAGTTTCATTTATAAACAACAATATAGTATATTTAGAAAAATAATAATAAAATTAATTAGAACCATGATTTAATGTATGAAATATTTTACTATTATCGATAATAATTATGATATATTATATAATGTAGAATATTAGTTCAAATAAGATTATTATGTAACACATTTAACTTTTACCTTCATACGAAAAAGACAATTATATATAAAGAATTTCGTGGTATATTATAAATCCAAATTAAGAAAATAACATTCGTTAAACAAATAAATATATTAGGTATAAATAAATTGTGTTAGTATGTATAGTTTCATAATCATATTAAATTAACATAAAATAATAAATGATTAAGGAATTTTTCTTGACACTCATATTAAATTTCTTACATGATATAAAATTAAAACTCTTAAACATATAAAAATTAATTTTTAGAATTAACTTTATTCTAAATATAAAGAGGGTGGACATATACCTTCTAAAAGGAATATACTTTATTGTTTTTAAGGTTTTTATGTGAGTAGACATCAAATTTTAGGCTATAAATTAAAAGATATTAAGTAAGATTTTAAAAATTATAAATGAAAGTAACTCTAAAAAATAGAGTATATTTGAATGTACAAGTTATTATATAAAAAGGGTGTTGAAACAGTAAATAATAAATATAATTTAATATTAGATATTTTAAATAAATAAATTTATGTTGAAAATCAAGTCTATGAATTCATGACCTATCATCCATATGCACAACCTACCATTGTGTTTCACGTGTTTTGAATGTAAATATTTTTTTTTAATATACAAATTATATAATGTAGGATATAATAAAACTAATATATAAATAAACAACCTTAAATATATGTATATAAGTGTACGTAATTATTTTAATAAATTAGTCTTTATCGATTTTTGGTCTAAATTAAGGCTAATAAAATAAAATATAAATTCTTATTTTAGTATTATAAGAATTGATTAATTACATAAACATATAGTTATAGCATTATAAATGCAAGAGTAAGATAGTGATGAATATGTAAATTGTATATTTGATAAAATTGTTTGAACAAAACCACAATAGTGTAACAATCGAAGAAGTGTTTTCTTCAGGTTGAATGTTACAAATGAGTGAAATATAAACTAAGTCTTAAGTGGTGTCTAAGTAATGATGAGTGTATACTCTTTTATTACAATATTTTATTTAGAACTAGTCATGAGTTTCTTAGAAACAAGACATAACCTTTGGGATACAATTACAAATGATAGAGTTTGACATATATATATCTTGTGATTATTAATAAAAATATTTTATGTGCATCATTAGACGTGGGATTCTTATTTTGTCTATATTGGAGATGTCTAATATTGAATTACATATAATATTTGATAAGTTAAATCGAGTTAAATAAGAATATTTAAGGTTTAAAGGGAGGGAGACGACCCCATATAAAGAGTCATTTTTACGAATATAAATTAAATGTGTCATTGTGTAAATTATAAAGATTGTAATGTTAATTCTAAAAGGGCGACGAATTTAAGATCTCTATAATTATTAAACTTATTATGCACAAAAGTTTATGCATGTTTTTTTTCCTTATAGACTAGAGGAAAATCATTTTTAAAACAACAATGAATTAAAAAGTTAAATGGTTTTTTATATATAATACTCATATTATTGATTGGAAAAATATATATATGTAGAACTTAATTGTGAGTTTAAGATAGAACCTAACTTAATGCTAGAAAAGAGAACTAAAAAGTTAAGGAATATAGAAGTAAAAGAAGTAAAAATTAAATAGACCTTTTGTGATGTGAATAGTGTGACATGAGAAAAAGAATAATATATTCGTGAACAATATCCATATTTATTTTGAGTAATGGTTTGTATTTTTTATTAATGGTTTGTATTTTTTATTTATGTTTCAGAGAAAGATAAAGCTCCTTATTATGGAGAGGACAGTTGTTATGTGACAAAATTCCCTATAAGGAAAAGTTTCAACATTATTTATTGAATGAAAAGAAAATAATTATTATGGGTATTATAGAGTTATTTCCCCAAGGATTGAATTCTAAAGTAGAAGAAATAAATTTAAAATAATAATAATATTGAAGACCCCTTTAAAATAGAGTGGAATGAGATGTACATAAAGGTCCCTTTAAAATAGGAAGGGATAAAATAATGAGAAAAAAGACTTCCCGAACTCCTTTCAAAGGAGGGATAAGAATTAAAATGTGGACCCCATTTATTGGAGGATATTAATTAAATTGTAAAAATGTTTTTTTATGAATGAGTGTGTTGATTACCATACCACTCGAGGAAAAATAATATTTAAACCTTGTGGTGAGGACCAACAAGGCATGGAGAACTATCTCACATATTAGAATTATTTTCTCATAATAAACATATTGAGTGAAGGCAAGTGGTGGGCATTGGAGAGGGCCACTCTAGTGTTTCCTAACTGGGGTACACTAAGTATAACCCAAGATGGTTCATACCTAGGGCAAGAAGATTATATATTAACTATTTTCCTCCTGATAATGCGGCCATAGCTTAAGGTGTTGAATATCTAATATCACCTAAGAATTTCTTGAGGGGAACGTGGTTCTCACCCAACTTTAGAAAGATATGTACTCAACTTTGTAACTATTGGTTTACTTAATAAATTATATTTTAAAAAAAACTCTTTTTTATGTAACTATCTTAGATTTTGAATGCATATAAATTATTTTAGATGTTTAAAGTAAAATTTAATTTTCTATATTATAAATTATAAATTTGGGATAAAATGCATTACAGTCTTCTCTAAGGTGGTTCTTATATCTTTTTCTTTATCTTGAGCAAGATCCTCTTTATTAACAATGCTTCTCCAATTTCTGGAACATCTTCTTAGATAGGTAGACTCATGCTTTCTTCTTCTTTAGCTTGAGTCAAATGAAAATTTCCTTGGCTTGTAGATGGATTATCAATACATTCATATATTTATGCCCAAACTTTCCACATTTGAAACATCTAGCAAGGAATCATCTACCTCTACCTCTATTAAAGAATCTTCAACCTCTAAAAGAATACCTACCTCTTAAATACTATTCTGGGCCTTTGTGAGCTACAAATTTAATCTTTTTGGATATGCATCTACATTCTTCCTCCTTACTATCCTCTTCCTTTCCCTACCTCTTTCATGTTGAGGTTGTTTCCTTGTTAATTTCTCTTCTGATCTTATAGCATATGGATATTCCTCATCAACTGAATTTGGCATCAAAATATTGATCTCCTCTTGGATAGTGAGTCTCAATCCATTGAGGTATATGGAATATTTCTCAGCATCATCCTCAATATGACTAACTGTAATGGTCAATCTATAAAACTCTTCTATATACTCCTTTACTGACATCACTTTTTTCTTGAGATTCTGAAATCTTTTAAAAATATTTATCTGATAATACTTAGGCATGAATTTTCCTTTTAGTTTAGTCACCATCCTATCACATTTCTTGATCTTTGTCTTTCCTTTTTTCACTCTTTCTTCATGTAATCCATCCCACCAAAGAGATACATGACATTTCATCGAAAGAAACAACAAATTTAACCTTCTTATCATCATCCACATTCTCATATTTGTCCATGGAGTTCATCCAATCTATCATCTCTTCAACATTTTCTTTTATGGAAGCTTTGTCAAGGAGTTAGCATGATAAACACATACATAGATATATTACATAGATCCATAATAACAATGCAATAAACCATAAACAGTTCTAGATCATAACCATATGCAAGAATAACTTATACAAGAATCAAGATTAGGTTTACCATACAAGAACCAGTCACAGATATATCAACAACCAATATCCAACCACAAAGATCCATTGTATTAATTACTGTAAAACACAGAAGTTGAATACATAAATAACAGTGTCACCATAAGTCATGTGCACACATAACCAACAACGTAACTCTACTAAAAACATGGATCCCTAAACCATGTGCAAATCAATACATATTTATAGGTAGTGAGGACTTTCCCTTCACTACTCATGCATCCTCAAACGAGGCTACAAGCTAAGAATATCCATGTGCCCTTAATGATAAATACAAAAGCATGCAAGCTTGCTAATAATAGACTATCTAATAATATCAACTGCAGATCTAATCCTATTAATAGCTCAAAACTATGCATGTCATTTGATCTTCCACTTGTCCAAAATAGCCTTGCTTCACTTCCAAGTCTTCATGTTGATGTGTGCCCCACACTCAACATCTATATTTAGCCTCATCATGAAAAATGGCTAAGTCTTGATATCACACTTTCCTAGGTGCGCCCTGTTTCACTATACTTTCATGTGCACCTCTACACCCTATGTCCACACATTCCAATCCTTTGTGCACTTCAATACTTAGGTTGTAATTCATTAGCCCAACATTACCCCACACTTTCTTCATTTCCCCCTGGAAATGGGTAACCATGACTTATCTCTCCATGAATAAAGAATAAGGAATGAAATAATAATTGTACATAAAGAATGAAAGAATACATTGGGCATTCTATCCATCTGCAGGTAGAATTAATTTTGGATATTCACTCTTTATCTCTACTTCTAACTCATTCCAATCATTGAGCGCCTTATTAGTTTTATCAAGGATGTCTACAAGTACTACTTCCATTTCATCTATATTCATATTCTGGCCCTCATTCTGTAGTATCCTAAGGACATTTTCCAGACTTGAGACCATCCCATCCATTACATCCATACATTGAGCGATGAGTTTCCCAATTTCTTTGATTTTCTTTTTATGAGGATCATGATCTACTGCAAGTGTGTCACACTTCTCAGTTACTAATGTCAGCCTCTCCTCATGACCACGTGCATCATTATTCATTACCTCAAGGACCTCATTCTCCTCCACCAGAGTCCTTGTCTTGATGATATTTTCAAGATCCATGCACATGTTCAGCACCAAGTCTTCCTTAGCCATTTCTTCTTTCAATGTCTGTAGTACAAACTCATACCTAGTTATCTTGCACGATATTGTTTTCTTTTCCTTTTCTACTAGTGTCGCAACATCCTTTGGTTTTGGCATCCTTATTATACTTTCATCCATCACCATATGGACCAGAGTGCACAAATAATACATGGAAGATGGGAACCTCTCTGCCACTTTCTCTTCCATATCTGGCCTTGCCTTCAAAATTTCATCGCATATTTACTCTGCCATACTAAGTACTGTACATTCCTTCACCTCAGTTGTCTCTTTTTCCTCTGTCAAGCACTTGATTTATGTTTCTTTATCTTTCCTATCTTCCAACAAAGCACAAATAGTTTCCGCTTTATCGATGTTTCTATGCGCAACCTCTACAAATATCTTTTTTAATGCATTACTCACCTTCTCATCCGACATCTGAGTCAGTTTAACTATTACATGGCATGAATGTGGCACTTTCTTCATCCTCCTAGAGACACAAGATTCTTCACATACATCAAAATGAAGCTCATCCATGTGAGTCTGCATACTCCACGATAGTTGCTTATGTGTGCGTGTGGTTGCCATTTCTGAATCCATTAATTCCCAGCCATAAAGGTCCTTGGGTTCCAAAGTACTTTGGAACCTAGCACGTATGATTTTGGTTGGGTCATTGACATACCCAACTGTAGGAGTTTCATACACTCCTTCATCCTTCTCCTTTCTAGAGTGCTTACCTTTAGGAATGTGTATGCCCACATCAAGCACTGGTCCTTCACCTATTTGTGTAGTAGTAGGTGCGCCAGATGGTTCACCCTTATCTTCACTCTTCTTTGTATCAACAGTGTCATCGCCCACTTCTTGTTCTTCCAATCCTCCTATATCATGTCTCAATTCTTCCTCCTGAGGTTCCTCTACATCCTCAGTGTTAACCAGAGTCTTTGGCACGTTGTCCTCTGATTTTCTCACCCTCATCATCCTGAGTAGGGATGTACCTATGCCTTTTCTTTACTGGTTCTACCTTCATAGGAGAATTCCTAGGTGACCTCCTTGGTGGTTGTGATGGCCCCACACCTTGAGTCCATGTTCTCCTCAACACTCTCCTATATTTCTGGTCCTCGGCGCCCTCTTCTAAACCTACAACACCTGTCTCCATTCCTACTTCCTCATCTTCCTTTTACAATGGAGGGGTTGTCTCGCATGCTCTTTTCTCTCCTATGGTGGGCTGCCTTCTTCTACCATGTTCTAGGCCACCACTATCTTCTTTTAATTCTTCCTCTTCTTCTTCTTCATCACCATGGGGAAAAGTAGTCTCCTCATCCTGCAAGGTGCCCACAATATGTTTTCCCTTGGGAAATTCAGGGAGCTTAAATTCATTCTCAACATATTTCTCATTCTCCAACTTGGGCTTAAGGTAGATGTATACCTTAGCCACTCCAGCCTTCCCAATTTCCAATCTCACAAAATTGATATTAATTTCATCTGAAATCAACTTCTCAATATAAGCAAACTTACTTGGATAGACATATATATTCCTGAGTGTATAATAATCAAAATCTACTTTGTCTGCATTGAAAATCAACCTGTGCACATTGGAAAACCTGTGTACTGATGCCTAAAAATAATGTGTAATGAAGGCATATGGGAGCTTGCACCAAGGGCTCCACTTTCCATCCTTCATGCCAAAATGCCCTATGCAAAAGTGTTGGTAAATGAAAAACTAAACCTGTTTGTCTAATACTGAAGGAAGATCCTTGGGTATTCTCCATTCATATTCAAATGTAGTGCGCAGGTGCTCATACTAGAGTTATGTCCTCTTCTTGTAGGGTCTGCTCATGGATCCATCACATGTATACTTCACAAATCTATCTCTGCAAGGGATTTCTTTTCCTCAGGGTATTGCCAAATCTTATCTTTTGGCCTGTCATTGGGCACTCCAATCTCTACAAACACAATAGACAGAAGGATCACACCAAAACTTATCTTATCCCCCTAGTGTGCCTCTGCAACAATAGTCTTAGCAATGAAGTTAGCCAAATTGTAGACAACTCCTTCTGTCATCTTCTTTGCAATGTGCAACCATGCTTTGTTCACTTGTGACCAACGCTCCTGATTGTTCAACTTGGTGAGGAGGTGTTTCACCTGAATAACAAGGGTATTTTACAACTTAGAGATATCCATTCCCACCCTCCCTTCATGTAACCCAATGCTTTCTTGGTTGCTTCTATGCCCTCCTTATCAGTGAGATCACTGTTGACTTCGGTGCCCAAGCTTCTTAACCCTGTCAGTCTCCCAATCAGGGGTGCGGTAAGCCTCATTCGCCACCCAAAAAAGTAAAAGAAGTCCTCATGGACTTGGCTCATCAACCACTGGTAAAGCTTCTCTAGTTTTCCAAAGTAGGGGAGTTCATAAAGCTAAAAACTCCCATATTTGACAATAGTTTTTCCCTACGTCGTCGTACATGACCATGTTATTTTTTGTTCTTAGCATTGTTTTTACCACCAACAACTTGTCCAATTCATCTTTATTATCCTTAGTCCTATGGTTGTAGTCACTTACTTTGCAACACCGAACGTGTGACTCCCAATCACGGCCCATGAATACCCCTTCTGGATACTGCATCTCTGAAAATTGACTTTCGAGGGTGTATTCAACTTTTGTTTCTACTTCCTTCTACTTTCTGTCCCTTGTAGTCACTCCAGGTGCTCGCTTAGGTGCCATAGTGATGATAAAAGTGTGTTCTTGTAGTCGATTTGAGCTCTACAACTCAAAAACCCTAGCTCGTGCCCTAGCTTAAAACTTGAACCCTAACTCATGGATTTGCTTCCCCACATGCCTTTGTTTCACTCAAACACTCTCTCCAATGGAGTGCCAATCAGTCATGTGCACAAATTTGTCTGGTTCAATCTCTATCACAACTCTTCACACACTTTCTCTCTCACTCTTAACTCACTCTGATAACTCACTCGATTCTTTCAATCACAAGGTAAAAATGATTTCACCAACCCACCTTTTATAACCTTTGTAAATTTTTCCACATTTATTTCTCTCCACCTACCACCATACTCAACATTAAATGGTGTTTCTTTTCTTTTATGCACTGATTTTTTGCCCCAGTCATAACCTTCTGGCATGCCTACTACTTCTCAGCCACAAAACCTCCTTTCACACACCTTCATGCACCAAAGTACCTATCCACTGTGCCTTTCACCAAGTAGTTTCCCATGTTGCAGCCTACCTGTGTTACACTGCGCATCCATTCATCCACTCGTGGTTTTTACTTAAGAGCAATTTTTCTTTATCCGCACCTTTACTTCAAGCACCTGCACAATATTTCTCTATGCATACCCATTTTCCAGAGAATGTTCAAACTCAATCCATTTATCTTGTATATACTCCAACCCACACTAAAAGCATGTGCGGTCCTCTACGCATGAATTCAATAGATATTAATCAGCTTTTGGCACACAAGTGTGCTTATTACACAAAACACTGAACTAAATTGACAAAGCATAACAATGATGAAAGGAAACACATATAAAGGAAATGCATTAAAGGGAAACCTAATCTAATGGAAATACTTCCTTTTTTACAAACACCAAGAAGAATTATTTATAGTAGGGCTTCAACCTACTCCCGTTGAAGTAACCTGGGAAATTGTGTCCCATCCAGTGCCTGTAACTGGCAAGCACCTGAATCAAGTATATAAGTCACAACATACGGTCCCAACCAATGCACTTTGACTTTCCAGGGTGGTGCAAAAACTTGGAATCATAAAGAAGAACCATCTGTCCAACTTCAATCTTTTTATCCTTAATATGCCTATCATGCCATGCCTTCTTCCTGGCCTTTTCTATCTTCTGACTCCATCTGAGAAATGGCACACCTTTCATCCAACTGCATCAGTTTATCAATGCACTCTTCAAGTGCTTGTTCATCACCCAAACCTCCTTGTGTGCAATACGCAAAGAAGGTAACATGAATTCCACTAGTAAAACAACCTCTGTGCCAAACACCAACTGAAAGGGTGTGGCTTTGTTCAATCTCTTGTAGGTTTTCTGTATTCCCAAAGTACAGAAGAGACTTTATCATCCCAGTCCTTCCTACCAACATCAAAAATCTTTGTCAATGTATGTCCCAATATCTTGTTAAAAGCCTCAGTAGTTCCATTAGCTTGTGGGTGATAGGGTGTTGTTTTATGGTGTGCCACCATAAATTCTACCAATAGTATCCTGATAGTCTCATTAAGGAAATGAGTGCCCCTATCACTTGTCAAACTCAATGGGCATCCATACCTACTGATAATGTTCTCCCATAGAAACCTTGTTGTTGTAGTTGTTATGTGCAATCCTTTGTAGGTGTTGCTTCTTCCCACCTTGTAAGATAGTTTGTACAAGTTATAATGTAGTGTGATCCAGTCCTACACACGGGTGGGGAAATAGGACCCACAAAGTCAATTGCCCACTTTTCAAAAGGTTCTGCACTAGCAATAGGCCTTAAAGGCATTTCATCTCTATGCCCAGGCTTTCCAAGGCACTGACAATGATCACATGCCTTACAATATTCTTTACAATCCTTATACAGTGTTTCCCACCACAAACCAGCCAATAAAATCTTGTGCACAGTAGCATCTCTTGCATAATGTCCACCTACAATCCCACCATGAGCTTCCTCCATAATAGCTTTGTGCTCATGCTCAAGCACACACCGGTGCAAAACTTCATCCTGACCTAGTTTGTATAAATCTCCACTAATTAACATATAGGGTGCAACACGTATGGCAAGTTGTTTCTTCTCCAAACTCTTCATCCCTTCAGGTGCCACACCTAGTACGTAAAAATACAACAATATCTTCTAAGTCAGAGGGTGTGTGGTTCAATCTGAATATTTGTGCATCTGACATTGTATCCTCAATGCTCTACGCATCCTCACCTGAATTAATCCTTGATAAATGATCTGGTCCAGAATTACTCTTTCCTGGCTTAACCACCACTGTAAAGTCAAATTCCTGAAACAACAGAATCCAACAACATATGCACCCCTACAAAATGGGCTTGTTCACCAAGTACTTAAGTGCCATGTGATCTGTATAGAATATAAATGGGGTAGCCAGCAAGTATTGTCTAAACTTATGTAGTGTGTAAATCATGGACAAGGCCTCACACTCTGTAGTTGTATAATTATGTTCAGCTGGGGTCAACTTCCTACTTGCAAAAAAATAGGATGATCAACAATACCTTCTCTCAGGCTGGCTAATACTACACCAATGGCCATGCCAGAGGCATCCACATGCACATGAAATGGTTTGGTCCATGAAGGAAAGCACAAATAGGTGCATGAAGTAATCCTTTCCTTCAATGTTTCAAAATGTGTTTGTTGTGCTTCACCCCAATGGAACTTTCCCTTACTCTTCAACAATTCCTCCAAGGGCACGGAAATCCTAGCATAACCTTTGATAAAATTCCTATAATAACCTGTGTGCCCCAAGAATCCACACACCTCACTCTAGTTAGTAGGTTCCTCTAAGCCCAAAATAAAAACAACCTTAGCATGATCTACCAACAAGCCTTCTTTACAGATAATATGTCCCAACAAAGTCCCAAAGGGTGTAGCAAAAAAACACTTCTTAATGTTTAAGGAGATGCTCAACTACTGACACCTCTCAAACATAAGTCTTAAATTGTCACAATGATCTTTTACTAGCCCATAAATTGTCCAATCATCCAAGTAAACCTAAAAACTTATGAATGAAGTCTTGGAATGCTTGCACAACAATGCATGAAAAGACTGCAGGTGCATTCTTCAATCCAAAAGGCATAACTGTGTATGCAAAACTTCCCCATTCAGTGGTGAAATTTTCTTCTCTTGATCCTCTTTAGCAATCCTCACCTGATGATATCCAAAAAATCCATCAGTGAAGGAGTAGATCTTGCACCCTGCAATGCCTTCCAGATTTCTTCAGTAAAAGGTGTGGGAAAGGGATCTATTACACATGCAACATTCAACTCCCTATAATCCACATAAATTCTTATCCTTCCATCTTTTATTTATGCTTATCACCATAGGGCTAACCCACTCTGACTCCTCAATGGGCTCAATGATCCCAGATTTCAACATCTTATCAATCTCTTCCTTTACCTTGATGCGTAGATTAGGATTCATCCTGTAAGGCCTCTTCCTAACTGGGTGCACACCTTCCTTTAACTTGATCCTCATCTCACCCAAAGAGTGATGTACTCCTTTCAACTCATGATAGCCTCTAGGAAATAAGTCCTGGAAGTCATGCAGTAACTCAATTATCTTTGCAACCTCTGAGTCAGACCAATAATCACCAATGATGGCCTCCTTAGGTTCTGCATATGTCCCAATGTTGACCTTCTTCATTTTCATAGGCTCATGATACATGCACCTTCTCATCTGCACTATCTAAGACCTCACGCGTACCCACAGTATGATCAACATCCAGATTCTCCACTTCTTCATCATCAATCATGTAGACCATTTTACCTTTTTTGTTTTCTAGGTAGGTGTGCCCAAGCTATTCCTCATCTGTCTCTTCTTCTTCAAAACGCGCCTCCAGATCTGACTCACCTAGTAATTCCTGAATAAGTTCCTCAACCTTTGCACTATCTCCCATAGTCAAGTGCTTCATAACCTGTAATGCCTCATTCACTAGAGGTTTAGTAGAAAAATAGTCAAAGGTCTGAATCATACCTGCAGTCAGTTCTTTCCAATTCCCTGTTTCTCTATTCAATTCTGCATAAACATACCATGCACGTGCACAGCCTCGCAGAGTGAAGTAGAACTTATGCACCCACAGTGAAGGTGGTAAGGCCTCCTGCCCCTCTATCTAGAGTCTCTCACACTTCTAAACATGATGTGAAGTAGAATCCTTCCCATGAAATTCACATGTACTGGTAGGTACATTGCTCTGAAGAAATCTAGCAAAGAAGGCAATTCTCACTTCTCGCCACTCTAAAAGACTATCTCTGTGTACCATCCACCAGCGCGTTGTTGTCCCACACAAGGTATACACCAGCATATTCCTTCTTTCCACTTGATCTATCCACTGGGCTTCCATAGCGTGCATAAATACTTAGGATTTTTTCGCCAGTGTACCTTGGTACCTGGTTACTGCCCAAACACCTAACACAACGTGGCCTACTTACACAAGTAACTGTACTCTTCATCTCGTGCCCAACCATTTCATAAGTCCCATGCCCAGTTGTCACAAGCAACACTGGTTGTATCACTCATAGACTGTGCATCATCCCATTGAATAACTCCTTCCTTTGATGGCTCAAGTACTTCAGGATCTCTAATGGTGTGCACATAAATTTTGTTCAAATCCTCTTCACTCAAAGGTTCTACATAAGGTGCATCTTTTCCATCTGTCAAAGGAATGATCATGTGCTCTTCCTTGTTCTCAAAACTGATATAACCTTTATTAAAGTGCATATCAACATTATTTGCATAACACCAAGGGCACCCAAGTAATGCTAGAAAACTATCTGCTTCTGCAAGCACCAAGACTTCAAAATCCCCAGTAAACTTGGCCCCTTGTATAGTAATAGTGGCATCCTTCAAAACTCCAATGGGCATGGCTTTAGTTCTGTTTTCCATATACAACACATTTGAAGATGGTTGTAATGGTGGCCTCCCCATCTGATTCCATGTGTCCAAGGTGAGTACATTCACTTCTGCACCTGTATCAATCAAAATGTTACTTAACAGCCATCCATCAACAACTGCATTCAAAGTGATCTCTTTATCATAATCAAGACTGTGAGGAGGTAAGTTAGCATGTAAAATCTGTCTCTCGCACTCAACTCCAGTGCATGACATCTTTCCCTTAACCATTCCCCTAATAAAGGAATGATGTTTCTCTTGGTGCAACATCTTACAAACCTCCTTCAAGTCATCAACATATTTCTGAGGAAGCTCAACTGCTTTTTCCTGCTCCAGCTTCCGTGACTACTCCTTCAAGCATTGTATCTCACCCTACAAGTTTCTAATAACCTCCATAGTTTCTTGATAAACTTCCTTTTGATGGGTAGGATCTAGATACTTTGCATGCAATACCTCTTGTTTTGTAATAAATGGTTTTTCTTTGGAGTCTCACATGCATGCACGCACCTCAATGCGTGTAGTAATCAACACTGGTATTACATCTCAGGGTCAGGTGCTAACTTTGGCATCCACTGATCTTCCACATCATGTTGTACTCTAACCATTCCCACACCCTTATCTTCTTGTGCTTCTTTCTCAGGTGCTCATACAAATCTGGGAATTCTTCATAATTGTGATTCTTTCCACACTAGGAGTAAATAATATTATGAGGGCACTCACACTTATAGTGATCAGGGGATCCACGGGTATAACATGTTCCAGGAGGGAACTCACTTCTTCCACCACTGTGACTTTGGCCTCTGAAACCTCCATGGTAACTCTACCTCTACCTCTACCACCTCCATCAGAGCTCCCTTCATTATGATTATGATTATGTTGCTCACCTTGTTCCTTAGAATTGTTTGCAACACTGGTCTGATATACACCAGTTTCAATGGCATCATGAATCTTATCAATAAATCTACAATTCTTTATATCATGAGTGGTAGACTTACAAATCTACAGCTTGAACCAAATATTAATCATGAGAAAAGTACATGAGGATAATAGTTTTAAAGCACCGAAATTTCAGAATAATAGAGTTCAATATTGTTTCAGAAGGATATTTTATTATTTTTTAAGATTGGGGTTCCCAGATAAAGAGATGTGCCATGAAACCCTTACAAATGAGGATTCCACTCATCATGATGTATGCCTTATCTCTAGGATCCACAATCCTCTACAACACCCTTAACACAACTCACTCAACTTGTCCTAATATTCTCTAGAGATTAATTAGTGAGTGTTAGATAAACCATTTACTGCACTTACAATATATTACAATTTTTCTCACACAGACTCTAAAATCACAATTTAACAATTTTAATTTGATATACATTTTCACAAACCTTAGTCATGAAATGGGAGAAAACATACATACTCTTATCTGCAGTATGGAAACTATAGCATGTTAATTATGACTCATATGACCTATTGATGAAAATGATTTGGGTAGGAAAGAGACATCTCAACACTTACTATGGTTTTACAGGTTCTATTTTCTAACAACCTTGAGTGTTACTTTGATCCATCGCCTGTCCACACTCAGCCTGGTATTTCTGATCTCCCACTAAACCTTTGCAATTATAGCCAACAGATTACTGTTGCTTTTTTTCACTATTTCATGTTATCGGGATGATGTACATTAAGGAATTTTACTACATTCTAATTAGAACAATAATATGTTCTTAGCATACATGGGAGTATTGATTACACTAGATTCAAACATAATCCAAACATACTGCAAATAAAAAATATGGATTAAATTCATAATGGCCTCATATGGTTCCTGACAAGAGGTTGAGGCATGATCAACCTCCTTCCTCCGTTGCCTCCTGTGGAACAATCCATGTGAAGTCCTTGCTAACTCAAGTGCAAAGTATAGTCACTAGGATGATATTGTTCCCTCGCGATAAGTCGAGGTGCAGACCCCAAATACCAAGAATGGTTTTCATTTTCATTTTCTTTAAAAATTCAGTGTCGAATTACACCAAAAATGCAATTCTCATTTGTCCAATTTTTTGGTGGGAGATTTTTAGTGAATCACACTATGCGATTTGACAACTAGAGTACATTGAGCTCAATATTCACACTCAATTCCATTGATGACAACATGCTGTTATAAAATACATGTCAAAATATAGTTAGATTTCCAAGTCAATCATTTATTAGCTTTAATTATTCAATGTATCCCAATTATCTGGAGCATTATGAAAGCAACTGTTACACCAAAATACCATTGCATCTCATGCAAACTTTTCATCAAAGTGTATGGCTCCGTACAATATTTCAAAATCAATATGACGAAACACTTATTTTGATCAATGTGACATGTAACTAGACATTATGCCCATTAAAATACTTACCATTGTAATGACAAGCACTTATATTCGAAATGTAAACATAAATTTCAAGACAAATCTTCAACAAATTCTACAAAGGACTATTTCCAACTTCAAAGGAATGATATGGGTTCTCTTTTCTCAGACAAAGAAACTGTATTAAATCTTGCAAACATCTTTGGCTCGCACCATAAACCAAAAATCAAAACCGATCGACCTTGGAACTTGGAAAGTAGTCACCATAGTGTGAATTTCCCTCTGAAGATGTAATAGATGGTAGAAAATATGCGTGGAAATTTTAATTCTATTAGAAGAAATAAATGTCTTTCAACGTACGCTATAAGATGAAGGTCTTCAATTGTTATCCAGGATGCAGTCTCCACATTTTGCACTTCCTGTTCCGAATCAAAGTTTTATTGACCCATGCCACCTTCCTTACACTTCACAGCAAATCAGTCAAATGAATGATTGATCAATATTTTCCATGCATGTAAAAATCTTTTTCTATCAGGCATTATAAATGATAAAAAAAACATCTCTTGTGATTTCCACGTCAAATGAATTTTTCCTTATCCAATAAATGAATAGCAACAAGGTTCAATGTTCCCACTTTAGGTTTAAAGAAGACTTAGGTTTAATGTGTTCCTTCTGGGCAATCTAGTGGAAAGTGGTTTTATGTAGGTGGCTAGTATTTACCATGTCCAGCTTGTGTTTGATCCTTTTTCATTTCCTCATAGTGCATCAGTGATCAGACATCTCTCCTTCTTATGCAGAAGGATAAGATACAATTTTCTCTACATACCAAATATTGAGCTTGAAGGTTTAATTTAATAAGAAAAGTGCAGAGAAGAAGCATGAGTAGAAATAAATACTAGAGGAATTGAAAACTTCTGGGATAAATTTTTGATTCATGAAAGAGGTTACACATAAAGAGTTGTAAACTCCTAAAAATGAGGAGTCAACTCCAATATGAATCATCTCAATTTTCTCCAAATCTATCCACATATCTCTCACAAAAGATTTCCCTCATTGTCATTATGATTATGATTCCTAATATCTCTTTAGAATATTGCAACACTTCTAGTTTGATACTCACTTACATATATTAAATTATTCCTCTCATGAACTGATCTAATGTTCACCTATAATTCTCTATATCATGAGTGGTGGACTTACAAATCTTACAGTAACAAGACACATTCTTCCTTATCGTGCACTTGCAACAGTAGGGGGCACCTACTTGAATCATGATCCAAGTGACAATCTCACAATCCAGCAACATGGAACGTGCACTGATTTATGAGGGAAACTATCCTTAGTATGTCCTTCTACTTCACAATTTGTGCACCAAATACCACTGCATGTCTCATGAGCTGAATTAGCTAACAATTTTTCTAGTTGTTTTAACATTGATGTAATTTGAGCTTCCAGAAATGGGCTAACTCTAGTGTCTATGCTCCCAACTACCTCAATGTGTAGAGCTTCCTCAAGTTCCTTCACAGATCTATATAAGTATTGTGTGAGAGTGCCCTTCTAAAAGGTGTGATCAAACCTCCAACAAACCATTGAGCATGTTGAATCGGGTGAATTTCATAAGATAACTTCGATAGAAAAGTTTTGAATCATGGGCATCATACTCCCTTACGCTCTCAGCCATTAGCCCTTCTTAATGTCCTTCAGTGTGTTGATGCTTTTCTGTTCAAACTTAGGTATGTGGAACTCTTCTAAGAAAGCATCACACAGTACAGTATAGTCTACATAAAGTCTTGGTTCAGTCTGATCATACTTTCTCATAACCAAGATATGGTGCTATTGACCCTTATCAAAGTAGTAGTCAAAATCATATCATTTTCTTACCAACTCATGTGCACGCCCTTGCAAAATAGTAGCAAATCGCTCTTAGCTTGCCATAGTATCTCACACATATGCACGTGCTCTCATCTGCATCTTCAATTCCTTTATACTTCGGTAGGTGAAGGGACATCTCAAAATAGACTTTCTGGGGTTGGTGCAGACTATGCCCACTAGATCTAGAACCTGTGTTATCTCTTGTGTTCCCTCCTCTACCAAAACCACCAGAACCACTAGATCCCAAACGAGCCACCTGATCCTCCTCCTGTAGTGGGCAAACGGACCAGAAGATGTACTTCCTTGTTCCAATATTTGTACTAAACTGAACTCCCACGGTCTGCGAAGTTTTACTACTTCCATATGTAATACCAACCTTCTGCATGTGCCCACGTTCTGTGTTGATGACATGTGCCAGAAAATATACCTCTAACTGGACCCCTAAATAACAAGGACAACTTCTGCACCACCATAGATGAATGTGCTACCTAATTAACTCTTGAATTTAATGGAAAATGAAATCTACTAGTCACTACTCTACCACCCACACTATCTTGCTTTTCAATGACTGTCGTAGAAACTGGAAAACCAAGCGCAAGGGTTAGGTCACTAGGAGGGATCAAATGCACGCCTGCGGTCCTTGTAGTTTCAACTAGCATGTGCTCTCATCTGAAGCCAAAGAGGGTTATCTACCATGCTTACCAAAATGGGGGAGTTCCAGATGCTCTAGATCCACATCTTCCACATGAGTTCCAAATCCTTCACGAGCCATCTCTCTCTGCAATAACATTTATTCCGCAACATCACGCTGGTCATTTTCCAAATCCCTCTCACTCCTCATTAAACTTAAGTCCATTTCTTCTCTTTGTCTCTCTACCACCAGGTCCTGCCATATTTCACCACACCTGCTCCTTCCCCCATGTGTAGTGGGGTTTAGCTAGCCATAGGACGTTCTTCCAAATCTAGGGTCACGATCAAGATCTTAATCACTAAAGGGATAGTGTGCAAATAAGATCCTCTAGGTTTGCACAGAAACTGAAACTCAACAACCTATAGATAGGAATAAGTAGAAACTATGTACTCCAAAATGTAACTATTCAAAACACCACTCCACCAATGATCTACAGTGCGTGTCCAAGTCAGATTAGCATCATGTAAGCCTATGGTAATCTTCTTGCTGTCCAAACAAGTGCTCTATACCTCTAATTTCTCTTTGATGCATATGCTACCAGCCACTCATACAACTCTATAGGGAAATAAGAAAATAATGTCTCATAGAGCTCATGATACAAATTTTGTTCAACCCACGTACGTGCATCAAATTCAGGTCCAATGTTAAATTGTGAGAAAACTCTTCCTCTAAATTTTCTACCCAATCCTCAATACTGGCCAAATTCAATCGACACGTCTTCATCATGCAACATCCTTGCAAATACCTTGAAAAGAGGTCCTAGCAACGGAACCAAAATGTAGTCTTTTATTTTACCAAAAAGCCCAAGGCGCGCTGACACATCACTCAGCCAAAAATTAGTGCTCACCCGAAGCACACAAGGGTACCAGGTCCCTCTTTTATGGAAGCTTTATCAAGGAGTTAACATGATAAACATACATAGATATATTCTAGATCCATAATAATCCATTCAAAAGGATAAAGCATAAACAAATCTAGATCATAACCATATGTAATAATAACTTATACAAGAATCAAGATTAACTTTACCACATAAGAAATAGTCACAAATATGTCAATAGCCAATATCCAACCACAGATCCATTGTATTAATTATTGTAAAACACAGAAAGCTGAATACATACATAATAATGTCACCATAAGTCATGTGCGCTCATAAACCAGTAACATAACACTAACAAAAATGGGGATCCCTAAACCGTGCAAATCAATACATATATGTATAGATAGTGGGGACTTTCCCTTCGCTACTCATGCATCCTAAAAATAGGCTACATGCTAAGAATAGCCATGCACCTTTACATGATAAATACAAAAGCATGCCTCATCATGCAAAATGGATAAGTCATGATATCACGCTTTCCCGAGCCCACCCTATTTCACTATACTTCCACGCGCACCTTCGTGCCCTATGTCTGCACGCCCTTCCCTTCTGCACCTTTAATATTTAGGTTGTAATTCATCAACCCAACAGTTCTCTTATGCATTCCATTAACATAGCTTGAATAGGTTATCTTCTTCCTCCCCCTTTTACTCTCATCCCCATTTTGACTCTCTTGATTGTCTTAAATCCTTTGATTGCAATCTCAGTCCTTTATTGCTCTGATACCAAGATTTGATGTCATGTTCTTATCACAAACTCTAATTCATATAATCAAAAGTTCTTTCTCAAGGGAATCACAAAATGATCTAAATTCTACTTGAAGACTAAGAAAATAAAACCTTACTAATTTTAGAGATCTATCTAGGTATACTATACTTGATTCATTTTTGTAATCATGAAATATTGGGTATAGAAGACAAATTGAGTCCAATTCACAAGGCTCTTCTTGTCAAATCAATTAGGTTTGTTTTTTAGGCTATTTTAGTTCTATTTTTCTTTAAATTCACTATCCTTGAATTATTTCAATACTTTCATATACCCTTTTTTGTGCCTAAGTGGACCTCAAATTTTTATAACTCGCTTCTATGTCAATTGTACCCAGTTCACAAAGATGGGTGACCAATTAGGTTTCTTCACCTTACACAGTCCTGTCCTTGGTGGAATATCAACGAGATGTCTCTTAAATAAAATTCAAACCTTTTAAAACTTATTTTATACTTTAATAAATTCCATGTAGATATTTTCTTATGATTATGGGCTTTGGAGATTCTAAAACAATTGAGGAATGAAGATTTTAGACATAAAACCCAAAAACATGGTTTTAAGAAGCCCAATAGACAAAATGTCACTTACCTTTCATTACAAACCTCTCCACTCTTCTTTTCATGTTGAATAATATCTAGGGGAGCTCAATGTGTGTTTTTTATTTGGTAGAAAAAGTCTGTAAATGTTTTGTATACTCAAAACAACAAGCTCTAGACAGAAAAATGCAAGAATTCTACCTAGAACATGGTAAATATTAGTTTGAACACATAATAAAGTCAATGATCATCACAATTACAATCCTATTACCTTAATATATCTCAAATGGTTAAATTAAAACTCATGGAAGCATAGAAATTATATCAACTCACACTCCTTTTACTATTATTTCTTAATTGTGTTGTGTTACAAAGAAAAAAATAGTATATAGTAGCGAGTGTATCCTCTTTTCATGTTATATCTCACATGTTTTTGATGCAGAGTACAATCACACTCCATGCCATATCAACCATCAAAATTTTGCAAAACCAACAACATATTCAACTCTCTTACCTTTTCTCAAAATTGCCCTCTCAATGCTTCTTAAGAGCATGCCAATGCTGAGTTCATGCTTGGAGCAATCCACAATGACCCTGAACAATATGTAAACATTTTTAGATACCCTTTTCCATTTCCAAGGTGTGTGGTAAATTTCTTAGACAAAATCTCAATGCAAACCTCTCTTTCTCACCAACTTCTTCCTAGACCTATTACTCTTCCTAGTAGCCCTATATGAATCTTATTTTTATCTAAATTTTGATATGTGAGCTCATTTAATAAACTAAGCACCTTTTAGGATACCATTTTTGCTATTTGTTCATTGTCCAAAATTTCAATATGCCTTCCTTAAGGAAATATTATCCAAATCACACTATCTCAGGCTTTAATTAGCCCTTTAACTTGTAACAGCACTACTAGCACGAGGATTGTCATGAATATAAGGAGTTTTTGAGTGATTTAGGTATAAAAATTTTGTAATATTAATGTAAAGGTGTCTTAAATGATATCTTGAAATTTTTTATCCTTAAAATCCTTTGTATGGAAACGTTATATTGTTTTATGTGACTCTGTACCTTAAAATTTGGGTATCTTCACACATGATGATTGTCGTTTTTGAATTTTGACCCCCTTCATGAAGTCAAATTATCTTTAAATTTTAAGCACATCTCTACCCCACTTATTTCATCATTTCCACCAATTTTTATATGTTTTCAATTAGTACAAGTAAATTTATACAAATTTCCTTCTCAATCCTAGACAAGGTTTTCACAAACCAGCAAATATGTAATTTAAATGTGTTTTTACTTTCTTATCCTTTCAAAAAAATTTAAGGGTTTAAAATGATTCATTATATCCTTATATACCTCCACACACAAATTCTACATTGGAAACCTCAAAATATTGCTAAAAGATCAATCCAAACAGTCAAGGAATAAACTTATCCTTCTTCTACAATCACAATTTCCAATTTGAGACACTTACTTTGCAACAAGGAATTAGATAGAGGTTTATAACATTGAAATAATAAATTAAATTTTCATCAAACCATAATATCTTTGCAATAATCACCATATCAATGAATATTAAGAAACAATACAAACTTTGCAAGGTGAGAACAATCAAAAATGGCTCCAAAACAAAGTTTTCAACTTCCTTTTTCTCATTTCCAGCTTCTTCCTTCATACATCCTCCATGGAGCTCGTGACTATTCTCCTCTAACTGAATCTATCCTTATTTCTCCTTACCTCTCACTTGATCTTCATCTCTTTTCCAAATAGATCTTGAAAACCTAACTAACTCTTCATAATTCCTCACATACAAACTATACAAAAAAATGTATTCTTAGAATTAGAAAATTCTAACTACTTCAACACCCCCAAGGGGTCACATACCACATATATAAACCTCTAACAACTCCCACTAACCACTCAAACCTCTTACACACCCTTAACAAGCCAAATTGGCTTCATTATACATTTGAAAATTCAAATTCTCGTTTGGGCGGAAAAAACACAAGATAGAGTAAATTTTAAATTGTATGATCTTCCAAGACCTTCTAACCACTCTACCTGACCTATTATGACCCTCTAAACATGTTCATGATGAATTTTCTCAAATGGATGCATCCTAGGTGATGCTCCCGCATCAGTTTTCTATCTAGGAAAGATGGTAAACTTTCTCAATGCTGATTTCCATGTTTTGATTTAGTCCATAGTTGACATTTTCTCTCAACTCCATACCAAGAATATAAGAAATGATTGTTTCTCCTCCCTAATGCATGGACAACAAACCATATTGACCTTCCATCACCTATCAACTAGGTACTGCCTAATCTATGTGCCACATCCTTTAGAAACATGTGAAACTTCACCACATTCACCATTTACATAGAGCTTGTACTTAAGAAATTACATAATCAACAATAAAGTTCAATTTGGTGTTTTGGAAGGAAACCCCCTCAAAGACACAATCAACAAGAAAAAAAACACTCTACCTATGCCACATATGGCTTATTCCTGATCTGATATAATCTTTCAAACTTTGAATCCTACAAATTGGATCTTCCAAATGATTACAATTGATGCTCTTACATCATCTAATTCCCTTAACGAACAAGTCTTATGTAGAATCAAAAGAAATGTACCTTTGAACACCAAAATTAATTACATAGCAATCCAAAGTAGTCTTTATCCACTAGTCGACCACTCTTGTCCACACCGTGTCTAGCTTGCATCGATTCTCTAATATATCTTTGTTCCACTTGCATTCTTCATGTTCCCTTGACCTGGGACAATAGTGTTCCAATATTGAAAACCAAGTAGCTAACAACTATGAATATTCATATTAGAATATTTCATATATATCTCCATAAATATGCTCTGTCAACACCTATCTCAAAAGGATCCCTATTTTATAAGCTTCTCCATCTAGAAGTTCTGATATATTTTCTTCTATCTTTCCATGTCTCTTTGTCCTGATAACCAGCCAAACATTTTTAGTTCCTGACAATGGAACCATTGTTAGTAATGGTCCTTGGATTTCTTGTCATTAGTGTGCATTAAGGTTCATTAAGGTTATAGTCTAACTCATTTACGTTTTACTTGTGGAAACTAATTAGTAACCAATTCTTGTGCAAAGATATATCAAAACAAAACACTTAATCAAACCACGGGTTATGTTATCCATTTGTTGCGTAGATAGACTAACCCAAAGACAATAAGGAAATATATATACTTGTTTGAAAGACGATACACTAAATTGACACTATAAACTATCTTCAAATTTCTTTAAAGCAAAGTATACAAACTAGGGGAATAGATACAATCAATCGCAGTAGTCAAGTCACAACCTTTTTATGTGCAAATTTCTACAATATTTAAAGTGCCATCCGTGGATCTTCAGCTTTAAGAAGTATGATCATTTCATCTTCCTTTCTTGCTTCAAGAAGTGTTGTGTTATTCTTAGTCTTACCTTACATGCAAAATGATTAACAACTTATGTCTATCATAGAGATTACAATTACATAGTATTATATTACAAGGTCTTTGCCCCAATGACTCTCCAAAATTCATGCACTAGGTACGCCTAGGAATAAACATGTAATTTCCTTGGTCTATAGAAGCAAAAAAATATTGAATATCTAGAGCCCAAAAGCTAGAGCCTAAAGTATAGAGTTTGTATAAAGTGTTGGAATATATGCCTTTTTGAGATGTGGGCTATACGTAAATCACATATCTCAAAAGGAAAAAAAGTGTGTGCATCATGTGTAAGATGGGAAATAAAATCAAATATATCTAACTTTTTAAGATATCATCCTAGAAGCATGTATGTCATAAATAAATCATCTCTTACAGGGATTTAATATTACCTTTGTAAGCATAAGTGTAAGATTTCCCTCATAGATAAAATTATAGGCTATGTAATCACAAGAATATAATGCCCCGTATAGGTAAGATATGAGTGATGTACAAACACAAGAATGTAATGCCCCAAAATATGCAATATAAAGTATATATAACAAAGACAATGATAAATGCCCTTTTGTAGTTAAAATATAAACAATATAGTGTCAATCATTGGAAAATATATCAATGGAAAGCACAAGTATGGGTTTTTGAGCCAAACAAACATATGATATGAATGTGAATGATCTAGATCACTACACCATAAGAAACACCTAATACTTGATGAAGCCACATGGAAACATGTCACATATATAATCACTTGATGCAAACATCGTAGAGACACCCATCACGATGAAAGTGCACCAAATAGTAAATACACCTCAAGCACTCAACATGGACATAAAATAACGAATATGCATTAGTATGTAGAAGCACGTAGAAAAATTATTACACATCAAGCACAAAGAAATCACAAGGCATATTGAATACACATCAGACACCTCAAAAATATTGGAATACGCATCAGAAATGACAATGACACCTCAAACACACTAAAGACATATCAAGGGAAATGCAAACAATTCACTGCTATGACCCACCTTAGAGTAAACATTGTCAACATGGATACAACCAGTACAATGAAGATATACAATATAATTGAAGATTTGCCAGACAGATGATAACATATACAACATATGAATACACATGTAGCACATAACGCATAGTAATCCACAAACAATTCAAATTATAGATGTAAATCCATACAAGGAAATTCCATGAAACTCGAATAAATACTTGAGGAAAACAAAAAGACTAAAGTTGGAGCAACAACTAAACAATGAAATAATGGTCTATTGCCCATAGAAGTAGAGGAAAATACGTAGAAGCTAAAACTGTGAAATATGAAACAAATCAATACCCCAATTGAGTAATCATAAACAAATGAGGGCGAGGAAAAACAAATTATCGGAAAACCACACACCAAATATGGCAATAGAGAAGGCAAAGAAAGAAAAACAAGCCAAAAAGAGCAATATGAAACAAAAAAGCAACTATGTACAAGAAATAAAGATAGTTCAATTGCAAACAAAAACACTTAAAGAAAACTAATCAATAATGTAATCATACATATGGGAATTATCATCATCTTGCATATAAATTGTAGCACATGTATCATCCGGAGTGAAATCAAGATGTCAAGGTTCCCACGAGTTTGAAAAAGATATCGTGTCACCATCATTGTTATCTATTATACATCTGTGCATAATAGTATGATCTTTTACCCTAACAGTAGCTAGAAATACATGATTACTATTATGTGTTTCTATTATTGTAGCAATAGGAGGTTATGGTAAGCATACCCTTGTAAGTGTAATATTAAATTCTTGAACTTTATGCTCACTTGTTTGAGTCTAATCATTGAATGTTGCTTAAGAATTTGTTAAGGTAAGACCTCATCTTGAATTTATTGTGGAGGATAATATACAACAATGTGATTTGTAATAATTTGATCCTTGATCCTTGATCCTCGTAAGCAAATTTTAAGCATTGGTATAAGAGGGATGGAATTTCTCTCATTTGATGTATTCGTGGTCATCCAAGTAAAGCATTGCATGATCCAGTAGTGGGAACCACAAAAAAAAATTCAAATTCTCTTTGGTCCCACCCTAACAAGCAATATAACACAACCAAGAGGCTCCCTTCTTATACCATTATATCTCATGTTGACTATACAGGTGTGTGCCAAATCATCCAAATCAAGTCCAAAAGTTATAAACAAGTTTCTCAATGCATATAACCAAGTGTGAGTTGTTGAATATATATATATATATAGTTTATGTTTGGTTATGCAATTTTACCTACTTCTAACCGCTAACTAAATGTAATCACCTTCTACAGAATAAATATAATATGCATGTATCCTTTCCAACAGTGTAGTTTTGCCCTCTTTCCTTTCTCAGTTTTCTTCTGCTAACATTGGTATCAAAGCAAAGGTTTATAACCCGAGGAAGACCTTAGCACATTCCTTTTCCAATGCCATCCAACATCAATCTTAATTTTTCATAAGAGTAAGAATAGAGAGTTGGTTGTAGGGGTGATTCAAATTTATACTTACAACACCCAACCCATTGTAACTCTTTTTCAAATTATTAAAGTTGATCTTCACAAGTGTTCTTATCTAAAAAATCATTCTTATACAATCAATATCTTATTTTTGTTATGAACTTCACAAAACCCGATTTGAACTTCACTATCCAGTCGCAGATTGATAGGGTGCAAACTATTTGCATTTACAGTCATGTAAGGAATAACTATTACAAATTCGTATGGTGTAGATATGTCTTCTTTATTAGCATGTTTCAAGGGAAAATACTATGAATATTCATCCGCAAAAGACTATATATATACAGTTCATAGACATCCAGTTGCAAACAAAATCGCAAGAGCAAAAAGAGATTTTCCCCACTGTCATATGCAATAATAAGAATCATGGGGACAAAACTGCACTACTAGAATAGACGTAGGTAAAGTATATTTATTCTGTAGAAGGTAGTTACATTTAGTTACGTTTAGTTAGTGGTTAGAGGCAAGAAAAACCACATAACCGAACATAAACTATATATATTCAACATGAGACATTGTCCACCATTATGCCATCTTTACCCTCGCCTTTTATAAATGATTGTATAAGTAATGATCCATCATTTTGAACTGTCATGTAGCATATTCTCCTCAAAGACACAATTTGAATAGATTTGATTTTCTTCTCAATGGAATCAATTATTCCAATTACACAATTTGAATAGATGTGGAAGTTGTTTGTGTTCAATACGCACGTTGTTCTTTGGTTTGTCTACCATGCATGAACATTACTATTATCATTTGTTGGCTCTTTGTGAATAGTTGTTTTTATTTGTTGCACTTGAATTTGTATGTGTACTCTCCAAATGAATTTGAACATTGTCAATTAAATTTTGAATCTTGTGTTTCATAGTATTACATTTATCAATAAATTCCCATTAAGTATTATAAAATGAACTGGCATCAAAAGTTCTAAGCAATGGCCTTATAGCACCAAATTCCTTTATCGGTGGTAATGTCGTTCATTCAAACTACTACTTCAAGGCATTTTGTGGTCTTTCATTTAATCTTTTGAATTGCCTCACTCCTTGTGTTGAGATAACACAAGCTTCTTGGATGGTTGTTCTTTAGTATTGGCCATTCTCTTACCATCATTCTTAGGTTATATCTCATCGTCATTGCTTTTAGCCTTGAAACTTGGTTTATTTTGAAAACTTTCATTAGTCTCATATTTAAGCATATTTTCCTCTAAAAGCTCGATTTCAAAAGCCTTAACCGCATGGCAAAGTTCATCAAAATATCAATAAGTATTAAAAGCCAGTTTTTGTTTGATAATTGATAGTAGACTCTTGATAATAATGCTTTGAAACTTACTATGTGGTGACTAATAAATTGATCTAGTATTGAAGTCATGAATCTAGGCACATATGCAATAATAGTTACATTGGATCCTAGTCGAACTTGAGCTAAATATGTGAATGTGACCTTTGTACCAATATTTATTACAAATTGAGCCAAAAAATCATCCACTAAAATGTTGTAAAAGATTATATGGATCCACATAAAAAAATGTAAAACCAATTTTGGGCATAGCCTTCTAAACTCCTTCGAAATTGCTCAGTTAACAAATTATCATTATGAGCAAAGTCTAAGCATCAAGTGTACTATGATATAATATGGTGAAAAGACTCATTTTTAAGTAAACCACACAATTTTGGTGGTGGAATTATCTGATTGGGAAAGGATAAACCAAGTGTATCATGAGCATAAGGGTCTAAAAAGTATATCATGAGATGTGATCGTACTAGTTGGCTTATATGACGCTTGGGATAGTAAATTTATCTTCTTGTTGCAAATCACACAAGGAATGATTCATATGTTCATTTCAAAAGCTTAAATAGGAACTAAAGGATAAATCGAAAAAAAATATATTGGAATACAAAAATTAGAGAAGAAACTTGAGGAAGACTAGATGGTTGAACGAAAGGAAATCTAGAAGTATGTTGAAATATAGAAAATATTTGAGATGACAATAAAAGCATTTTGAGAATTTGGAGGAAAAACCATAAAAGGATTTTTAGAATTTGACAACATTGCATTTCGCGAAGGAATACAAACGTGAGTATGTTGAGGGGGGAATTCTTAATGGACCTCATGAGAAGGGAGTTTTTGAGAAACAATTTCTTACAATGCATTCATAATTATAGATACCTTGGCGAGGTTGTCTATGGCATACCTCTTAATATTATCAATGTATTCATCCATGTTTGCTAATTTAGCTTCAAGATCATAACCTTCACATTCACAAGGGTTATCTTGAAGAGAAATTTCTTACAATGCATTCATAATTGTAGATATCTTAGTGGGTTTGTCTAAGACATAATATACTCAATGTATTCATCCATGTAACTTCCTTCTAATTAAGATTTGTGATCATAATCTTTACATTCATGTGTTATTCATTGGAGATCTATCCCCAACATATCCATTCAATGAAGATGCATTTTTTCCATTAGAAAATACCACTTTCGAATCAAACATTATATGTATGTCTATAACCCATTTTTTAATGCCAATGTAAAATCAAATGCTTACGCTCAACAAATTGCCAATTAAACTAGAGTACTTATGATAAGAAAATTCAAGCATAAAACAAACAAATCAAATAAGGGCTTGAATCAAACACAAGACAATTAGGATACAAAATCCCCAAGAATATGCCAATTCAACACATAAGGAATCAAAATCTAATCCTAAGAAGAGAACAACACACAATGTTTAGAAAACCTACGGGACAATGTTAAGTAAATCAGATCCACCACAATGCAATCAAATTCTAACCCTAGCATAGGTGTAAGAGATCACAGGTTCACCAAACATTTTCTAGGAAAGTGGGTTTTACATCAAAATGCGCATCTATAAACATGCAATTAAAAAGGTTATAAAGGTAGACCACAATTACGAAGTTTCAAGAAAACAAATCACATGATGGATGGAATCCAAATTGGAATGTAGAGAATATACAACTATATATCAACATCCCGGAAAATATTATCATTGAATGGAGATTCTCATGAATCCCGTAGGACTTTGTTTTCTTCATTTCCTCAAGGCCTTGCTCTGTATTCAGAATACAATTTTTGTGTATCTGATTATTAGCCCAAATGAAGTTAAACGAGAGCTCTGGCTTTGTAACCACAAAACTAAATGCTGAAAGTTTGGCCAGTATTACCATATGTGACAGCCATGGTACAGTTAATGGGGTTTTTTTTTTTTGTTCAATTAACAAAATATTCACAATTTTTCACAAATTAGATTTAACTAAGCTACAAAATTTTAAACTACTACTAGGCAAAAGATTCTATACATATTTTTTACTTGAAATTCCTTACATTATCCAAAATACACTCTTGTAATAGTAAATCCTTTGTTTTTGTTGCAAGACACAATATGCAAAAAAAAATTTATGTTTTTCTTATTTCTTGTGTTAAAAACATTTGCCTGCCAATAATTATAAATCAATTCCACTCCTTGAAATTTTACATAATAGCTACATCAGCAATTACAATTGGTATACCCTTAAAATTAGAACAGGCTTGTTTGTTTTGGTCTCATTCAGTATTGGTGATACTTTTTAAGCCAACAACATACACATTGAGATAGAAAGACAAGAGTGTATACTGGGAACAAAATCCTCAACTTTGTAACATGTCTGTATAATTTTGGAACCTCTGTATATGATTGTTCCTTAATTTTTGGTTCAAGTTGCTCTTGCTAGCAATGTGCCTTAAACAATACCAAAGTAAAAACTGTATAAAAGGTACAGATTGAAGATGAAAATAATCCTTTGGATCAGATGCAATACAACGAACTTGTATAATGAAAATAAAATAAAAGGATATACTTCTCTTTATTCTCATAAATTGGCATTGTTCCAAGCCTCTCCATATCTAAATATCTGTAGCATACCTTCAAAATGAAGTTAATAAAACTGATTTTGATGTATTACAAATGCCAGAACCTAATGGCTGTGACCGAAGCATGTGCTACTTCAGAGTGCTAAAAAATAACCCTTGTCATAGATCCCAATGGATCTCAACATTCAGGTTTCTATACATTCTCTAGAGGGCACTCCAATGAATTGCAAAATATAAATAGATCATATGCTTCAAAAATTTGAATAAAATCAACGAGGAGCAGAAAATTGGTGGTATGCTCTGTTTATAACTGGTGTGAGAATTTATCCAATGTCACAGTGTGCCTAAGAGTCCCTAGAATCATCAAAAAGTGATAGACAGGTATTTGAATGAATAAGCTACAGAAACATCAAATAGATTTGAAGTGAGGCCTATCAAATCAATAACAAGGTAGACGTATATATAAATATATGGAGATAAAATAAAGTGCTGTCAAGCACAAACCAAAATTTAAAATTTGGAAGACTCTGAGGAATAAGCCTCATAGAACTGTATTGAGGAGTTGGAACTTCGAATAGCAGAGAGGAGACCAAAATATGGACACAAAAGTAAGGGCTTCAAAAATAAACACAGAAACAAGTTCAACAAGGCTTATTCCCAACCAACATATGAATAACCTTTTGGTAAACAAGAAACGGAAGAAGGAATTTTCTTTGAGTGAAATCTCGTCGACCTCATCAGGATAAACTGGGGGTATGACAGCAAGAAGAGGAGACGAAGAGCATAATGAACATTAAACATCAAAAGGCTTCAATCACAACCAATAGGAACTGCTTATGGGGTACTTCAGCTTGAAAGGAGAAATGTACCTTTCTTTGTAATTGAATTTGCAAAGCCAGAAACCTAGTTTAAATTTTTTGAAGCAATCAATTTTGACCAATCTCTGAAAAGGTAGAACCCACCAAGCTGTTTGATGTTGCAACTCGTGCTCCTGAACCTAAAACTTTACCAGTAGAAGACAGGGGAGCAGCTTCTGATGTAGAAATTGGTTCTTTGGATGGCCAAACAGCAGCCTCTGGCCGTAATTCTGAAGAGGAAGACGATGGGGCAAGAGTGGCTGATGAGGATCCTATTGGATATGGAGCCACTGGCATATCAGTTAGAGATGATGCAGATGGACTATAACTCAAAGTCCCCATCGGATGATCAAATTTGCAACTTGGTCCGTATTTGCAAATTCCATGTTGAGCATAAAAAGAGCATGTTGGGAGCCCCTGTTAATCACATTAAAAAAGATAAAAATTTACATCAGATATAATTTATAAAAAAATTAAGGAAGCATAACGAAGGCCGAAAAAGGAAGACTATAAAAAATAAATCGTTAACAATGTCCATGCTTAGTACAACACTTCAAAATATTTTGTAGCATGCCTTGGTTCATATGAGAATATAACAAAAGCTAGCACAAAAGTTTCGTATACAAATTCTGAAAATGCTTTTGCTAATGTTGAGATCCCATCAAAAACAGAAGCAAACAAGGAACTGTCAGGAAATATTGCAGCATCTCAATATGTTTATGTAATTTGATCTAATTTTGCAATAAATATAATAGAAATAACTTCCACAATTGTGATGGATGATTCAAGGACAACTGCAAACTTTATGGCACACGGTTCAGCGGTCTGCCTTTAGATTCATGGAAAAGTCAAGGTGCAAGGATGCTTTTGATATTCAAGCAAAATCTAGCCTTGTCAAAGTTTAGCTCAAATGTTTTCGTTAAAAAGTGGAGCCATTGCCCATTGGAACAGACTCAAATGCTAGCTTTTCTGGCCTTTTAAAGAAAGGACATTCCTTGTAACCCTGTTTCAGGCTGATGTAACTCTTTTGTTCCATGAAGTAATATAAGATGCATTTGTCAAAAATAAAAAAACTCATCATTAAGAAGTGTCATGTCATCCTCATTGATAATCGTGAAGAATGATGCTGACAAATGCCTTTCACAAATAGTGATAATGTGAGATTTTCCTTTATAATTGAAAAATAATGCAATGCAAATATTATGAATTTGATTTAATGATTGCTGTGTTGTCGATTAATCTCATCTATATCAGCAATTGAAATGTATCCCTTAGCCATCTACTGATGGATTTCCTTACCTAAAAAGGATAATAGAATGCTTGCTTATTAATAGTATGACCAGTACCCTCAAAAGCCATAACTAAAACCTCAGATGGGGAGCATGAATTACGTACGGAATTTCAATGTGGAAACCAAGGGGAATCAATAAATTAAACCGGATCAAGGGAGTGCTATATAATAGGTGAACGCAAAACTATAATGATTTATCAAGAAACATCGAGCAGGCTTCTAGTTATGAAGCTCAATTGATTTGGATTCTAGAAGGGCTTAAGAGGAAAGTGTCATTTATCAAAGTAATGATAGCACTCAAAGCTAGTTTCCAACGAAAAAAGGTAACAAAATATTTAATTAATTAAAAAAAACTTGAATTCTAGTATGAAAGTTTCAATTAGCTGTGCAGTTTCATAAAAAAAAGTTAAGTTTATAGCCATCCTATCTTACCCTTTAATTTAAGGTCAAATTGAAATAAGCAGTTCCCTGCATTTTTCAACCTTGTTGAAAACACTACAAATTTCAAATTATATGTAATCTTCTCCTGCTTCGTTTTATTTTAACCATGCTTTGAAATCATTTCAAGTCAAAGGCAGTTGGGTAGGTAGTGAGCCACCACAAAGGTCAGAGATCTTCCAGAAGTTCACAATATCATCAACAAGAGTAAATAATGGGAATGAAAATGTATTGTCCAAGTATCTTGCAGTATATAATATACTTAAAAATTTCAACCAATTTAATTATATCAAGTATTCAATGCTGTATGCAAACCATTAGCTTGCACTGGATGTTCTCTCATTCATCACGTGACATACAATGGCACGCCTCCCCCCAGGAATGCGCAATGAGAAAATACATCCCAACAAAATCTCTAGGAGGGAGTATTTAGCAGAACAGCTCATAGAGTTTTTATAGCTCCCTGGCATTCCACTTTAGGAGCACAGTTCATACAGTTTAATAGCTCCCTGGAAGTACACTTAGCTCCTAAATTTGGATCTAAAATTCCTTGTAAAATTCAATCCTAGCAACATACAATCTGGCAAAAAAAAACAGTCACCTGTGCCAATCAACATGAAAAATATACTCTCGACAACAAATCTTCTATTTTGATATAATCTTAACCTCAAACTCCAAACTACCAACTTCTTAAACTCAGTGCATTCTTCCAATTTCCACACACTTTGTCCACTTCGTTTGTATTCTTGCAGTTCAATGACTGACAACATCCACAATATTTCTACATCTCTTTTTGTCTATATGGATCATCTAAATATACATCCCTCTATGTTACACCAGATACTCGCAGAATTCTTTCCTTGCAGTTCTGGCCCCATAGCGATTTCATGCATATTTTTCTTCCAATATGGTTATCTCCTCTGCAAACAGACTTCCCTTAAATCCATTTACAGTCTTTATATACTATTGCAGCACTGTTTTTTTTGTTATGCTCTGCAACTCTATACAATTTAGTTTTATGCCTATATTCTCTATGCAAAATATGGTCCTGATATCAACTCACGAAATGCACAAGTTTCTATCGCCAGATCTACTATGATGAATAGTTTGGCGCAGCAACAAAACAAGTCCCCTACGATGCTCATTATCCGGGATGAAATTGTAACATCTTGTCTTTGTCATTGTATACGCCCATACTAAATAGAAAGCATGAATCAAAGAAAGTAAAAGTGTCATTATCTTGAGCCTATGTTGTACACAATTTTGATGTAATTAATTTTTCTATTTTGGGAGTATTTATCAACAGGAACAGTGGAATCAGCAGTCACACCTGCTATCCCAACTTTCTCTATGACTATTACTAAATCATACTAGCAGTTAGCCTTATTTGGAAAAAAGTGTACATCATGCGGATACATAATAAAGAAATTCCATTTCCATACATCATATAACTCTAGTACACTATGATGATCATGTTTATGATAGAATGTCAATAATACTTTTTATGCTCTCTCTATATTCATATTGTTGTTCTATTTTGTTATTCCATATTACTGATGCTGCATCCCTACATTTAGGCTCTTGAAGCCACTTTGAATCCTAGCATGTCCATGTGAATCACTGGTTATGCCAACACTGATTCTCGACATTTGTATGTTGTCATCTGTTATTGTAATCATTGTTATTTTTGGTGTTTGTACGCACCCAAAAATTACATGGTGCAACATTAAAACGCGACAAATCTCCAATGATGATAAAAACCTTTTACAAGGTAAAAATGAGATCCAGGTGCCTCTCTCTCCTTTTGTAATGTCCCCAATGGGATAATTTCTAACCCCAAAAGGAACACCTTCAAATTTGATTTATAACAAATTGCAACTAATAGAGATATATGTGATAAAAATCAATGCAAATTTGAATTTCTATAAGGAAATGCGACTTGTCATAGAGATGATTGATACTCAAAACTGATTTAAAATCGTCCAAATCTTTACCCAAACAATTCAGAATTTATCATAGATGCAAGAACATCCAAAAATACAATTTTTTCGACCAAGAAGAAGCGTTAGAAATTTAGTATAAGTTTGCAGAAAATCAGCTTACAAACATGGCTGGAAAAGAGGTTTTCCAAGCCCAAATCCATTGAAACAAAGTTGAATATGACCTCCAAAATTATGGCAAAGCTACTGGTGATGAGATCCGGGACAGCCGTGCCCTAAAATGTGTCAAACTCCACCCACAAGGGAGTAAATAACCACTAGATTTGGTAGAATTTGAAGGAAGAAATCTACCCCAACACTTGTGTCTTCAAAACCTAGCTGGAAATGCCTCAAATCTGCAATATTGGGCCTTCAAACACTGCTGGAAATTCAAATTTATCCTTAAAACTCAATGGAAACCCTTGAATAGAGCTTCCTCTCACAAAGGGTGAAGAGTTTTCCTTCTTCAACCTTGGCAATAGAGGGTTTTCGTCCTCTAATGCAAATACATCAAAGGGTTTTCGTCCTTCAATGTAAAATTGGAAAGCAATTAGCTAAACCAAAATTCAAATGTCACAATATGAAAATATCTTCTCCCATGTGTGGCGACCTTTTATAATTTCAATTGGCAAATGTGGTGACGCATTTGCCATAATTTCCCTTCATATTTCAACTAAAGGCCCAATCAACACTTGGTTACTTTATTTAATTTTTTTATCCCCTCGCTTTATGTCTCTATATGGGTGGCATTTTTTTGTTAGGGGGAAATAGAAATAAAGTGACCTTTTACTTTATTATTTATCACTAATAATTAATTAAAGTGCTTATAAAAATTCATTATGCACTAAAATTAATTAATTAGGATACGTTTCGCTCATTTTCTGCTTCCTTAGCTATCGGGAAACAAAGAATAGGCTAAGGGTCTTCGAACTATTATTTTGAGAAGGGGATATTACAATCATCCCCTTCCCCAAATTGCTTTCCCTTAAGCAATTGCAACACATGTGCACAAGTGCCATGTCCAAAAGGTAAAACATGTTGTAGTGCTCCAAGAGTCTAGATCCCGTGCCTGTCAAATGAGAGAGCTCTTGCCAAAATATGTAGAATATGTAGCCTTCATGATGCTCATAATCATGCCACATGCTCCATTTTGCAAACTGCATCCTTTATTTTATCACTCTTTTAAACATGTTTCTCACGAGGAAAACAAATCTGAGTTGGTATAATATGCAACAATAAATATGACATGTTACCAATCCTTTCAATCCTTTCATAACTTAGAGTGTCATCAAGATCTTCATTACCTTTTGCCTTCATGATATCTTAGCTTTGCTGTACCAAATCCCTAGCATGCTTGTCCACAATTGGCTGAATATCCACATGATAGGACTGCTGTGATAAAAAAGAGGATGTATTTCTTACCAAACAATGCGCAACCCATGCAATTTGCTCTCTTTTCAAAGATCTTTCCATACTCTTGGCTGTCACAACTTATGGAGTACCATTCCTCATACTCTATAGAATAACCTGTCTTGTCGTGTAACTTGAATTTCAATTCCATAGTTTGATAATTCTGAGTAAATTGACCCAAAGATTGCAGCCATTGGACACCAAGTATTACATCTGTCTCACCAATGCCAATAACATAAAAATCATCTCTTACTTGATGTATTCCTAAAGTGAGCTTAAGTTGTGGAATCTTCTTTGTGCATGAAAGTGAGTATCGATCCGCTATTGTCACATTGAAGTCTTGGAAGTATTCCATCTTCAATCCCATCCCAGTAACCAAACTTTCATCAATGAATTTATGTGTAGCTCCACTATCTATCAACACGGGGATCCTTTGTCCATGAAGGACTCCTCTCAAATAGAATGTATAGTATCTAGGTGCTATGGATAGAGTAGCAAGTGTGGCACTCGTGAGAACTAGTTTCTCTTCCTTTGCTTGCTCTTCAACTTCTTCCGGATCAGCACTCTCTTCTTATTCTTCTTCATCTGAGATTACCTCAATGTAATGGATTGACCCTTTGCCAAGCAGCGATGGTTGGGTGTCCATGGGTCCCTGCAATTGAAGCATACAGTTTTCCTTCTTAACTCATTTTTTACTTTTATTAGCTTGCTGTTTTTCAGCCACTCTTTTGGATCAGATTTCTCTTGAATGGACTTTCCTTGCTGTCCACTAGATGTTGTCCCTTGCTCACTATTTTGATTTGTCATTGGCTGTCCAAACGAGTCCTTTTGCTACCCCAAAGGTGCAGTCCTAGGCTGTCCAAAAGGGAGATTTTTAGTTTTTGGAACTGAAGTTTCCAGATCTAAAGACTTCTTGATAGCTCCTTGTAGAGGGGAGTGAAGGCTTTGACTATGCCTTTAAGTGGCTCTGTTAGAGCTTCAATGAACAACAACACAAGTCTTCTTTCATCTGTTAATTTTAAGAAAACAAGATGGATATTTCAATCCTCCCTTCCCCAAATCACTTGCCCTCAAGCAATTGCAAGCTCATATGTTCAAGTGCCATGTGCAAGAGATAAAACATGCTACAGTGCTCCAAGAGCCCTAGATCACATGCCTATCAAATGAGAGAGCTCTTGCTAAAGTGGTAGCTCCCATAATGTCCTGCAATCATGAATTTGGAAAAGGGTTCCACACACTCCGTATTACAAACTTCATTATTTATTTTATCATACTTCTCATGAAGAAAATAAATCTAAAATGGTTTAATATGCAACAATAAATATGACATGATACCATTTCTTTCATACCTTGGAGTATTCATCAATATCTTCATTCCCATCTGTCTTCATGATATCTTGGCTTTGTTGTATCAAACTTGTAGCATCCTTGTCCAAAAAGCGTTGAATATCATCATGATAGAGTTGTAATAAAAAAGAAGTATCTTTTACCACATAATCCGCATCCCATGCAATTTGCCCTCTAGTGAAGGAACTTTCCATACTCTTGGCTGTCACAACTTGAGGAGTAACATTCCTCATACATTGCAAAACTTCTTTTTCTTGCACCTTAAATTTCAATTCCATAGTCTGATAATATTGGATGCAATTCACCCAAAGATTGCAGCCATTCATGTACTCCAAGTACTATATCCATCTCACCAATGCCAATAACATAAAAATCATCCCTTACCTCATGACTTCCTAAGGTGAACTCAAGTTGTGGAATCTTCTTTATACATGAGAGTGAGTATTCATCCGCCACTATCACGTTGAAGCCTTTGAAATCTTCCATCTTCAATCCCATCCTTGTGACTGAGCCTTCATCGATGAAGTTATGTGTAGCTCCACTATCTATCAACAAGGTGATCTTTTGCCCATGAAGATCTCCTCTAACTTGGAATGTATAGAAACTAGGTGGTACAGATAATGTAACAAGTGTGGCACCCCATGAGAACCACTTCCTCTTCCTTTTCTTGTTCTTCAATTTTTTCGGATCAGCACTCTCAGAGATCTTCTTCATCCGAAGTAGGTGTTCAATGATAGTGGACATGACCTCTTTGCATCCTTGCTGAAAACAAAAAATTCTTCATCATAAACTACCTCAATGTAGTGGATTGACCCTTTACCACACCAACGATGGTTGGGTGTCCACGGGTCCCTACAATTGAAGCATAAACTTTTCCTTCTCAACTCATTTATTGCCTCTATTTCATTGTTGTTTTTCATCTATTCTTTTGCTTCAAATTTTCCTTGAAAAGCCTTACCTTGTTGCCCAAAAGTTGTTGTCCCTTGCTCACTATTTTGGTTTGTCATTGGCTGTCCATGAGTCCTTTTCCTGCCCTAAAGATACAGTTCGTTATTGTCCAAATTACAGATTTTTGCCTTTAATGGGACTGAACTTTCCAAATCCAAGGACTTCTTAATAGCTCCTTATAAAGATGGAGGACTGAATGCTTTGACTAGGCCTCTAAGTGGCTCTGCTAGACCTTCAACAAGCAGGGAACACAAGTCTTTTTCACAAAATTAACTAGGCAGTACCATCACTACAAATCTCTGAAAATTTGAAATATACTTATCCAAAGATCCCTCTTGCTTGAGTTGGGCTAACTCTCTGAAACGAACCTCTAGATCTATTCTATTAAATCTCTGTCAAACATTGGTTGAACTCTTCAATAGTGGTGATGGAACCATGCCCTTGTGTGATCAATCCATGGTACCATCATTCATGTGCAGCTCCCTCCAAATGCAAGGTTGTGAATTTGAGGGCTTTTTCCTCATACATTGGATTTAATGATAGATATGTATCTAATTTTAGTAACCAAGCTCTAGCAGAACATTTATCTAAACCATCATAAGAAGGAAGAGTTACCTTACCCAATATTTGTTGTATTATATCTCTTCTTGGTTGTTCCTGTGTTAACTCTTCTATTCCTTCTTATGCCTTTGTTATTCTTCAACTCACAGAAATCTCTGAAAGACAAAATGTCTCTCACTCTAAAACAAAGTGTTGCATATCCTTCACTCCATGCCTCTTTCTTCAATGTCACTTGGTGGATTTTGATTTCTCAAGAGGTGGAGGTTTGAGGCTGGAAGTCTTTGCAGGTCCTGTTGAGCTTCCTTCACCATTGTTGGTTGCTCTTTGGTTGTCAGATATATTATGTCCTTGTAGAACTTTAGTCAACTCTATGATTGATCTTGTCAATGCATCACGCATTTCCCTCTGAGATTCGCTTATAGTTTTGTTGCAATTCCCTTTAACTCCTTGAGATTACCTCATGCATATAGTTTAGTTCATTTGTAGGAGGTCTCTGATCATGCTCATCCATTGTTCCTTTCTTCAGAGTTGGATTCCTTCTTTGATAAACTATGGGTGATTTTCTTGATTGCATTCAGATCTGATTTTCTCCTTCACAGCCTAGGAGAATCACTGCTCTAATACCACTGTATGTCCCCAATGGGATAATTTCTAACCCCAGGAGGAACAACTTCAAATCTGATTTATAACAAATTGCAACTAATAGAGATATATGTGATAAAAATCAATGCAAATTTGAATTTCTATAAGGAAATGCGACTTGTCATAGAGATGATTGATACTCAAAACCGATTTAAAATCATCCAAATTTTTACCCAAACAATTCAAAATTTATCATAGATGCAAGAACACCAAAAATATTTTTTTTTACCAAGAACAAGAGCTGGAAATTTATTATAAGTCTGCAGAAAATCAGCTTACAGACATGGCTGGAAAAGAGGTTTCCCAAGCCCAAATCCACTAAAACAAAGTTGAATATGGCCTCCAAAATTATGGCAAAGCTATTGGTAATGATATCCAGGGCATCCATGCCCTAAAATGTGTCAAACTCCACCCACAAGGGTGTAGATAACCCTCGATCTAGCTAAATCTACCAGGTAGAAATCTGTCCCAACACGTGTCTTCAAACCCTAACTAGAAATGCACCAAATCTGCAATATTAGGCCTTAAAACGCGGCTAGAAATTCAAATTTATCCTTGAAACTCAATGGAAACCCTTGAATAGAGCTTCCTCTCACAAAGGGTTAAGAGTTTTCGTTCTTCAACCTTGGCAATAGAGGGTTTTTGTCCTCTAATGCAAACACATCAAAGGGTTTTCGTCCTTTAATGTCAAATTGGAAAGCAATTAGTTCAACCAAATTTCAGATATAAAAAATATGAAAAAGTGATGCCTTTTCCAAGTGTGGTGACTTCCTTTTATAATTTCCCTTGGCATATTTGCCCACACGCCCAATCAGCTCTCTTCACTTTATTTAATATTTTCCTTTGTTTTACTTTATCTAATTTTTTTGTCCCCTTGCTTTATGTCCCCATGTGGATCGCATTTTCTCACTAGGGGGAAATAAAAATAAAGTGACTTTTTCTTTTATTATTTGATTACTAATAAACTCTATTACCAGGAAACGCCTAGCCCCCCCGGTTTTGTTTCCGAAATGGAAACTCCTTTGAAACATCCTAGAGATAAGCATACATGATAATAATGTATTATTTCAATGAATACAAAATATTTTGAGTGTTTTTATCAGTTATACTCATCTCTTATGGTCTATGGAGTACAATTTTAAAATGAATACTATGCATATATATATATATATATATATATATATATATATATATATATATATATTGTACAAACGTTTCCCGTAACGTTTCGTACCCAAGTTTTTTTGAAAATTGTCATTTCCGCATTTTGTACCCATACCCGTTTCCGTTTCTTGGCAACATAGCTAATAAAAATTCATTATGCACCAAAATATTTTAAGAGGATAAGTTTCTCTAATTTTTCCATTTCCTTAGCCGTCGGGAAACCAAGAATAGGCTAAGGGTCTTCAACCTGTTATGTTCGAGAAGGGGATATTACACCTTTGCATCCCTCCTTTGACTTAAATCAACCCTTCTGCTTTGTCCCCAAACTTCAATTTTGATCCTGCAAGACCACTTTTTGGCTTTTAGCATTGTTTTTTAGCGGCGGTTGCACAACTGCCCTGGCGGTTGCAAAATCATCACTTGCCAAAGAGCGGGCAGTTGTACAATTGCCCCTCTAGCAATAGCGGCGGTTGTGCAAACATCCCCTCTAGCAATAAGTGACGGTCACTGTCCAACGCAAGATCTAAAACATGCATTTTAAAACACGTGTTTTGATTTTAGGCATGATTTTCTCTTTCATTTGTTAACCAAATTGTTTATTTTTGGGCTTGTTAGATTCGTATTGAGTTCCTCTTATTTCATTTACTAAATTTAAAATGTTGAATCCTTCTCCTTGAATGAGTTGTCATTTCTTGATTCGACACTTGTAATTGACATCTTCTTTCCCAGTAGTCTATAAAAACCACATTTTTTACCTGTATGATGGGTTAGATATTTGTTATTTTTGGTGAAGTGTTATGTTGCTGAAATTTGGAGAGGGATCACACAAATAAATCCACATATTTACTCTGTTCTTCCTTGTTGCTCACATTTAGTCATTTCCTTTGAACAATTTAACAAAGCCAACCATAACTAGTATTCTTGATTTCTTTGTTGCCAGTTGCTATTCTTACATCCTGGATCATTTGGATTTCATCATTGGAAGAGGATATAAAGCTGAGGAGATAACAAGCACATCTCACCTTTGGGAGGCTGCCACAATACACTAATAACCAAGTTGAGGTTGTACTTAAAATCTTTGGAGCTTTGAATAAGTTGTTATTTGTTGTTATTAGAAGAAGTTGTGTATTTAGATTATTATAAGTGGAAGATTCCATCACTTCCCATATACATTCTTCATTTAGTATTTCTTTCAAATCATTTCTTACATAAATCTTCCCTTGATAACTTCTTCTCGACTTATCCCTATGGATATGCTCGAGAAATTAGCTGGAGGAAGAAGTGAAAAAATCCCTACACTTATTTTATTATTTATGTATTTCGATTAGTTTAGATTTACTTCTGTCGGGGAAAGTTAATACAGTGAAGAGAAAATTGCTTCTGAGAAGCTTGTCCCTTTCTAGAAAGCTTGAGGAATTTTCCAGAAGAAGCTTTATTTTATTAGATTAATAACTTTCAAATTTTCTCTTAGAATAGTGTTATAACTTTCAGAGGAATAATTCCCTGTTTGAGTTTTATTCTCTGTTAGATATAACATTATCAAACAATCCTGCAACAGAGGAATAGTCACACCCAGCTATTCCCTGTTTTAGATTTCATTTTATTAGAAGCATTAATATTATTTTTAATTTTAATTCATTTCCATGTGTTCCCGTGTTTGTAGATTTTATTTTTATTTTAATTAATCTTGAAAATTACAAAATCGATAGTTTTTTAATTACTTTCTTTCAATTTCATTTCTTTTAAAAGCTTGTTAGAATACAAACAAATAGAATAGATAGTTACATTTGTTTTATTTAATTAATTGGGAAGGAATTTAGTTAATTAAAAGATTAAACTCACTTGTCTTTTATTTAAATTAGACTTCTTTCCATTATTTATTTAAAACTAGGATTTAAAGTAGTTTAGGAACTCAAATCGAAACAACAGACCTAGTCATTAGGAATTCACGCTACCCATTCATAACCTCTGATTATCCTTTGACCAACTTAGCTATTAGGAATTCACGCTACCAGTTCATAGCCTTTGATTATCCTTTAGCTACCTATCATGTTCCCATCCAATCTTCCACATTTCGGCTGTCTCGACACGACCTTGGGAAGTCACGTACATAGGGAATCTCGTGTCAATTTTCCTATGTAAAAATTCTAGTGAACCCAACGTGAAAGACTAATTTCTTCTCTTGTTTCCATTTTAGTCTCTTTTTTGTTGTTCCACCTTCTCCCTCTTCCATTATTTTGTGGGTATTTTATTTCCCCCCGAATATGTTTGGTAGAGAGTTTGATGGGCCATTTGGCCTTGATAGATATTATTCCCATGTTCAACCTCAACGATCCCCTTCCTTTCCAGGACAACTACACCAATAATGTGCAAGCCTCCCCTAGCTAGGTCTCAAATCGTACCAATCATATGAGGATAGAGGAAGTTGATCAACCTCTAAACATTCAAGATGGTCAATCCAATTCGAATAATATGACTTTTACAAGTGAAATTGGTCCCCATACTAGGGTCTTATCAAGGCCCCACATTAGCATGCAAGCGATGGAGGATGACATTTTTACGTGAATCACTTGATCCACTTCGCACAATAGACGAGTCTGTATCAAGAAAAAAGGATCACGAGCCAAAATATTCATGCCAATTGAATGGCCTTGTCGAAAATAAGTTTGATGTAAAGAAATAAGTTTGCGATTTGTGCACTTTTCCTAATGTTGTGAGAGGCTTGCGTATCTGCAGACTTATACTAATGTACATATTCCCAATTGGATATATACATGTGCGTAGAGTGCATCCCAACACCGTACCCAAACTCATCTCCTTGGGTTCGTTGATTACCTGAAAATTCATAGCTTATTTAACTCCTGCTGATCCATGTTTGGGACTTCGATGGCACTCTACCTTGTTGTAAGACAGTCACATTCGTAATGAGTGATCACAATTTCTGTTAGCAATATTCGCAATCCGAAACTTGCATTAAAATCGGTGTTCAAAAATAATTAGTTGATTTGATGTAAGTATTTCACCTTCACCATCGGATGCCGATTTGGTCCATAAACTGTTCACAAGACATTTAGCTTCTTCGAAAAATGGAAAAGATACAAAAAGTGTATCAAAAAACCAAAAAATCTGGAAGCTCGAAATGATCATGTTGTGTGGCAATGACATCTCATGTCATAAACAAATCCTCTCGACTTCATAATGGAGAGTTAATTATTGAATGTTGTCTCATGGCTTTGATCAAAATCCAGAAGTATAATCGCTTCTCTCTACTTTAGAACGGTCCATTTCAATGGCAATAGAACAGAGCTATAAAGGAATTTCCATCTAATTGTAAAAATAAGATGTTGTACTGGTCATTAAGCCGAGACAATAGTGTGGTAGTTTCATAAGTTGATGGCTTCTCAACCCCCTGCTACATGCTTTAGCATTAATCGAAGAGTGAAGAGAATTGTCATAGTCTCTTGGTCATGGACACGTTCCTACCTTCTTCTAGTCGATTATTAGAATAAATAGTCTAAGACATCTGGAGGGCATTGGTCAAAGATTTGGCTGGTACCTTCTTGTAGCCTCGACCATCATTATGAACAGTAGGCAAAGTTCTTTTATTCAGCTGATTGTTCTTTTTAGCGTATGTTCGACCATACTCCATTAATATTAGCTGACATTTTTGCAATTATTTTTATGCTACAATTCGGTTATAGATTCAACTCCATGACAACACTTATCAAGTTGCTCAACAAGTTTAGTTTGGTTTTGAATCCATCAGATTGACCAATCAAATCCACATCAATGGTATCAACGCAGGAATTGCACACATTTTGCAGGAATCTTGTACCCATTTGGCACTACAGGGGAGAAGGCAAGAAGCACCAAGGGAAACAATGTTACAAGATGCGAATTTTCTTTCAGCACCGCAGACGCTTCGGAACAAAGCTATAATATGCAAATTGATTTTCATTGTTTATTGTCCGTGGCTCTCCATAATAAGCTTCAAGCTAACTCCTTGAAGATAAGTTGAGGCCTAAGTTCTGATGAGATTTTAATGGGTCTGCTCAACCAAACTTGGCCTCATGCATGGAGTGGATTATGGGAACATATAAAGTCTAATATGGTTTCCAATTCAAAAACCCTAGCATTAAAAGTCTTAATGGGTTCAGATTTGAGGAGTTTTTTGAAGCGAACCAAGCTATGCATAGGAAATTTCAACAAGAACTAGCTGAAGTCAAAGGCATGAATTTGTGATGAAATTCATTCTTGAACTGTAACCATTTTGAAATGATAGAATAGTTGACGAGAGTTATTCTTGTTTCATCGATCTGAAACTGTTTTATCTTTAAAGGATGTTACAAATCTTGAAACAGAATGCTAGCAAAACATGGGTATGTTAGTCTGGAGTTCCTCGCACTTCCTAATCATGTCATTACATTTTGAAAAACACACCAAAGGATATGGGGTTCATTCTTGTTCAAGAGTCGATGGGATACATTAGTTTTTTCTTAGTAAAGATGGTTGAGGAATTCAAAATCTTCACAAGGCAGAGATGCTAGGCGAAAGAATGGGTTTCTTTTGAGTAAAATTCAAAACTAGAAGCTATAGACGCTCTAGTATTTGGTATTCGGGGTGGCACTTTGGCATGTGTTTGATTACAGGCTGCGTGCAAATCACATGTATTTGGACTGCAGTTGATGCATGGCTTTCCCCCTGTTCAGTAATGCCCATTTGTTATCTTAACCACCTCTATTTGCCACTCATATGGTTCTCAAGATCAACTTAGTCTATACAAGAACACCTCATAATCCTAGATAGACTATTCGAGTCCATGCCTCAAATCCATGCGGATTTTGAACTCCCAGGATATCTGCCAGTAAGCCCGGACATGATTAACTGGTCTACCATGCAAGGGTAAAGCCTTCTAACTAACAGTGCCAAGGAGTTTCTCCTTTAATGAAGCTAGTTTTCGAATGATTGGGCAATATCCATTTGGGTCATTACCTAAATGCATAATGTAAGTTGTTTTGGTCTAGCTACTGATCTGGGAATATTGAACGAGTCACCTATATATAAAACATCCATGATGTCAATTCTCACCTTCTTCACCTCTTAGACACATCACACTCGGTCTTGGAGCACTCTATCACTACATTGACTGATCATCATCAAAGTTCTAACATATCTTGTCAATCAATTTTAGCCTAGTGAGCATGCCCTAGAGCAGTCCATAGAGCCAAATCTGTACTTTTCAATGAGGTCAAAGTTGCATGACTTGCCAAATGTCCTCAATACGGGCTTGCATCCTAAATTGGTCAGCTATGGTGGGAAATTAACGAAGAGTCACCTATATATAAAACATCCATGAGGTCATTTCTCACCTTCACCTCTTAGACACCTCACACTCTCTTGGAGCACTCTCACTGCATTGAGGATCATCATCAAAGTTCTAACATATTTGAAATCTTTAAGAGCAGCCCTAGATCAGTCCATAGAGCCAAATATGAATTCAATGCGGTCAAAGTTGCATGATGCCAAATGTCAAAATGGCTTGAATGAAGGTTCAACTGTCTGAGCATATGATTTTCACTCCCCTAGTAAGTTATGAAAACTACATACAACTTGATCTCCTCTTCGGAGTAATTGGTATGTAGGCAACTTCTCATCATATCATTGGGGACTGTGAGTGAAGGTTAATCCAGCTTACGAAACACTAACTGCCTTTTTAAGTTTTGGTTCTTTGAATGCTCTAATGATGATGCACAATTAGGGTCCTTCGGATGAAGAAGAGTAGAAACAGGTAACCATAGACCAGAAGATCGATTAGAGCTCCCATAAATCCAAAAAAAGGTTGTCTGATCTAGAAGGCGAAGCTCTTACCATTTAGTATGCATTGACCCCCATCACATCTCCAAGTTTGACTGCATAGTATTTGATTGCTTATACATCATGTCTGCCGCAGGGGTATTGAATCTGTCAATAGTAATAATAAACGTGAACTTGAGTCACCACCCTGTTTCAGTACTAAACTAATGTTCCACCAAGTTTCCGGGACAGGGACGGGGGGAGGGTATTTCCAAGACGTGATTTTTTGGGACGCCTTTTTTTGGAGGACGGCTTTTTTAGGGGACGACAAGGGGACGACTATTAAAAAATAAGGGAAAATATAAAAAATATAGGAAATTTCAAATATTCATATGATAACATTGATAAAGCATTCATCACACACATTATAGAACCTTAATACATAAAATTGGAGCTGAATTGAGATTTCACATAAGGTTGAAGTTTCAATTACAATAATAATTACAATGAAATGCCCAACGGTTGCAAGTTTCAACTAGACAACAACGAAAAGTCTGAAACATAGAAAGTATATAATACACAACACCTGCACAAAAGTCTAACAATTCAAATGCAATCATATGCGTCATCAAGCATACAATTAGCAAATGCATTGTCACACTTTTGAGCAAGCATATTGGAGTGGTCATGATAATAGGGTTTTTCAGAATTGAGTTAAAAACCCGCTATTTTTTTTCAGCAAAACATATTACTTTATGTTTTGTTCATACAACTTTTATGCACAACACAACATTGAACTGAATAACATGCTTTTTTTCACCAAAACATTTTACTCCATGTTTTGTAGTCACACACACCTTTCACAACATTGAGTTAAAAACAGTCTTTTTTGGAAAACATATTACTCATATGCTCTGTTCGTACACCTTGTGATGCACAACACAACATTGAATTGATACCACAATGTTTTCCACCAAAACATATTACTGTACATTATGTATTCATACACAGTGCAAAGAATTGGGTAAATACCCGTGTTTTTCACGAAAACATATTACTCAATGATCTATTTATACACCCTCTACTGCACAAAAAACCATTCAACATAATACCACAATTTGTTTATCACCAAAACATATTACTCTATGTTCTCTATTCATAGACACATTGTTGCATGAGCAATACAAAACTATTAAATGAATTCATTGTAGATTATTGCTCTCTTGTCTTCTTCTCACTAATGTTCTCTTTTCTTCTCTCTATTGTTTTCTTTTTTTGTCTTCTCCTTCACAAAATGGGAAATGACAAAAATGAGATTCTTTTTTTGTTTTAGTTGTAAGAGGTTGTTTTAGGTTCAGGTTAGTTAGGAATGAGTGTGGGGGTCCTTGTGGGCCCCCATATTTCTTTTTTTTAAGTAACTTGTGTTTTTATTTTTTTTAACTTTACCTTTGTTGGGACGTAGGGGACACCCCAGAAGTCCCCGGTACATCAGGGGACTTGTAGAAGTCCCCTGGACGTACCGGGGACTTCTGGGGTCCCCTGGGACCGTCCCTTGCTCCAAATTTGAAGTTTTCAAGGGACGTCCCCGATTTTTTAACAAATTGGGGACGGGTAGGGGACGTTTCCTACTCGTCCCCGAGTTTCCGAAATGTCCCCGGTACGGGGACGAGTTTACAAAGGCAAGGGACACGTCCCCATGGAACATAGCTACTAATTGAATCTAGATTGATAATTGTCAACAGTACATTGTGATTATTACTAAGAGAGATTTTGTTTTCTTCCATCATTTAATCCTTTGGATAATGGGATAAGATATTATGAGGCTATGGTTGGTTAAAAGATAACATGGTACATTTGTCATTATAAATACTTTCAGTGTTTTGGTTATTGATGAGATAATAAACTTTATTGAAGTTATTAGTATCATGTCTTAAAGATAATACTTGTTAAATTTTGACTGGGTTGTTACATGCTATCGGATAGGTTTGTGTGACTAATAGATTATGCCGTTCTTGATCAAGGATTTATAATTTAACTTAAAAACAACAAAATTTAAAGCATCATTTCAAATGAATATTTCACATAATAGTCATAATGGTTGTTGGATTCATTGATTGAAAGAACGTATACACTTAATGATCCTAAAAGCATATGGAAAATATGGTGTAAAAGGGAGTGTCCGTCAATTTCTATGTATGTTCTAAACATCTAACCTTGGACGTAGCAAGAAGTTCACAAACATGTCGAAAGGAGGATTGGATAAGAACACAACAAAATCATCACTTACTGCAACACGCATACCATTACAATCACAATTGCAAAAGGCCAGTTTAATTTGATCAAATAGCCTAGTAACAAAGAATTATAATGTGTACCAAGAAAAAAAAATTGCATTTCAAATTATATTCAATCGTACCTTCCCATATTCTTGATTGAATTCCAAAACGATCTAATTTTATTCTCTTGTTGTAAAGCAGCTTCACTTTCTGTACTTTTTTCTGTTGGCTCTCTCCTAACTGATTCACCTCCACCCAGAAAAAATCAAATAAAATTTGAGGTAATTACCACTAAGAATAATAAAAAGTAGCACTTCAGAATGTTAAAAAGTAACCAGGAAGACTTACCTTCAGAAAATTTTGAAAAAGAACTTTTGGAACCGTGGAGACTTGCCAGTTCTTCAACAAGTTTGCGCTCAGCAACACTATACATGAAGAAGTTGAAAAACAAAAGCATTGTTTTAAAATGGTCAATTTTTATTATAAAAACATAACAAGCAAGGATCAAGCTTATGTTGATACTCAAGTTCAAGAAAATATTCGCATATCACCAGAAAAATAAAACATTATAGGCCATTTTGTCAAAGATATGGTGAATAATCCGTTGGAAGGTTACCAGACAATTACATAGTCCGAATGGTATCTAGTTGTATGAATTGTTTTGTCTTCCATTTTAAAGGTGGTTTTCATTTTGTCTTTGTCATCCATGCTGATTTTATTGTTCCTGGATAACCTGTAAGTGAATAAGTAAAGCTCATGACCAGCATCTTCAAGTATAAAATCTATGAATTGGATCAAGAATGGGTCCTTCATGGTTACTGAATTGAGACTAAGATGTCCATGTATATTCTTATTTGTGCAAATTCTTTCTTTAAATTGGTAACTATGTGGGATGCTCATTCACTTGTCTCCACTTTGAAGATTATACCTGCCTCCGACATCTTGTCGATCTCCTCTTGGACTATAACAACACAATATCTATTCATCCTTTAAGCTTTCCTTCTTACCTTTTATGCTTTTAGTACTAGGGGAATTCAATGCACACATATATGTATGGGGAACCCTTTTCAAGACTTTATATGTCACAAGCAAACAATCACTTATAGTCCATGATTATTTGGAACATTACCCTGCGTTCAATATGGGGTCTTAATCATCTCCTACTAGAATCACTTTGGGATCTCTTTTTGTCCCCAAATTTGCCTTAATAATGGTACGTTATTTGTACTTCATATCCTCCAAGCACTCTCAAACCGGTGAGTAGGTTTCTCATTTACTCAAAATCCCTAATTATATATTCTCTGAAGTTCTAGGGGGTGCACTAAGTGCGAGGATGAAGGTTCACCGGGTTTAACATTCTCAAGGCATTCTTTATAGTCCCGTGCTTTCCTTTATTTCCAGTAATCACCCACAAAATCGCAATTTGGTTGAAAAATCTCATAATCTTCATTTGCCAACTGGAAAAAACATAATTGAGGGAAATTGTCTTGTACCTCATAAAACATCTGTAATTCCAAGAAAACTTCATCATTTAGCTTCATCGTACTTTTGCGATCCTCTGTGAATTTTTTTTGGAGTTAGAGTCTAATGAGTCCAATGAAGTTGCTTTCTCACCAACCACTTGGTTCTTCAAATCTATGATGTACTTACGGTCTTTGTTTGCAATGGAAATATTGTATTTCTATCCGTTGTGGTCGAATTTTAATTGATGTCAACCATCACTGATCCAAAAGTGTATCAATGGATATGATATTGTTTTTCATGGAGATAACCATAAAATTTTACAAAAATGCTTGGGTTCCAAGAAATACCTTTTGTCCCATCAGGATACCCAATACATCAATGCCATGTTGGTTTGTTCCTACTAGTTGGAATGTTGGAGGCCACATAGCTGGCTTCCCAAGACTCTTTCGAGCTGTCTTTGGAAGAAACATTCATGCTAGAACCATTATTGATGATAGTATTTGTCAAATTTTGACCTCGAATCTCCATATACAAAATTGTCAATTAACGGTCTAGATTCATCGTTAAGAGCATAGGATCAATCACTTAGTCACCGGACAACGATGATACAAAGGTATTGGTTCAAAACTCCCTTTTAGATACTAGGTGCGTTTAATACAATCCATGCTATGGTCTATGTTTTGCACAGTAGTGGTTATAACACTTAGTTTTGGAAGCACTTTGTAGCAAATCTGCTACTTTAATGGGTACGATAGCTTGCAAACTTTTTTTCAATTTCTTTGTCATGTCTAAGTTGGCTGATTACCATATTTGTATGTTTATGAGCTTTCCCAAAGTTCCTTGGCCAACCTTTTCTACTTTCACGAATGCTTCTGCTATCGCTTTTCCTTTGTGAGTGGGTCCTGGTACCTAGCTTTCCTTGTTTGTGCCACTTGTGATTTCCATAACTCCTTGCTCCGTTATGTCAATCATATTGACATTTGCTTGTATTGACAACTCCCATTGTTATGGGCTCTTGGTCCACACCATCTGCAAATAAGTCTAGTATTTGCTTTGGCAGTAGAACAATCTCTCACACAATGACTCCACTTATTGCATATTCAACTATTGGATCATTGATTGACCTTGGTTATCATATTGGATTTGGCTTCCACCGTCCCCCATATTTTTATGGAGTCCTTCAATGTTTCTCGAATTTCTATACCCACTAGAAGTTATGCGCTTAGGGTTGTAACCATACTCCTTCAGTGTAATGTCCCTTTTTGGGGACTCTCAGGAAACTTGAGTGAAGAGTAACTGCGCATCCTTATTTTTTAAATTGAATGGGAATCTTTAGTGCTGAAATGTTCCATCGCTTGAAATCTTGCAATTTTTTGCCAGAAAAGTTTGCTTTGGTGTGCCCTTTTATTCTGGACTTTTTGCACCCAAACACCTCAGAAACAGCTCCTTGTCTTTTTTTTAAATTCCCTCATCATGTAGAGCATGTCCTTCTGAAGAGATCTTGACCAATCTGCAGTTCACTATCACAAAATTCAGAACTTCTTCATCCTCCTCGTCCTTCTTGAATGAGATGATGTCCATTTTTTCTCTCCATGTCCATGAATTTATGTAATCTCAACATCATAAGAATTATTGCAAGAAACCACCAAATTGTTCCCCTAATCTTTGCTCCACCTTGGAACGAGGCCAATAAACATGCCTTTGAACAACCACAAGCAGGTCGCTCCACTTTTTATCTTGCTCAAATCCTTGTCATCATGTTTACCTTGATGGTTATTATACATTTCAGCAATTTCATCGTTTCAATTGTTGTCTTTCAAAGAGCACCTAGGGCAATTCGCCTCTTGAAATCTTTCGCAGAGATTGTCCCTTGAGGCTTTGTCCGGAGGTTGTGTTGCATTTGTGTTCCCTAGACTTGGTGAATGGTTCACTCCTTGAACAAGTCTCCAAGGAAGCACCACAACCTTAACCATTGATTTATGTGCCCATTTGCTTCCTTGATTGTAATAATGAATTCTGTAGTGATCATGGCCAAGGATCTTTTTATATCATAAGTAAATTTCAGTAGCTTTTGTTTTTGGGAGATGGAGTCGGGGCAGCCATGTTTCTGGTTATAGTTTTTTGATTTGACTCTTGGAATATAATCTTCCTCAAGAAGGTTTGTGCTAGACATTCCTCTGCACTTTCAGATATGTCGCTATGCTTGACTCCTGTCTACTCTTTCAATGTGTTGTTTTGGCTAACGAGGAATTTGTACGCTTGCTTGTCCATTGCCAAGTCGCTCTCTGACGCTACTCCTTTCAATGTGTTGTTTTGGCTAACGAGGTTTGTTTGGCTTAGTATCCTCAACTAGATCTTCTATTCCACGAATATTTGTTTTTTACATTGTTTTTCGCTTTTGTTACGGAACTTTGCTTGAGGCCATAAACTTCCCTTGGGAGGGGGATTCTAAATCTGGCATGAATTTGAATTCTTTTTCCGCTCTTACTAATAGTAGTTGGTTGACAACATCAACACTTTCTTCCACTGGAAGGTCCAACCATGTTGCTATCTCCACACATTGTGTGTGCTTGTGAGGGGTGGATGGTGATCCGGTACTAGTTGAACCTTTACTTGGTTTAGGCTCCGACTTTGACTTCAACTCATCCTTTGGATGTGATTTTTTCTAAAATCTCGTATTTTCCTTGAGGGTTTCCTCCATACCACAATGCGTTTTTTTCCTGCCTTTGTTCAAATCTATGGAATAAATGCCTTTTGATTCAGCATCAATCTTCCAATCATTCTTCATGGTGACACAATTCTTTGTACCATTCCTTGACGGGCTTTCCTCTTTTCTTCTCCTTGGTCGTCTTTCCCCCTTTCTTCCTCTCACTTGTATTTCCACCCCCATTATGGATTCATGTGATTTCTCCTTCCGGTTGGCCACCTCTTCTGGCCTTTGTACTTGTTTTTTTTCTCAAGAACTCTTTGGTTTTCCCGCTTTGTATCGGTGCTTGTTGTTATCTGTAGTCCCTTTGACCTATTTTTTGTGGTCATTTGTTGGACATTAATATTTTATCTTATCTTATCTATCTTTCTCAAACATGTTCCACGTGAAGGTCTTGTAAAACAATATAGTGCCTAGTGAGGAATTTGGATAATTGATCAAGCAATCGATCCACTTTTTTTTTAGTTATAACCAAATTGCCCAAGATAGTTTCTGTTGTATGTGGGTTCTTTCTAATTATTCTGTGACATGCTCACATAAGAAAGATCCCACAAGTGCTCAAAGTCCTTTGTGATATTGTTCTCTCTTTCTTGGTTTATTTCAACTGCTTCTTGGACTAGTTGACCCATTGTTCTCCATTATGTGTGTCATTGTCAATAGGATTGCCCACCACATGTTACATCCCAAAATAACTTTTAAATTAAACTGGTGCTCTTTTAAAGCAACAACACCAAAATGTTTATAGAGAAAATAGGATTGCCCACCACATGTTACATCCCAAAATAACTTTTAAATTAAACTGGTGCTCTTTTAAAGCAACAACACCAAAATGTTTACAGAGAAACTATGTTACTAAGTTGCAAATAATATTGCACACCACACATATAAACAATGACAGTATCAATAGCATTTTCTTAACAAAAGACAAAACTTGGCATAGTCCATGTAGTAGAGAGAGGACCTCATATAAGCACACACCCCTCTGTGCAAAAACTATTTAATCTCAAGACACAATATTTAACAATTGACAGAGCCACTCAACTGAACATTAAGATGTTGCTACCAGATGTCGACAAGAACAACCTGATTAACAACCTATAGTCAACATTGCACACATTAGAAACCAAATTATGTATACATATGATATTTTTATTTTTATTTTTTTATTTTTATTTTTTATTTTTTTTTGAGGGGGGGGGTATAACTACACCTGTTTTGGTGTGAAAGGAGACCCAGAATATTATTTCAAGTCTCTTACAAATGCAAGAAACAATTGACGTTCTAAATCATCAAAACTACAACTTCAAACAAGTGGATACTATTTGCCAGAAGTTCTTGGGGAGTGGAGCTCAAGATAAGAAAAAGTGGTCCTTCGTTAGATGGGACGTTCTTTGCCTTCCAATGATGGTTGGAGGCTTGGGATTTAGATCTTCTTCTTAGCAAAATAAGGCATCGGCTGCCAAGTTATATTGGAGAATTCTTGTTTATCCTAATGATCTATGGGCAGCCATGTTCAGAGCCAAGTACACTGAGAATAACCCTCCTGAGAAAATTATCAGATCTACCCTGCCTACTAAGGGATCTCCGACTCTGAAATTCATCAAAATGGGAGAAGATATGATTAAGAACCAGCTTTCTTGGATTGTTAATAATGGGCAATGTGCCAATTTCTGGACTGATTCTTGGGATGGGCAGCCCCCTCTCATCCATCAATTCCCCCAGTTCAAACCCATTATGGAACAAATGCATGATGTGGGATGGTTCAAGATTGCCCATTATGGTAAACCAGCTATTCAGCCATGGGAGATTGGGAAATCCTGGATTCCGCCTGTTGAGTGGCCAATTGCTATGGATCAACAAGTGCAGCTGATGCTTAACAATATCATGAAAGCTCGCCCTTTTTCTTCATCCCCATAGATCCTGACAAGCTAGGATGGGGAAGGGACGGTATCTAGTACTTATTCTATTGTTGTTGGCTATGCCTCTTTAGTTACTAAAAATCATCATGCTCTTCAGTTTCTCTTCAAGCACATTTGGCATCCGAGTATGTGGCCTAAAGTCGGTTTTTTTCTTAGGCTTCTCATCCACCGAAGAGTCTTAACTGGAGATCTCCTTCTGAAGAGAGGTTTGTATGGCCCGTTTCGATGTGCTTTATGCCTTCATGATGAGAAGTCTTCTACTCGTCTCTTTTTCTCATGTCCTTGGGTTGCCCCGTTGTGGCAACTTCTTGCTTCTTTATTTAAGGTGCAATGGATAAATTTTGAATCTCTTGAGCAGATTTTCAGAGCTTGGCAAGAATCCCTCCCTAAAGGCCAAAATATTTTCCAAGTGCTGTGGAATGGTATCTCTCTTCTCCCTTGGAATATTTGGAAGGAAAGAAACAATAGAATTTTCAGGCAAATCAGTAAAGACAACTCTTTTGTTTGGGAGAAGAAAAAAATCAACATAGCGGAAAGCCTGAAACATAAGATATCTTTGCCTCAAGATCTTTCCCCGGAGTGGGAAAATATTTGTAATCAGCTTAACATTGATCCTAAGGATGTTTCTTGCCCTAGGTTGCAAAATAAGAAGAAAGCTCTAAGGGACAACCATTGGAATAATCCTCCTCCGGGATATGGTAAAATTGAATACGGATGGGGCTTCCAAAGGAAATCCTGGGAAAGCTGCTATGGGAGGCATTGGTAGGGATGTTGATTGTGGGGTCCAATTATTTTTTGTTGAGAATCGTGGATTTACTACCAACAATCTTGCTGAGGTAAAAGCTATCTGTAAAGGCATGCAGGAAACCTTGAAAATTGGATGGCATGAGATCCAAGTTGAGTTGGATTCTCAAATCATTATTATCCTACTTTCTGATTATAGATTGGACTCCCCTCCCAATTGGCGTATTGCCAAAGAGGTGTGGAAGATAAAACAACTAAGGGGAAAATTTCAAGAGGTCCAATTCAATCATATTCCTTGTGAAAGGAACAAAGTTGTTGATGGACTGGCTAACTGGACTCTGGACATTAAGGACCTACAATGCTATGGGATGCCCCCTCCATGGTGGTCTAACAAGCTTCAAGAGGATATCAAATATATTCTTAATCTTGATTCTTTGTCATGATTATGTCTTCTTCTTTTTTGTTGTATGATGTTCAAGCTTGGGCCAATAGCTTTTAGGCTTGGCACAACCAAATATGTAATTTTGTGTTTTACATAATATAATGTTCTGTTGTCATTTTAAAAAAAAAAGGCTATGGATCCAGAGCAAAAAAAAAAAAACTACAACTTAAATATCTTAACAAGGATGATTAAGAATCCATTCCCCATCGTAGAGATTTATTTTGTGGAAAGCCTTCATCTAGATACTATGAAGGATCTACAAATTTGTATTTAGAAGAGGGATTTTGACAATCAAAATATATCCTAGTGTTAGAAGTTGTCTTCTTTGGTACAAAACAATAGAGTCATATGTTTTGTTTGAACTTTAATTGGTTATATAAGGTTCCCACATGATGTTTCAAGCGTGTGAAAAATGATAAGGATAATTATTTATAAGATACATGCAGATAATGCTATTATTGGAATTCCAGTAAAAGAAACACCATGATTGCTGTTTGTATTGGAAATATTTTTTGCTGGAGAAAGACTTTTTAAAACTGTTTAAAAAAATATTTGTATGCACAGATATTCTTGAAGGTATCATGTCACGCCACTTAGCAAGATATTTCACCTGCAGATCTTGTTTGTTAACTTTATACAGGTTCTCTATGTACATCAAATATTTTGAACCATGTGTGATATACAAGGCATTATGAAAAGTGAAAAGAGGTAACCCATCTTTACACAGAATACAAGAAAAAAATTACTAGCATCATAGCATGTATCAATTCATCTCCCATACATAGCTAATATATGTCCCAACATTTACAAGAAATGACCTTATGTGAAAACGTTTCAAATATAAAATGGAAGATGCAAAAGAAAAAATGAAATAGCAAAAAAAGTACCGGGCGTGATGGTAAGCCGATAGGGGTGAGTGCACAGCTTGTGGATGAAACATGCCTGTCCCTAGGATGATGGTATTTACATGTTGCGCCGAATCTGCAGTTTCCTGTTCTCATATAGAATTGGCATTCTGATTGACCAGGTCTCTCTGGAAACACATGCTCTGCTTGTGTGTTAATTGATTGAAATCCTGTAGCTTCAGATGGTGATGAATATGAAGAAACTGTACCCAACATACTGGGGTTCATCGAATCCATTTGGTGTCTAGTTCCATAGAATAAACCAGTTCCAGACACATGATGCAAACCATTGGAAGATGCAATGCTACCTGGTTCTACCTGTGGCACATGCGCAGACCATACAATAAAACTGATTAGCTTGTAATCAATAAAAGTCCCATATCACTTGAGTAGATGGCAGACATATATTTCAAAACATCTCACTATAAGTTAATCCCATTCCTTGCAGTTCCAACTGTAATCTTAGACATGACAACTGTGACATCGATTTAAATCCGAGTTTGGAAAATTAAACTACTGCATATGCTATAACCAAATTAGTCCTTGATTTCTCTCTAAGGATTATTAGCATGACTATTCATCCAAACTAAGTTCCATGCAAATCAATTGCTACTATACTGTGAAGGTAGACCATCCATGGATGCCTATAGTTAAAAGTTTAGGCAAGCAACACTGTAAAGAACACAGGAGTCCAAATGATTAGACATAAACTTACGGGATATGAGCTCCATCCAGGAACTGGTACCATTCCTTGGGAAAGCATTAAAGGAACATATCCAGAAGGGCCTTGCAGATAGGGGCTGGACATTATTGGTGTCCTTGACATCGGCCATGCTGGTAGCCCTCCTGCATATGGTTGAGGTCCAGGTATTGACAGAGCAGGGACATGTGGATAAAATGGAGACCCAGGCATTGTCAATGATGCTCCTAGTGGCTGTGGATGATGAAACTTACAAGTTGCACCATACTTACACTGTCCTGTTCGAACATAGTAAGAGCATTCCTTCTCATTCTGCAGGAAAAGTAAATAACATCAGGATCATGCTAAAAAAAATTAAATCACGTGATTAATTTCATTCCACTGTAAAACATTGAAAAACAGAAAACAAAGGGATAGCAACCTTAATACAAAGTAAAATATTATATGTGAAAAACTAAAAATCAATTTGCTCATAACAGGTACTCTTAACATAAAATGAACCTCTGGAAGGATTTCTAAATACTGTCACATTAAGTTACACGGCCTGGATGTGGGTGAGGTGCAGGTGCAATAGGATTCCAAGTTTTAGGATCTAGGAATTCAACAGCACGTGTGCTATTTAATTGTGGTGCCCACACAGTGGCACCATAGCCATTGTGATTACTTTACATATAGACATCTAACATATGATGTTTTTGTGTCACGACTCTACTCTGGTCTGATATGTTCAAGTCTGTATTTAACCTTGCTTGACCGTCTCTTATGTAATTTGATATAGGCAACCTAAATAGTTTAAACTTTACGCATTTAATTTTTAATTTCTTCAATGGGCATAAAGAAAAAGGAGATCGGAGAAGAGAAAAATGGGTATCCCCTCTTCAAGAACGTTGAAGATGAATCAATGACAAGTCCAAAGCAAATCCTAGACTTGTGGGATTGCATCGATTTTTTTACTGTTCCATACAAACAACAAAGCAGAAGCAGTTTGATTGATTGAATGGATGAAAATGGCAACAGATATGGGTGTCGACTCCCTGATGGTGGAGGGTGGTTCTCAAATCATTGTCAATGCAATGAAAATATTTTACTCCTAACTAGAAGCTCAACGGCATTCTATAGGAAACAAGCAAACAAGCTCGACAATGTTTGTAATGTCTCTTTTTGGGCTAAAGTTCAGAAAAAAAGGGTTTACCGGCTATCACCACAAGATCTGATCTGAAAAGAACTTCAAGCACACACACAACAAACTGAAAATAGCTGAGAATATCTTAGAATGATCAACCAATACAAAATCTGCAGTCTCCTTGGGCAGTGAACTGCCTATGAGATTCGATTCCACTTTTCACTATGTAAATCAATGTAGAATGTCGTGAAATAATTTATCTTAGCCACGGCAATATTTATGCATCACAAATACATCAAGTATTGAAGAAATATCTGAAAAGCACAGTTGGAATTAAATATTGATGACAGCAGCAGTTGAGCCCAAACCGAGGGCTAGAAAAAATAGCAAATTCTCTCATAAATTCTCCAAAGTTCAGATTACGACCTTATAAATTATGCCGAACAAGAATATCTGAAAAGCACAGTTGGAATTAAATATTGATGACAGCAGCAGTTGAGCCCAACCGAGGGCTAGAAAAAATAGCAAATCCTCTCATAAATTCTCCAAAGTTCAGATTACAACCTTATAAATTATGCCGAACAAGAATATTAAACCAAAATAGTGAAATCAGCCCTAAAACATACAAAACCCTCCACCCATGCAAGTCACCTAGGGTAACACGGGGGAAAAACCAGCAATAAACCACTTTGAAGCACTTTGAAAACCCCCATATGGGATTCCTCTCAAGCTTGAGGAGTTCTCGTTCCTCAATCTTCCAACAATGGAGGTTACCGTCCCCAAAGTTGAGCCAGACTAAAGGCTTCGTCGTTAGTGGAGAGTAAGGCACACTTTGAACAAACCCAAGATATAAATCTTTAGAATAAACATGCATAACCCTTCAAACGAACCTTCATGTTCTTATATATCCTCAAATCACGCCAACATCAAAATAGAAGCCCAATGCATGAGCCGACCTTCAAGTAATTCTAGTTCTTCATTAACCTCTATGTAGGTTCTCCAATCAAGGCCGGCCTATAAGGATTAGAAGTATTTGAACCAAATAAGAGGCCTTCATACCCAACTCGCCATTAAAAGTATTTAAAAATACTTTTACAAATTACACCATTACATCAAGTAGAATTCATCATCCATTGAGACAATATTGACTCAAACAAAGACATAATGGGAACTAGAAGAAATATGAATGCAATTTTCATTATGTCCCATTTAGAGGACATTACAATGTTTAGCCAAGATCCTCCTTTAACTATGAGCAGCAATTCTAATCTCCTAGCACAAGCCCTCTTGGATCAAGGGTTATAATCTCCTAGCACAAGCCATCTTGGATCAAGGGTAATAATCACAATTGCAAGGATTTATTGTTAAGAAAGGATGATTCATTCTCAAGCTACGAAAGTTGGGATGATAATCTAAAATATATTTATAGGCAGGTTTCCTTGTCTCATTCTAGAGAAGAGGGGTCTCCATGTTGGAGCCCTATCTTATATTAACCATCCAAACTCATCAAAAGACTCCAAATCATTTATTCATAAGGGTGGCATTGCCGAATATAGAAAAATCAAGGATGAATGTCTAACACTATATATCAGTCTTCTCATAGCTTACTCTTTAGAGGCCATCATTTCTTTTATCAATAGGCGCTTCAATTGTCTTAATTCTCTCATACGATTTTCTTACATTCTATGCGATTGAATGGCAATAGAAACAAAATAAGATACTCTACTAGCAAGGGTTATTTACAACAAGTTGAAGAGTGTGTTCTATGTAGGATGATCAATGCGCAACTGCGTAGAGTTGTGCTAACTTCTCCTTTGCACATTTCTTCTGTGCTTCACAGCTTGAATAGCATTTTCAAAAGCTTCTAGAATGTTTTCAAAGAAGTGAACATATCGATAAGGCTCTTTTAGGCTAAGGATCTCTAGATCGCAAGCTAGGCTTTCCAAAAAAATATTATCTTCCCATATCAAAGCATACCCAGAAAAGTCATGCACATTACAAGTTGGCTTGTGCCATCTGATTGGCTCACCCCGGATTGCCAGCATCACAATCAGCTTTCTTTGTTCAATGCTCCACTTGATTGGCACACCTCAAAGTAGTGCATGACACCAAGGACTTCCTAGGAATCGATTGGTCCACCCCAAGTTGAGACTAAGCACTAAGGATGCATTATGCCCTCAACGTGATGTCGCACATGCTAGTGCTCTTCTGCACAACTTGTGCATTACCGCATCACAATATCTTGCGTACTTAAAGCACTGCGTAGCATCGCACGCATATCCCAGTATTCACAACTCCTTCAATGTCGGGCACTTGCTTCGCAACACTCACAGCTTTTGTAATTTTGCATAAGCATGACGCAACAATGCAACTTCTACAATCTTGCACCAAGTCGTCTCGCAACACTTGTAGCTCTCACAATTTCACGGAAGCGTGCACTTACCGTTGCAACCTCTTGCCAAAAGGACACAACTTTGCGGCAATATGTGCTAACAAACAGCTCCTCGCAACATTCCATGCAACCTACTTCCTTAGTGTAGCTTGCCTCTCCTTTGCAGCAAGGATACAACCTTGCAATAGTTCCCAACATCAACCCAGTTGTTTGCAGTATACCTCCAACTTACTCTCCCTCTGCAACTTCCCTTACCCTCACAGCATTGAGAGCAACCCCTTGCATCATTCAACGTAGCTTTTTACTCTTCCGCCACTTGCCCAACACTTGGCATCTTCTATGTCATTGATACCTATGGCACCTTAGGCACTTGCCCTACACAATCCCTTGCATCTTGTGCACTTGCTCCACAACCCACACAACTTTTGCAGTCTTGTGCTAGCACCGCGTAACCTTCACGGCCTCCGCAATCTTTTGCAAACCAATCCGCAATGGCTCATAGCTTTTGAAACACCACATGCCACCGCATTGCATCCGCAATTTCTATAATGTTGAGCACTTCACAACACTCACAACTTTTGTAGTTCCGTGCAAGTAAATGCACAAGTCTTTGGGCCGAATTGTGCCTATTCAAAATCTCATTCAAGACCTACACACAAACAAATTGTGGCCCTTGTCTTCGGCAGATACTTTTGGCTCTGACTCCTTTTATCTCAGACACCATTGCCAGGACACCTCATATTTGACTCAAGATAGATACATGTTGCACAACTTATACATGCGGCACAACAGCAATAAAATTCTTCACACCTTACATGTTTTTATCTGTACTTTCCTCAAGCTGATATGCCTCACACAAACGACTTCCTAATCCTCAACAAATTGCAAATTTAAACTGCAAACGACTATTTGTTGTTAGAAATCCCATACTACCAGAGTTTTCACAAGGAAACAAAATATATATGTGCTAAATGTCTAAATCAACCCCTATAGTTTAGTATATCTAAACTATGCAAAAATCCAACTAAATCTACTCTATGTATGGGTTTGTAAGAACCCAGCTAAACCACTCTAAATAGTCTATTTTACTCCTTAGTGGTGATCTCACCTTTACTACAGTGTCATACCCTTTATTTCCTAACAAAATTTTATGAAGTAACAATAAATAACAACACTGCACTTCATTTTTTCATGTGCCATGGAAAGACATACACTTACACCTCCATCAAACACAGCCACACTTCTCACACAGGTGCTTCACCTCCCCTTCAACACTCAACACTTACAAGTGTCTTAAACATCTTTATTCAGATCTGTTGTTTTCACTCACACCCCTTCCATACACATCCATACGGAATAGAAATACTGACACCTCAACAAAAAATAAAACAGCAAAGAGAAAATGCCTCTCTACTGACGCCGTGATCTGCAGATTTTCACATCCTTGCTGCAATTAAACCTCACACAAATTATTTTGTACACATGCCTTGCCACAATTTACCAAATGAATGCCTCAATTGCAGCTTCACCATAATTGACTAATGCCTCAACATCATTCTAACATTTCTCCGTCCACCCAACAGATATCATTCCACCAATTTGCAAAATCACATATCAAGATGTAATCTTCAGAAAACTTCAGCTTCACACAACAATAGATTGTGAATAATCTGATCACACTCCAATGCTTCAAAAATATCAATGCAGCAAAATTCCTAAATATCAATACAGCAAAATTCCTATGCTTCAATGCTCTCCAGCCACAAACCCTTGTAAATGTAATGGCTCTAATACCAAATGATGGTTCTCCAACAAGCAGTCACGCCACACTAGGTAAACCTTTAGTCAGACCCTGGCTAACAAGAACTATTTTAAAGATTATGAAAATATTGCCTACAACAAACACAAATGGAGGTGCAATCTAGTGTTCCATCAATATCTCTTACAACCTCTATTTATAATTAAGCATATCTAACATATCTGCATAACTTTCCTAACTTGGGAGAACAATTGTATATAACAAAATATCCAAACTTGATAGTGTACAATCCAAAACTGTTGGCGAAATATTTTTCTCTCGGAAAAATAGGGCCTTCGGAAACAGTATTATTGGACAATGTCCCTCCTCTATTGTGTGGGGAGGTTCCCTTATTGAAAACCGAAATTGCAAAAGCAGGTATTTACAATATTCACGCTATCTATCCTCCTAAGATTTGGTATTTTACTCCTAAGAAATGGAGATTTTTAGGAAGTGATGACCTCTAAAATATCTCCACTTCTTAGTGACCACACACAATGTGACCAAGAAGTTTTCCCTTAGTTACTCCGAACAATGACTTCTTAGGATTGAAAGAGATGCCACGAGAATGACACCTCTGAAACACTCTTTCAAGATGTTCACATTGATCCCCCCACTTGTTTGAGAGAATGGTCAAGTCATCAAAATAGACCACTCTTATTTTGTTCCTCTTATCATGAAAGGCTAGATACATGGCTCTCTAAAAAGTGGGCCCTGCGTTAATGAGCCCAAATGGCATTCTCCTATATGGAAAATTACCCCATGGAGTGGCTAATGCAATTTTATGTTGATCTTTTCTTGCCACCTCAATCTGATTGTGGTTTGAGAATCCATCAAGCATGGATAGCATTTTGGACCCTATGACTACTTGGTGGACTTGACCCATGATGGGTAAAGGATAATTATCCTTTAGAGAGACTTGATTCAAATTGCTTAAGTCTACACATCCGGATTTTTCCATTCTTCTTCCACACTAGGACTATGTTAGCAACACATGTAGAGTGACAACACATGGAGAGTGATGAGTTGGAAAAATAGTCCCAACATCCAACATCTTTTGTAATTAAGAGAAAATGGTCCGAGTAATCTTCAAAGTAGTGCCTTTGCTCTTTCTTTTAAGAAGATGTTTCGGTGTTATGTTGCATCTCTTTAGCCTCCAAGGATTTCAAGTCAGCATAAGACCAAGCCAAAATATTTGTATCCTTTTTGAGTAGGGCTACAAACTTCTCTTTCTCCTCATGTGAACAACATTTGCCAATGTTAACTAGCCTAGGTTGCTCTTCTGTACAAATATTCCCCTTCTCAATGTAAATAGATGATTGAGGTTCATCACAAAGCTTTCTCTTGATGAAACAGTCATGCTTATCAAACAACTCTTCTAAGGACACTACGCCCTTGGGGATCTTATTTCATTTTAGTTGAATTACACCATCTTCACCTTCTTCTTGATTGGCATCTTTAGTAGATTCTCGATAGGCGGAGTCACCACCTTCAAAGAATAGCTTGTTAACGTTATCAACTTTCTCAAGAATGGCTATGATTTGTTTGTCATCATTGAACACTTGTCAACTCTCAGAATTACCTAGGAAACTTGGGCGAAAAACCATCTCAATGGTGTACTTGTCTTTATAAAAATTTGGGGGGATGAACAACACAAACACTGCTAGTGTATCATCCTTTTCATTTCTTTCTCTCAATACAACATCAATGGAGAGAGCATCAAACATTTCAATACAATCCCATACCCGGTTTCAATAATGCTTCAAAATCAAATGATCATTCTTCACTTGAAATTGGTTTTTCACTTGCTTCACAATAAGGCCACTTAAACATCCTTGATTTTTTCAATTAAGGGCACTTGTTTGGTTTCCAGGGATAAGCATTGGCCAAATGTCTTGGACAATGTGAGCCCAAGCGTGTGGCAACTTTAGTGGGCATCATGTTGTCAGAATCTCTAGACTCAACTACAAAATTGTTTAGTTTGTACCAAGCAATTAGAAGACATAGATAGAAAGGCTCAATTCTCCCAGAGATGGATGTGGATGAGGACATGAGATTTTGAGAAATTGGAGCTTAGGGTTAGGCAACGTACCTTTGGAAGTTGTTTTGGCAGGTGTAGAGACTTTTCCTTTAATGAACTTGACTAGTCTATCAAATTGGTCCAGGTTTGCTTGCAAATATTCAACTTCAAACATAGAATCTTTGACTTCCGAACATGATCAATAATGTCAAAAAGGGAAGAGTAGGAGCTTCCGGGTTAGGATTAGCATAATTTGTATATAACAAGTCTTTGGAATGCTTGAAGTAGGAGAGGGCAATGTAAAGGTTACCTTCTTTTTAGGGAGCTTCTCTTTAGTTTGAGCAAGCAGAGGAGTCCCTCTACGAACAATGACTAGAGTAGATTTTGGAATCTCTCCCTTTAGCTTTCTCCATGGGCTACTCAACTTCTTTCTTTTGATTTTGAGACCTTGTGAAGACCACATAAGAGTGTGTAATGTCCCCTTTCCTAGGCCAATCGGGAACACTAACTATACCCCTTTGCGGCCACCAACTGAAAAATGCAAATATTATCAAACCCTTGGCACACAATAAAAATCTGAATTAAACATTAATTTTCCCAAGAGGGGGCGAGTTGCTCTAGAGTTAAGTGGGCCTCAAAACCAATGAAATCTTAATGTTATCCACTTCAAAATGAAATCTTGATTATATTTTTCTAGTGCAATTACAACTCAAAGACAACCAATTTCACCAATTATTGAAGAGCTGGAAATTTATTTATGACAGCAATTAATAAAGGACCAGGAAACACTCCCAAACCCTAGTGACTAGGGGAGAGAGAGAGAAATCCACTGTAGAAACACTCAAAAATTATAAGAAGTGATTCCTTGGATTGCCCTTGATTTTAGAGGCTAGAAAATGTGATCAAATCATCAAACCCAGAATTCTGGAATTTACTTTAGCACACAAACAGCTGAAACTTGTAAATTCATAACTCCTGGAATACAAGGAATCTCCACACAAATGAATACTCAAAATGACTACAAAAATACCAGCAATCAAATGAGACGAATATCATAATTTTTCAACCATGGAAACCCTCTCAAAATTGATCCTGAAATCTCTGAACGAGTAGATGAATCTAAAAACCATTCCAAAAATCACCAAAGTGAAGATATGTGCCCTAGCACTGATGTAGAACCTTGCTGCTCGGAGAATCTGAAGTTGAAGCTCAAGTGTAGCTCCCGGAGTGAAGCCACCAACTCACACCTAGGATTTTCATCCTTAGTGTGGACTATTGAGGATTTGCATCCTCAATAGGATTCCAAGAGGGGTTTCATCCTCTATGGACGGAGGAGTGGAACATAAGCTTCCAAATCCAAATACAAATTATGCAAATGATAGGTGATAGCCCCTTAATGGCACCTCAATGTGCTTTTATATCCACTTTATCTCTTTCCTAAAGTGGGATGACCTGGATGAGGGATTAGAATTAATTAAATTCTAGTTCATCATTACTTTCCCCCCTCAAACTAGGACAACCTCATTAAGAACCTTTTAATTCTATTTTTGAGTTGGCACTTCACATTAAATGCAACCAACTACTTTATAATGCTACTAATTGGGAATTCCCCTTTTCACAATGAATTATAAATGACAACAATGGAAAATTACAATTATAGCATCAATTTACTTCGCTTGAATCCTCCCTTAAAGCCCACAGGAAGTGGAGATGGAATTGCTCGCTAGTGAAAAAAAGGGAACATTACAAGCTTCTCTTTAGTTTGAGCAGGTCTTCTTTTTAGGGAGCTCTTGATTTTTAGCAAGCAAAGGAGTCTCTCTACAAACAATGACTAGATTAGATTTTGGAATCTCTTTCGCTTTAGCTTTCTCCATGGGCTGCTCAACTTCCTTTGTTTGATTTTGAGACCTTGTGAAGACCACATAAGAGTGACTATTCATCTCCCCAGCAACAACATCATAGTCATCCTCTTCGGATTCATATTCCAAATACCCAATGTTGGAGCCACCATCCAGTTGGTTAACTTCCAACTCAACAATTCCAATATTTTCTTGTTCATCTACAACTTCAACAACTTTAACATCATCACTCTCTTGAATTTCAAAAGCCACGTTAATTGGAGCAGCCACAGTAAGGGGGGCTTCAATAGCTAACCTTTGTTGAGGTGCGGGAAACCAATTGCAGTTATTGTTATTGAGATTACCAAAATTTCTTTGGTATGTCCTTGTACATGGTGGCTAATGTAGTTTGAGCACTCCCCTAATGATCGAGGAGCTCCAAAAAATATTGAAACTCCAAAGCAATTTTTATGCATGTGCTTAGATCTGGAAAAAGGCATAGGTGAGAACATGAATCTTATTATTAATAGAAAATTGTTAAGAGATATCCTCATGATTAAATCAAATAGTGGCTCTGTAAATATTCCAAAGGAAAGCAATGTATGAAGGCCATTGAGCATAGTCACCAAATGGACCACTGAACATTTGATAGGTATGGTGGAATGATGCAAACAAACTGTGGATCCATGTTTCACGAGAACAGCAGCAAAAATTGTAATATCCCCTTCCCAGTCAAAGACCCTTAGCCTATTTTGTCTACCTGTCAGCAAAAGGGATGCAAATAAGAGTGACTTAATTTATAATATTTTATTATAAAGTGCAAATAAAATAAAATAAAACATTATATGCACTTATAATAAATTATTAGTAACTTAAAAATAGAAAAATCCAACAAATGGGAAAAGCACTTAGAAAAAAAAAATATACATGGAAAAGTGCAACTTGCTTATGGAGCAAAAGTTATTAAAAAGGGAAATATAAAGAAAAGCATATGGGCCAAATGATTATTTTTAGGAGAAAATGCAACTTGCTTGGAAGATAAAAGAGGTGGAAAATAATATTAAATGAAGAGAGACAAATCTGATTGGGTGTTGAGGAAGGTTAGTTGGCCATTTTCTCTATATAAGTAAGTAGACTTGCTTACGAGAGGTATCCCTTTGTTTATTATCAAATTTCAGATTTGTGTGTTAAACATTTGGCTTGCATTTTTACTCTTGAGGACAAAAAACCCTCCAAGATCCCTAAAGAAGGACAAAAACCTTTCCTCTACTTTGTGAGGATTCTCTACATGAGGGTTTCCATTGGGCATCATTGAGTTAGCCAAAATTTTCAGCAGTTGAAGGAATAAAGGTTGCAGATTTTTGACAAGGGTTTGGAGAGAGTTGATATCATTTTTCTATGCCCTTCTTCCATGTGGAGCGAACCACTTCTAGTGCATATCTGACGTATTTAAAGGTATTTCTAATCTGATTTGTAGTGTGGATCATAGATCTGATTTTTATAAATCAAATTTGCTTGCTTTCAGAATTTTTGGGGTTCAAGAGATATTATGTTTATCTATTTTTATGGACAGCCAGTCTACAGATTTTATAAATTAATTTCAGCCTTCTTGTGCATCAAAATTTGTATGTTCTTTCATATTTTGGCTTTATAAATTTGGTAGATCAGATTGGAGTGGAGAAGTTATATTTTATTGGCTGATTTGTTTGGGTTTTCCACCTAACCCTAGTCGCATTTTCCAAGTTAAATTCAAATCTGCATATTAAAAAATTGTTACATCTTTTATAAATTGTATTTGGGGATTTGGAATTGGCCTTAAATCCATTTGGGGTCAAATATGTCAATTTGGGGACATTACAATCTAGAAGATATGCTTTCGGTAAGTCTTAAAGCCATGTCTTGTAATGTCCCCATTTCTAAAATAATGTATATAATAATGTTTCAAGTTGGGCCCAGTCATTTTCAAATCTTGAGTAACTTAATAATATCATTAAAATAAAAGGTAATTTAGCCTATTCATTATTATATTTTGGCTAAAGGGGTGAAAAGGAAGGGACTTTATGGAATAAAGTGAAAACATAAAAAAGAGAAAAGTACTAAAAGAGTAATTTATTTTCAATGCTAAAGTGGCCGACCTAAGCTGAAGAAAGAAATTGGAGGGAAAAGGCCATAATTAAATCAAATTAATCCTCCAAGTGGGGCGACCCCTTTTGGAGATTGTTCTAGAGGTTTGTACCATCATTTGTGTACAAAAGGAGGTCCCTTGGCTTGTTTGAGGATCATCTATTCCTTATCATAATTTTTACGAGGTTTTTGGCATAGTTACCAGGTTCGGAAATCCGATTAAATTTGGAAGGGCAAAAAAATCCGAAAATTCGGAGTTCTCAAAAAAATCCGAAAAAATACGGAAAAATCCGGTTCGGAATATATATACTTATATTATTATAAATTTATATTATTGTATACTTATATCATTATATATAGACAAATCATACAAAAAAGCATCCATCTACCATAATCATCATCATCATAATGATTCTTTCAAAAGATTGCAAGAAGTTGCTTGGTCCAAAAAGGTACAAAAATGGATTTTATGAAAATAAGAAAAATATTGCCATCAATGCGTAGAGCTCGAGAAAATATATACTTTTAGAGAAGACGACACCTAAAACGGAGCCACAGAATGAAAGTTATGGCACATGCAAGTTTTTGCTGCTACATCTTCCCGGACCCTTTCCAAAAATGGCAATTTGTTTTCCATACTTCCATTTTTTTCACCAAAAAATAAAAATATGCCAAAAAAAAAAAAAAAAAAATTCCTGCAAACTCAAGGCCGAACCGAACCGGATTTATTCGGTTGCTTCAAAAAATACTGTTCAAACCGGATTTCATACAAATCCGGCCGAACCTGGTAACTATGGTTTTTGGGCTGCCGCTCATACCTTTCCACTTGAGGACGGAAACCCTCTTATGGGGTTGCAAGTGAGGACGAAAACCTTCCTTGTTCCCTAATTAAACGGCGGAAACCCTTCAATCCTTGAGGATTCTCCATTCAGGGGTTTCCATTGGACTTCAAAAAATAGATTTAGTGATTTCAGTGAGGGTTCTTGTGATAAAGGGCTGCTAGGGCATTTTTGGGAGTTTTCAAATCCTTTCTTAGGGTGGTGACCCATCCTGGGGTAAATTTTGTTGGCTTCTAGGGCACAGCAACTCACTTTCTATCGGTAATAGGGTACACCATATTATTAGAGGCTGAGTGCACTTTCCGGACTTGTATTTGGGCTTTGGAATCATTATTTCCAACCATATTTGTTAAGTGTATTTGTTGTTGTCATTCATTTATTCCACTGGGTCCAAAAATAAAAATATATATTTTTCCATTGGGCTCTTGTCATAATTGTTCCATCTCATGAATAAAATATTTTGAAGGGTTTCTATATGTATTTCTAGCTGTTTTGTGTATGTGGGCTGCCATAAATTAATTAAAATCAGTCGCTGCTAGGTCTTGAAAATTTACTTTAGTTTGCTACCATTCGTGTTTTCTACAAAGTCCGTATCTTTCAGATTTGTGCCCGAAAGGGACATTACATGTCTTGACAACTTCAATGCTCCAAAACCCAATGCTTCCAAAAAAGTCTAATGCCCTTACTAGCTTGACTCTCATCTCTCCAATTGAAGTGGATCCCCAAAGGGGTGACGTTCTTAGGCATTCCATTTGCCCTTGATGGCTCTCCCTCCAAGCTACAGAGGGATAAAAAGGAGATAATGTTTTGATTACTATATGGTTTAAACCATAGTCAGCACACTTGTCGAGTACTCAATGAGTTCCCAAGTACTTACAAGAAAATTTAAGAAACTGATATTGTTAACCCATACTCACCAAGTTTTAGGACAGTACTTGAAATGTCCCTTTTCTAAAATATTTCAACATATCCTTTGAATTTTGCGTATTTCTTCACACAAACATCTTGTCAAACAATTGGCATGCAATCTGGTCTCAAAGCTCTGACACTTTTGTAGTGTCCCTTTCCGGACAAATCTTGGCAAAGTTAGATTTTCCATGAGACCCTTGTTGAATTGATATGAAAGCATACAAGTTGGAACCGACCATACAACTGAACAATACAAGACAAGGAGAAATCTGCAATACTAGCAATAACCCCAATGAAAATTTTATATAAATATGTTGATCACAATTTATTGCAACAAATCCCAATCGTAAGAAAAATGGTGAGTAATTAGTTTCAACAATATATACCAATTCACGATCCAATGGAGTAAGGTACAGAAACCTCACAGAGGGTATGACAGCCTTAAAGGGTGCAATAAAAAGGTACAGCAGGCTGTAAATAATTTCCAGCAGCCAATCGACCCCTGTAACACCAACGCCCAAACTGTAATAGGCTCCTAATGATGACACCAAGGCTGTAAAACTCAGAAATCTGCCCTGTATTGTGATGTCCTATCTGTAAAACTCAGAAACCGGCCCTGTATTGTGATGCCCTAGCTGTAAAACTCATAAATCTGCCCTGAAACCACCCTGGCTGCACTGAAAATAAATATCCTTCGCTTTGAAGCACCAATATAATTCCTTAATGGAATTACTCCTATAGATATGAGGGTTTTTGGTCCTCAAATCTGAAACAATGAAGGCTTGCCGTCCTCTACTGTTGATTACATTGGAGGGCTTTCGTCCTCGAATGTAGGAATCTAAGCATTAGCTCAAAATTCTTCATAGAATGTGTGCCTTGATTGAATCCCCAAACCTCCTTATATACTTTTTCCATTTTATTTTCCAAGTTGGTTGGATCATGTGGGACTAGTGCACTTTAATTAATAGAGTGATTTTCTTATTTTCTATTTTATCATTAAGTCACTTAAAATAGAAAGTCTCCTGCTAACTTTAATATTAGTAACATAAGTTACCTGTAATATTGCTTTTGGCCAACTTAGTCCTAACATACAATTATTTTCCTTTTTTTTAAAACTCCTTCATAGCCTACGGGAAATAAAAAATAGGCTTTACATTCTCCGATTAAATTAATTCGAGAAAGAGGACATTACAGTCTGCACTTCCCGGAATTGTTTGCCCCCAAGAAATTGCAAATTGGGGTGCTCAAGTATCTCTGCACCCTCCCAAGTAGTATCCTCTATTGGCAGATTCTTCCAACGAACTAGATATTCCGTGATAGTTCTATTCCTCAACTTCTTCTCTCTAGTTTCCACAATGGCTTCAAGAACCAATATGAGTTTGGCTTCATCATCCAAAGGAGGCAACTCAATGGAAGGAATGACATGCTGCTCCAATGTTGTTTCGAGGCATGATACATGGAAAACAATGTGTATTTTGCTGTGTATGGGCAACTCTAGTTCATAAACAACCTCCCCAATCCTTCTCAAAACCTTGTATGGACCATAAAACTGTGGTTTAAGTTTCTCTGCACGTCTCTGCTTGAAGGAAGACTGCTTGTAGGGCTGCAATCTCAAGAAAACCATGTCCCACACCTCAAAACTCCTCTTTGAACGGTGCTGATCTACATAGCACTTGTGCTGGTTTTGAGCACGTTGGAGGTTCTCTTTCAATACACTCATTATATCATGGCTTTGAGCAACCAAGTAAGTCCTTTGCCCCCGGCACTCTACTATCAGAAAGAACCAAATCCACAAAGGAAAAAGCATCATAACACTATAAAGCTCTGAAAGGTGACATACCACTGTACATATGATGAGTGGTATTGTAACAATGCTCTCCTAAGTAGAGCCACTTAACCCAAGCTGTTTGCTGCCTGTCACGTAGTTTCGCAAAATCCCTCAATCTATTTATTCACTTTCTCAGTTTGCCCATTAGTTTGAGGGTGATAACTAGTGCTTGGAGTCAATTTAGTGCATGTCAACCGGAATAGCTCTTGCCAAAATAAGCTCATGAACCTGTTATCCCTACCACTAACAATATGCTTTGGCAGCCCTTGGAGTCTAAAAACTTCTTTGAAAAATACTTCAGCCACTATATGAGCATTAAACTTAGTTGGAAGTGCAAAGATATGGACTTGTTTCGTAAGCCTATCAACCACCACATAAATGCAACTCTTACCTGGTATAAGAGGAAGTCATGTAATGAAATCCATAGATAAACTCTCACAATTTTTGGTTCGGAATAGGCAAGGGTTGCAATAGGCCGGCTGGGAAAAACATGCTCTACTTTGTTTTTTTGGCAAACCATACATTCCCTGATGTATTGGAGGACTTCACTCTTGAGCCCCCTCCAAAAGAATATATCCTTTACCTGCTTGTAGGTCTTGAAATACCCTAAGGTGGCCTGCTAAAGATGCATCATGGACAGCCCTCAAAGCCTTTCTTTTAACCTTCGAATCAGGAACTACAGAAAATTTTGCCCTTGTAGAGAATGAGGTCATCAACCACTTTATACCTGTTATCCTGAATTTTGCCTTCAAGAACCTCATTAGTGAAACCATTTTTAGCATACTCAGCTGTTATCAACACTTTCCAATCAGCAGATATATCTCAAACATTGAACATAAATAAGGCTTCCTAGATAAAGCATCAGCTACCACATTATTCTTACCTTTCACATATTCTATGTCAAAATCATAAGCTTGAAGCTTACTCACCCACTTTTGTTGTCATGTCATTTAAGTCCTTTTAGCTGAGAAAGAACCTTAAGTTGTTGTGATCCGTCTTTACTACAAAGCTGCCACAAACCAAATATTGCCAGAATTTGGCTAATGCATGCATGAAAGCCAACATCTCCTTGTCATAAATAGAAAATTTGTGTTCTAATTCTTCTAACTTCCAACTTTTAAAAGCAATGGGATGTCTCTTCTGCATTAAAACAACCTCAATTCCTTCTTTAGATGCATCACACTCTTGAACAAATGGGATAGAGAAATTTGGGACAGCAAGTAGGGGCAAGAACTCATTACCTCTTTAAGTTTTTCAAACGCTGCTTGGGCTGATTCGGACCATGTGAAAGCTCCTTTCTTGATCAATACTGTCAAGGGGACAGCAAGTTGTGAAAACCCTTTCACAAATCTTCTGTAACAATTGCAAAGTCCCAAAAAACCCCTCAACCGTGTCAAAGTAGTAGGTGGTGGCCAATCTACTATTGCCCGAATCTTTTTTTGATCTACCTGCACTCCTTGGGTACTAATGACATGTCCCAAATATAAAATTTTGGTCAAACCAAATTCACACTTAGACTCTTTTGCAAAAAGAGTTTGTTGTTCAAGGATTCCCAACACTTTGTCCAAGTGTTCCAAGTGTTCCTCCCAAGTTTTATCGTATACCAAAATATCATCAAAGAATGCTAAAACAAATTTTCTCAATTGCTCCCTAAAAACATGATTCATGCAAGATTGAAAAAGTAGTCAGGAGCATTGGTTAAACCAAATGGCATAACCAAAAATTCAAAGTGACCAAAATGGCAACAACAAGTTGTTTTGTGAACATCTTCATCCCTTACCTTGATTTGATGATATCCATATCTCAAATCAATTTTTGAGAAGTATACCGCTCCATCTAACTCATCTATAAGATCATCTATCTTGGTATTAGGTACCTGTATTTAATGGTCTTCTTGTTCAAAGCACGGTAATCAATACATATTCTCATAGTTCCATCCTTCTCTTTTACCAACACTACTGAAGAAGCAAAGGGGCTAGAACTAGGTTGTATGTGCCCCCTATCCAATAATTCCGTCATGGCTTTTTCTATTTCTTCCTTGAAAGCTCTAGGATGGTGATAAGGAGTAGTCGTGATAGGTTTAGAACCTATTTCCAAATTTATAATATGCTCAAATCCTCTATCAGGTGGCAATCCTGAAGGTAAATCACTGAATATTGTACCATGCTTGTCTATAATAGACTGAATATCCACATGATAAGATCTCTTATCATTGGATGTAGATGAATTGCTCATAAAGCAATGTGTTGCCCACTCTACCTTTCCCTTACAAAAAGTTCCCTCCATGCTCTTAGTTATAACTATTGTAGGGGCCCCATTAGCCATGCCACGAAGCACAACATCTTTGCCCTCATATTTAAATTTCAGCTCCATGGTTTGGTAATTTTGCGTGAATTCCCCAAGGGAATGTAACCATTGTACCCCAAATACCAAATTAGTCTCTTTGTTGCCTACAACATAAAAATCATCACAAACTTTGTACTTACCAAGTGAAACATCCAACCCCTTGACCCTCTTGGTACATGGAATAGTAAATCCATCAGCCAAAGTCACATTAAATCCCTAAAAATCTTTTGTTGGCAGCCCTCTTTGTTTTACCAAATTCTCATCAATAAAGTTGTGGGTGGCCCCACTATCAATCAAAATTGTGACTTTGTGTCCCTTCAACACTCCACAGACTCTAAATGGGTGATACTTAGGTGCGCCTACAAGCGTAGTAAAGGTACTATTAGAAGTTTTCTCTTCCTCTACAACTTTTGCTTCTACTTCTACCTCTGTTTCTGCTCCGAATTTCTCCCTCACCTCTTCCTGAACCTTTACTTCAATATAGGGCACTTGTCCTTTTGGAAGACACCTGTGACCTGGTTCCCAAGGATCTTTGCATGTGAAGCAAAGCTTCCTTCTTTGTAGTTCATTCCATGACTCAATTTCCATGCTTGTCTTAGGCACTTCCCTTTGTTGATAACCTTCCCGATATGGCTTGTTTTTCTGCCCAAAGGAAGTGGTTTTTGGCGACCCATATTTATTTGGTCTTGGTTTCCTATAAGGAACTGAATTGGGCTGCCCATATGGTGTGGGTCTTGGCTGCCATGTAAGCTGGAATTTACCTCTAGGGGCTGTAATTTCAAGGTCTAAGGCCTTTTTAATGGCTTCTTGAAGAGAAGTAGTGCTGAAAGCCTTCACCAAACCCCTAAGTGGCTCAACTAAACCCTCCACGAACAACATCACAAGCCTTCTTTCAGTCACATCAGGTACCATGACCGAAAGCTTCCAAAAATCTGCAACATAATCCTCAACTGAATGGGTTTGCTTGAGTTGAGCTAATTCTCGAAAGTGGATTTCAGGATCAATTCTATCAACCTGTCACTGAACTCTGCATAAGAGTGAATGTGATTGTGACCTTGTGTGATTAACCCGTGGTACCACCACTCATGTGTTACTCCTTCAAGATGGAGGCTGACAAATTTGATGGCTTCATCTTCCATCATTGGCCTTAGAGAAAGATATGTATCAAGCTTTTGAATCCAAGCACAGGCTGTACACTTTTTGGAACCACCAAAGGTAGGAAGTGACAACTTTCCTAAAGCTTGTTGAAGGTCTATCTGATTTGTTTGTTGCCTTGGTTCAGCTCTTGGCCCACTTTTGCTTTTCTTTAAATTCATAAAATTTGTGAGAGAGACGGCTTCCCTAATTTCACCTGGAAGGACCCTGCACTCCTAACTGGCAGCAACTTTATCTGCTATAGATAGCTTAATGTTTGGCTCTAGAACTGTTTCTTCCCTAGGAAGGAAATTGGGTTGAAAAGGCCTAGCAATAGAGCCAATGGTTGTCCTCTGTGTATGCTGATTATTGTTTTCCCCTGAAAAGCTGCCCTCCCCATTGGGTGCTCTTTGCATGTTCGTGTTTTGCATTGCCCAGACCAATTGTGCCGTCATATTAGCTATACGCTCTTGAACTTGCACAAATCTATCTATACAGGCATCATCTTCATTCCTATTACTGTGACCCATAGTTTCTTTTTCTTTTCTGGAAACTTCTAAAACTTTCTTCCCTATCAATGGATATCCTCCTGATTTTGTGCCTTTTTTCCTCTCTCTGGTAATATCTGAATTCCCTATCACTTCCGTGCATGAAGATGACTCTAATTTATTTTATTGCACCACCCACAAGCTGCTAAGAACTTGCTCTCATACCATTTAAATGTCCCTTTTAAAAAATATTTCAGCATATCATTTGAACTTTATGTATTTCTTCACACAGACATTTTGTCAAACAATTGGCATGCAATCTGGTATCAAAGCTCTCATACTGCTGTAGTGTCCCATTCTGGACGAATCTTGGCAAAGTTAAATTTACCGTGAGAACGCTTGTTGAATTGATATGAAAGCATACAGTTCAACCGGAACCCACCATACAACTGACAACACAAGACTAGGAGAAATATGCAATACTAGCAATAACCCAAATGAAAATTTTATTTAAATATGTTGATCATAATTTATTGCAGCAAATCCCAACCATAAAAAAAATGATGAGTAATGAGTTTCAATAGTATATACCAATTCACGATCCAATGGAGTAAGGTATGGCAACCTCACAGAAGATATGACAGCCTCAAAGGGTGCAATAAAAAGGTACAGCAGGCTGTAAATAATTTCCAGCAACTGATAGACCACTGTAACACCCAAGCCCGAGCTGTTATAGGCTCCTAATGACGACACCAAGGCTATAAAACTCAGAAATCTTCCCTGTATTGTTATGTCCTATCTGTAAAACTCAAAAATCGGCCTTGTATTGTGATGCCCTAGCTGTAAAACTCAGAAATCTACCCTGAAACCACCCTGGCTAAACTGAAAATAAATATCCTTCACTTTGAAGCACCAATATAATTCCTGAATGGAATTGCTCCTAAAGATATGATGGTTTTTCGTCCTCAAACCTCTAGGAATGTTGAAACAATGGAGGGTTTCCGTCCTCTACTGATGATTACATAGGAGGGCTTTCGTCCTCAAATGTAGAAATCTAGGCATTAGCTAAGGAGAAATTCTTCATAGAATGTGTGCCTTGAATGAATCCCCAAACCTCATTATATATTTTTTCCATTTTATTTTCCAAGTTGGTTGGTTCATGTGGGACTAATGCACTTTAATTAATAAAGTGACTTTCTTTTCTATTTTATCATTAACTCACTTAAAATAGAAAGTCCCCCTCTAACTTTAATATTAGTAACATAAGTCGCCTTTAATATTTCTTTTGGCCAACTTAGTCCTAATATACAATTATTTCCCTTTTTTTAAAACTCCCTCGTAGCCTACGGGAAATAAAAATAGGCTTCAGGTTTTCCGATTAAATTAATTCGAGGAAGGGGACATTATAGTACTTGTCACCATGTCAAAGTCCCAAGGATGTTATTTTATGTCATATGTCAAAATTAAGTCTTTGTCTAGTTTTAGGACAGTACTTATCGCAAGTACTTTGCAAGTTCATGCTAGTATATGCATAAAATAATATTTACATTTAAATATGGACATTTACTTTCTTATACTACAAGTTATATTATATGTATATACTTTCAAGATGTTTGAGAGTGGTTTCGGACATCTGGGAACTATAATGCAGATTCTAGGTTTTGGAGGGTCCTATCAGATTTCAAACTTAGCTAGATTTCAAGATTTCAAGGTTAGCCATATTTTAGTGGTTTAGGATTTCAAGGAGACATCATAGGAGGTATGAAAGCAGTATGAAGGAACAGATAAGTATAATAGAAAATCATATGGACATATTTCCTAAAATACCATGAGCTGATGCCACTCGTTTCCCAGTACACTCCTTAGCACCTTGCCCTCAAGGAGACTGATGTGCTTATGAGTCTTGCAAGAGAGATCGTCTGTAACTAAAACATATAGGTGTAAACCTATATAAACACACGACATTCCATGGCAAACCTAGAAATAATCCTAAATTCATAACAGTTATCAATTGGTGGTTAATTCACATGATGATGATTTTGTACTCTATTTGTATTCATATCTAATAGAAAACATTTCCCCGACGCTTCATAAACTCATTTGATACATTTTGTAGCTGTATTTTGTATATAATTTATGTTTTTTACAGAAATTCAAGTATTTTTTTTATTTGCCGAGTCAAAAAATTTGTTTTGTTGAGTACTTGGCAAGTCTAAGTATGAGAAGTATTGTTTAAAACTTATCGCTAGCTTAAAGTTTTGGCCACCACGCATCTTTATTACCCTTCTTGCCAGGATCTATCTAAGGCTGCCTATAACAAGCTTTATAAGCTTCTTAGGGGCTTCCTTTGAGCCAATGCTAAGCATCTAGAGGTTTTCACAGCGTCACTTGGGATGTGTGTTGTCTCCCACAATCTAAACGAGAAATGGGAATCACTGATTTTCACAAACAAAGTCTTGCACCATGCTAAATGGGTTGTGCATAACATTGAAGGGCAGTAAGCATGGAAAAGTTTTCTTTGCACTACATTGTTGTAGGATCTCCTTATGGGAAAGCATGTTGGAAAATTATAAGCTTGTGGATCTTGCTTGTTACTTCCATCCCTATCAAAACTGAAGGTTCCTTTGTGGCTAAAAGTATCTGGAAAGCCTCGAAGCTTTTCTTATGCAGGTCAGTGATAGCTTTTTCTCCAGTCTTTCTTTCAATGATCATAACCTTTGGTGGTTTCCTATAACTTCATTGGTAGCTTGCCTTTGGCCAAAACACCAAGCATTAAAGCTTTGCGGCTCTTCAAAAAGGCATTTGCAGAGTCTGCGATATTCTCTTCTCGCAATTAATAGCCTAGGCCCACTTTGCAGATTTACCCTCAATATTTGATGTTGTGCTTCACAAGTCTGCAATTCAGCCTCCAGTCGCTCAGTGGAAAGATTGGCAGTGGAACTATGATACTCATTTTAGGAGATACTCGACTGGTTTGTTATATCAGCTTATGAGCCCTTTTCGTCGGCCCTTGGTAAGCTCAATAGTCGATGAAGTCTTAATTTCTCTCCCCATAATTGGCTTGCCCATCTGAACCAAATCTGGAATGTCAAGCTTCTTTGGTGTCTGGTTTATCAATGCTTTTCTTCAACAATAATATTTTGAAACAAGCCTGCCAATATTACCTGGGTGAGGATGATGTTGTGAGGACTTGCAATCAAATATTTGTACTTCAAACCCTTTCTTGCAGTCATCACACCCACTGTTGCTGTTGCAGTACAACACATCCATTCCATTTGAAGCCTACAAGAGCATTCAAAGGATTCTCTCTTCTGAAACAGGAAGTTTGTATAAACACTACTGCAATTTTTCCAATCAACTGATATTTGTTCCACCCTACAAATTTTGTGACTGTTGTATTGTCAGCCTGTGCATTGTTTTCCTCAATTGCTGGTCAAAGTCCTTGCAAGCATGGACCATTGTTTGCAAGCATGGACCATTGTTCTATTGGTGGCTGAGTGCATTTGAAATCAGGCCAGATTTTTTCACATTTGGTCGAAGCCATTTTTTTATCAAATATTTTTCAAACAGTCCACAAAAGTAAGTTTAGTGTTTTATTTGCATGAATTGCTAAATAGTATAGTGGCTAAAAAAAATTTGCCAATGCATAGTGATGTGTGGGGAAGCCTCAAATTCGAGTCCGCCAACTACCTTTTTACACAAGGCATTTTTTGCATTGACAAAGACCTGCAAGTAGGGAACAATTAGTTAGGTGGTCAAACTCTCCCTACATAAACAATTGGATTTCTTTTCCAATCTGATATTTTGATGCACAATTGGCAAGCAGGCCCTACATCAAAGTTTGATATTTTGACACCTCTCTCACTGTCGGGCACAGTTTCCAGCACTGTTATGTCTTTTTCTCATAACTCGAGCATTATTTGGAGTTTTTTGTGGTGATTATTTTTGCATTGCGAAGCCGGCAATGGTATATTCATTTTTATGACGCTGCACTTTTAAATCAGATTTTTTTTTCAGATTTCCATAGGCCTTTTCAGCAACATCCAATCAGCAGACTTCCAAAGGCAATAACCTTGACATATGGAAGCTTTTGAAATTCCTATTTTGAAGCTCCCAATTTTTCAAAATTGCATGTTTTTCCAAGATGTACAATTGTAGAAAGACCAACCTATCAAATTCTTTCATTTATGGTATGTAATTTGCTGAGCCTCTGTATTCGCATTTTTCCATTTTTGGCTCGGCTCTGAAAAAAATCTAAAAGGCAAGAATTGAGGAGGGTTGAAAAGCACTATTTTTGTGCATAACAACCTCAAGGGAGGTTGTCAAGCACCATTTTGAGCACACTGATATTTGATAGTCTTAATTGTTCTCCATTGTACTTTCAAACTTCTAATTATACCCCCTTTCAAAGTGCAAATTGTAATCATGTCAGAATTGAGTTTGTCGGCATTATTAACTTCAAGCAACAATTATTCATGGAGCCTTTCTACAACTGACTTGCTTCAAGGTATAGTATTTTGCACGGTGACAATGGTCACAAAACTGGAGCCAAAAATGTGGATAAAAAAGATTTGATTACTTAATAGGTGTGACAAAGCCTTGGCCTGAATAACATGAGTGTCTCTGAAGGGCTCAAAATTCATGTTCAGGTCATGGCAACGCCCAAAACAACATGGAACAAATTTCACACTTTCTGGAGAAAAGAATGACATCAAAATTCTTTAAATGGAAAATGAGCTTCCTTGTTGGATCCTAGTGACTTGTCTAGTATTGAGGACTTTGTCCAAAGTCAAAATTCTGTTATCACAATTAATGGGTTGTGGACAGAACAAAAATGACAAGTAATTGACCTTAGCCATTCTCACCAAGTTCAAAAGCTCATTTCAAACCTTTGTGATAATTGTTTTCTCCACCATAGATGCTTTTGGACCCACTTTTGTAATGACAAGTTTTGATGAGTTTCGTGAACATCTTACACGAGAAAGATGCTCCAAGAATCAGACATTCTTGCCCATCATCCTACAAACACAAAGAATAACAGCCACCACCACCACCAAATTCAAAAGGGCCCAAGGAAGGAAATCTGCAACAAGAGTCTTCCTCATCGAAACCTTTGTGAAAGAAAGCCTCTATAAAGCATTGTTCATTCTGTGGGCAAGACAATCACCTTGGATCTCCACATTGGAAAAAGATGTCACTTCTGGAAGACGCCACAATGAAGCAAAAAATTCAAATCAACAAGATTTTTCATCTTCTTCAAATAGAAAAAGCAAAGTAAAATCCCATTCTATAAATGCTTATGCCTTAATTGCAACTTACTCCTCCAAGGATACTTGGATCTTCAACTCTAGAGCTTTCCGTCATATGGAAAATTCAAAATCTCTGTTCGCCTACATCGTTGAATGTGATGCCTCATAAATTCTTGTGGATAATTCTTATCCTAAGTCTTGGGATCCAACATGGTTGACTTGGACAATGGAGAGGTAAATTATGTTTTGTATGTTCTTGATATATTAGTTAATCTTCTCTCCATCTACCTAATCTTTGGGAATTTTCTCCACACAATGTTATTATCATAGATACAAGATCCTTGAGTGGTCATTTGTAATGTTCCATTTTCGGACATTGTCTACATCAAAGAATTGAGGACCCTCAACCCAATGGGTTTGAAGATTGAGCTCGAAATTTGTCTTGAGATATCTATATCTATTTTGTAACCCCTTGGTGGGCCCTCTTTAGTTAAGTCAATGTGCACATAGACTAGCTTATTATTTAATTAAAAATAATAAAGTGCACATAGTTCTAGCAAACAATATTTAATTAGAGTTTGTGTTTTCCCTCCAAAAAGGGGAATTGGAATTGTGCACCTCTTTGTCTATAAAAAGAGGTTGTTTGTTCATTGTAAGACATGCTATGATGATTTCGATTTTGGCTCCATGCTTGGAGTAGGGATGTATGCCCAACTTGATGCTCTTGCTCTCTCATGTGTTGAAACTTGATGCTGGTTTTTGATATCAATTTCTCATTGGTCTCTCTCATGCATTCTTCTTGTTGCGAGATCTATTTGCAATCCATTTGTAGCGGTGGTGGCTTTTGATATCAATTTGAAGGATTTATTGGTGCCATTATCAAGTCGATTTTCAAATTGTGTATAGGAATTCTTCTTGCCCTAGCGACTTTTATTGTAATATTATGCTAATATTTTGATTGAGCTGTTCTAAGGTATGAGTTGTTCTGGCACACCATAAAACCCTAGCGAATTGCATCCATTGTTTGATTACTGATTTTAAGAGTCAATCTGGGAGCAAAATATATTTAGTGGCAGCGATTTGTATGAGGCAAAGTTGAGTAATCAAATTGGGTGATTAATGATCTGGTTTTGGTCAAAATAAATCTGTTATTCCTTCTTGTTCCAGCGATTTCCTTTAAAAGCTCATAGCTGTGTGCAAAGTACTTATTTTGGCAGCGATTTCTAGTTTGATTGAATATCTTCTTGTGGCTGATATATTCTAGCATTGGCGACTTGTAGTTTGCATGTCCTTGTGGTGTTCTGAGGTCTTTCATTGCAGATTTAATGGTGTAGCATTCTTACAATATTAATTCCATAGAAGCGACTGGGTTAGTGCATTATGTATGGGTGTTTGTAGCTTCTAATTGCAGCGAACTCTGTGAGATCAGTTTGATGTCTGCTGGGACAGCGAAATCCATGTTCTTTGTCTCTCTAAAGGTATGTGGATGCATGTTTTAAGGCACCAATAACAGCGAACTATATCAAGGGTTTGATCCAAGATTGTATGCATTCATTGATCCCCTCTAGTAGCAATCCCCCTCCAAATAACATATTCCTCGATTGGCTGTTATATTTCAAAGATTGGAGAGCTGATTGGTTGCATGAATGATAGTGTATTGCGAATGATCTACTGAGTTTGAATGTGATGAGTCCCTTGTTGCAGCAAGAGTGCTAAATCTGATTTCATATGCACTTTAAGCAGCGAATTCATCCTACACTCTGATGCTATTTCTCCTAAGTGAATCGACTGGTTTTAGAGTATGGTTTGGGGTATTTTAAAGCTCCTTGAGTGCAGCGATCTGTGATTGGGGGATTTTGATATGCATTAGGAACAAATAGCAAATTAACCCCTTGCATTTGTTGGACCATATCCATCTCCCAGTTTCAGTGACTGGTTATAGGATTGATACTTGCATTGTATGAGAGCATATCTATTGAAGTTGATTATTTCTGATCTCATTATGCAGCGTTGAGATAAGGAATTTTATGTTAGTATAGTTGAAGCATTTGTATGTTTTGGCACCAATGGAAGACTGAAATCGTTGGCTCAGTTTGAATGGGAAATACAAGAGTTTACATGTTTACAGATCAGCTGAGTTTATATTTTTCATTTACATGATTACCCTGTTGGTTTTAGAAGGGTTCATTGTTGACATAATCAATTTGTTGATTCTACTTGTTGGCTGCCATTTCCCATTGGTCCCATAAGAGGGACATTAATTTCTTGAGCAAATTGTGGCATGAGAGATTTGGCCATCTCAAGTTCAAATTCTTGTTGTAATTGAGCACTCAAAATAAGGTCATGTGTCTTCCCAAAGTTAATGCAAAGCTGTGCTTGTCAAGGTTGTATTCGTGGAAATCATTGCAGAGACAAGTTTGAGATAGCAAAGGTTTGGAGAGACAAAGCTTCAATTCAATTGGTTCGTGGCAACTTGATGATAGTATCAAAGCCCTAAGATGTCCTTTTCTAGAGAGAAGTATGTGCTCACTTCATTGATGCTTTCTGTTGATGACCTAATCATCACTGAGAGTTCTCTTTCTTTGATTCAAGACATGAAGTCAAACCTCATGGAGCAGCTTGAGATGTCAAAATTGGGCCTTCTTAACTACTACTTCAGTATTCGGTTGTCACAATTTAAGACTGGGATCAACATTTCTCGCCCTAAGTATGCCTTGGACGTGCTTCAGCACTTCAACATGCTTGACTGCAAGCCAACCCCGAATCCCTTTAGTTCGAAGTCACCTTGTCTTCCAATTGTTCAACACCATCAGTTGATGCTACATTGTATTGACCATTAGTAAGCAGTCTTCATTGTTTGACTCGCAGCTAGCCACACATAGCCTTTGTTGTTGGACTAGTCTCCCACTTTATGCAGGGTCCTCGCGAGAGTAATACTTCAATATATAAGTGGTACGATACAGTATGACATTGAGTATAAATAAGGGGGCTCAGCTCAGCTAGCAGGATTAGACAAGCGATGATGATTGCAAGTCCAATTCTAGCTACATCTAACATATTGTCTCTGGTCTTATGGTCCAGCGTGATGCAGCATGCTATTTCCCTGTCTTCCACTGAGGCATTGTAGCGCATAGTAGTCAAATGCAGTTTATGAGGCTCTTTGGATGTTAGTGTAACCATATTTATAAATGCAATTTGGTAAAGCTTAATTGTTGTAGACTTAACGCTAGTTTAACCCCCCTGTGGTATGCAAATGCGTGATTAGAGATTGCATGCATTTGTCCAAATTTGACAAGTTATTTGGTCAAATTTGATTAAGTCTTTTTTGCACGTGGTCATTGTTCATTTGACAGCTTTTGTAGACATTTTGCACATGGACAGTTACTATTCCTTTGGCAACTCAGTTGTTTTCACATTGCCAAATGTAGACCCACTAACCTTCCCTCAAATATTATTAATAGATGGCAGGATATGGGCATGGTCAGAATAGGACAGCAAGCTTTGAATCACAGAATTTTATCAAGCTTTTATTAGTTCTTCATAGGGAATTGCTCAATTTTGTAAAATAATAGTTTGTTATTCTGCCATTTTTCCCTGCAAATCTATGTTTCTCCATTAGTGTGGAAGGTGGTCTAGTAACAAGTAATCCTTGAAGAACTGACACCATTGGTTGTCAATTCTGACAGAATCTGGCTACAGTGCTTAGGGAAAGTTTGTAATCTATTATATTGATGATAAAGTTTCCAAGGTCACTGGGGCACATGTTTGGCATGAGCTCCATGGACAAGGTGCTGAAAGAAACATGCAACATGTGGAAGAAGAAATGGTTATGCTGAAAGTGGAGGTAAAATCTTTAATGGTTTGCGTAGAAGCTGCTAGGCAGCATCAGATGGGCTCAAATAAATGTAGAAGGGTTTAAAAAATTGTGGAAGTTGATGGTAGGCCCACTCTGGGGAACCCTCATGTCTCGCTTGTGTTGAGATAGATCACATACAAGTCCCTGAGAAGGCAGAGGAATAGACCTGAGAAGGAAATCTAGAGGATTGGGATAATGATTACGTGTTTGACACCACAAATGACCTGGATATGGACCTGACATTAATATATATTTAGCCTCTATTACATTGAAGCAGAAGCTGAAGGATTTGTAATATTGTGTGTCTAGTCCAACGCAGAAATTGAAAAACATCTTGAAGTGGTCCAGATAAGGGAGATGAGTGAATTAGAACCGAATAAGCAAGTCAGGAGTTGGCAGGCAAGGTGGAGCTGGTAGTTGAGGGAGCAGGTCCTTTTACGGCTTTTACTGTATCCTCCTGCTAGCTAATTATTGAACACTATTGTTGTATGCCCCCTCTACATTGTTTAAGAAGGTGAATAAGTTTGGCCTGTAATTCCAGAATAGAAGGTGGCAGCTTTTCTAAAAAGGTTTCCCGGTTATAGCCAGTTACCAGTTGGTCTGTTATTGTGGTAAGCAATTATGCTGCCACTGTTCTGTAATTGCGATTAGCAGCCTCTATTAGTTAGTCGGATCTACTGTAGATGTGAATGAATGAATACTTGAAAACTTTGTTAGTCAATGGAATCAGGGAAAAAGGTGCCACTTTTAATGCACAATATTTTTATTTGATTATGTTATTGTAATGTTCCCAAATGGATTTTTAGAAAAACTCCAATCCAAAGAACAATTTCTAAATAATTAATAAAATATTACAATGCGGGTTTGAATTTTATACATGCATGGCAACTTGCATAGGAGATGAAAACCACTCAAAACTGATGCAAAACCACTGAATATTTAACTCAAATAACTCAACAAATTATACAAAGTTGGAATCAAGAGAGAAATACCATATTTGACTTCAGAACAGGCTGGAATTATTTTATCAAAAGCTGCAGACAGCTGTCCTCAGACACAGCTGAAAAGCACAAAACTTTTGAGCCAAAAATTATGCAACCAACTGATTTTGGCTTCTAAAATTATGGCAAAGCTGTTGGTGAAGAAATCTGGGACAGATGTGTCATAGAATGTACCTAACTTCACCCACAGTGGTGTAGATAACCCTAGATCTGGCTGGAAATGCATGCCAAAAATCAGCAACACTCTTCTTCTTCAAACCCTTGTACAAATGTGCATTTTTACAACCTTCTATACCGCTGGAAAATACTGAAAAACACAACTAACACCTTGATCTGCAATAGAAACCCCTGTGTGGGGAATCTTCTCACCTAGGAGAAGGGTTTTCGGCCTTCTACTAAATCTCTTAGAAGATTTTCGTCCTCAAGAGTGAATCTATAAGGGTTTTTGGCCTTCTACTAGATCTCTTAGAAGATTTTCATCCTCAAGAGTGAATCTCTAAGGGTTTTCATCCTTAGAAGATAGAAGATGCAAGCTCAAAGCTCAACATACAAATCTGATTTTAGAAAATAGACAAGTCATGCCTCTCCAAGCAAGTCGTCTTGCTTAAATAGAAGAATTGGGCCTAATGGCCACCTCCAACAACCAATCAGCTTACTTGCCTCTATGAACAAATGGTATGACGAGGAATGCAAAACCTTCCATCGGAAACTCTGCTTTGCTTTCCTGCACGCCCTTCCCTACTTCCCATCCCTAAAGTAAGCCTATCGTCGTCTCCTTCTTCATAAGAAATGCACATTTATCTCTCATAGGCGCCGAGAGCTTCGTATGCCGCTTACCCACTCTCCATAACATTTCTGATGCACCATTCTTCCCCGTCATTTGCCTTTACCCCTAGACTTAGATCCCAATTCCATGTTCACTAACACCTCCACTCTTTATGACTTCCCTGACCAGCCTCACATCCAGGTTCATTCCCCTCCCTCCCATTGCCATATTTTCACCCACACCAACGTGAGGAATGCCATTCTAGCTATGAGTTGCAGTAAAGCAGGGGATGAGGAAGGGTTCCAAGCGGAACTCTTCAAATATGGGCGGAAGACGCTCCTCAGTTATCTTGTGGACCTTTTCAATTAGGTAATTTGTACAGGTTTCCCAGTTTCTTGGTCCCGCCACATTATCCACCCCATACACAAGTCGGGGCCCACTTCCGACCCCATCAATTACAAGACTATCATGGTGGGTCACACATTCTCCAAGCTCTATGCTACAGTTCTTCATTTGCAGCTTTATGAGTTCCTCGATCAATACCATTGCAGAGCTAGGGGACAAGCAGGCTTCCGGCCGACTTACCAGACTATCGATCACATCCTCACTCTTCGGGCTATCATCGAGGAGGCTCGCCACCGCTCTTCCAGAGTTTTTTGTTGTTTTGTGGATTTTCGGAAAGCTTTTGATTCGGTTCCACGGGAAACCCTTTTCCGCAGGTTCAAAGATATAGGTATTTCTCGAGACTCTTCTTACAACCATTATGCGCCTTTATGAGGAGGTCCTTGGCCACCTTCGCACCTCTGTTGGCTTGTCCGACTTCATCAGGAGTACCATTGGAGTCAAACAGGCGTTGCCCCCTCTCTCTTACCTTATTTGGGATCTACATTGATGAGCTTGAGGATTTTCTCAGGGATCACATCCAAGAAGGTGATGGGTGTCTTCTGCACCATGTTCTGATCTACATCCTCCTCTTTACAGATGACGTAGTTCTCCTTGCTTCTTCTGCAGAGGGTCTCCAGAGGCAGCTGGATGCCTTAGCCCTATTTTGTGATCACAGGCAGCTGACAGTGAACCTTGGGAAAACCAAAGTTATGGTTTTCAATTGTCTGAAGACTTTCAAACCTCGACTTCTTCTTTAGGGGTGTGGAGATTGAGATCACTTGCTCTTATACATACCTGGGGATTCTTTTCTCTAGACCTCGTTTTAGCCTTTGTCCTGCTCTCCAACCCCGAGTTTATAAGGGGCATGGTTCTTTGGCGATTCTTGAGAGACAGTGCTTCGGCCACCACTTTCAAGACATTCTTTCCAAGATGTCCCTCTCTGATTCATTGGTTAGGCCCACAGTTCTGTATGGTTTGGAAATTTGGGGTCCCTCTCTTTTGCACTTAGATTGGGCTACTATTGAGCGTGTTCAAATCCTCATGCTCAAATGTATTATCAGGTGCAAAGAATCTGTTCCTCACAACATTATTCTTGCTGAGTTTGGGGCTCGCCCTTTTCGATTGGAGACCATCTTCAGCCTTTGTTGTTGTTGCACCATATCCGAGGGTTTTCTGGTTCTTCTGTTGATAGGGACATGTACATTTATCTAGCCTACTACTCCTCTGAAGCTATTGCATCCTTAGATCACAGTAGTCGATCTTGTTGCTGGTATGCCTGCGTTTCACGCCTTTTTGAGTCCATTGGCATCCAAATTGACCGTCACCCACCCTTCAACTATTCTTTGGATGCCCCTGCCCATCTCCTACCAAACCAACAGGACCTTTATAGAATAATCATAGATGATATCTACAGACAGTTCATCCAGCACACCTAGACCAACCTCCGGGGGGGTTGCATCCGAAGATGTCATTCTATGCGGCACACTTTCTTGAGATCTCGTGATGGGGGTCATTTTCAAACCTATGTACATTTCGTCGACACTGGTTACAGGTCCTTCGTATCTCTCTGGGTCAGTTTAGAGTGGGCTCACATCGACTTCGTGTGGAGATCTGATCATCACTTAGACCGCTTGGAGCAGACTTGCCTGCTTTGCTCTCTACAAGAGGTTGAAACTGAAGAACACTTCATTTTTCAGGTGTCCTATTTGCTATTAGATTCATGGGCGGTTCCATTGCCTGTTTCGTGAACTTCCTTCCTTCACAGCTTTCTTTAGATACTATGATTAGAGATGTCTTGCTCTCTACCTTCAGGAGGCCCTCAGGCGTCGAGACAGGATCCTCCATCCTCCTAGACGGATGAATACTAGATTGATCACTTCTTTCTTCCCGATGCTCTCCCCGGTAAGGGTTGTCAAGCGGCACTTGGACGCATGTCTAGACCCCCAGTTCAAATCTATCAGGTCTCGGGACTCCATTTCTTCCACCCGAGGCTCCCTACCTCAGGCACATCTCGGGGCCCCACCACATAGATAGCGATCCACCATTGCTTATAGAGAGGCTTACCGCCTTCTTTCTCCTTAATAGGTCAGCCTGGGTGACACCATTGTAGGTAGTAGCTTCCCAGTTGCCCCCTCATTCTATTAAAACAGTCTCAACTAATCTGGTCATGCACAGGTGCATTGCGAGTCACTCCCATCCAGCCTTGAGTGTTAGGTGATGTTGTTGGGGGTGTTGCTCCTTCTTCCACCCCCCCCCCACACCGTCATCCTATTTTCTTCTTTTTCTGGTTTCTACATGGGTCGAATTTCTCCTCTAGGGAAAAGAAAACATAAAGTAATTTTTCCTTTTCTATTTTTATTTTTTTTGATATTAAGTCTATAATACTTTATTATAAGTGCCTTTCTAATATATATATTTGCACTTTATAATAAATCATTATGACTTAAGTTCCCCTTGAGTTTATTCCTTAGCCGTCGGGAAGACAAAATAGGCTAAGGGTCTTCGACCGAGAATGGGATATTACAATCCTCCCATCCCAAAATTGCTTGCCTTCAAGCAATTGTAACTCATCAGTTCAAGTGCCAAGTGCATGAGACAAAACATGCTAAAGTCCTTAAGAATCCTAGCCCTTGCACTTATCAAGTGAGCTAAATCTTGTCACCATCTACCACACTCAAGATAATCATATCTACAAGGTTGCATCAAAGGCATCACATACTTGAGATTGTAGATTTCCTCTTTTAATTCATCATTTTTCTCAAGAGGAAAATAAATATGAATATGTTGCAAAATATATGACATATCATCATTCTTTTCATACTTTGTAATGTCGTCACAATCTATAATAAGATTGCTGAATATCCTCGTGATATACCTACTGCAGTAAACAAGAGGATGTACCTTTTTCCACACAATCCACATCATGTGCAAGTATGGTACTTCTGATAACCACTTCTCATTCTTTCGCTTGGTCTTCAATATTCTTTGGATCAACATTATTTCCATCAACTCCATCTGAAATTACCTCATGTGGTGTTGTTATTGGTTCTTCAAATGAGTTCTTTTGTAATTCAGGTATTGACATATGATGATTTCGCTTGGTCTTGCTACCAATCTTCATCATGCAATAATTTAGGAAACATACTATCTTGAAACCCTTACTCAAAGATTGGTATTTCCTCCAACAAGAATCCTTATCAATCACCTATATTGGTCACCCTTTATCACTGTTCTCACCTTTTTCCTTATTGTCCCCTAGATCCGCTTTGATTCAAATTCTGAGTGAGCTGGCTCAAATAAAGGTTAGTGGTTTCCTGTTGTTTCACCATGTTGATGAACAATTTCTTCATAAAAACCATATTGAAATCTTTCTGATATGCCATATTCTAACTCTTTTTGCTACCCAACAAGCTAGAGGAAAGCCAACTTTGATACCACTGTAATGTCCCAAATGGACTCATTTTACCCTCTGAATGGATTTTAGGCAAATCCCAAATTCAAAATTACAATTAGAGAAAATTTGGAAATTTATTTAATGTAGATCTAAATTTTATCTGTAAATGGCGACTTGTATAAGGTATGGTAACCCACCAAACAAGACGCAAAACCACTAATATTTGAATGGAAACACATCAACAAAATTTGTAAAGGTGAAATCAACAAAAAAAATACCAGATTTAGTCTTCAGAAATGGTTGTATTTAATTTTATAAAATTTGCATATAACTGTCAGCTACGCATAGCTGAAAATGACACTTTTTCAACACAAAATTCTGAAAAATAATTGAAATGATCTCTAAAAATCAGATCTATTTGGACAAACAATATACATATGATCCTAAATAGCTCCAGACACCCTCAAACCAACTCCTTAGGTAGGTCGCTCCATATAGAAATGGCTGGAAATGAAGGGAAGCCTCAACAACAATACTTCTGGGCTTCAAACCCTTGTAATATCTACAATTACAACCTTCAATACGATTGGAAAACCACTGGAAAAATTAACTAACTCCTTTATGCACAATGGAAACCCCAAGGTGGAGAATCCTCACAAACTAGAGGAAGGGTTTTTGTCCTTCTCTAGAGCAAATTTCTAAGGGTTTTATGTCCTTAGAAGATTGAAGATGCAAACTCAAATGCTCAACATACAAATCTAAAATTTGAAAATAAACAAGTGATGTCCTCCTTAGGCAAGTCGATTTGCTTATATAAAGAATATGGGCCAAATGGCCACCTCCAACAACCAATCAACTCACTTGCCTCATTTAATGTTTTCCACCTACTTTATTTAATATTTTCCCTTGCTTTCATTTAATATTTTCCCCTGCCTTATCCCATCTCTACATGGGTTGAATTTCTCCTCTAGGGAAAATAAAACATAAAGTAACTTTTCCTTTTCTATTTTTATTTTATTTGATATTAAGTCTATAATCCTTTATTATAAGTGTATTTATAATACACACACACACACACACACACACCCACACACAATTTATAATAAATCATTATGACTTAAGTTCAACTTTTCATTGGACTCTTCGAAAAGAGGTTCCAAGAAGACTTTGTGCTTATTTAGCCTTGATAAACTGTGGATTACCCTTTCCAGAGGTTTGGCATGATAATAATCCACTGGTTGAGTCCATGATTAAAAGGGGTTTAAGAAGAATGGGTTTATTAGAGCTTTTATGTGGACTGCCACTTGTTGTCTCAAAGATTGGATTTTGAACTGTGTCTAAAAGCTCAATTAAAAAGTAGGAAATGGCCGATTTGTTGGTTGTTGTTTTACCTTGATGCCTTTTGCCCACTCTTTTCAGCCAGCTGTTTATTTGCAGGGAATGCAGTCCTTCAGTTCCCAGCATATGTTGGCATTTCCAAATTGCCACGGGGTGATCATTCTTTCATATCACCTGATACACGATCACCCCAGGCATTTCTCAACCATTCTGTTCTGCTTTGGGGTTACCCATCTTTACATCCAACCTTATCCTTTTTTGCAAAGTTTTTCCCATTCTCACTTTCTAGTAAAACTGAGTGAGAATACTGAATACATTAAAGTCTCATAATGGGGAGCCGCACCTCACACATGTGGAAGGAATCAAGTCTTTGGTTTCCTGTCAATTACTCCCAGGTTTTGGCTACTTTCCATTATGCAAGAGTACTTATATATGGAAGGTTTTGAAGTGACCTAAATTTGGGATAATAGGGTGCAAGCTATTTGTTGTGTGTAAAGATTACCATCTACATAAAAAGAAATTGCTATTAATCAAAAACCATTTTTCTTGGGACAACATCCAATTTCAATCCATGATTGATATCACGGCTTTTATAGTTTCAAGTTGTTTTCTTATATTTATCTTTGTTGTCTGTCTATTGTTAAAATCTATTAATTGCTGTATTTAGAGATTTTGGGACCACTATTAGAATGTAAGGCTTATTAACGAGGATGTCATTAGTTATTTAACTAAAAGATGGTTGTAACTGGTTGTAACTATATCAACCACTTTCTAACTACAATATTCATAATATAATGACGGACACACTGTTTCCATAGTTTGCAATCCACTTCTTCATTCTTTCTTGTTCACATATTCCAACATTGGTATCAGAACCAAGTTAGCAAGGAAAGAGAGAAGGGAAGAAATTTAGTCCTGGTAGGGCACAATCACCTAGTTTTACAGTCACATCGAAAGACAGTTTACAGTCACGTCGAAAGACAATATGCCATTTTTAAAGTTAACTACGAGTTTTTGGGCACATCCTGTTGCAAACTGTTATCACTTAAAACATGAACAAGGGCACCGAGAGTGTCACACGGAGCAAACACAATCATCACTAAAAACAAGAACAAGGGCAAAACAACACAAAATGTTGTGGCGTAAGGGCAAAACAAGGCAAATTTCGGTTTCAAAAGGACATGAATACAATCGAGAATCAGGACATTTTCAGTTTTGAAGGGCCCAAATATTACAATATTGTCACAAAAAACTCATCTGCGAAAGGGCATAACCTTGTTTGCAAATAAATATAGTCATATAAGAGCATTGAACTTGGTCGCAAGAGCTTGAAAAGAAATTATAAAAGGTACTGTCACAAAAACTCATCTGCAAAAGGGCATAACCTTGTTTGAAAATAAATACAGTCATATAAGAGCATTGAACTTGGTTGTGAGAGCCTGAAAAGAAATCACGAGGGCTGGAAGAGCCAGAACCTGGTCGTGAGAGCCTGAAAAGAAATCGTGAGAGCTGGAAGAGCCAAAAATTGGGGTTGAGGAGGCAAAAACAAGGTCAAATAGTTAGCAAATCACGAATTTCTAAGGTTTCATTGTATTTTCGAAGCCTTACTGGTATTTTGCTCTCTATTTTCTAAACACACAATTGTATTTATTTTATTTTCTATTCAGTATGGAAATTTCAGCGAAAAAATATTCGTCTAAATTTTTATACATGGAAAGTGAAATACAAATGCAACATATGAATAAAAATTTGTGGGGCATAGTCTTCTTGCCATTCCTTCTCCATGGCAAAGAAGCAAAGATGAAGGAGGAGAACCTTGAGCATCTTTATGATATGTTTTTATCTAATATTTTAATATTTTCTTTAGTGTTTTCCGTTTCATTATACAGGTCGGCCTTTTCTATTTGTACATGAAGGTGCCAAAGAAGGATATAAAAGGATAGTTAGAGGGCACCATTTGCTATCTAGAGTTTGGCGCAATTTATCTCATTGGAGCAAAGTGAGCTTAGAGCTTCTTGTTCTTGCATTTGGGGACGAAAACCTCCTTATGCGACTTGCCTAGAAGGACGAAAACCCTTCTAGAGGTTAAGGGAAGGACGAAAACCCTTCTCCTTGGCTTGGGATTGATTTTGGTAAGGCTGATTTGAAGAGATACTTGTCATTTCCAGCTTGTTATTGATTTATTAGGGGTAGAGTGACCTACCTTGGGTAGGGTTTTAGAACATTTGGTGAAGTATTTCAGAAATTTGGATTCATAATTTGATTTGTAATATTTTTAAGGCCGGAATCTGAAGTTTGGTGATTTTTGGCAAGGGTTTCTATGCCCTAGATCTATCATTTTCTTATGGCTGCAATTCTAGTTAAATAATTAATTTCCAGCAGTGTACAAGTTCTTTAGTATTTCTTTGTGTTTTTGGCTCTTAATATTCCATAAAATACATATAAAATTGTGGTAAGTTTATTCAAGGTGTTTGCATGGTGATTTTTGGCATATTTCATGGTAGATATAGTCGTGATTTTGTATTTACAGTCTGCTGCAATTTAAAATCAGATCTACATCTTTGTGTGAGTGGCTTAAACCCTTGAAAGGGTCATTACATGGTATCAGAGCTCAGATCTTCAAAGAGCCTAGGGTTTATGGAAGGAAGGCAACAAGGGTTACATCTACTATCAAAGGAGGAAGAAGGTTGAAGGAGAGGATCAGCCAAGAGAAGTAGGACACATGGTTGATCACGATTTTCAGGAAGCTAAGCTTGACAAGCTAATTGCCGACCAAGAGAGGCTCGCCGATACCATGGACTTCCTAGCTCTTTCCCTCCAAAGAATCATTGAACCAAGGGTTCAAAATGGTGAAGGGAGTTCGAATGGAGCCCATAATGCCAAGCGACCTAATGAATCAGCCCGAGGATCGAGTTGGAGGCCCACTTTCCTTAATAGAGAGGAGGCCATTCCGGAAGAAGAGGCAAGACCGATGGGAAGAAGAAATATTGCAGCGAGTTATGATGAATATACGGCCTTGCCTAGAGAGATCCATGATGCCATTTCTCTTGCCGAGTTCATGGGGTTGGATAGAGGAAGATCTAGGCCTGAGCCTAGGCATGCCATGCTACAAAGAGAGGTACAAAACGCTTTGGGTAAGTTATCTTTTTCTACATTTGATGGATCTACAAAAGGCACCACTAGGGCTTGGATTCAAAAATTGAATACTTATTTGTCTTTGAAGCCTATGGTTGAAGAAGATGCAATTAAATTTGCCACTCTATTCTTGAGGGCATTACCCATGAGGGGTGGTTTCATGGACTTATGATGCAAGGGCATAGTGAGATACATGCCTATGATGAGTTTTGTCAAAGGCTCATTGATCGATTTGATAGAGTGGATCCGGAGGTACATTTCCGGGAGCTTGCACAATTGAAACAACAAGGTACCGTGGAGGAGTATGTGGCTGATTTTCAGAGGCTTTCCGTCATGATTATGGATGTGTCCAAAAGAAGACTTATTGTGCTTTTTGTAGAGGGTTTGATTGAGCCCCTAAAGGGGTTAGTTCGTGCATTTGATCCTTTGTCTCTACAAGAGGCAATAAAGAAGGCTCTTGATCTTGAAGGTGCTGCCCCAAAATCAGCAGCAATCAGCAGTGTTCCTAAGGTCAATTGGAGAGGGGAACAAGCTCCCAAGCAGCCTAGAAGCATCCCTTTGGACCAGCCAAAGAGACCTCTTCAAAAAGTGCCTAATGCCCACACGGATCTGCAGAAAACCAGCCATGAGGAGGAAAAGAATGAATTAAGAAGGAAGAATTTGTGTTTTTCATGCAAGGATCCATGGACTCCGGGACATCGTTGCTCAGGAAAAGGTAAGGTTCATTATATTGAAGTAATTTCAGATTGTGATGATGATGATAGCAATGAGGATGAGACTAGGCATGATGGTATATTGGAAAAAGATCCGGAAGAGGTAACTAGCACTCTTGCTACCTTATTGGGAGCACCAAGTTACAATTCTTTTCATATTGAGGGTGATCTACAAGGGCACAAGGTCACAATTTTGATTGATGGAGGAGCTACTCATAATTTCATAAATGCATGTTTGGTTTCAAATCTGAAATTGAAGGTTGAGAACTTCAAAGGCTTCATTGTTAGGATAGCGGATGGTTACTCTATGCAATGTACAAAAAGGTGTTCTCAACTCCACATTACCATGGGGTTATATGAGGTATGTGCTGATTTGCTGATTTTTTGTGATTAACATGGCTGAGTTTGACATCATACTTGGAGTCCAATGGTTATGCTTGTTGGGAGAGCTCACTCTCAACTATCAAAACATGGAGATGAGCTTCATGGACCAAGGGAAAAGAGTCTCCTTGCAAAGTATACTTCCTAGCACACCCCAAATTAATTATTTAGTAGAAGAGGCCATTTCATGTGAATCATATTTCTGTTCCTTATCAAAAATTACAGCGGATTGGAAAGCATTGATTTCAGCTGAGTATGCAAAAAATAAGTTTGCTAGTGATGTCTTTGAAGGAGTAATAAGTGATGGGAGGTATAAGGTGGTAGATGGGCTGATTCTCTACAAAAACCGAGTTTATTTGGTGTCGGAATCTAAAGTTAAAAGCAAGATTTTGAGGGCTGCTCATGATGACCCTTCAGCTGGTCATTCGGGTTATTTTAAGACCTACAAGTACATAAGAGAAAGGTTCTATTGGAAGGGTCTTAAAGGGGAAGTGCTCCAATACATCCGGGAGTGCCTTACATGTCAACAAAACAAGGCGGAGCACTCATTTCCAGCTGGTCTTCTTCAACCACTTCCCATTCCCACTAAAAAATGGGAAAGTGTCTCTATGAATGGGGCTGCCCATGGTACAAGGTAAGAATTGCTTGTATGTTGTAGTGGATAGACTCACTAAATATGCTCATTTTTGTCCTCTTTCGGCTAAGTACAATGTTCTTATAGTGGCTGATGTGTTTTTCAAAGAAATATTTAGACTTCATGGGCTCCCAAGGAAATAATTAGTGATAGGGACAACCGGTTCTTGAGCATGTTTTGGAAGTAATTGTTTCGTTTGGTGGGTACACAAATTGCTCATAACACTAGTTACCATCCCCAAACGGATGGGCAAACCGAAATAGTGAATAAATGAGTGGAAGGGTACCTACGGAACTACATTGATGGGCAACAATCAGCGTGGATAAAGTGGTTGTACATGGCTGAGTTTTGTTACAATACTACCTTCCAAATGTCCATTGGTATGTCTCCATTCAAGGCTTTGTATGGGTATGATGCTTCTTCCTTTGTTGATTTGGTTATGACTGATAGTAGGGTGCCAAAAGCTCAAGATTTAATTCAGCGTAGCCAAGATATTCTTAAGGAGCTTAAGGAGAACCTTCTTTGTGCACAAAATCAACAGAAATTATATGTGGATCAACATAGAAAGGAAAGGACATTCGAAGTGGGAGACATGGTGTTCTTGAGATTGCAGCCCTATAGGCAATCTTCCATCAAGCAAAAAGGTGTGGAAAAATTGAAGCCACGTTTTTATGGCCCATACAAGGTAATAAACAAGGTGGGTAAGGTTGCATATGAGCTAGAGCTTCCGGAAAATAGCAAAATACATAATGTTTTTCATGTCTCATGCCTTAAGAAGGCACTTGGGCATCATCTTACTCCTTCACATGAGCTGCCCCCATTGGATGAAGAAGGTAAATTGATCCTAATTCCGGAAGATATCATTGAAGTTCCTGAAAGGAAATTGAGGAATAAAAGTATCAAAGAATATTTGGTTCGTTGGAAGTATCTTCCCCTTGAAAATGCTACATGGGAGTGTGCAGCGATCTTAGAGCATCCACAATTACAATTACCCGGGGACAAACAATTTTGGGAAGGGAGGGCTGTAATGTCCCTTTTTCCCACTTAGGAGCTGATATTTGGTCTTCTTGCCATTCCTTCTCTGTGGCAAAGAAGCAAAGATGAAGGAGAAGAACCTTGAGCACCTTTATGATATGTTTTTACTAATATTTTATATTTTTCTTTAGTGTTTTCCTTTCTTATACAGGTCGGCCTTTCTTTTTGTACTTTGGCGCCAATTGAAGGATATAAAAAGAGATCTAATGCACTCATTTGCTATCTAGACTTTGGCGCAATTTATCTTATTGGAGCAAAGTGAGCTTAGAGTTGCTTGTTCTTGCATTTGGGGATGAAAACCTCCTTATGCGACTTGCCTAGAAGGACGAAAACCCTTCTAGAGGTTAAGGGAAGGATGAAAACCCTTCTCCTTGGCTTGGGATCAACGTTAGAGGTTGATTTGGAGATATACTTGTCATTTCCAGCTTGTTATTGATTTATTAGGGGTGGAGCGACCTACCTTGGGTAGGGTTTTGAACATTTGGTGAACTATTTCAGCAATCTGGATTGATAATATGATTTGTAATATTTTCTAAGGATGGAATTTGAAGTTTGGTGATTTTTGGGGGTTTCTATGCCCTAGTTCTATCATTTTCTTATGGCTGCTATATTCAGTTCATAATTAATTCCTATCAATGAGTTTTTCAATATTTCTTTGTGTTTTTGGCTCTTGATATTCCATAAAATACATATAAAATTGTGGCAAGTGGTTTCAAGGTGTTTCATGGTTTTTTTGGCATATTTCATGGTAGATATAGTCACTGATTTTGCATTAACAGTCTGCTGCAATATAAAATTCAGATCTGCATTTTGTGTGTGGTTAAAACCCTTGAAAGGGTCATTACAGAATATCATTTCAAGCCACCAAGCAAAGGTGACTAAAACAAGAAAAGTAACACAAAGCATAAAATGAGAACATGAGGAAAATACAAAGGGACATCAAGAAACTAAAGTTCAAAGTGAATCAACTAGTGGTGACTACGCAAAGAACTCCCTTAGAAAGCTTTCCTAACATCAAACACAAAAAAAAAAAAAAAATTGCACAATGATGAACCTCATAATGAGTGCCTTCCCCTACAGTCTAGGGAAGCAGTCAAGGAGCAAATCCAAGGCACCAAGACAAATCAGATCCACAATGCCAAGAAGAAGCAACATTATAATGTCGAGAAGGAAAAAAAAAACCACAACACAACGAGAATCTGCTAAGGCACCCTAGTACTAGTAGTGTCCAAAGAAAAGGATTGCCTCACTAACCGACCCACCTCCATGTGTGAGGTAATTGTTATCTCGCAGAAGTGCACTTGTTTTGAGGGGTAACAAATTTCTGTGTCTTTTATTTTTCCTCACTTCTGCGGATACAATTGAGACACCTCATGGGTTGTGGGTCTCCCAGATGTGAAGTGAATCTCCAAATTACTAAGGGCTAGTTCCCTTTTTGGAGTATCCCTAAACCAGATCTGTGGGGTTAAGGGTTAGAAGGCAAACTGAATTTGACAAATGGGGTGATACACAAAGAGTTTTGGAGATTTCTGATGTAGAGACCTGCACAAATTGATGATGGAAATGACAAAATTACACGAACCAGAGGTATCTTGGGTGAAACTTCAAGGCAAATAAGTAGAAATTTGGTAAGGGATGAATCACAATATAGAGATTTCAACAGGCATGCACACTAAAAATAACACACAATGGATAATTTCTTGCAACAAGGGCAGATAGCATAAGCAATTGGCTCAAAAGATTCAAGGAAAAACACAAGAAATCAACTACCTTTATGCACAGTAATGCAAGTAGTTTCTGGAAAGGTAAAATCAATCTATAATCAATAGGGCACTTGCTGCAAAATTTCTGCAGCACTCTATTACATCCAAAAGTCCCCGTAATCTCCAAAAAGGGAAAAAGCAAAAGAAGCCAAAATAGAAAGGCAAAAAGCTGCCAATGGTTATACGCCAAGGGTGAAGGTGGAATAAATAAAATTAGTTATAGCATGCAACTGTTATACTTCAGTTGGGGACGCCATGTTGTGAGCTAAAAATGATTTATTAAGAGCTTTCATGCTTCAGCAGGGCCTAGGCGCCAAAATGAAGATTGTGTGAGCATTAAATAAATAAAAACAGTGACAACATGTCCAGAATTGGTGCAACAGTCTAGGAGGAGTTATTTTTTATTATTGTTGCTCACATGCATGCTTATTTGGGTGCCCAGGCTGAAGAATAAAATATTATATTTTACTTGGCATGCAAGCAAGGTCTGAAAATAGATGGCAGCAGGCCTTAAAGTCTGATTTTGGTGAAGAAATCAGATATACACACTTCTTCCAGTATTGTATTGCTTTGTTGTGGAATTTCTTCCCTATACTGTTGTCCCTTACCTAAACCTTTGAATTAATTTTGCAGATTAGCCTAGAGTTGTGCATGTGTGTGGATCTCTATATTTTCTGTATGCAGTAGTACATGTGTGTGTCAAATCATTGGTGTATCACCTCAATTTTACATTTCCCGCATTCCTTCTCCCTTTTCCTTGTCAATTTTATTAGTTTTTAGGTGATTCACAAGGGAACCAACCCACTCTGGAGGTTCACCTCAGTCATAGGTTACCCACAACCTTGAGGTGTTCCAATTTTGTCAACAGAAGAGAGAGTACACACCATTCTCTATCAGGGTGCACTTCTGGGTGACAACAGTTTTTGGCACGCCCGGTGGGACAAATTATTCAAAGAATTGATGGTGGTTCAGCATCTGGCGACTCCGAAGGTTTCTACAGACATACTGGTTGCAGACTAGTAAAAGCTAATGCCAAAGGTGACCACTAGGTCAAAAGCTAAAGGTATACCATTTGAATTTATTCAGTTACCTTTATATTCTTATAGAAGAAGCAGATTTCATAGATCTTCTCCATATTTTTCCAGATCTGATAAGCCAAATCAATTGCCTAAAACCCCAGAGTTTCCCATCCTAAATTTCCTAATGGTTGTTCCTAGAAATGAAGCTTTTGTGACCTTTAATGATGGCAGTCCCTTGAATCTTACCGTATACAATGATATCCATGCTTCTGCATTAAAGAGTTTACCATTTTTTACCGGTTTGACTCAAACCACTCCCATAGAGCACATCAGAGATGTTGCAAATATTTGCTCTGTCTATAATATTACCCAAGAGAATGTAGCTATGAAACTTCTTGCAGTTTCCTTCAAGGATAAAGCCTTGCAATGGTACCGAAATCTGACTGTCAATTCTATCAGTACTTGGGATGAATTAGGGAAAGCCTTTTGTAACCAATTTGAGGATAAATCTGACCATCTTTCCTTGATTGAGCAATTGAGCACAATCAAAATAGCCCCTCAAGAGTTCATGGTCTGATTTTAATTTGAGATTCCAAAGAACTTGGGAAAGAATTCCCCGTACCATCAAGCCTTCAGCAGAGCATGCTTTCTTGTATTATTTGAGATCTTTGAACAGTGATATCGCTGTCCTAGTTCAATCCATGGGGGGTAATTCAATTCCTGTGCTTTTGATCTAGCTATTAGAGCTGAAAATAACCTCATACAGGCTGGCAAAACTAGCACCTAGACCTCCTATGCCTATCTTTCCAACTATTCAGCCACCAACTTCAGATACACCCTCAATTCCAACAGTAGCTAGCCCAACAGTTGCTAATCCAAATCAGCCTTCAGAGTGGAGTGAAATAAAAGGGATCTTGCAAGCTTTTGGAAATAAGTTTGTATCTATTGAGAGACAACTTGCTCAGCCTTACAGGCCATATCAGGCTCCTTTTCAGTCTGCTAGACCTTCCTATCCAGCATATCCTACAAGCAGACTTCCAGCCATTAAAGTTGATCCTAATGCTCCTTCTACATCTATGGCTCTTGTTCCAGTACAGACTAATCTTATTCAGGAACCCTTTTGGTGTGCTCCATGCAATCATTCGCATGATCCTTTTTCTTGTGCTAATGGAATGTTAAATCAAGTTTTGATTGCACAAGGGATGATTCCACAGCTTACAGCAGTTGAGGCTCCTCCTCAAGAGGATTCTACTACAGAAGCACCAAAGCCACCAGAAGCAAATCTGGTAAATTGGCAACAAGAGGATCAACATACAAGGGTATATAAAAGACGAGCAGTAGAAGAGCCCAAGGAGGTAAATAGTTTGCATGGTTCATCTCCTTTATTTTCTAATAATGCTAACAAGTTTACTGCTGCCCCTAATGTGGAAAAAGTACAAAAAATCAGATTCATAAGGGCAGCTTAGAAGCACAAAAGAGTTCAAGAGAAAGAGGCTGAAAGTGTGCAAAAAGGACAAGCAAAAGGGGGCAGCCCTTCTCTCAATATCATAGATCAGATGAAGAAGGCTCACGTGAACATATCCATGTGGGATACGTTGACTATTCCGGGTCAAAAGAGCATGTTACAAGATGAGTTGGCTAAGCTATCACTTTCAGAGGGTCATTCAGATAGATCTAATGCAGTACTTGCCAATACAGATCACCCTTCCAAGGCTGATTTTCATGTTAAAAGAGTTGGTAACCTCCTCCTTTTTACCTTTCTTTGATTATTGGTGAATATTTGGTTCATAATTGCATGGTTGACAGTGGTGCTAGTAGTACAGTTATGCCTAAACAGATTGCAGAAAAGTTGGGACTCAAATATGAGCCGCATGCCAAGGGGTTTTGCAGTTAGATGGCACAACCACTAAAACAGTTGGTATTATCAGAGATCAGAAGTTGGGCTTGCATGCATGTCCAAGTCTTCCAATCCTTCAGGATATTGTGGTTGTAGATCTACCTCCATACTTTGCTTTGTGTTTATCTAGAGATTTTACTGCTAAGATTGGAGGTTATTTATCATCAGATTGGTCTTATTTGTTTTTCAGAACAAGGTATGGCACAAAGGTAACAATCAATTCTGAGCCTCTTGCTAAATTTCATATTGATCCTTTTGTACCTAACGCATGCAATGTGAATTGTATTGTTTTTGACCAAGGACATCATCCAGATGATCATGATTCAGATCCCCAATATGAGAGTTTACCAGATCTACAATTGGATAAGTGGGGGACCGATCATCATGGCTTTGATCCTTATAAGCATGCAGAAGAAACATATATCAGAGAGGCTGGTTTAGGAGTTTATTGCATGCATCAGAAAGATGTTTTTTTACCATTGTTAGTCAAAGATGATGAGATTGATGCAGGGTTATGGAGTTTGTACTTTGATGGCTCTAGAAGCAAGAATGGATCAGGTGGAGGTAATGTTTTGGTTTCACCAGAAGGTCAAAAGTATTTCTCTTCTATTCGTTTTCAGTTTAGTTGTTCATGCAATGCAGCTGAGTATGAAGCACTAATCCATGGTTTACAGTGGGCTAAGAAGAAGAGAATTAAGTATCTAAAGGTATTTGGTGACAGTGAGTTGGTTGTAAATCAGGTGAGAAATCTAAACATTGCAAAGAATCCTTCAATGAAGTCATATAAGCATAGAGTATGGGATTTTGTAGAAGATTTTGATGCTTTCAATATTCAGTCAATTCCTAGATCTGAGAATAAACAAGCTGATAGATTGGCAGCTATAGGGGCTGATTTTGACATTCCTAATGAGATGAAAAGAAAGAATAATCAGCAGCATATTAAGGTGGTAGTAAGACCTTCAATTCCTGATAATGATACTAATTGGCAAGTGTTTGAGAATGATGAACAGATTGTACGTTTTATTCAGGAAGAGGCTGAGTTTTCTTCAAAAAATCAGTCTAAATTGCAGCAGCAGTATGGTGATCAGATCTTGCAATTAAAGACAAACAGGCTGCCCCAAGGATTGGTAACCCTTGAGAGTATTTTTAACAGTGATGATCAACTGAAGGGAGACAAAATCAGGATGTCTACCGAGCAAGAAAACTATGGAGACAGAAATCAACAAAGGGAAGTTTTTAAAGCATGGTAAATTGTGTGATTTAAAAGAGAAACAAGTTTTTGTTCAATTATGCAATGAATTCATTGATGTTTTTGCTTGGAAGTATGAAGATCTGAAAGGTTTTGATCCAAAATTAGCTCAACATACCATTGAGCTAGAGCCTAATTCCAAACCGGTAAGGCAAAAGCAAAGACCTGTTAATCCAAAGATTGAAATTTTGATGAGGAATGAACTAACAAAGCTTATTGATTCTTGTATCATTTTTCCTATTAAGCATTCCTCATGGGTTGCAAATCTTGTACCTGTGAGGAAGAAGAATGGAGAAATAAGGTTGTGTGTTGATTTCAGGGATCTTAACAGGGCTTCACTAAAGGATCATTATCCTTTACCATCAATGGATCAAATTCTAAGAACTGTATCAGGTGCAGAAAGGTTCTCTCTTCTAGATGGCTACAGTGGTTACAACCAGATATTGGTGAAAGAAGAGGATAGATACAAGACAACCTTCACTACTAAGTGGGGAACATATGCTTACAAAAGGATGCCTTTTGGGTTATCTAATGCCGGAGCCACTTTTCAGAGAGCCATGGACATGGCTTTCCAAGGTTTGATCAATGTCAATGTTTTGATTTATCTAGATGACATTACTGTATTTTCTAAGTGTGCTAATGATCATTTGAGCCATCTGAGGCAAGTTTTTGAAAGGTGCAGACAGTATGGGGTTTCACTAAACCCAAAGAAGTGCATATTTTCAGTGCATGAAGGAAAACTTTTGGGCCACATGGTCTCAAAAGAAGGTTTGGCCATAGATCCGGAAAGAGTAAGCTCAATTCTAGCTTTGTCCTTGCCTCAACACAAGAAAGCACTTCAAAGCTTTCTGGGTAAAATCAATTTTGTAAGAAGATTTATTGCTGATTTTGCTAATATGTCTAAGCCTCTAACTGCTATGTTGAAGAAGAATATGAGTTTCAGATGGACAGAAGAAGGAAAAATCAGTTTTGAGGCCATTAAAGAAGCTATTGCTCAAGCTCCAACACTTGCAAATCCAGATTTCTCAAAGGATTTCATATTGTATGCATTTGTAGGAGTTGAAACTATTTCAGCTATCTTAATTCAGTTAAATCATGATGATTTGGAACAGCCTATTGCTTTCTTTAGCAAAGGATTACATGACTATGAGGTGAAGTATACTTTCGTGGAAAAGCAAGTTCTTTCTGTTATTAGAGGGTTAAATTTTTCAGATATATGCTCTCTAATAATAGAATTCATGTTATGGTTACTCACCCAAGTGTGAAAGAATTTTTGTTGAGCAAGGATCTGAACGAAAAGAGGGCTGGTTGGATCACCGAAGTCATGGACTATAACGTAGACTTCAAAGTAACAAAGTTGCTACATGGAAAAGTGTTATGTGAGCACCTAGTTTCAGATTTGGAGGAAAAGAAAGTTGTTGGTTTTGCACTTATAAATCAGCCACATGCAGCTGAAATACCATCTTCTGTGAGTTGGACTCATGACATGATTCAGTACTTGCATGCGGGTATTATTCCCCAAGGTTTGGATAAGACTAAAAGGAGGTATTTTCGGTTACAAGCTATTCCTTATGCACTCATTGATGGTATTTTATTTAAGAGGGATATTAATGGTGTTCTTCTGAGATGTGTAGAGCCTACACAAGTTGACAGATTGTTGCAAGAATTTCATGAAGGTTTATCAGGTGGTCACTTTTCTCCAAGGACTACTGCTCTCAAAATCATGAAAGCAGGTTATTATTGGCCAAGTATTTTCAAAGATTGTTATGCATGGGTCAAAAGATGTCAGAAGTGTGCTTTCTTCGTGGGTAAGGAAAAGCTTGCAGCCCTTCCTCTTCATCCTATTTCAGTAGATCAACCTTTTATGCAGTGGGGTTTGGACTTCATTGGTATGATCAATCCACCATCCAGTTTGGGACACAAGTGGATTCTTACAGCTACTGATTATTTTACAAGATGGACAAAAGCAGTTGTGTTGAAAGAAGCAAATGAGACTAGTGTGCTTGACTTCTATGAAGGTATTGTTACTAGATTTGGAGTTCCTGCTACTATTATTTCAGATAATGCTCTTGCTTTTGTTGGTGGTAAAATTACAAAGTGAGTTGTCCGGAATGGTGTTTATTTGAGTACTTCATCAAATTATTACTCACAAGGTAATAGGCTTGCAGAATCTACAAACAAGAATTTGTTGAAGATTATCAGAAGGCTTTTGGATGAGAATCAGAGGTCATGGCACACTAAACTCAAGTCAGCTTTATGGGCTGACAGAATTACTCCAAAAAGGTCTATTGGTAACTCTCCATACATGTTGGTTTATGGTAAGGAAGCAAGACTTCCAATTTCTCTTGAGTTTCCTGCTTTAGATCTTATTCATCAGATGGAATTCATGGAATCAGGACCTATGGAGGTAAGATATGCAGATCTTATGCAGTTAGAAGAATCAAGGCATGAAGCCATGCTCACCATGGAAGCTCATCAAGCACAGGTAAAGAGGACTTTTGACAAGAAAGCAGTTGCAAGGGTATTTCAAGAAGGTGATCTTGTTCTTAAGTGGGATGCAAACAGAGCAAAACCGGGTAATCACACCAAATTTGATGCTATTTGGAGTGGTCCTTATGTTATTTCAGCGTGTAAGCCTCACAATGCTTTTCAGTTATCACGTTTGGATGGAGAAGAACTACCAATCCCGGTTAATGGGATTTTCCTCAAAGCTTGCTTTTGAGGATTTAGCATCATTAGAGTAGGATTTCAATTCAATAAGTGCTTGCATGCACATTGTTTTTCCAGTTTTCTTAGTTAGTTTTCTTTCCAAGAAGTGCTTGCATGCACATGTTTTCCTTTTGTTGAAGAGGGTAATTCGGTTCTTTTGTTCAGAGGATGCAAGTTATTGACAGAGTATGTGACTCCATAGCCCAATGGATGCAGAAGGCTACTAATCTCTTGTTTAGCAGGCAAACAATCCCGTGATGTCGCCAAAATGTTACCATATTTTTCCATGCAAGAACGAACAAAGGTATTTTTAAGTTGGCTATTTTTGGCAAAAAAAGTCTATTTTTAGCGTTTTGCTATTTTTAGCATTCGCTAAAAATAAAGTGTTCTAGATGGAAATTGGGTGAGATGGTAAAAATTGCTATTTTTAGCATTCGCTAAAAATAAGTGTCCAAAAAATAAAGTGCAAAAGCATGCACAAAAAAGCTAAAGTATTGGAATTGGAGCCAAAGCATGCTGAAAAAACCAGTGCTAATGGAAGATAGGAGAAGTTAACAAGGGGAAAATGGAGCTATTTTGCTAAAATTAGGAAAGCAGTTGCTAACCAAGAGCAACAAGGGTTCAATATTGGCGCTAAAAATAATGAATAAAAGAGCAAGGAGTTATGCTAAAATAAGAGAGGGGTTGCATTTTCATTTTAAAAATATAGGGCATGCTGATTGCATTCAAGCATGCTTGACCTGGCGCCAGATTAAAAAGCTAAAATACTCAAATTTAGCCAAAAGCAAAAAGACACAAAAAAGACAAAAAGAAAAAGCAGATAAAGTATCAAAAATGCTAAATGCCAAGCAAAGCAGGGTTGCATTTTTAATTCCCAAGTTTAAAATGGTCCATTGCAGCAGGCCATTTTCAATTGCACGCAGAGGAATTAAAGGAGGTTTTTTTTATTATTTTCTAACATGCTTGCAGCTTCCAGGGGCAAGAGGGGTGAATAAAATAACAACCTTGCATGCACAAAGGGGTCTAAAAATTGGCAACAGTCTAAAGGCTGATTTTTATGAAGAAATCATATACACACTTTCCAGTTGTTTTGCTATTGTAATCCTAGCTTGTACTTGCATCTCTGAATAAAAAGCTCCATTTTTGCCTTCTCATATCGTTGGTTTTCTGAGTATTCATCATTGTGTTTATCAGGGTATTGTATTGCTTTGTTGTGGAATTTCTTCCCTATACTGTTGTCCCTTACCTAAACCTTTGAATTATTTGTGCAGATTAGCCTAGAGTTGTGCATGTGTGTGGATCTCTATATTTTCTGTATGCAGTAGTACATGTGTGTGTCAAATCATTGGTGTATCACCTCAATTTTATATTTCCCGCATTCCTTCTCCCTTTTCCTTGTCAATTTTATTAGTTTTTTAGGTGATTCACAAGGGAACCATTCACCTCAGTCATAGGTTACCCACAACCTTGAGGTGTTCCAATTTTGTCAACAGAAGAGAGAGTACAGTCGAAAAGAAACTGCTGTTGCCCTGAGGTGCATGAGAGAATACGGACGTTGTAATAAAATAAATGACTGTTATTCCTCGCTGAACTTTGGTGTCCAGCAAGGGAAAGTGAATAATAAGAACTAGTTGCACAGAGATGCTGTGGCATAATCCAAACTTGGTGCTAAGTATAACAGATGAGATGCTGAAATTGGCAAGGCACGAATCAAACATAAAGTATGGTTTCTTGGTGCCATCAGCCTTGATGCATGAATTCAACGGTCAATGTGGGGCCCACATCCTAGATGTGTCGAGCTTGGGGCCAAAGGAGTAGCTAGTGGGAACCACTCTTTTTCTTGAGGGGGACCCTATTGCCTATTCTTCACATTGTAATAGTGAGAGTATACTTTTGCTTATAAGTCTCTTTGAGGTCCAACTTTGTACATGCATGTGGGACTCAACCACATTGTTTTGCCAAATCTCAATTGCTGTCAACATCAGACTCAACTCATGTGCGAGGTACGAGACATTGCCACTGAATTTCAGTTAGTGTCGGAGGCGAGTTCATGCCAATTACCAAGCTCAGTCGTGCCATCTAGCGAAGTTGGACAGCGAGTTCGCAGAGCTCATCAAAACAACGATGCAGTTGTCGTAGGTGTACGAAGCCATGCATACCTTCTCTCAATGCAACCGAGATAGATGTCAGATTCCAAAGCCTATGGTGTAGTTTACGCAGTGCCATGTTCCCATCTTTCCCGCAAAAGATCCTTCAACTTTTCCTGAAGTTAAATTCGGAGCCCAAGGCCGAGTCAGGAGTTGAAACCTCAACCCACGTATACCATATATGGGGAGTTCACTTCACCATAGGGCAACCCACATGGGCCTTGAGCTAAGTTCCAAGCCTCATAATGCGGGCAGTTGAGAATTAAAACAAACAAGTTCATATCATGGCCGTAGCAACATCTGGGTGATAACGAATTTCTAGATCATTCAAGGCTAATAAAAAGCCCACTTATACTCATCCTGCATAATAATGGTTGATATGTTTTTCAAGATAGAACATTTTGCATGAAGATCGAAAATTACATGTCCAACAGTAATGACTACACCATGTAGGTCTCAAAATGGGACTCTTACCACTAGGCCAATGCAACCTAGATTACAAATTTCGAGCTTCTTATGAAAGTGATCTCATGCTATACAGCAAGAATTAAAACAAGCCCAAAGGGATGTGTTGAAGGAGGCATTTGAAACCCTAGTGGATTTAGGCTAAATAGATAGCCCTTGACCACTAGCACCACTGGGGCAGGAGAATGTTATAGACAAGCGGGTTAACTTGTATTTGAAAGACTGAACTTTGTAATGTTGCAGCACACTTTTGAGAGAGTTTTGAGCAAATTTGGAGTAAGTTTTGTCTAGCAAAGGATCCTTTGGAGACAAGTTCAAAGAGTATTCTTAGAGACTGTGCAGAGATTATCAACAAACCAATGAAGTGTTGCGATGTATTTGTGATTGTTCAAAGTAGTTTTACATCATAATATCGATTCGGTTTAGGAGCTTTTTCCGGACCCTAAGAGACGCATATCCACATCGGGTGAACTCCATTATCGCGTGGTTTGCGTTATTATTTTGTATTTCCCGCAATTTGCTCGTTGTTTTATCAGATTTATTACTGTTTTAAAGTTAAAGCTAATTTTAATCATCTACGGGAAAATTTGAGAGAACTTTATTAAGTATCCGAAAATTGGGAATTTGACAAGTGAGTTACTTAGAATGTTTTCTCGGATCAAATTTGGCACTATGATTCAGATTTAATTCTGATTTATGTAAATATTGGGCCAATTTTTACATATTTTTTAAGAGATTACGGAAAAATGAGACGAATTAAAAAAGGATTTGGAAATGGAGAAAACGAATAATTTGGTATAAACTTCCCATTTTCAGATCAAGTCCCAACCCAAAAATGGTAGCACACCCTCAATTGATCAAAGGGAGACCTCAAGCCGTGTGACCAATGTCATTGGAGATAGTCAAGCCAACAAATGACTCCATCCATTGCTTCTAAGAAATGTTAAGTATACAAGGCGAGCTTAGGACTAAGCATTTGAGAAAAGGAAGCACCCAAAATATACTGCCTATAGATATTTTCTCTCACAATGCTAACGATAACCTCCTTTAGAGGAAGAAGCCAATGAGGGGCGCTCAAGGAGTATCTAAACGTAGGTAGTTTATCAATAGAGATGCCAATATAAAAGAGGAGCAAACTAATCCTAAGAGTGGCAACAATGTCGGAATCTAGTGGATCCTAAGGATCCAATTCTCTCTAAAGAATAGAGAGCTAAGAATGGATAACTCTAGCAATCTAAAGCTAAATGCCCCATGATTCTAAATTTGTGAATGTCTAAAATAAGCCTGAATATAATCTCGAGGTGAAGAGGCTAGGCAAAAAACTCAGCTTGAATGATGCACTAAGCAACATTTTGTTTGTAACAAATCATGTGTTGAATTATGAGTCTGGAACCTCTCAATATGAACCCAATCAACATAACCCAAACTAGGTCCCTCAACCTTGGGCCCAGTTAGGAACATAGGCTTGATGACTATATCAAATAGCGTCTTTGAAGGGATATCCTAAAAGTCAATATGAAAACATTGGAGCTGCAAGAAGATAAGGAGGAATATCCCTTGCAAAGCAACGTCCTAGAGACAGGGTTCATACTTAAAGCAAGGCCAAAGAATTAGACCTCAAGTAAGTGTAGGTCGATACCATCTCCAATTTGTGGAGGAACTAGAATAGTGAAAAAGAACATTTGGAGGTGTTGAATATCATGAGCTTAGTTTCGCTAAGGTTGACCACCAACTAACAAAGCTCACAGAGACAAGCAAGGGCATCAAGTTGTCTCTATGAACCATTGGCAAAGCAAAAGAGGAGAATGTCATCAGCGAAAATAAGTATGGATATCACCACATTATGCAAAAACGCAACCATCATCAGTATGGGTACACAGTCATAGAAAATATGGTATCTCGTGAATGTAAATGTTGAAGACAGACAATGAGAAAGGGTAGACCCCATGGTAATCTTCAAACAACTAGAATGTAATGTCCCTTTCGGGCTCAAATTTGAGGAATTTGGATTTTCCCGAAAACCCTAATGGAACATTGCTGAAAATGATGACAACCACATGTAGAAAATCTGATTTTTATGACAACATCTGATTTTATGCAAAAAAATTAGGGCAGTGACCTGTTTTAGGTCCACAAAACCCTAAGCGACCTAAGGTAAATTCAGATTTTAGCCTTTCCCACACAAATCTTCAAAAATACATCAACAACATGAAACACTTGATGAATTCATGCAAAATAAATGCTTCAACAATAAATTACAGACTGCTGGAATTAATTATTGCTCAAAAACAACTGAAACTTCAAAATTCCATATCTTCATAAATACTTGGAGATAAAATGCAAATGATAGCTCAAATTGACCACAAAAATATCAGCTATCCAATAAAATTAGAATCAGATTTTTCCAACCACGAAAACCCACTGAAAAGTGATCCCGAAATCTCCAAATGGGTAGATCAAGCTGGAAATGAATGTGGCAGCCCCAAAAAACGTGCCTTAGCTAGAATTTGTGCCCTAGCACTGATAGAAACCCTTGTCGTTCTGAAATTCTGAATTTTGAAGTTCTAATGTTACTCTTGGATGAAGTCACCAATGCAACAAATGAGGGTTTTTGTCCCCAAGTGTTGTGACTATTGAGGGTTTTCGTCCCCAATAGGATCCAATGAGGGTTTTCGTCCTCAAAGGGTGAAAATGAGAGCTCAATGCTCCAATTTCCAAAAGAGAAGTATATAATTCACAAGATGATGATTACAATGAGCCCCAACATTTGCTTTTATAGCCTTTTCTTTCCTTTCTTTGTGGAGCGCTCCATGTAGGCCTCTTTATTTCTTTTTTAACATTTGCTTTTTCCTCTTAAAGAGGGATGACCTCTCCCTTTTAGCCGATTGAAAATAATGAAAATAGGCTAAGGGTCTTTTTTCTACTTTAGTATTTAAAAATACCTTTTATTTTAATAATAATATTATTAAGTTGTCCCAAAATGAAGAATTGGCTAGGCCCAACTTAAAATATTATTAATTTTTTTAATTTAGAGAGAACTTGAGTACCGACATCACACAACTTCTGGAATGTCACGGAACCTAATCAAAGGGTCTAAAATGTTTCCCACCTGCTTAAATAGTTTAGCCGCATGGCTGCTTGTATGTTGTATATTCTTTTTACAGTTCATTTTGCAAAGAGGAAAATATTACTCCTAAAAATTGCCTCCAATGCCATGAAAAGTTTAGAAATGAGCAGGACCACTACACTGTTAAAAAACTCCTAAATTTCCTCAACGGCACCTCCTCCATCAGACCAGTGCTTTAGAGAGAGCCTTTTTAAGACAAAAAACAAAAAATTAACCTGAGTAACAAATATAGGTGTGTTTCTCATTTTAGTTAGGATATGTAAGAAACTACTTGGAATTTTCTCCCAGGCTAATCCAGTGTGACTTCAGAGACCTAAGGATCATCTCCAAATCCAGGCAGGTGCAGGGGATATGGAAAAGATTCGGTATTTTGATTGACTACCATGGTGGGAGAGAGGAGAAACACGATGTATCCATGTGTAACAAAATATAGAGATACGGCCAATGTAAGATTGTTATACTGTCAATTCCATTACATTACAAAATACTATGCACTGCTCCCTAGCTATTGAGTGAAGAAGTTTACCATCTCATATATCTTGTAAGGTCAACGTGCAATTCAATTTTATTTAAATACAAATGACAAATCATTTCAGAATCAATCAATGGAAAATATGAAAAGTAAGAAACATGACCTAAGTATTATCATTCCCAATATATTGAGCTAGACAAGGAACAATCAATACCAACCGGATTTAGCGGATAGCCAAGAGCATTTAGTGCAACAGGAAATTCTGTTCCGACCTTATATCTGGGATGATGATACTTGCATGTAGAACCAAATTTGCAACTGCCTGTCTTCATGAAATACTGCCAGTGTACATTCACCGAAAAACATTTTGTGAGAATGGCATTGTACTATTTTAAATAGGAGTCAAACCCATGGCTAAATTAAAAATAAACTCTTACACCTTTCTGAGACAGAATGGAAAAAACAAAACTGAGGCCAAACTTGACATAGGCCTTTATCCTTTTTACCCTTTCATTGCAGCTCAATATACAGAGCATTAGAGGTAGTATAAATAATACTGGCTAGATGATCAACACAGAGAAAATGCATACCGGCGAAAAGTTGCATTTTAACCAAATGTGGGCTAGAAAATAGTATGGATTGGGTCTTGGAAACATACTGAACATAAATGTAGGATTTAATCTCTAATTGAACCTTAGTGCCTAAGATACATCAAAAACAATTGGAAGAATAAAGTGCTTTATTAGTAACAAATAATTTCCTAAATAAATGTGACAAAGCAGTTATTTATTTTTGCCTAAAAGGTGAGCAATTAAATACCTGGCATTCAGTTTGACCAGGACGTTCGGGATACTCTTCCCCTCTGTTTCTTGCAGCTGGTGCAGCCTGATGTTGGACAAAGTGGTCAATATAAATTTTGTCATTAAGCAGATTCATCTCCATTTTTCAAAATTAACACTCATTAAAAGAAGCATCATGGTCAATCCCATGTTTCTCAGTTTCTTTCATTAAGAAGGATGAAGCTTCCTTCGACAGTCTCCGGAAGTTGTTAGATATTCAATTTGTATCATTACTATGCATCTTTTTTCTTTGTGCTACAAGAAAAAGCGTTTTATCACTGTTTATACACTTTAAGTTATATGTGAAAAAAGTTCAATAAAAACAGTCCATCTCATAAAAAAATATCTTGATCAAGAATTTCACCATACACAAAATACATTAACCATTCTGCAGGAAATCACACAATAGAGCTGCAAATGGCAACATTTACGCTGGTGTAAAAATTTATTTTAGATATTATAACTAACACAAAATAGGTCATACTCTTAATGTTTCTGTTTGTATGCTAATGGCCTTTGTTGGGCCTTCAAGCTCATCCTTGACATGAGTTGTGGGGGTTGAGATTTTTACTGTTTCAAATGCCATTTACAGCACCTCATGTACACCTGCACTTAAGCAGAGCTGATTGATCACCTTCCATTTTTGTAACCTATGCACTTACTAAAGTGCTATATAATTCCGCTCTAAAGAAGTGGATGAGTATATCACAAAAGTTTTAGAACATCAAAACAAGGAGTATTTGATAGTTTACAACATCGTAGAGAGATAGATTTGATGTAAATAGATAGATTTCACATAAATAGCATCCAACCTGCTTTAACAGCAACGATATAAATGGCACATAAGTTACAGAAATCTTGTATGATTTCTATTGTAACTTACTTAGAGAGGGTCTCATAAGACTTGAAACCAAAAAACATTGTAGAATATTATTTACAGAAAAGAACCCTAATAAGAAGCATGTTGTAGGTCTATGATAGTTTTTATTACTAGTAAAAGAATATAATGATTATTTAAATTTTAGATGTTTTGAATTTTATTCGATTGGGAACTGTTAATTTCTTGGACATATCACCACTTTTAAAATGCCACAAGATATGTAAGTGTTGTTAAATTATCAAGAAACTTCTTGACCAACATATCATGGCTAAAATGGTAAAATAAGGCCACAGGCAGTTAAATGACAAGCAATATTAAGTTTAACAGAGTTGCCACAGGGCAAGATTCCATCAGAATGATATATCCAATGTCCCAGACCACTATCATCTAGAAAAGGCTAATTTTATTTATGGTCTGTTTTACAAGGCAAACTACCAATGGGGATTGAGATGTCCATAAAATCGTTGACAAAAAAAACACTAGATTGACCAACTTTTTTTTAATCCATCTGCACAAGAAGCGTGAAGCAACAGCATACCAGATTCCTGTCGGGAGGATGGTTGAAGCGACAGTTGATACCAAAACCACAAACTCCATTCCGTAAGTAGTATGCACAATCACTCTCCCCTGGTCTCTCTGGATAGGGTCCTGATCCTCTTTGAACAAAATCATGAGATTGCAGGCTCATTTGTCGCATTGCTTCTACAAAATTTAAAGATCACCCGTGATTAGGATTCAACACATTGGCCAATGCAAAGATTTGTTTAGAAAATTGTCTACCATAAGCTTATCCTAATTGAATATATCCTCGCATTTTACCTTTCTGAACTGGATCATATTGAAATTATGGGTCAAATCATAACAAACAGTTGAACCTGAATGAAAAATAGCCACAACTTACAACCAGAAGCTAAACGCAGCTGAGTTCTTCAAAGTATATTACCATTACAATCAAAACACAAAATGATATGGTTAAGAACAACTGAATCCAGATTATAACTGTCAGCTTAACACAACTGAATTTTTTTTTCTTACAACTACTAGCTAAATCATGGCATACTTGTTAAAACATATTATCATTTTATCTAAGACCCAAATCAAACTGTCAAAAACAGCTAAACTCAAATGAAAACTCTTCAAAAAGTACAAAGACATATTGATCAGGTAATCAAACCCATCTTCATCATCTACTGACCGCTCTGGGCATAGGTTTAGTACCTTTATTGACTTAGAACATGTCATTTTACATGGACCAGCTAGGACTTGAGCTTAGGACCTCCCATGTTGATGTTGTGCATAATAGAGATTCTCTTCATGAAGGGCAAGATAATCGTGATAGAGATTCTCTTCATGAAGGACAAGATAATCGTGATATTTTTCCTTTTTGTGATGCTGCTCAGTGTATTGTTGATGCTAATAATGCTGATGATGTCAGAAGGGTGTTTGAAAAACACGCAAGGGCAATTGGCTTCAATGGTCAACAACTTGCAAAACATGGACAGGGTATACAAAGACCTATTCAACCCATCTTGGTTATAATGGTCACCCAAGCACTATAGATACAGATTTTGTGTGATGTAACACAAATCAACAAGGTGAAACCTATAGTTCAAAATTGGATCCAGAATTTCAACAAAATGCATGTTGTTCTGAAGATGATCCATAAGGATCAGGAAAGCTAGTTCTCTCTTTATCATCCTGAGAAAACATTAATCAGGTTTCAGTGGCAGTAGGGCTCTAAAAAGTGGAGTAAACCAATGAAGGTTGTGGAACAACCGCTTGTACTCAGAGCAGTGATTGTACAACTGCCACAGAGGCTTCTCAACACTAACACTGCAGGCCAGAAACGGTCAAGAAAATGATGTCTCTTCCCCTTCTCCATCTGTTCGATTTTGCAGTGCACAGAAGGGCATCTAAAGCATGTTAAATAGGAAGCAGAATGTGTAGGAAGGCATTGATGATCAGGGAACACAGTTGGTATTTAATCTGTTGTAGAAGAAAAGGATTGGATTGAAGGAACAGAGAGGAAAAGCTGCATGAAAATGATAGCAGGTGTGTACTTGTTCTAATTCTCTTCGTAATCCGTTTTTGGCCATAAGAAGAAGGGAAGTTGGACAATTTCCACTTCCAACAGGTTTTTACCCACCTTGGGTTTTTCTGGGATAACATATTGTGTCTATATTCTTGCATGCTTATGCTTGCTATGTCTATATTGTGTCTTACATTCATATTCACTACTGTGTGTTTCCACTTTTCCGGCAACAAAGATACACAAACTCTAAGCTTTACTGAGATTGCAATCTGTCATTTCAAGTAAAATTGGAGTGGGACAGAAATTTGTGATTCTGTGAATTCGGTAATTTGGCAATCTTAGGAGTTTACATATCAGAAAATGACCAATATAATTGCAGTTTTTGTGGCAGAACAGGGCATATAGTAGTTCCAACTTAGGATCTACATCCTTGTCACTACTGTGGTTTTTATCTAACACGGTGAAAAGGCATGCTTGCAAAGACTAAATTTGGAGTATTGCAGAAAGGTTGATTGTGGTTGGCTGGATATTATCGAATGGCACAAAGTCATCAATATGTGTTGGGATATTATTGGCACAAATTTTTCCATATGAAGGAAAACATAAGGCTAAAATAAGGATTGTGTGAACTTGATGGTTTTGACTCTTGAGTGAAATGTAGAAAAACCATGAAGGTGGTCAAGGGTAATCCGTGTGAAAAAACCCTTGAATGAGCTTTGGTGATGTTAACCACTCGAAAAACCCTTCATCCTCTCATCCGAAGAGGGTAGAAAACACTAGTGAGAATTTTGAGAAGGAGATAGGCACAGATTTGATAGGGAGTTAAGAAGGTCAAAGTTCCTACAAAAGGTCAAGACGTAACTTATAATAAACCAGAGCAAGAAACCATAGTCAAAGGCAGATGCCAGAGCAAGAAGCCAAAGCCAGATGCCAAAGCAAGAAGCCAGACCATGTAAGGAAGCAGTCCAGACCAGATGAGCCAAGCCGAAATCAGGGGCCAGAGCCCCAAAGAACAAAATTATAGCTTGAGGGAGGGTGTTGGAAGAGAAAACAACATTCCAAATCCATATGCTGTAAATAATTTTGTACTGTGCACAATACACTAATGCGATATTCATGGGGGTGTTGGAAATATCTAGAGAATATCCAATTAGCAATTAAGAATTGTTTGTTGAGAGGTGGTTTGGTAGGTTCCAAAGTTGTACACCTACCCTACATTACCCTTACATGTATAAACTACTATTTAGAAACAATGTAAAGCACCGATGTTTATGATTATTTCTATTGTGTATTACCATTCTATCACTCTTCTACCTGTCTCTATTTCAATTATTTGGTACCAGAGCCAGCAGCTTAGGTCCCCAAGCTTTGAAATATGGCTTGTGGCGGAGAACTGGGAGAGGGACAGAAGAAAGGGGAGGGAAGGGGATGGGTGTTGAACAAAAAGAAAGCCACACCACCCCAAACTGAAAAGGAGTGGTCTTGGGCATGGCTTGCTTTTTTGTTCAAAAGAACATACTACCTGAAGTAATTTGAACATGGTTTATTTTACTTGTAAAATTAAATCTATGCCAAAAGACCAAACCGTGATCCTGTTGAGCTTTTCATTGAATTTTTTACTATTAGGAATGAAATCCAGAAAAAATATTGGTAAATAGCAAAACCCAAATGAAATTATTCCACGATTCCGAACACCAGCCAAACCCAATAGAGTTTTCCGAAGCACATTACTACAATGTTCTAGAATCCGAATGATCTTACCTTAAAACAGCTAAGCTAAAAGTACAATCTTCACAAACTGCAATTGTAAGCTATCAGGAAGAAAGATGCTTTTATCACCTTTATACAACAGATAATCCAATTCTTTTTAACATCTGATATCAAATGCACAGAAATAAAATTTATGTTATTGTGTGTGTGCGCACGCGTGCGCGTGCGTGTGTGCGCGCACAATGACTAGCTAAACCCAAACCCAAATAAAATCTTTTAAAAAAATCCAAGTGTGTGTCTGTGTGTGCAATGACAAGCTAAACCCAAATAAAATCTTCTAAAAACAATCCAACCAAAACAACAACTAATTAACCCAAATAAAATTTTCTAAAAACAATCCAACCAAGACAACTAATTCCCCAATGATGGGGTTGTTAACAGGGATTCTTTGGGACCTTCATGGAAATGCCCTTTGAATGATTGAAGGAAATCAAACACGGATATTGCCTCAAGAGGTAACACATGGAAATGCCCTCAGAATGATTTGGTGAAATCAAACACAAACGGTGCCTCAAGAGGTAACCCAGGCCGTGGGAGCGGGTGGTTTTTGTCACATCCATAATGGTGTGGTCATCTTTAGTTTAGTTGGGGCCTAGGACTTATGACAAATAGGCAAACCAAAGTGCTATCATCAGGACAATGTTTAATATTAGCAAAGGCAAGGGGCATTAATAGAGTCATTGTGGAAACCAACTCTCAAAGTTTAGCAGCAACCATCAGCTCAGAGAAAAAGTTGATTGGCAGCCGCATGGTCCCGTCCATTAATGATCTTCTTATCCAATTTGAAAACTACATGGTCATTTATGCCCCAAGGGGTCAGAACTAGGCATTTGACTTGCTTGCCAAAAAAGCCTCCTACCTCAAGATGGATGAAGAGATGCATGAAGAGTCACATATAGACATTTCAGGCAAGCTTAGAGCAGGCCCCAACTCCATTGTCGAAGAAGAGAAATCTAATCCATAACACCCTTGGTGTTAGCCAGATTAGCGAGTACATAGATCCCATAGAATCACTAGGGATTTCGGTGCACAATGGGCGCAAGGGAGACCCCTATTAGGAAGGTATTATATCTTGAAGAACACGACATTTATAATGGTGTTGATCATCTTAGGATATATCAAAGCCCACTAAATCCTTTCATCGTCTCCCATGCTTGGGGGAATGATGGCAGAGATAGGTGGCGAGTGAAGTGCAAAGTGAGCCTTAATTCAGGTCCCCCAGTTCATTTCATTTCACCTTACTTCTCTGTCGTTTCTGCTCTGATTTCCCCTGTAGAGTTTCCCTTCAACAATGGCAATTGCAACCATGTTTTCAATGTTTTGGTTCTTTATCTAAGTCGCAGCGCTGTTTGGAGTGCAGAAGCATGTGGAAGATTTTCTTGTTTTCCTGTAAGTGGAAGGTGTCATTTGTGTTGATTAGAAGTGCAGCAAGAAGCCATGTTAAAGAGTGGTGAGATTTTGGGTTGCTGGGAATGCCTTAGTTTCAGCCACTCTTGCTGCCAATGCTAGTTCATGTTTGGGTATCTCTTCACATCTCCTCAATCTGTGGTCTTCAGTCTGGAAGGTCAATTTTTCTCTTCATTAAACTCTTTGCTTGGGTTTAGTCCGTGGAGTTTTTCTTTGATTTCCTCTGATTTTATTTTGGTCTGTTCTCTGCATCAGCCATGAAAGTTATCTGTCTGGCATGGCTAAAAGTAATGTCAATGAGACTAGTGCCCCTTCCCCTTCTAAGGATCCTAGAAACCCAGAGTTAATGGTCCTATCTCTTGTGCTGACGATCCCTTCTAAAGATCCCAACGTGTGCTATAGATCCCTTCTAAGGGTTGATGATCAGCCCAAGGTCTAAAGGTCCCTTCTGCCAAGGGCAGTGAGTCTTTAGAAAAGTTGTCAATGATTTTAATAAGACACTGATCACTGGTGGCCTCAAAGGTACTTTACAAACAATCAAGGAAGCTATGCCTGAGGAAGTTAAACCTTCATCTTAAGAGGTCTATGGTATCAGGCAGCACTTAATTTCTCTCTCTCTGAATTCAGTGGTAAAACCAGTCCCGCTTTGTCCCAGGTCCATCAGTCTCTCCCCAGCTAGCCTACAGGAAAAAGATGATTTTGTCTCTTTTCCCTGCAGAGATTTTGAGAAATTATGCAGTGACATTTTGGAACTGAAAAAACCCTCAGCCTTACAGCAGGATCAAAAAGAAACCCTTATAGCTCAGCAGAACTATAATGCAGGTGCGGGTAAACAGTGAGGAAGATTTCAACACCCTTTATAAATTTATCAAGGATGCCAATTTGTTTGGCTCGGAGTTTATTTCCTGCTTGTTTGGCATTTTCAGTAAAGAAAGTGCAAGCAAGAGAGACCCTTGCTAATTTTAAGCAGCACCCATTCTTGAATCTCCTGGTGGATGACCTGGTTAATGAAGAGGACCGTGGCTCACACTGGGGATTCGCTGCCACCCTATGACAATGATCGGAAATGTCAATGGTGGGGGTATTGCGCCAGCAATGCCTCCCTGCCATTTTGGCTAGTTTCCTTACTCTGTTCATATGCTCGCTATTTTGCTAGGCTGACTGATGAGGGGCTAGGCTCCCAATATTCACTGTTATATGTGACTTATTTTTGTTATTACCTGCCGTGCTTGGGCAGCTTTTATTATTTGGGGACTCATACAGTGATTGTAGATGTTTTATCGTTTTAATGTTTTATTTGTTTGAGCTAGCTCTGGTCAAAACTTGAAAGATAGGTACTGTTTCTTTTTGGATTATATGGTGTTTTCATACTAGTTGACTTTGTTATTCGACTACGACTTGGAAGGCAGATAGATGGTTGTCATTCTGATTTGAATCTTTAATATATCTTTTTCCTGTGTTTTTCAAAAACAAACATATAAAAAATTACAGAACACAAATGGAAAGCGTTCAAAAATTATGCTCGCTAGCTAAAACCAGATGAACTTGTCTTACCATTCTGATCTAAAAACCAAATGAAATTTATCTAAAAACAACAAAAGTAAAATGAATACTGTTGGTCCACGAAATTGTTGCATTATGCTGATATGAGATCTTCTGTGTCCCAAGCTTAAATCCACCTCACAAGGCTAGCCATAATTGCAACAGACATGTAGAGGGAAATAAGGCTACCCATAATTGCAGGAGACATGTAAAGAGAGTATGGTGTACCCATTAGGGGTTACATCTACGACTGACCCATGTGACGTAAATACAAATTAACAGCGCTCACAAATTACAAGCATTACATCTAAGATTGCAGGCTTATCTGCCACAACACTTCTACAGAAACTGAAAGACTACCCATAATTAAGATTCGCCCATTGACCAATGCAAAGTCTATATAACAAAATACCTACAATAAATTAATTCCAATAGTAGCACTTTTCAATGGAATTCAATTTTTTTACCATGAGCTAAATCCAAATAAGTTATCTAAAACCATATAAAACACAGATGATAACTGTTTAACAAACTAATATTGCCAGTAAAACCTTAATCAGAGAGTGAAAGAAATACACATCTATCGGCTATATACATGAAAATACAACCGATTGATTTTCTGCTATCAGATGCACAAATGAAAACTAAATGGAAATACAATGAGTAGATTCTAGCACCTAAACCCAAATGAATTTCTACGGTAAATTATCATCTTGAACTCAATTGAAAATACCTGCAAACAGCTAAATTCAAATAAAATTTCTTGTACCAAATTGGGAACACTCCTAAGGGTGCGACTTAAGTCCACCAAAATAAGTCAGTGACTCAAGTTCGAATCCCCTCAAGCATAATAGGGAGGTCTACAATCCATGTTTACAAATCATACCAATGTGGTCCAAGCTGACTCAAGTTGGAATCCCCTAAGCCTAATAAGGTGGTCTATAAAGCTATTTTACAAATCAGAAGAATGTGATCCAAGTTTACATTACTTCTGGTTAAGGTCAGCCATAACCTCATTCAAGATATGACTGCAGTTTAAGCTGACTCAAATTCGAATCCCCTCAACATGATAGGGCAATCTATAAGCCATGTTTACAAATTATAAGAATGTGGTCCAAGCTTATGCCACTCCTCAGTAAAGGCAGCCATAATCGCATCCAAGCCATATTTACATATCAGATGAATGTGATCCAAGCTTGCCCCACTTCTGGTTAAGGGAAGCCATAACCTCATTCAAGATATGAATGCGGTCTTAGCTTACTAAATCAAATCCCCTCAGCATGATAGGGCAATCTATAAGCGATGTTTACGAACTGCAAGAATATTGTTTAAGCTTATGCTACTCCTCATTAAAGGCTACCATAATTTCATCCAAGATGTTCAAGATCCAACCCTCTCAGCATAACGGGGCCTTCAATAAGCCATGTTTACAAATTAAAATTTACTAATTTGCTTTTTACAACTACACACAAACAAAAAAAAATTACACGAAGTACCCAATAATCTTGATCCAAAATTTACTAATTTACTTCTTACAACTACATAAACCAAAAATGTACAATAATTATCAAATATTCTCCTCCAAGATTTTATGGATAAAAAAGAACTGTTCAAAATTTACTTTTGCAACTACACGCTAAAGAAAAATGTACAATAATTACCAAACACACGCAGCAAAAATCTAATCCAAGGTGATTTACTAAGAAAAAAATAAACTGATCAAAAATTACTTTTAACAACCATACACAAACAAACAAATGTACAATAGTTACCAAGCAAACCCAGCTAAAATCTCATCCAAGCTTTACTAAGAAAGTGAAAAATTGTTCAATTATTAATTTACACAGCTACACACGAACTGAAAATGTACGATAATTAACAAACTAACCCAGCTTAAATCTTCATAATATATGATCTATAGTTGCTAGGAGATGGGTACTGGTTTTCAGAAAAATAGGGGACGGATATTGGAGACTGTATATATGTGTGTGTGTGTGTGTGTGTGTGTGTGTGTGAAAACAATAATACATATTTTTATCCAAATATATAAAGATTTTAGACATAAATAAAAGACAAGAAAATTTATATTAGAGTCGAGAGTATAAAATGTATGTTTTAAGAAAACACTGAAATACAAGTCTCTCAGATTAGTACCAATCTCTTCCAGACTATTAATTTTGATATGAATAAAAATGACCATTTAACCTAATCTAAACCCAAATGCAACTTTATGTAAAACTAAAAGCATTACAAACAGCTACAACCACATGAAAAAATTCAAAACTCACAACCCACTAGCTAAAACCAGCTGAATTTTCAAACTACATTACCATGTGATCTTAAACAGGAATTTTCAAACTACATTACCATGTGATCTCAATTGACAACTTCTGGAAAAAAGAAACAGCTTCTCTGTAGTCTCCAAATCAAAAAGAAAATGATGTAAACCTAAATTAAACTATCTCTAGTCTCTGCTGATGCTGTTTTAGGCATGATTTTCTAAGGAGATTGTGTTAGCTGTTAGAGCAAAGCAGGCCTTAAGCCATGAGGATGCTGACCGTCTCACAGTTTCACAGCGGTCAGATGTCATTGCGTCAATGGCTACAATGTTCTGAGCTTCTTTTGTGTTATATATGTTGTCATGTAGTTTAATTTATGTTTTATTTATTTAAAAAAATTGCAATTATATGTCAAATTCAAATTAAATGATAAGGATTGCATCAATTAGCTAAATCAAAATACTTCTAGATGCAAATGAAAATCCAGCCCATTCATTAACTTCTGCCATCAAATAAACCCAAACAAGGATAAACTCTGGTTGAAAAGCTAAACCCAAATAAGTATCTTGTGTATAGGAAAACAAACAACTATTTTGTGTATAAATAATAAATAAAATATGATCGCAATCAACTGAACCCAAGCGGGTGAATCCAAATCAAACTATGACTATCCATAAAATTAAAACAAACACAAAAAAACCCAAATGAAAAATGCTCAAAAATCAAAACCAGCTAGACACAACTGAATATTCCAAAAGTACATTACCATGCTGACCTAAACCCAGCTAATCTCAAATGACAGCTCTTCGAAAATTACAACTCTCAGCTATGTGGACAAAAATGCACTGATCAGCTTCTGCCATTATATTCACTCAAAGGAAATTAAAATGACTGTTCTGCTATCAATTACACACAAATGAAGTAAATTGAAATTAAAATGATTGTTCTGTTATTACACAGACGCAAAATGATTTAAAAAGTTATATAGTTCGATTGGTGAGAATGAAGGTGTGTCACATTTTCCGCTAAGGCAAAAATACACGCAGATACTCAATACAGATGCTCTTAGTCTTGAATATGTGACAGCTTGGCTAAAGACAAGTCGAATTGTCTAATTTAAGTGTACATTAATATCTATATAATTAAGTTGTATCCAAACAAGAATAACATACACACGAATGAAATTAAAATCAGCACATTAATAATTAAATCCAAAAGAAAATATAGAAAAAATCATAACAAACAGGTAAACCCAATTTTAAAGAAACAAACAAAATTTACAACAACCACCTAAACAGGGCTGAATTTTCCCATTTATATCCCAACTAAAACCAGATAAACCCAAATCACAACTGGTCAGAGACCACAATTGCTAGCTTAAAAACAAATGATTTTTTTGCTAAAATTACAACTACTAGCTAATAAACCCAAATGAATTTTTCAACTTATAATATGCTCATAATTCTAATCTCAAACGAAATATCTAAAAACGGGTAAACGGAATCGACAACCGTTGAAAAAACACAAACTCAAACCAGGGGAAAAAAATCCTTATTTAATCTTAAATCCAAACGAAAGTGTCTAAAAATAGATAAACAGAAATAACAGCCGTCTAAAATTCACAAACTCAACTGAGGAAAAAGAAAAAATAATTTAGTCCGCAGAATGGAAACCAAATCCATTCATAATCTTCTCCGATTATCCAATCCATTGATATAAACCTCTCCAATGAAAATGAATGAATGGGGATTTTTAAGCTGTAGCAGTAATTCCAAAGAGGGCTCCAACCCAATAATTTATTATGTTCAATGAGAAGGTCACTTTTATTGTAGTACCATTCCGTCAAAATAAGGTATATATTGAGTAGGAAGGTCACTGCTATTATAATATCCCCATTGACAGAAAGATCATAATATATTAGATGTATATATTATCTTGGATCAAACCTATCAATCAACACCCTCAGCAAGCAAAATTAGGTTTATACATTAGTCCAGACTAAACCTACCAAATAATGCAAAATTAATTTTTATGAATGAAGATTCTACAGTCAAAAACTAATTCCAAAAATGCACTTACGATCAAAAACTAATTCCCAAATGCTCTGAAGAGGCCTATCCAACTTAGGGTAGCAAGCGTACAATCGACTTACTGGGAAATGCTCAGACTGAGAAATGCACAAGGATCATTTCACTTAATGAACTAAAAACAGCTAAATCCAATAGAAGAAAAAGTACTCAAAAATCGCATTCAGGAGTTAATTCCACGTGAATATTTTACAGCACATTGCCATAATGATCCAAACCCAAATGAAATAATCTAAAAGTATCTGAACCCAAATCACAAATTTCCAGAAATGGCAATTAACATCAAAATGAAATCGAATGAAATCAAATTGTGAGCAAAAGACAAATGAAACTCTCTACCTACTATAACTATCAGCTTAAGCCAAATGAAGAAAAGCAAATTAACGCTTTGATTAGCTATACCCAAACGAGGAAAACCAAAAAGCCTCTTTGATTAGCCATACCCAAATGAAAATCACAACAATTGATTAACCTCTGCTATTTAAAAAACTCCATTAATCCAATACAAAAACACATGGAAATTCTTACCCTCTAGGCCAGCCTCTGCCTGAAAATTCCAATCAGAAACAGGATCGATCCTCTGCATTGCAGAATTCGCTCCATAATATTCCATCAATCAATTCACATCAATTCATCCAAAAACAGAAATACACAACCAGATTCACTTTCAAAAGCTTCTGGAAGCTCATCAATCTTCAATTCACAAATTACAAAAAGAAAAATTATGTTTTTATGGTTGTCGGCACAATTTTATTCAAAACCCACAATTCGATTGTTTTCACAAACTGCAAACAAAAAAAAATTGTTAAATTTTTTCCTAACGCCTTCAAAATACCGCTATTGTAATGATGGCCGTATGGGTCTCTGACACGTGGCGTAGAAAAGCCGCCAATAGGACCCCACTGAGGCGGACGCGGGTCCTCAAAACCGCTGTGGTTTTAGGTACGGAAGCCAATTGGTGGCAGACAGCTGTACCTATACCTGCAATGTCGGTGTGCTTGGGAAAATTGACGGTTGAAGATGATGGTGCGGAGTGAGATCGACGGTGGATGAGGATTTGGTGGGGTCAAGAAGGCGGAAGCATGGAAAATGAAAGGGATTTTATGATCTTTTTTTTAGGTAGAGGAAGAGGAGTGGTGGTGGTGGCGGCGGCGGCTGAGGCGGCGGGATCTTTAATTTTGGACGGAGGTGGAGTGGTGGCGGCGGCGGCGGTTTAATTGATCTTTTATTGGATAGAGGGAGAGTGGTGGTGGTGGTGGTGGTGGTGTAGTGGTAGGTAAACCGGCTTATTAACTCCGATTACATGTTTGTATGCACATGGTAAGTTGAATCACCTACACTTAGTATCTACTATCCGAGTTGTTTTAGTTTTAATGTTGACATCTCAATATTAGAGTATATTATTGTTTATTGTTGTTACTCTAGTTTTGATGTTCTAAATATAAATGGTTTGGGTTTTAAGACTTAGAATTGCTCTGGTCCTAATGTTTGAATTACAAATGTTTTGTACCATTATGAAGTGTAATATTGAGATGGCCCAGATTTATCTAGTTATAATGTTTTAAGATTATTAGAGTTATTTTATTTTTATTATTTTAAGTATAAATGGCTTGTATCATATTGAAGTATAATATTAGGGTATGTTGGTGTAGGTTTATCTTAAATAAAGTTGTGGAGATTTTTCTCCCAATTATGTAAATTAGTTGATCATCAAAGATATTTATCTTTAATTAATGATTGTGTTGTATTAATATTAGAGTATATTATTATATGTTGTTCTTACTCTAGTTTTAATGTTGTTCTAGTTTTGATGTTTTAAATATAAACGATTTGGGAGTTTGGTTTCCATGTTTAATGTTACTCTAGTTTTAATATTTAGAATTGCTCTAGTCCTAATGTTTGAAGTACAAATGGTTATTGAGATGGTCTTTATATGGTTATAATGTTGGTTGTAGGTTGCTTTAGTTTCATTCTTGTTCTAGCTATGATGTTCTAAATATAAATGACAATGTTTAATGTCTTTGTGATTCTAATTATCTAAGTCTATTAAAATTGCTCTAGTTGTATTGTTATGAGTATAAATGGATTGTGTCATATTTAAGTGTAATATTGAAATGCATTATTATGTGTTAATGTAGGTTATTTTAGTTTCAATGTTCCATATATGAATTATGTCTTTCAACAATACTTTGAATGTAATAATATTGAGGTACACTATTGTGTGTTTGTCTTAAACAAGGTTGTGGAGATTCTTCTGCCATGAATTGCCTGAATTAATTGATTTTCAAGATCATTTATTTTTAATTAGTTTTTTTTAGCGTTAATCTACTTAAGATAATATTGGGTTGGGATCTATTTAAGAAACTAAACATGTCATTCTATTTATGTGTCTTAAACAAGGTTGTGGAGATTCTTCTCCCATGAATTATGTGAATTAATTGATTTTCATGATCATTTATTTTTAATTAGTATTTTTGTAGCTTTAATCTACTTAAGATAATAATGGGTTGGGATCTATTTAAGAAACTAAACATGCCCTGATTCTATTTATGTGTGTCTTAAACAAGGTTGTGGAGATTCTTCTCCCATGAATTATGTGAATTAATTGATTTTCAAGATCATTTATTTTTAATTAATTTTTTGTCGAGTTAATCTACTTAGATAATAATGAGTTGGTATCTATTTAAGACCCTAAACATGCCATAATTCCATTTATATGATAAGTATCTAAAAAAAAAAAAATTATAACCTTACAACTTGGGAAATTGCATTGAACATTTATATAATAAGACACAATTTTTTTAATCAATGTCAACATTTCTAATGTTCAAATTGAATTCATAAATATGTAGCTTCAAATTTTTTTAGAAAATGACTTTTCTCTAATTATTTAAGTGACAATGTAATGATTTGACCATTTTTAGGTTTTATTGTTATTTTTTTTGTATAAATAAATATAATAAAATGACATACACCCGACATTGGATTAACACTCAGTAAAAATTTAAGAATACAAAATAACACATGGCACTGCATTTATTATTTATAAAAAATATTAAAAAAACAAACATGTAGACAATGCCATTTAACATTGCATTTTTAATAAACATTTTTAAATTTTAATATGAAACCTTCTATAAAGAGAAATAATGCAATTTACATATCACTTTAAAAAATTCAAGTGCTACAACTCCACAATTAACTCAATAGTTAATGAGATTACCAGACAAGTAAATTTATATGTTTTTTTAATTTTCATTAACGTTAAAATTATTATTAAATGATTTTTGTGAGTTGGCTATGTGTGTTGATCTTGTTTTGAATTTTTTAAGCTCTATTCAATATATAAAAAATAACAATTTTGAAGACTTTCATTGAACCTTATCTTTTATTTTGATATTTGTAAATGATTAAAAGTTAATGGGCTCTGTAAAATTAATTAGAAAATTAACTAATTAAATATTTTAAAACAATTGACTTAATATTAATTGAAGATTTTATGGATCTACATTTTATAAATAAAAGTAAATGGAATACTCTTTATTTATCATTAATCAACACAATACATTTTTATTATTTTTTCTTGTGGGAGTGACATTGATATTGGGATAGAGAAATGATTCTCCTCGTGTCTTTTATTTCATATCTTTAAAAATATAATCATTATTTTATTTTATTTTATAATTCTCCACCCCCTTTCAAAAGAATTTAAAATTAAACCAGCATGCCTAAATCAAGGCAAACAACATTGTGAAGAAACAATGCTTGGTCTCCAAGCCACCCCCCAAGTGGCCCTCACTTTTTTCTAGTTTCACTCCTAAAGTCATGTCATGTTTATGTGACCTCTTTCGTGGTTAGGTAGACAAACAAAGAGAGGGGAGTGGGACCCTTTGGAAATTTTATTTCCTTGTTGACCACTTTGCAACCCTAATTTCTTATAATCATCACTTGTAATTGCCCTTAAGTCCTCTTAATGACATGTAATAATTATAGTTTTTTTTCCTAAAGGAGGAAGCACCTAAAAAGGAAAGAAAAAAACTTAAGAATGACCTAGACTCTAGTTGACGAAAGGTACGGATCTGTGAAACCACGTGCTCTCTTGACTCCTTGACTTGGATGGATGTGTGGAATGAAACGTGTGATAGTGACATATTTAGTACATACGTGCGCATTCATTATCGCCGAAGAAATTTGCTGAGGTAGGTAGTGTAGAACACATTGGAATACAGTGTGTGCTAGTGTTGAGAATAGTGTGTATGTTAATTATGTGCTTATATAGTTTTTGGAATACTTGTTATGTTGTTTATTAGAGTATATAATTTAAGAGTTATAAAAAAAAAAATGGTTGGGTTTAAGGGTGGCACAAATTCATTCGATTGGATACCCTTTGAATTTTATGACTAAGTCGAAGAAGGTTGATTGTTGGTGCACCCGATATCAAAGTGTGTAAATGTTTCAAAAGAAACCTATTTTTATTAAAAAAATGTTTTTTTGAAAAGTAGTTTATAACCTTTTTAAATTATGTAAGTTTACAAAAATATTTAATTAGATGCATAAATGATAATTCTCATGTGTTTGCATGAAATGTATATGGAAATTGTCTATCTAATCATATGAATAATGGAAACTCAAGATTGACTAATTTTAATAGAATTTACAATGATTTAATTTGCATCACTTTTCTTTCTCATCATGCACCCATTGTCGAACATCAAACTTATATGTCGTACATTACACGAAGTGGCTACGAGTTATATTATAAATAAGTGTATCATTATTGGTATAAATAACTTAAATACATCTATTTGAAAAGTGTTATAAATCTTTAGGCATTTATCTTGGATTTGGCGCATAGTTTCACATATTAAAATGTTCGGCGTTGATTAGCAAATCCATCACCATCTTTGTTTAAAATTGTTTCTTCACTGGTAATATAGGGCCTCAATCTAACTCCACCCTCGTGTTGGGCTTGAAAAATATCTTTCCAAGAAAAAAGGGTTGAAAACAACATTTTATGCCTAACATTTCACAATTTTTCAAACAAGCCTTTTCCAAATAAGAAGAAAAACCGCCCAATGATGGTTAATGGATGTCACAGATAAAGCTACCAATTTTCATTGACATCTTACACTATTAGACTCCACTACCACTACCTTTTTCACTAGCTTTACAAGTTACACTTGTCTTTGTAATTAAATTGCAACACAAATATTCAACTACACTCAATTGAGCTAATTAAACTTGAATAATACATAAATATATGATAGTTAATTAATTTCAAAATTATATCTAAAGATTTGACATGCCAAGTTTAGAGGTGTCTTGAATATGATGAGATTTAGTGATACTCACTGAGATCTAATAGTATAAATAAGCACCCAATGAAGGAAAACTTTAAGTAGAACCCCAAAAAAAATATGCAATATCGTGGTGAATCTTGGTCCACAACCTTGACTACTCCTGCGATACTAGGCCAACGACCAAAACATTTATAAATTGTGTGGAAAAGGTATTTGTAATTCTAAGAAACCCACTTTCTTGGCAAATTTGTGGATAGACATGAAAAATAAACTATTTTCATCGGCAAATACATGTTAACATTTAAAAAAATTATTAAGAAAAAATGTTAACAATTGTCGTAGAATGGACATGTGTGCGTTGACCTCATAAAATATTCAAGTATTTAGGGATTCCCTTCTCCCTCAAACCTTCCTTTAAAGAGATGTGGGATGAGAATGGATATTTAATAAGATCAATAAGAAAGATACCAAATGGCAGGGGCATCTACTCTCCTTGCTAGGGAGGATTCAGGTATATCAGAAGGTTATGTCCTCTTTTAGCATTTATTACTCCTCCTGGTAGCTTTTTGGAAACTCCTAAACTATTAAAATGCAAAAAATCATAAGGAACTTTATTTGGTCAAATGACAGAGGCAATGAAAAAAGGCATGCAGTTGCATGGAGGCTGTGTTGTAAACCAAAGGTCTTAGGGGGAGTGGGACTTAAAGATATTAAACTACGGTGCATCCCTTGATAATTAAATGGATTTTAAGAGTAGCCAAGGGAGTGAACCATAGACGGTTTTGGTAAGACACGATAATAGGGAAGGATTCCCCAAGGGTAAACTCGCATATAAATGATTGCGTGTGGTTGATTTAATGTTTGGATCTTTCTTAATTAAAAATGATGGCTCCCCTATGTATGTTTCTCTATGGAAGGCATGGGAAAAGGTGAGGCATATGGTGGTCAAACAACCCTTGTTCTCCTGACGGGAGGGAGGGCGTAGATGTGAAAGTTATAGATCTATTTTGTGGAACCTTCATCATAACGACCACCCTCTTGCTAAAGTGAGAGGGTGTTCAACTAACTTTTGTTATAAGAATGGCATAAGATCAAAGAGAGACATCCTTAACAATGATATATTGCTAATTTGGGAAGAAGTCAAATGGAAATATCAGCTTCCTAACACACAACTCATAACTTACACTATCCTTAAGAAGGTTGTTGGATCCCTCTTTAATAAAATCACCTTGGAAAATGATTAATTCTTTTGGCCATACATTTAGTGGAGTACAAGGCCTCCTTTGTGTGACATTACTACCAATCAATTGTATGATAAACTCTCATTTTCTTATGAATTCCCCCCTCTTCGACCTTCAAGTTTAGAGTTATATAGTCTTCATGTATTGAGCCACAAAAATATTGTTTTAGGTGGTTGTTGCTACACCAAAAACTTGTTACAGGGTCTAATATTGCTAGTCCCTTTTTAGTATGTAAAGAAATTGAGTCTCTTAAACATCTATTTTTTGAATGTTCCTATGTTGCTTTGATATGGAAACATGTATTTAAGTCTTTGGTTTATTTTGATTGGAAAAGAGATTACTAGGTTTAATGTACTTTTTGATTATATTTTGTCTGATTATAAAAATCATGTTTTTTTTCAAAATTTGTGGCTTCTAATGTCTATTGAAGTCTTATGGATGCAAATGAATATTGATATTTTTGAAGGCAAAATTAGGGTCTTTACTGACTTCTAAAGAGAAGTCATTGGAAAAATTGTCCACGTGCAGGTATCTCTGTAGTTGAACCTGCTCCCAAAGGATCAGCTTTGACAGTTTTTAAAAACAGGTTTACTCCAAGTAACTTCAAAACATATCATTATCTCAGGAGGGTACCCAATATTTAGTCCCTCCCCTGTTGCTGCTTCAGTGACTCGGAAATGAATCCAATGATCTTCCTACTTATGACAGTTTCTGCACACCTATAGACCCTTAGTTGCCGAACATGAAACTGATTTAGAAAATGATGTTAGTTTGAGATAAGACTTCTAGTCAATGCCCCAAAGTTCACATGGATAAAGACCATTTGCACTATGCAAGAATCGTTGGCAGATGACAACAACAGTGAGGGGGAAATCTTGATACGTTGAACAACAAAGTTCCTTGGTTAGCCCACATTGACTCTTTAGAGTCCAAGGTACTTTGGAGGTGCTAAAGGAAAGTCAAAAAAACAGATGAAAATAAAAGAAACAAGGAGAAGCTTAAAACATTGGTGGTACTAGAAATGCAAAGAACTGGCAAGTGCCAGCTTGACGAATTTAAGAATTTTTGTTCACAGTATGGCCAATGAGAAAGACCCGTGCTTTAAAAAGAGACTTATGAATGGTCCAAAATTATGTTCATATTGGGTCCTGTAGCAGCTGAGCCCACCATGATAAATGAAGATTTGGAAATTTCTTAAGTTTATTTCATGTTTTAGTTTATGACTGGCCGATGTTAAATATTGTTATAATCTTTTGTAGTGACCTTATTTCTTGACGGTTTAATGACTATGTTATTAGTTTTTTTGTGACTCCAACTTCTTGGGTAATGTTTCAAATTATTGGTTTCATTGGATTGTCCCGTTGGGACATATATTATATGTCATTATTCATTGAGAACAAAAACGTTTGATAAAACTTAATGTGTTCTAAACAACATCATTATTATAAGGGAGAGTATGGAGTGGGTGTATGTCTCTCAACATAAAGCTATCTTCCATTAAATTTATTTTGAAAATTGACTTTCATTAAATGGATTCCATTGCTTTCATTAAATGGATTATCATCCTAACTGTTCTTACAATGTTTGCATTTAGGGAGTTTTTAATCGTTGTAATTCAAACCCTTTTTGTAGATGTCTTCACTTTCTTGACATTTAATCTTAGAAAGTATGATACTTTTGGGATTTTTTTCTCCATCCAACAAGGGTTTCTCCTAACTCGTATGTTGTATGATCTTGCAACTAAATAATTCGGGTATTTATTTCCAATCAAGTGAGGGAGGGTCTAGTGCGTGGAATTTACCTCTTACATCAACAAACATAGTTGATCAATGGATACTTTGTTGATGACTCCTTTCCTACTCTCTTTAAATATGAGGCCTCTTCAAGGAAGCTATACATACTTGGATATCTTCTACAATTCCTCTAAATCCAATCTCCAATTGGCCAAAACTCAATGTTGTTGATAAATTATCTAGGAAAATTACCCCACTCACTCAAAGGATACAAGTATAAATGGATTAAGTGTTGTGAATAATTTAAATTCCTAGGCAATCACTTTAACTTTTGACTTTTCCCTTTCATACTTATGGTGATACTTTGTTGATAATGTGAATAAGGAAATATCATATTGGATCTCGAAGCCTCTTTCTCTTGCTGGAGAATGTCAATCTTGCACTAAAATCCTAGCTTCCACCGATGTTTATTATTCCTCTTCTTGGGTTCCCTCTAAATCCTACAAAGACAATAACTCTAAATTGTTGCAAAACATTTTATGGGCTAACACTAAACAAACATGATGATTAATCCATAGAATGGCATGAGATATCATTATTTTTTAGTCGGTGCTCCATATGGAAAAACGTTTTGGATGAATGTGAGAATTATATTTTCTTGATTGCAACCATTACTAACAAAATTGAGGGTCCTTTATTTCCAAAAGCATCTTGAAATCCTATTATTCTTTTAAGCTACACTTCAAGTGGGTTGGACATTGTTTCCCAAAAAATATCTCTTTCAATGATCACAATATCTAGTTTTTCTATTGTGTCTTCTTCCACCATCACTTTTGTAGAATTTCCTATAATTATAGCATTTGCATTATTCTTAAGAGGCATTTTTTATATTTAAGATCTGGTAGTCTCTATAGATTTGATATCTTGGCTAGAGTTGTGAAGAAAATTCCATCTTGTAGGTTTTGAATTTTCTTATTTCAATCGCATCAAGGAGTTAGTGTCATATATGATGATTCATAAACATGGGCTCCAACCTCCTACAACAAGGTGGAAGGAGTGGCATTTCAACAGTGATGCTTCCTTTAAGCACTACTTTCTTGGATTGTTGTATCAAATTATGATTTTTTTTATGTTGTGTTATTCAAATTAAACAATTTATAGAACTTATATTCTTCTCCTCACACCTAACTCTCCCAGCAAAAAAAGATTTGATCTACCCATTTGGAAACTAAGATTTCCCACTTTCTTCAAGGGCCTACTTTTTTGGGAAATTTACCCTAGGGAGAAATACTTAATCATATTGGATTACATATAAAATGTCCTACTTTCTAATATTTCAAACACCTTTTATGATTTTATCCTTGGGATTAATTATCCTAATAGTAGATCCATAACCTTTTTTACCCCTTACATCTAGAGCCTTTTACTTGGTGTATGATTTTTTATTAATTTTATGCACTGCCATGCTTATATTGTTTTTCTATAGAATTTCTTAAGATTAATTATTTTATTTTTATTATGGAAATCAATAAATACAACTATTTTAAGAAAGGAATAATTTTTTTGGAATTCAGTGTTAATGAATAATGTTGTAATATTGTCAATGTATTTGCAAATCTAAGCCTAGAAGGAGAAATTCACACTTGAATTTCAACACTTACATAAACCGCTCACCACTTTGGGAGTGTTCCCTACACTTTGAGTTGTGTGTTGCCAAACTATCCTTCACAGGTCTCCCTGTCATCTCCACCCAAACACACACCTATTCATGTAGTTGTTTCTCATCTCCCCCTCCTTAGTAAAGGTGAATTTCACCTCTACCACCATGTAGAAAATAAATTGTGAGAATGTCTCAGTAGTCTTCTCTGGTGCAAGGAAATATTCAAATGGTGCCTCTCTTTCCCAGGTGGAGTTATTGTTTCCTTGACTCTTATTAGTGACACTAAAATTCTACATGAGTTTCGATAAGTGTCTCTTGATCATCCCTCAAATAAGCCTCCTTCTTGGGACACCCCAAAATATTATCCATTTATACCTCCTCCTGTTGTTGGAGTGGCGAGTGCTTCACATTTTCGTTCTATCATGTTTTTGAAATTTTGGTTTACATAGCTATACTTTGTAAGAAGATTATTTTTTTTGTGTTTTTTTCCATCCATACATTACGTACAAATCATTTCTTGTTGTAACTTATGTAAGATTATTATTTTTCTAAAATAATGTAATATATAGATGAGCTCCAACATGTTTTCAAGGTGTGGAACTTAGCTCCACATCCTCCTTATGTTTCTAACTAGATTGAGTTGTGGAACGGGAGCCCAAGATGATCCTTATGCTTAATGCTATTCTATTTAATATAATGTAATATAGCCTATTTTGGGTTTGCATTTTTGGCATTGTTTTGATGTCGTGTATTGCTCTAGCCATGTTTTTTGAGACTTGACACCTATAATATATTTTTTATTACCATATATTTTTTCGATGTATTTGTGTATCATGATCTCTCCACCATATTTTTACAATAACCATCTCATAACATTCCACTTTTAAAAAATTAACAATTAACAATATTTACCAAACAAACTTTACAACAAATAGTTTTAAATACCTTCTAAGCCCCCTTTTAATGTTTTGTTGTGAATTTACTAGGGGAATGGAGCCAATGAACATGTATGGGATAACGACCGTGAGTGGATATGTGAAATAAAGTACCATTAGTTGTTTCAATTAAAGTGAGCACATATCAATTTAAAAATTAAAAATTAAATATAAACTTACCAATAAATCAAGTCACATCAATAAAGTAACCAATGAAATGGTGACACATAGGCAATCCATAAATGGTGACTTTATTCCCAAGTAATAGGTCACCTTACATTTCTTTGTATTAAAAAATACTTAATTTAGATCCCTTAAAAATATGATATTCACATAATTTTAATGCTCAAAAGAAAATTTGTATATTGAAAAAATCATGAACTATTGGCTAGATTTTCTGTAAACCTAAAAACCTAGGCAGTCATGAGATAAATCTCCCTCATTTACCGATGAGGATACCATGTAAGATGTTTATCAATGTAGTGGGTATGAATACTAATAACCATTTATGGGGTTTTACTTTAATTGCAAAGATCATGAGCCATATCTAGGAAATTTTGCATCAAGTAAGCAGTTGTAAAGAAATATTTACAAAAGCAGGAAATAATTGAATCCGGGAAGAGAGAAAAGAAGATGTATAATCCAACCAATAGTTTGTAAAGTTGGTCTCATGCACATAGATGAAACAAACAAATCTCACAATACATAATTTAAAGAAAAAGAAAGTTTTAAATCTAGATCTAAGATAACACAAAGTTTATGCAAAGATCTACACAGAAGTAAGAAACAAATGCACTGTTGACACAAAGTTCTCCAGAAATCTGCCTCCTTTCAATTCCTTAGTTTTCATAAAGATATCAAGGGTTTCAGCTCAAAGTTCGGAACACAAGAATGTTGATTACAGATTCTCCTTCTTTAACCCATAGGTTCTTCCTCTATTTATAGTATATAGAAGGCAATTTACAAATAGGAAACTATAACTAAACTGACACATGTGGAAGTTGTAAAGGAAACAACTGGAAATCTCTCTTCTGGAATTCCTCTTTGTATGACATGCATGATTTGTAATTGACTTCTTCAAGTAACCAATTTTAAACCAATCACTTAAGATTGCTCAATTTAATTGATTACTCAATTACTTTGTCGGAGAAAATAAGAGAAAGAAAAAGAAATTGAAGAAATTAGAAGAAAGCTACTACACTCCCATTCTTTTTCTTTTTCCATATTCCGCACGCGGTTGAATCTTTTTCCTTTGTTTCTCACCAAACTGGATCTAGAAGCAGCTGACTATGATTTGCCTGTGGGTGCTAGCTCTGACCTGTCTTCCCCTTTCATCCTTGAAGCTTTTGCAATTCTTCTCCAGTATATGCATCAATGTTATGTTTGTCATAAATAATTCAGACAAAACTCACCATATTTTTTTTTTAACTGTATATGAGCAATTTTAAATTCTAGAAAGCACTCTAGATGAATGCAAATACAAGTAAATTCAATGAAGGCTTCAATCGGAAGATTGGGAGCACATGCACAAGATCATGGAAGGAATTTTCCATGCACCGACTTCCACACGGGCTACGTTAGAAACAAGAGGATGAATTTTTGCCCGAAGCCTTTGTAATTATGAGATCTGGATCTATCAATTAAATTGGTGATAGGTTTAAGGCCTATGTCTGTATCATTGACTTAGTAAATTTGGAAGTTATGCATGATTCAGTTGATCCTTCTCTTTCATCATGTTTCAACATGGCTGGAACAATCTTTGTCTGAGCTCTTTTAATTTTTGCTAGAATCCCTTGTAATTGGATCAATTTGTGTAGATCTGGAAATTTTCTTCTGATTCAGAATAGATATTCAATGTATTTGACGTTGATTTGAACTTCCTTTCACTAATATGAGCACTTGTGATGAATACCTGCAATTAATTTAGACAAAGATGGAGTCCATGGCATGAATACTTGATTTTTATCACCAAAATTTGCATATAAAGCATGTTGCCCCTGAAATTTGAGACTTTGCTTGGATGCAAAGCAAGCAAAAATATTATTTAATTCACATGGGCACTTCTACCAACATGTAGACAATCAGAATAACAAAAATGGGGCTATTCCAACCCAATGTGCCAAAACTTGAAGCTTCCCAACAATGGAAAACACTCTTTAATGTAAAATCCTCCTTCCCTTGGTGCCAAAATATGTCCGGACTTCAAACTTCATCAAAAATAATTATCTACTTCTCAATTATGGCGTCCCATGCTTATATAGCCATCTACATGCTATTTTTAATAATTGCCTTTCCCTATTTTTGACAATTTAATTAATTAAAATACATGCTTCTTCATCCAATTTGGGCACCCAAGTTTGCATGCTTCTGGTTGTTTTTTTATGAATTTATTTTATTTATTTTTAACATGCATCCTTGACTTCTCTTTAGCCCATCCACTTGAATTGACCTTCTTTCTATTTATGGCGCCAAACTTAGCTAGAAATACCATTAATAAATATATTAAATACATGTATTAATGCCAAGGTGGGTCACACTTTTTGGCAAGGGAAACTGCTAAAAATAGGAAGTCAAAGTAATGGGAATTTCCACCTTGCACTGCAGCTCCAAAAATCTTATCTTTCACTTAATTGATTTGACTTTCATAATGGGAATTTTTACCCTGCAAGGCAGGTAAGAAATTCTCGTAGGTGCTTTAAGTGATTTTTTCTTTTATAATCATAATTTTTACCCTACAAGGTAGGTAAGAAATTCCCACCTGCCTGCCACTGCCAAAATTCCCACTGGTAGCTTAAACCCTTCCTTCCAAAAGTGCAACTTGCATGGAAAATAGCTCTTTTCCAAAAGTGTGACTTGCATTGTGACTTTTGCATTAAAAATTATGTGAAAATTCGTCACTTAAGGTAGCGTGGAAATTGGATGCGGAAGGCAGCCTTGAAAATTGCAAATAAATTTTTAGAATACCAAAAAACTATTATATTGTTGAACAAATGTTAATAGTTAAAAATATTTCCTATGAGAAATAAGTGTGTTGTAAAAATTAAATTGTTGTATTAATTTTAATAGTGTTTATGTATATGTGAAGACATAATATAAAATACAAAAAATAGTAGGAAGACTGGAAGTTCCATGTATATGTGGAATGGAAAATGTAGTGAAACCGTTGCAAACATTCTATGTCTTCAATTATGGCTCTTCCACTTCTATTATGAGTGTTTATCTAATGTAATTGTATTCCCCTATGTCAGTAATGGGTGCACAAGCTCAAGATAACACCACACACACACCTCGTAAAAGTAACTCCCTCATGTTGGAAAATTACACAAGGTCACCCTTATGCGCCCACCCAAGGCATGAGAGAAGATTGGTTCGTGTTGGTTTCAATTATATCATCATGTTTATGCTAAAGTATCCAGTTTATTTTGTATCCAAACATTAAGAACACACTTATCTCAAACACACTAATGTATGAGAACATAATAGAATAATTACTAGGCATACATAATAATCTCAAGGTGTAACAACATTTTTCAAACATGGATGAATAATCATTAACCTTTCATAGAAAACATACAATTGTTCAATAGTACTTGTCTCTCATCAAAATATCTTATCACACATACTCATTACTAATGCCTAATGCATCAAGGGGTATATATACTGACGAGGCATTGCCCTTCATGAATTTATATAGTAATCATATTGCCCTTCAAGTACCAATTTACAATGACTAAACTAGTAGTCTCAGGTTAGCACACATGCAAGATTATGTCAATCCTTATCTTTAATACATGCAATACTCCTTTATACTATCTTATCATGTTGGAAAGTCTACTTATGTAATGGAATAACTTAGATAGAATATGAATAATACCAACAATGTAACGATAAAGAACACCATAATGTAGATAAAAGCTCATAATAAGCAAGTATAATGACTTATCCACTTCGAGGGGGAAACATCCAAACCATACAATAATACTCAAGTGCTCAATATGATAATCATATATAAATTACTAACTCCTAGATATACCTTACTATGTCATGTAACGCACCAAGGCTGACCTATTAATCAGATGAAAACATAAAAATATATTAATCATTTCCTACTCTATAGTTAAAACAAGTAGAGAAGTAGCATAGTCAACATGTTTGAAGCATTATACATATCCCAATTTATGTAACCTAGGACTAAGGGCATATCATACCTCTCCTCTTAAAAATAACAATTTCCCCATAGTTTTGAGTAACATGTTTACAAAGGATTCTTCAATACAAGCCATAGATCCTCAATTTTGATGATATTTGGATGTCGAGTACAAGAAATATTCCTCCTCCCATGTTACAACTTCATTGTCTTGATTCTTCCCAATTGATTAGATACTCAATAATTATTCTCTTCTTCACCCTCTTAATGCACATCTGAAGAAATTTCTCATATTCCAAACTAATTTGGTCGTTATTTATCCAACTTAAATAACTCTATTTAGAGAAACATTTTTGTGTAATGACATTCTCCAAGATAGAAAAAATGTGATAGGCATGTGAAAGTGGAAAACTTTCTTTGAACTAGAGAGCTTCAAATCTTCAACAAATTGAATTTTCTTACCATCCACTTGAACTTCCTTTATATTATTTTTCCTATGGATGTACTCTTCAAAGTAAAATATTGAAGCTTGAGAAACTTTAGAGCTACACTATATGAAACTCTTATCCTCTATTTTCAACATGTCCTTCCAACTTGCAGTAACATAAGGAACCCTCTTCATCTTCCTAATTTTTGCATCATTCCATAACTTTCTTTCTTCTAAATCTACCTCATCTCCTCCTTCTCCTCCTTTTAATATGTTACTTCTACTTCTATTCCTTCTCATTCTCTTCTCCTCCATCCTTCTGTAGCTTATCCTTCTCCATCTCATCCCCCTCTCATGTATTCTCCTCTCCATAATTTCTTCTCCTTTTTATTTTCCTTGTTATTTTTCTTATTTGAATTTCCACAACATCATTATTTTTTCATCATCCTCTTCTTTTTTTTCCACATGGCCAAGAAAACTTATTCCATTTCCTCCCAAGACCAATATGAACTCTCTTGATTCAATTGAGAGACCCAACTCTGTGTTATACCACTAAACCAAAATGAAAACCAAAACCATGTCCTAGATGAAAAATAATTCTTCTTAAATTGGATCCACCATTCTCTAACATCAATCTCTCTATTTCCATAGAAAGATCACATCCCCATGATGCACAAAAATTAGGGTTTCAAGAACAAACTCCTTTAACCAGGATTTAAGTATCTATATTTCATAAAATATTTTCAACCTAAAATCATAAAATAAAATAGAATAAACCCCCTTTAATTTTTGAAAACTATATGTAAATTTGAAAATGTAAACAAACTTTGAAAAAATCCAAAAATTGTAAGCTTATGGAATGAAATTATGAAAAACCCTAAAATTGAAATAACTTCCACAAAACAAATCAAAATCAAATATGAAAAATTTTACTAGGTAGCACTTTACTTATCAATATTTCATAAACTCTAAGTGCATAAAAAATTAAAAAAATTCACAAGTTATTTGAAAAAAGATATATAGATGAGCCCTTCAAAATTAGGGTTTTCGACCTAATTTTGGCCCAAATTGAAGTTCTAATACCACTTGCAATGGAATTACTTAGATAGATATGAATATAATGGAAAGCAATATAACACCAAAGAACTGACCAAAATGATATAGAAATATCACAAGTATAATAGAATGATTTAGCCACTTCGAGGGGGAAACCTTCAAACCATACAATAAGACTCAAGCTGATCAGATATGATGATCATCTACCACTTACCTATCTCATATATATACCCTATTATGTTATGTAAAGCACCAAGGTTAGACCTACTAAGGATATGAAGTGCATAAATAAATATGATATGACATGTAAGTAGATAATGTTAGCCACATGTCAACTTTACATATCCCGATATATGACCTAAGACTAAGGGTGTAGCAATTTCTCTTGTGAATTGTTGTTAATTCACCATTGCACTCTCAAATATTCCTATCCTCCGCATAACATATCCTTAACTGGTAATTCAAAGTCCCTTTGTGACCTTTTATGCCACCACTAAAATTCCCACGTGCTAGTTATCTAGAAATGTGTTTGCTTCTTCCATATGTTTGATGGTGAGATCTTTTTACTTTTCCACATGTACTAAATGTATTGTCATCCTCAAGTCTTTGCATGCATACTAGTTATCATTGCTTCCAAGTATGTGCCATTTACTCAACCTACCTTCATGCAAATGTGTGCACACCAAACCAAGGGCTTAAAAATGTTCCTAAGCTATACACCCCCCAAAATACCTTATGCCCCACCAAAAAAGAGTATTTAAATGGCTTGTATACTTATAAAAAATGTGGGCTCAACATTAACGCACACTAAATCGATTGCCCACCCGCAAGAAACCTTTTATCTACTTCTTCAAAAAAGTTGGGTGCCCCCTTGCATTATTTGTCTTCAAAACTTTTCCACTTGGTAAACATAGTCTGTGTAATTAGCCTTAGGTTATCTACCCATGCATATAAGTCATTCAACATATTTAGATCCTTATGGGAGTTATTATATTCTACTTTTAGTGCCCCTAGTTTCTGCCCCACATCCTTGTTCATTTCCTTAAGTTGTCTCTCCTCTTAGAATGTTTGCTTTTGGAGGTTGGCGAGGCACAAATTGAATTTGTCTTTTTTTGCTCTGATTTCTTTCTCCACTTCTTGCAACAATTTGGTCATGGTTGCTTTTTCCATAGCTACATACATTTGTTCCCAAGATGTTCTAATTTTTCTGCTCCAGATTGATGTGTGCTTCTACAAGGATTCCCTAACATGCAAAGCTCACATATACCTTTTCCACATAGGTGGTTTTTTAATTTAGTTTGTTCACCAAGTCCTTACATTCCTTCAATTTTTCCATATAAAGGGCCTTAGCCTTATCTCTCTCCTTACTTTCCATCTACCTCACTTATGCTCCATCATCATTCTTTATTTTTTTGAGGACCAAGTCGGCCACAACTTCAAGTTTATCATTCTATCTATTTGGTCGAGTTTTACACCAGCTGTTAATTTTGTATCCTCCTTGAGGATCTGTTAACACAACTTCATGGTTTTGATGTCTACAATTGTGTACTTGTGATACAACTCTGTGTGCTTTTCCTACTCAATATTGAGGAGTTCCTTTCAATTTTGGGGTCATTTTCTAACTTATATGCATGGGTGGGTTGTTTCCTTTAGTGCTACGATGTTTGAAAAAAAAATTTCTTGCCACTTTACTAGCCTTTTGATTAGCACATCACTTGGTTGAATTTCAGTCATGAGGTGTTGGGACCTCAAAATAGTGGCTGCGTAGCCTAGTTGAAGAAGGGCGTGCAAGGAGAAGGTGCGCAGGAAGAGGTTTAAGGAAGGGTTTAAGAAAACCCATGGCGCGTGCATGGACAGAGCCAAGGTTTCAGGACTTAGCCATATTGGGCATTTTGGGAAGGACACGAGAAAAGTGTGACCCGACTATGCATGCAGAGTGGATAAGGTGCCAACCTGGCAACGTGATGCCCATGAAAGGAATATGCCCTGCGATAGAAGGTTCTAGAAGACATCATGGAAAAAAGTGGAGAGCTCAGGCCTGGAGAAGCATGCTCCCATGGAGGACCACATTCAGACACTTGGCACCAGATCTGAGGCCACAGAAGGATGAGTTGGCACTTTGGGATGCCTATATATGTGAGCACCCAAAAGAGAAAAAGAGAAATAGAGAGATCAAATAGAAAAGAGAGGAGATTATAGAGAGTGGAGCTCTGCAGAAATACTGCGAGAACTCTGTGGGATTGGGTAGAGGCTATATAAGGGAGTAATGTATTAAGGGGCTGGGTTATAAATTTTTCTTTGTATGGATGAAGGACATGATCCCTGCTGTGATGTATGACTTCGGTCTGATCAAGTTGTGGTAGTCTAATGGATCCATTGAATGTAATGAGGTTACAAACATGAATGAGTATGAATATAATTGATTTGGTTCATATCTATATCTTTTCATTTCTGTTCATGGATGTTATGGAATAAATGTAAATCCTTATGTATTCTCCTTTCTGTTGTAGTTCTATCTGTTATCTGTAAACACTCTCTGTTTAGAATGAATACATTTGTCTAGAGGCCGTTCTGAGCCCTATGATGATTGTATGTCTCATTTCCACCTTTATTCATTAAGATTCATGACATAGATGATGGTTTCCCACTTAACTCACATAAAAGAGAGACTCGGCGCTCACGCGTGCCTCAGGTGAGTTCCCAGTGCCCGCTGGGTGATAGGCCGGTGTGCATGGGATTCCCTTGTTATTTTGTGGGTGTAAAAATGACTACATCTTGGTTCCATTGCCAGGACCTCTTTTCAAAGTTGTAGTGGGAAATGGCATACATCTTGATCTGTGTAATGAGTAATGACAGAGCGTTTAACTTTGGAAAGTGTTGAATCATGGTTCAAAAGCATGGAGGATGAATTTTCTCAGAGATTCAACACTGGATCTGAGTTTGATGCACGTAGATGGGTAGAAGAGAACCTCTACCATGATTTATATGAAACTTTTTTCTGTTGCTTCCCAGTAGAACTGTATGAATGGCTCTCAGCATATGCGTCTAGATCAAGCTGGTATTATAGATCATGTGTGTGGACCCAAGAAGAATACCAGAGGCTGCAGGATGCAGATCTGATGTGGACTCGTGTTGTGGATCATTGGTGGAAAGGTGTGTTGGCTAGCTACACTCTGGAGTATGCTATTTCTACATACTCTTGTCTGGAAGTTGCTGAGTTTGAGTTTCTGTGGGAGCCCAGAGGATCATTTCTATGTGTTATCCCTCTGGAAATGAAGATCTTGATTGTTACCTTGAGTTTAGAGGCATTTCCAATGGCTGGCTAAACCATTCTGAGTGCTGGGCAAGGAAGCTAGGGTGGAGGAAGATGGCAGATATTATGATTGAGAAAGAAAGGGAGGAGAGGTGACTCAAGTATAGTGAAGCACGTGAAAGGGAGATTCTAGACAATGTGAGGTTGCAAGTGTGATGGATCTATGGAGGTAGATGTTGTGGGAAGGAGTTGAGGTTCACGCACAGGACATGGAACCTGAGCAATCTGTGCTACCCCATCTTGGCAAGTGTAAGAGAGACCCCTTGGCTTCTGATGAGAGTTCATCACATGGAGAGAGAAGAGTCATTGGCATGTATCTGAACCCACCTAGTGACCAAACCCTGGTGCTTGGTTTTCCAGATCAAGGAAGGAGTATCGTTGACCCAGTTGGTATCAGTGGAAGTGACAGATCTGTGCCCAGGAGATACAATTTTTCATTTCCCACTTCTATGGCTACCCATACTATTCTAGTATTCAGAGGAATTTTTGGACAAGGAGCAAGTACACAAGCCTTCGGTCTCACATCTGGGAGTGGCGCGGGGTACACTAGTGGTAGTGGGGCATTATCACAGACCATCGGTGTGCGTAGTTCAGTGGAACTTTGGGGACCCTTGGCATGACCACTACAGGACCTGGTGGACCTGGTGGATCTGGTGGGTCAGGAGGCATAGGACCTGGTGGATCTGGTGGATCTGGTGGCTCAGGAGGCATAGGACCTGGTGGATCTGGTGGATCTAGGGGTGGAGGAAACACCGGAGGAAACCAAGGCTCTGGCTCAGGAGGACAAGGACCCCAACAACCCCCTCAAGTCTTCTTTGAGATGTCTTTACATTTTCTAGATTACAGAGGTATTGAAGATGCTACAGAACATGTTCACAAGTGTGAGCTGCTATGGTGTGTGAAGGGGATCACAACCCCAGAGCGGAAGGCTAGTCAGTTTGCAATGATGTTGCAAGGGTGTGCACATAGCTGGTATAGGAAATATGACCCTCATCAAATGGTGGTGGATTATACTACTTTAAAGAATGCCTTCTTGGTAGAATTCCACATGCCTGAGTTTGAATAGAAGAGCATCAAGTGCCCTGAAGGAGATTCAACAGGGAATGGCAGAGAGTGTGTGGGAGTATGATGCATGGTTCAAAACCCTCCTGTCAAAATTATCATATGACATTCACCCTTCACAACATGCTCAATGGTTTTTTGGGGGGTTGATAACACCTTTTAGAAGAGCCCTATCTCATAAAACTTTCACAGATCTGTGTGAGGTTGGAAGCTGCTCTATGTGCCGAAGCTGTTGGAAGTGTTGATACTGGTGTTAGCCCATTTTTCTGGAAGCTCAAATCACTGCTATGGCTAAGCAGCTGGAGAATTTGTCTATGAACTCAGCCCATGAGACTCGCAGTGGTATATGGTGTATAGATTGTGAAGTAGAGGGGCATGTCAAGGATAGTTTCCCCCAGAGGACAGTACGTGCCGTAACAGTAGACTGTGAAATCTGTCATGGGGACCATGATGCAAGTAGATGTCCCTTGTTACAGCATGCAATTCGGAAGAATGTGTCTTGCTACTGTAAGATCTACACCTCTACAACCCATGATACTAAGGATTGTAGGCTTATTGATCAGATCCATGAGGCCATTGATCATGGGGTGCGCCAGACCAACATTGCCAGTAGTTCTAAAGGTGATGATCACCGTTATGAGGAGCGCGCAGATGGAGGCACGTGTGGAAGGGGATTTCATGGAGGATTTTGTGGTCATGGTAACCATGGAGGAGGAAGAAGTGAGTTCCCATGTGGAACCTATTTTAATTGTGGGTCTACAGAGCATTACAAATGAGAGTGCCCAGATCTATTGCAGTGCTCATGGTGTGGGAAGAAGCACAAGTATGAGGAGTGCCCTGAGTTGTTTGAGCACATGAATCAGCAGCACTGGAAAGACAAGGGCACTGCAATGGTAAGCATTAAGAAGACAGACACACAATGGATGCCATGGGTGACACGTGATGCAGGTTTGGAATCTGTTATGGTAACAACAAGAGCAGAGGCCACATGCGCAAAGGAAATACCAAGGCAGAAGAACCTGGTTTCAAGGGAAGAAGTGGTACATGGGAAGTACCCAGATCCTGCGCATCAAAAGGAGGTATATCAAGATACCATGGACGTCATTCAGAGTTTACAAGGAGAAATCCAGTGTCTAAAGGAGTAGTCCAGGAGGGAGGAGCAAAGAAGGAAGGTCGAGGCACCAAAAGATGACCTGGATGAGGTCAAGGAAGTATGTAAAATGCTAAGGCAAGAGAATATTATTCCCTTGCTAGGAGCATGGTTGAGAGAGAAGGTACCACATGCTGGAGAAGAGTGTGAGAGGTAGGTCTTGCATGCAAACCTTCCCCCTCACAGCCTTGACTATGATAGGGAGATCACGTTAAATGTGGTCGTGGATGGATGGCTCCTTAGTAATATCCTCATTGACACAGGTGCGGAGGTCAATGTTCTCACCTTGGATGCATGGCATCAGATGGGAAGGCCTGCATTACAACCATCTTTGAATGTGTTGTATATGGAAAACAAAATGAAGGCAATGCCCATCGGTGTCTTAAAGGATGCAACTATCACCATTCAGGGAGCTAAGTTTACTGGGGACTTTGAAGTCTTGGCACTCACCGAGGTAGACAATTTCCCAGCACTACTTGGGTGCCCATGGTGTTATAAGAACAATGTGGATCTTCGGTTCAACAAGGGGTACATAAGCTTTGAAAATGAGGAGGAATGGGTCATCATACCCCTGGCTGATGGGAAGTCAACACCCTATAATGAACCTTTGGGAGAAGAGGTCCTGGATAGAATATATGTGTGCTCAATCAGGGATCCAGAGATAATCCATCCTACAGATGGAGTTATCCAGTTTGAGGATGCTCAATCGGTAAGTGACACCACTAGTATAGCATGTGATAATTGGGCACATGGAACCTATGATTTAATCAGATGACATTTGAAAGGATTAGTTACAAAGGTGACAAAGGAACATAAAGTCTGATGCCTAGGAAGAAAGGAGCTACCTAAGTACTTAGGAGGAGCCTCCCCTGAGGTCTTTTTGTAGAAGATGGAAGCTCAGTGGAAGGAGGAAAATGAAATGAAGGGGGATGTTAAGCTACGTCCTACTCAGGAACTGTTATGCGCTGGTGGGAAACACATCAGGATAATCTCTTGGAATGGCATGAAGTGAGAATTTCCTTCTCTGTTCATTTCTCTAGAAGCAACGTGCCCACCACCATCAAAGACTACCATGGTAAGGAGCCCACCTCTTTCCACATCCAAGCCTGTGAGAGAGCCTGGAGGGAAGGTGCAGAAGCTTTTCCACCATCCCTCTGGGTACACAAACTATATTCTACACTACAGGGTTGCGCGCGCATGGTACATCCACTCTGAGACATGCCGCCAAACAGGGAATTGGCAAGAACTAGTGGCTGATCTAGTCCAAGCATTTGAGTATCGAAGCACCAAACCATTGGTGGATAAGGCATTGCAGGAGGTCAAGCACCTTACGATGGGGGATAGTGCAAAGGCAGAGGATAGGCTTGTAGAATTTCTAGGAGAGCCATGCTTGGAGGGAAAATTTGGTGAAGATGAGTCTGATGAGGTACAGTTTGAGTGCGTGTGTAGAGAAAGAAAAAGGCAAGATGGTCTATGTCATAGATGGTGAAGAGATGGAAAATTTGGAGGTTAACCATTCTCTAGGCTCGCGAAGTGATGGATAGTGCTGATGAAAGAATGTGTGCCTATCATGAACCTTTAAAGACAAAGAAGGTTAATATTGGGTCGGAGGTGGAACCCAAGGAAGCTATCATTGGAGATTATTGGTCAGAGAATGAAGTCTCTAAGATCATTGATCTTTTGTGTGATTTTGAGGATTTATTCCACATGTGGGTATCATGAACTCAAAGGCGTTCACCATTCCTTGGGGGAAATGAGAATTAAGTTGAAGGAAGGTGTGCCCAGTCTGGAAGAGACCATACCAGATGAATCCTAATCTGTGCGTGAAGGTCAAGGAGGAAATAGACAAGATGATAGTGTCAGGAATCATAGAGGCTGTGGAGGAGTCAGAGTGGATAAGTCCAATGGTGATTAGTATCAAAAAGGATGGAAGGATAAGGATATGTGTTGATTATAGGGATCTGAATGCAGTGTGTGTCATTGATCCCTTCCCAACCCTGTTCACTGAAGAGATCCTAGAAGGAGTGGCAGGGCGTGAAGTCTACTCTTTCACGGATGGGTTCTCAGGCTATCACCAGGTGAGGATTGCAAAGGAAGACCAGAGAAAGACAACCTTCACCACCGAGTGGGGAAGTTTTTCCTATACGGTCATGCCTTTTGGGTTGAAGAATGCACCTACTGTGTTCTCACGCATTGTAGTGCAGGCCTTCCAGGACTTCATCCACAAGTTTCTCCAGGTTTACCTTGATGATTGGACCATGTATGGACTGGTCAAGGACCATTGTGACAATCTGAGATTGATGTTTGAAAGGTGTCGGCAGTTGAGGATATCCCTCAACATCAAGAAGTGTGTATTTGCTACCCCATTTGGGACCCTGTTGGGACACATCATATGCAAAGAAGGCTTACTGGTGGATCCTGCCAAAATTGTAGTGATTGTGGGATTGGGGGAGCCAACTAGTCAAAGTGCAGTGTGTGGGTTTCTTGGACACGTGGGCTACTATCAGAAGTTCATCAAGGGGTATGCCAAGATTTGCATGCCTTTAGAAGAGTTTCTCAGACATAAAAGTGCCTTTCATTAGGGAGAGGTGCAACAGAAGGCATTTGACACATTGAAGGATAGGCTTGTCACCGTGCCTATATTACGTTTCCCCTCTTGGGATAAGCCCTTCCATGTTCATGTAGATGCCTCCAGAATGACCATTGGGGCAGTGCTTGCACAACCTGGTGAGGGAATTTTTGATCACCCCCTATGCTTTGCAAGTAGGAAGTTGACACCAGCAGAGTAGAATTATACTACGACTGAGCGTGAGGCATTGTCTATGATCTACGCACTTCATAAGTTTAGGTAGTATCTGCTGGAAACTCCCTTTGTCTTCTACACTGACCACATGGCATTAAAATATTTGGTGAACAAGCCCATCCTACAAGGGTGCATATGTCGGTGGGTGCTATTATTCCAAGAGTTTGAGTTCACGGTGGTTGTCAAACCAGGAAAAAGTAATTCCAGACCTGACCATTTATCTAGGATTGATTCAGGGGAGGATGCGTAAAGCATTGAAGATACCATGCCAGATGCGTAACTGTTTAGGTTGTGGCGTGTGCCCTCAGACTTGGAGGATATTGTTGTGTTCCTTAAAATGGGTATGGCACTGGAAGGGATGAAGACATTAGAGAAAAAGCAACTAGCCATACGTCGTGCCCTACATGTTGATCAGTGGGGACTTATACAAACTAGGGTGTGATGAATTTTTATGCAAGTGTGTACTAGAGCATGAGTGCCTCGCCATCATAGAGAAAGCACATGGAGGAAGTGCAGGTGGACATTATGTAGGTGATGCCACCACACGTAAAATATTAATGGCAGGATTGTGGTGGGAAACTCTGTATAAGGATTGCAAGGAATATTGTAAAGCGTGTGACCATTGTCAGTGTGTTGGCAAGCCAGGAAGGAGAGATGAAATGCCTTTGCACCCTATCCCTAGCGCTGAACCTTTTGAGAAATGGGCAATAGACTTTGTAGGCCCTATTGCACCAGCAGCGCGTAGGACTGGATCACGCTATGTAATCACTTGCATGGACTATTTGACAAGGTGGGCAGAGGCAAGCCCCAACTAAAGACTGTACAACAGCTACAACAACAAGATTTTTGTGGGAGAACATTATCATGAGGTATGGATGCCCTTTAAGTTTAACCAGTGATAGGGGTACACATTTCTTGAATGAGACCATGAGGATCCTATTAGCAGAATTCATGGTGGCTCATCACAAAACTACACCTTATCACCCACAAGAAAATGGAACTGTGGAAGCATTTAACAAGATACTGAGTCATACCCTGACAAATATTTGTGATGTTGGAAGACAAGATTGGGATGACAAGGTATCAGCCATATTATGGGCTTATAGGACAACTTATAAAAGGCTGAACAAAGCCACACCATTTCAATTGGTGTTTGGCATGGAAGTTGTACTACCAGTTGAGTTTCATGTTACCTTCTCTGTGTATAGCACACGCAGGAGGGCTGGCTGATGAGCAAGTGCTGGAAGAAAGGATTGATAAATTAATGAAGCTGGATGAAAGATGATCACTCGCTAGGTGGAGCCAAACAATAGAAAAGCAAAGCAAAAAGCATGGCATGATCGCCACATTAAGAACAAGAAGTTTGAGGTTGGGCAGATGGTCTTACTATATGATTCTAAGTTTTTGTGCCATCCTGGGAAGTTAAAAGTGCATTGGTTGGGTCCCTACACCATCTTCGTACATCCTTGATTTGGGCACGTGCCAGTTACAAGCACTGGATGGGATGAGATTGCCAGGACACTTCAATGGGAGTAGGCTGAAGCCCTACTATAAATAAGTCTTCTTGGTGTTTGTAAATAAGGCAGTATTGCCAGTTAGTTTAGGATTTTCTTTAATGCATTTTCCTTTCTTGTGTTTCCCTTTCTCGTTGTTGTTTTGTGTTGTGCCTTGGGTGCCGGTAATCTCATTACTTTTTGAAAGTTGTAACTATGCAGAGGACCGCACATCATTTTAGTGTGGGGTGGAGTAAGGTGGAAGAAATTGAAGTGTGAAGTGCCAGGAAGGATTGCATTGGAAAGCCTGGTTGAATGGCCCTGTGAAGAAAGTACATGCAAGGAAAGGTGAAAAAGGATGGTTGGTGTCAGGATAAGGCTACATTGGGGATCCACGTACAAGAGAGGAAGAAGCACATAAGCAACATGAGGTAGGCGAGAGAAAAAATCATGACAGAAGAAGTGCCTTCAGCACTGGTTACATGTGTGCAAGAGTCTCCTGTCAAGATGGATTGGTTGCACGCCAGAAGGTTGGAGAATTGTCTGCGCAAGGTTGGGCACGTGAGTTAAAGCGCTAAAGTCAGGTTTGTTTGAAAAATCTGCATTAAGTGTTAAAGTATGGTGGTAGGTAAGGTAGCATTTAATGTTACAAAGTGGGAAAAACTATAAATAGAAGGTTGAGGCATTTCATTATTTACTTTACGTATACGAAGAGAGAAGTGCTTTTGCATCATTACAAACTAGGGCTTCCAGGACTGATCCGTGTGAAGAAAAATTTGAAGAGTTTGAGCGTGAGTAACTAGTTTGGATTTGCAAACCAGAAGGAAGGGATTTCACGGGTGTAAGAGAAGTTGTGAGAAGGTGTCGTCTTGTGAAAGTATTATCCCAGCTAGGGTTTGAAAAACTAGGGCACGGGTTTAAGAGGTTTTCTTCACAAGTTTGAGATCTTAAGGTTGGAAGAAGTGGAAGAGAAGAGTAACAAGAAGAGATTGAAGTGATAAGAGGACCTAGATAATGGCACCCAAGAAACCAACCATTTCACCTAAGAATCCAAAGGGCAAGGGAAAGGGCAAGGGCAGAGAGCCAACAACAACCACCACAAGCATGAATGAGGAGTGGTATGCAGAAATGCAGTACCCAGATGGAGTTTTGCTTGGGAAGGAGTGGGAATCCCATTTGAGAAAGATGGTGGTGAGTGATTATAACCATCGCACAAGCACAACAGAGAAGGAAATGGCACTGGAGTTAGTGCACCTGATGAACAAAAGGACACCAGAGGGTTTTCCCATCTATAGCGATGAGGTAAAAGTGAAGTTGGAGAAGGCAGGGTTATTGCAACTCTATGAGTTGCCCTACTTTGGAAAGCCTGAGTGCCTCTATCAGTGGCTGATGTCATGCATGCATGAGGATCACTTTTACTTCATGGGGTGCAAGATGAGCATAACCCCTCAGCTGATTTCTAAGTTTACAGGCCTCATCTGCATGGGAGACAACATAGATGATGACCTGAGCGACAAGGATGCCATCAAAGCAACCGTCACTGCATATGATTACAAGAAGGGGTCAAGGTATTTTGATATTGTGGAAATCCCAGATCCCATCATGAGAATGGCCGCATGCCTGGTCACAAAGTTAAATGATCAAGAAAGGTGGACGCAGGTGAATAAGGCCTGGTTGAATGTATGCAGGAAAATATCAGAGGGCACAATCTACAATTTATCGGCCTTCATTGCAGATGAGATAATCAGCAGCGCACAGGAAGGAGACAAGATACTCTTTGGAAATATCCTCCTGACAATTGTATTTTCAGAGATAGGAGTGCCTGACGTGGCAGACAAGTTTGTTTGGGAGTATCCGGCTGAAGATCCCTCACCCACGAAAATATTTTCAAAGTATACATGTGAAACAATGATAGCCTCCCACAAGGCGCACCTGGACAAGTGGTATAAGCACTTAAGGGATGCGTTTGGGGTAGAGTGGAGAATCCCAGAGCAACTACCAGATGCTTACAAAGGGAGAAGCTGAGTTTTCTATGTACCAACACTTCTACATAGGTAGTCTCATGATGGTGGATGAAACCATGAGCCCATGGTGTAAACTCCCATTCTCCTTCACCACCCAGTACTTCCAAGTGGGAGTTAATAGGTTCAAAGAAGCAAAGAGACTAATTTTTTACCTTAGTGAAGTTAATCAGGACCACAGGGAGTTACACAAGATGTTGGTCTACCCCAAGAAGTGCATACATGGAAAAGTACGTAGCACATGAAATCAGAATGATGAAACCCCTGACTCTAACAATTGCAGGAAAGACCGCAACATGTGTATATCTCCACATTAGGCCAAAATTTGAGAAAGGCACATACCTGGAGAATGATGTCTCCATACCTAAAGATCCCATGGGTAGAAGAAAGCCCACACTCAAGAAAAGGGAGAGAGAAGAAGAAAAAGCACCAAGTGTGCAGACTGCCCAGCCAGTAAGCGTGCCGGTGGCAAGCACCAAACCTAGCACCTATATGCGTAGGAAGAATTCCTTGGTAAAGGAGAAGACCCCGGAAGAAGAGGCACTAGAGCAACCCCTCACCAAGGAGAAGTCACCAAGAGGAAGCAGAGAAGGTTGGATCCCCTGTGGAAGAGTCACCTCTCAGAAAGAAGCAGAGGATAGAAGAGGAAGATGACTCAGAGGAGACAGAGAGCTTGGAGAGATACATAGGTGAAAAGGATGATGACGATGAAGAAGATGATCCTGAAAGAGATCAAGAGCCACTTGTCTTCAGCGTGCATGATTCAGAAGAAGAGGGAGGAGAAGAAGAACATGGGTTCCTTTTCGTGCGGTGCAAGGGTAGCCAGGAGAAGGAAGGAACCCAGACATGGGAAGAAGTGAGGAGGTTAGCGCACAGAAGCAGAAAACTCCAAGCCTTACGCAAGAGCAAGTAAATGATGCTGAAGAAAGAGAAGTAGTGAAAATAATCAAATCCTTGGTAGAAAAAGAATTGGAGTGCACAACTGACATAGTGATGGAAGAGGATAAGGAGGAAAGCATTGAGAAAGAACAAGTCAGTATGGGAGGAGGTCTAAGTCTAACTGTGAGTTTCCCCAAAGCTGCATACTCGGGAAGGAAGAGCCTTGATACATAATGAGGACAAGTCATGGGCTATGTGGATAACCAAAGGAAGGTGTTATGCGCACGTTTCTAGAGTACTATACCCATGGAAGAACTTCTAGCTATGGAGTCATTTGATGAGGAGGGCACGTATCCCAAGACAAGGAAGATGCTCTCTTAGGCGTTTGAGTCCCATATTGAGAGCCAGAGTTCAAAGCTATACCAAGGGGCAATCATGTTAGTACCAGAGTATAAGGGAACTTCTGTTGCAAATCAGGCAGGTTCACCCCCTGGATGGATGAAATCATGAGCCCATAGGTGATCAAACTCATCTAGTCCACATGGATTCACAACATATTATCCTCTCCCCAAGTGTGGGGACTTGTAAAACAGGTCACGTGCGGAGATGTAGAGACTGGTTTGATCTTAGCTGAATTTATCACTTGAGATTGCAGAGGTTACTCTTAAGATGTTGGTCTAAATTTCCAAGAAGCATGCGATAGAAAATGGCAACAAAGTAGCACATGAAATCATAATGCTGAATAGGTGATGCACTCTAAAGGATTGTAACAAAGAACATGGCATGTGTATATCTCCACATTAGGCCAAATTTTAAAAATGCACAAGAATGACTCCATACCTAAAATTCCATGGGTAAGAAGTCAAGAAAAGCACATAGATCCAGAGAAGGGAGAGAGAAGAAACTAATCACCAGTGTGTATATACCCAACCAGTAAGCGCACCTGTAGCAGTACAAACCTAGCACCTATATGCGCAAGGTAAAAATAAAGGGCTGAATTACCCATGAAGAAGAGGCACAAAGAAACCCCTCACCAAGGAGGGTGAAGGGCTAGCTTTCCAGAGGACTAATATATGTTGGATCCCCTTAGTAGAGAGAAAATAGAAGCAAGGATGCTTTGAAGTGACTCAAAGGAGACAAAGACCCCAGGAGAGATACATAGGTGAAAAAGGAGAGGGATCAACCATTGAATAAAATGCCATCTTGAAAGACATCATGGGCCACTTATTCCTTGAAGCGTTTTGATAACCATGCTGGGAGAGAATGAGCCATTAATAAAGAATATCGGTGGCTGAAACGTCCTTTTCTTGTGGCATAAGGGTAGCCAGGAGAAGGAGTGTTTCTGACATGAGAAGAAGTCCAAAGGTTGGTACACCAGAAATAGAAAAATTGAGCCCTTGAATGAAATTAAATGAGGAATTTAAGCAGAAGTAATTCCATTGATAGTAGAACAGAATTGGAATGATAGTGATGGGATAGATATGGGAGGAAAGTTTAGAGAAATAACAAGGTCATTATCGGGAGGACTTCCCTGTCTAATGGCGAGTTTCATGGCACACTTCTAGAAGGAAGAATTTGCTACAAAAAGATCCAGGTCATGAGCCATATGTTGAAAAATAGGAAGTACCCATGGAAGAGTTCTAGCTATGGATGCCATTTGAAGGTACCTTTGCATGTGCTTAGGAAAAGTGAGATGCTCTCTTGGGCACTGAGTCACAATTAGAGGGAAGTCACGTGAGAGGAGTTACCAAGAAATCATGTCAGCACATTTTGGAGCCTAAGGGAACCAACCCCTTGGTAAATTCCCAACAACTCTTGGATGAAAAGTTATGTAATGCACTCAAACAAGGTCATGGTCGAGACTGAGGCTAGGCTCTTTGGAAGAAATGACAGAGTAAGATTTCTAGAGGGAAAGCTAGAAAAGAAGGAAGAGGAGCTAGCTGAGAAGACTAAGGGCTTAAAACAAGAAGAGTTGATCAACACGCAACTGAAGCACAAACTAAGGGATGAGAAGGTGAAGGTGTGTGAAGTATACAAAAAGATGGAGTCTATCACAAGCACCATTATGTTAAAGCATCCAGACCTAACACTGCCCGTGTAGAAGTACGGATCCACTCTTGAATGCTTAGAAGATCTGATGTGCATCCTCACCATGGAGAGACAATCATTGGCCCTAGAGTGCTATAGAAGAAGTGGCATCACACTTTGTGAAGGAGGAAAAATTGAAAGTGGTAGTAATCATTGCTGAGTATAGTAAGTTACTTGCAAATGTCAAGATTGCTACCCAATCTGCTGAGGCCATGTATGATAATTGCGTAGACAGGGATAGAGTGGCGAGCATCTTCATCGCCACTCACGAAGCAAAGATGAAGGAGTTTCAAGAAAAGAATAAGAGAAATAGGATGGAAAGGGATAAAATCCTTTCTGAGGTCGAAAAGAAATCGAAGGCCATTGAAACCTTAAGGGGTTCAATCAAAAATTGGTTGAAGGAACTGTACCCACAAATCATGAGAAGAATGGATGCACTTGAGGACATGGGAAAACAATTGGAAGGGGTAGTTGAGACTATGAATACCCAGGGAGATGGGTTAAGCTTTAAGGAAGTGAGCACCTTAGTCAACGACCTCTGCTAGAGAGCCTAGAGTGAAGTAGATGCCTAGAACAAGCTGGAGGCCAACCTAAAGAGGGACTTCCCACTCCTTTTGCAGCAATAATTACCCTTCCATTCTTTTATTCTTTCCCATTCCTTCATCCCCTTATTCTTACTCTTCCCGAATTCTTTTATTCTTTTGGAACATACTGTAATTTATTTATTCATTAGAGAAGTGTTCCCATGGAAGGAGAACTAGGTGTAGTGTGGGGTGATGTTGGGACCCCAAAATATTAGCTAAGTACACAAAGGTGCACGTAGGCATGCAAGGCCTATTTGAAGAAGGGTGTGCAAGCAAAAGGTGTGTAGAAGGTGTTTAAGGAAGGGTTTAAGAAAACCCATAGCATGCACATAGATAGAGCCGAGGTTTCAAGACTCATCCATATTGGGAATTTTGGGTAGGACATGAGAAAAGCGTGACTCAATAGCAAATGAGAAGTGGATAAGGTGCCAGCCTAAGAACGTGGTGCCCATGAAAGGAATATGCTTAGTGATAGAGGATTCCAGAAGACCATCATTACAAGGAGTGGAGAGCTCAGATCTAAAGGAGCATGCTCCCATGGAGGACCACATTCAAACACTTGGTGATGGATCTGTAGCCCCAGAAAGCAAGTTGGTGGTTGAAGAAACCTATATATACAATCACCCACATAGTAGAAAGATATACAAGAGGATAATATAGAGATTGGAGCTCTGTAGATATACTGCAAGAACTCTGTGGGATTGGGTAGAAGCTATATAAGGGAGTAATGTATTAAGGAGCTAGGTTATAAATTTTTATTTGTATGGATAAAGGACATGATCCCTACTCTGATGTATGATTTCAGTTTGATCAAGTTGTGGCATTCTAATGGATCCATTGAATGTAATGAGGTTATAAACATTAATGAGTATGAATGTAATTGATTCGGTTCATATTTATATAGTTTCATTTCTGTTCATGGAAGTTATGGAATGAATATAAATCCTTATGTATTTTCCTTTCTACTATAGTTCTTTCTATTATCTATAATTACCCTCTATTTGGGATGAATACATTTCTCTAGAGGTATTTCTGAGCCCTATGATGATTGTATGTCTCATTTCCACCTTTATTCATTAAGTTTCTGACATAGATGATGGTTTCCCACTTAACTCACATAAAAGAGAGACTGCATATATATATATATAGCTTAACTATGCTTTACAATCAATAAATCATCTTTAAAATAATTGATTTATTCTAATTTTCGTTAAAAAACAAAAAACTACATCGCACAGGTAACTGTCGACGGTTATTGCCTGACCATTGCCAATCACTTCCTGACCTAGACTGACCGATGCCAGTTACACCCTGACCGATGTCAGTTACTGTCAGAACCAGTAACATGTAAAAGCAAGTTTCTTATGAATCACACTCTTGGGATCCATTATCTCCTAAAGGTATAGGTCTTTATTCCTTTTACCTTCTTAAAACTAAGTGCGGATAATTTCCATGGTAGCTTCTTCATCCAACGACTTGTGTTATTCCAACTGATTTTATTTTTCTTTTCCTTTGTCTCATCCATGCTCCTCCTACCTTTCTTCATTTTCTCATCTTATTCCTCCAATTTTATGATCTTGGGAGTTTCTTTAGGAAGTGATATTTTTCTTACGTAGGCATATTCTACAATTAATTCCCTTGATCCTTCTATTTTTTCACGCACACCATTTTGTTCTGGGGTCACCACCCTGGGAAAGGTTTTAACTACTTTCCCCTCATCCCCTCCCTTATCTTGCTCACACTCTTCAAGCCTGATTTATATATTAGAATCTTCCTCGCAGCTTTCTATGGTCTGATCCACTTCTCCATGAACAATAAAAAAGAGAGTAGAACAGTTGATCCTTATCCATTTGCAATTTTGAATAGGATGTAGCTTATTTCTTAAAGGTTTTTTCTTCCATGCAAGTAAATGTTACTTCATCTTCACTTATACTTTTAACTTTCTTCCTTTACCAAGTTTCTAGGGATTCTACATCATATTCCTCCTCTTCTTCATCTCCCTCAAGGATGCCAAAGGGAATCTACAAGGGATTTCCCTTCTTATTTATTTATTTTTGTTTCATGGTCCCCTTATTTGAGGCACATAACATTTCATCTTCCTCTACATGTTGCTCCCCACCATCAACCTTCTTCAGAGGATTTAGGAATTAGAACAATTGATAATCCACCTTATCAATCAAAATTATTATCTATGGGGTTACGTTTGATAGGTCCAACTCATGCCTCTCTACATAAGAATTCTTCCCCGAGTAGACATATTTAGTGCACAATAGATGGGTTTCCACATTGACGCGCTCTACATCCAGTTTTTTCTTCACAACATCCTTTATTTGGTTCATTGTGTAGCCACCAAAATATGCACATTGCAACCATTAACTCTAGCACCTCCCATAGTCATAAAATCAACACACTTAGCCAAAACAAATTGACCATTCCCTCATCCTAACCCCTTTTCCCCCTCCCCCATGATAGTTTTGTCAAATACAACATACATCTAAAAATCCCATGTTTTTTTGGAGAAAACGTTGTAATTCCCAATGGTGTTTTCATGAAAACAACATGACCCCTAATGCCTTTTTCATGAAAAAGGACACCGATACCCTAAGTGTTCATTATATTTCCTAGAAACAGACCCATCAAGGGGTATACATAACACATCTGATCACGAAAACATTGGGCCAACATTCTAGTGTTGCCCTAATGTTACCCTTTAAGGTACTAAAGAAACCATATATATATACGTAACTTACACCTCATAAGGAATCCTTGATCAGCATGTCTATTATGCTCTTTAACACACTTCATTGTGATGCTAGCACAAGGGAATCCTCATGATTTAAGGCTCTAGTATTTCACAGACTAGAGCTCATCATTCACTAAAAATGAAGGGTAAATTCTAAATATCTTTGACACACTTTAATCTTGGGAGAAAATTAGTTATATCCCATTATCTTAGGTTCAATATTGCACAAGGGAAACCTAGTTTTAAGGGACATGATTTCATCACACACATGCGTGCACACACACAGACACACATGTGCGCGCGCGCGCGCACACACACACACACACCAGAACTACATCCAGTTTGAAATGCTATTGTAGCACTCAGATCAATAATCACATCGGGGATGACTATCGAGGATTAGTCTGAATCATGCATATGCATATTTAATTTAATCACAATGTGTGCTCAAGTATTATGTAGGTAACATTAGGGTTTGATTTACAGGTACATCTTGTCGACAGGATCAATCCTATAGTCAAAGTTGATGTGACACAAAGATCAGTGAAGGTGACCCTTTTCAGACACTCTTAGATCGCAACTATTACCTGCAATCATTGCTTAGGACACATACCACCCAATTCTTGGGACACTACATCAAATGAAATTATCCATTCAATGTAACACCCTGTAAGTTATCTTGGTGATTATTTTTCATACTGTTGTATCTGCTGAAATGAAGGCAAACATGTTAATATATATTTTGATCTTAAGGGAATGTGTTGTAAAAATCTGGATTCTTGCATGCTGTAATTTATTTGCATGGGACAGCAGTTATTGTTGCTTGTATGTTACTGATGTGACGACAAATTGTCGTATGCTTGCTGAACTCTTTATGTTGTGGCCTTCTTGTAATCGCTTTGTCGATTTACTCTTGAACTGAATTGAAGGTTAATATAAATGTGCAGCACCTGATTACAGGTATGAACAGTTGGCACGTAGATGCCAATGGAAATGGGTTCGATTCACGAACCATACACTGTCGTAACGTGAGACCCCGTAAGGCGAGGAATGCCGGGATACGGGTGGCTCGGGCATGTTAACAAAGGACGGAATGTCCTGCACAGTGTTGGAATTAGAAGTCAGTCGAGAAGACTTGACAGGATTGAAGGTGGTTAGTGTTAGGTGTTAGAGGGAATTAGATCCTAATCTAATCCTAAGCTCTACCTTACATCCTAAACTACTATCCTAAGTGGATTTTTAAATTATATATAAAAAAAAGGGTGGAAATAAACCTAAGTTCTATTAACCTAAAGACTAGGCTATGACCTAGGTCGAACACTAATATGAATCCTAAACTAATCCTAACCTAGAAGGGGACGCGCAGACCCTTGGGGGAAGAGGATAAGGATGAAGGGTGTTTAATGGCAGTTAATGTGAGTCCTTATGTGGACAGCGCTAGTTTGGCGGGAACAGGGAGAAAGATGGGAGTAGCTAGTTGGTCATGCACTAAATTTGGTTTTACATGCAAAATTTGAATTTGGGAGTTCGCCAACCCAAGTTGGCGGTGGCGTGAGAAAATAGGAAAAGGCTGAGCCTTTAATGCATTTAATTTTTTTGGTCTTCGTGACCAGTCGCCTTGGAAAGTGTATGGAGGAAATGTTGATTGTTTATTGTGTTGATTCGGATTTTTGAGAAGTTGCTCTGCATTTGGTTTTTGCTTGGTTCAGTCGAACCAGTTTCATTTGGTTTTTATCACTGTTCTTTGGAAATTTGGAGGCTGTTGCTGAGCCTGTAAGAGGAAAGGGATTGTTTGGAAGCTCGTGCTGTCGCCGTGGAAGGAAATACCTTCGGTAGACGCGGTTTTCTTCGAGTTTTGGAAAAGAAATTACAGGCATGTTAAGCCCTTCTCTTTAAAACACTTGCTTTGTTTAAGCGTCTCATTAAAACAACCCTGCTCTTGGGTTTTTGGTTTATCTGATTGTTGTCATGTTGAGACGATTTGGGTTAGTCGATTCTTGCTGTCATTGTTTGAAATGATATGGGTGAAATCGTTTTCTTGCTATTGTGATTTGATCTGTCTTTGCATGAATTGAGTTGGAATAAGAACTTGTTGTGTTGGTTGTTGACGGTATTTGGGAATTCGAAATGGGTTTTTCTCTGATTAAATGCTATATAAGAACGGTGCAGGCAGTGTGGGTTGTTTTCATTGCTGTGCGATTGTTCTTTTGTTATATGAACTTTTGTGATAAAATTGTACAGGATGTACGAGTTGCTTGATGTCGTTTCTATACTGAAATTTTTCTTAAAGGAAATAAGACTTTTCTTTTCCTTCTGCTGTTTCGGGATTAGAAGGAAATAGCATTTTTGGATTTTAAAGGAATTGGCATTAGAGTTTTATCTGAGCATTACGAGCTCGGTTAGAAGGAAATGATAGTAATGTAATTATTGTTGTGCTTCTTCTTTTATATAAATGGACGAATACAATTTGGGTATTCGTGGGAGCTAGAAAAGAAATTGTTTTTCTTCTGAACTTATAAATGATTACATTCTTTCTTGCTGGGATGAAAGGTTGATTTTGTTGTGTTTTATGGAAACGACTTGATCTTACAGTTCGGACAGTAGTCGTGAAAACGAGCTTGGCTTGTATTTCTGTGCATTAAATGAATTATGTTGATTCTTGCTGTGGGGGTTAGATGATTTGTTGTGTTTTATTGATGTTGTTCGATCTTCTAGTTCGGACTGTCTTTGTGAATACGACTTAGCTTTGGATTGCTGTGCAAAAGAATAAATGCATGGAAATGTTGTCTTGCTATGTGGGTTTGTCTTGACTGTACCAGACTTACGCATTTAACACCCTATACGGGTTTACTTTGATAGAGGTAATGATAACTGATTATTGCATTCTGAAGTTCTGCATATTATCATGAACTTGAAAAATGGATTTCGGGTAGAAATGTTTGTTGGCAGTGAGCTCGATTTGGGTGTTTTATTTCATTCTGAGCAAATGATTGTTTCTTACTGAAATTATAGGGAAACTAGTTCTTCCTTTCTCTGCTGTTTTAGATTTCGAAAGAAATAGTAACTGGGTTTATTGAACCTTATAAGTTCGGATTGTTGGAAGTGACAGCGGTATTTAGATTATTTTTCTGAGTGCTGTGCTTTCTGTACAAATGAAATATTTAATTGTTTCGTGTGGTCTTCTGATCTTGGCACCGTCATTTAGAAGAAATGAAATCGGCCTGAACAATTCTTGTTGAGTCTGAAGAAAATGATTGTTTTCTTAGTGAAAGGTTAAAGGAATGAAATTTTCTCTTTTTGCTGTTTGAATTCTGGAAATAGCATTGGAAGCCTTACTGTGCTCTATGATTGGTCTTGCTGTAGGTAACAACAATGAGTAAATTGTATTTTGAACTGTATGCGTTCATGGAAATAGAAAGTCATGTGAATAATTGATTTCGTGATTGTATAACTGTTATTTGGTTAAAAATACAGTGAAAGAAATATGGATTCTTCTAGTACAGTAAGTACATAGTATGCATTCTTATACTATTTGTTCTATGATAAATATGATGTTGTATTAACCTGTTTTTGGGTATTCATATGAGCCTGATTTAAATGAATTATTGATAAGGACGATAAATTCTTCCTTGTTTTCATTTAAAGCTGATTATGAATGAAATTATTCTTGCTGCTGGAAAGTGAATTCCGAATGGATTTTGTAAGTTTCACTCTGAACTGTTATCTTGAATTGTGTCTCGTTTGGATTCAATTTTTAGGACAGTCATGGGGAAAGAAATAGGAATGTGGATGGATAACTTGGAAAAATGATCTTTTCTTCTTTCATTCAGGTGGAAATCTGTAATAGTTAAGAATGAATTTTGTAGTGCTTGGGTATGAGCAACTATATGCATTGTTGTTTGCTTTCTCGTTTGTGCTTGATTGCTTGGAATCCAATGTGATGCATGAACTGAAAGGAAAGTAATTGGTTTACGTTTCAGTTAGTTTTACCCTTTGCATTTATTACTAATGAAAGGAATGGAAAGGATAACAGTTAAGTTATATCAGCAGTATGCTACTTGTATTCCTAAACTTTACAAATATTGTAATTTGGAACTTGTAACGGTTATGTGGAAAATAGGACAGCAATTCTTTGGCTGATTGGGATGGTATTTTGATGGTTCAGTTGTTATGCTGTCCATTCTTTTGATGCTTGATTTTTGATTGATGTTCTTACTGTCGTTTCATAAAAGCAGGGTTCTTTTATTGAGACAGTTAATTAAAGCACCTCATTTTAATGACAAGTGCTTAATATGCTCAGTTCATTGAACTGACCCGTGCAAGTAATTTTGCAGATGGAAATTGATTAGAACGAAGACATGGCTGTTTTCTGATGCTTCTTTTGATTATCAGAAGATGAATTGTATTTGTTAGTTGTTATTCCTCTACGAGGAATTGTGAAAAGAAGAAAGTACATTCTTCTATCTATGAGTTGTAATGATGTTTTATATAAACAAAGTCCAGTCAGTTGGATTGGCAAATGTATGGATTATGAAATGGATTGATGAATACAAATACAAGTGTGATATTTTAATAACTATATCAGTTTGATATTGTTGATTAAATTGGAAATATAATGTTATTTCTTGATTTGGATTTATTTAATTGTCCTTGGATGGATGTTAAAAAGGAATTGATATCTATTCTTACCTAAATGCAACTTTTAAGTTGAAATGTGCAATTAGTTCATACTTGGGTAAAGATGAATTTTTAATTGACATTAAAAAGGATTAGGAAGAATATGATTCCATAACTGATAGGTATTCAGGATTAGCTTGGAAGCTAAGGAATATCAATTAACTTAGGAGTAATCGAACTTCGTTTTCGAACTCCATTAATAACCTCGTATGTTAAATTCAGAAAGAAAGGATATGGGATAAATATATCCATAGCTAATGGACCTTAACTATGTAAGGTTAAGGAGAATAAATGAATACATTTATTGGAAATTAGACCTCGTTTAAATGACGTCTAATAAGCTGGAATTCTGAATTTAGTTACAGTTGTAAAAATCTTGGTTAAGTTTAATAGGTTAAACTTATCACGTCCGTCGGTAACGGGCTGCTTAATCCAACGATTAAGAAGAGAACCAAGTAGGAAAAACGCAACCCTTCGGTAAGAAGGAGAAGATGTAAAGCAAGCTAGAAGACGGATTTAGTCTCTCTTAGCTATGTACAACTGTAACGGGAACGAGGATAAAGGATCAGCATGGTTGCTGAAAGTTGATCTTAAATATTAAGATCATATCCAAATCACTTGAGCAGGATGTGTACTCTCGATGGGAGGATTCCGTAGGACATTGACATACGCCAGCTACAGCAAGGTGTCTTCATGAAGACGGGGTCTTCATGACGACACAATGTTATAGCTGACATATTACAATGCCCTCCCGAATTAAAACATCAAGAATACATAGGCTGAATGTGAAGTTCTTGGCTGGGGATAGGAGTATGATCACGTATACGGAGTGACTCCGGAGGACTAAAGATAACTAGACACACGGAGTCGTGGGGAACGACATCGTATGTCTGCGTATCTTTAGTTACCAGGAGTGCCTTCCTATATTCGTTCATATTGCTAGTTGGAAATTGGAAGTTTAAATCTGACCTTAATTTGAAAGGACTGGTAGGAACCAGGAAATACCATTCTAGATAACAGGTGAAGTGAAGTGAAGGACGTATTCCATTGATGTGTATCACATCCAGGAATATGATCATGCAAAGCATGTGAAAATCTTTGGCCAAAGTATCGCAAGTGCTGGTTGCGTTGTCCTAATCACTTAATTTAAGATGCAGGATGTCAGATGAATATCAGTAACAGATATTCAGATAGGCTTCTTAAATGGATCACTTCGATAACCGGTAACGGTTAAGAGAACTTGTATATATAATATACTATGCATGAACGAACATGAAGGATCGGTTGTTGCCGAGTCATGAAATGAAGGATCGTTGAAACTCCGAGCCATGAAAATGGGAGATCGGCAGTTCTTCGAGTCATTTACAGCAGCATATAGAATCTGTTATAAGATTGAATGGCATTGAATGTGTGTTCCATATTGTAAATATGCGAATAGTGAACATTAGTTTTAAAAGGAAATTGTGTGTTCCAAACTATGTTGTTTGGGCAGAGAACAATTATTAAAACTTGAACGTGTGTTTGAATTATATAATTCATAACAGAGAACGTTATAAAATTTTTTTTTCCCTTGTTCTGGTATCTTAAAATGGGGATGCTTAAATTTGAAGTGGGTCAATGCAATATCCTCCTGATGATGGAGTGGCGATAATGTTATTACTTTCCATCATGATATTTGTGGATTGGAATAGCCATTGATAATCCTCCCACTATGTCGTTGAAGTATAATCCAAATGCCATGCTCTATTTCTAATAAATATTGTTAGCACACTTACCTTAATCTTGATCTTTTCCCCCTATGGTGGTTTTACTAGATCTATAGTTTACCTAAGTTGTAAAAATAAAGAGACAATTAGGGACCCCTCTTCCACAATGTCTACCAAGACCATGAATTTCAAACATGTTTCTTGTAACTTCCACTTGTATCCATTGTATTTTTAATGATTCTATGCTTTCATTGATTCTAGTGTGTTTATCACGTACTACAACTTACCGTATCTTTTTGTATATTTACACAATGTACTAATGGGTATGCTGATTCTGGATGTTTTTTCACAGTACCCAGTTCTAGTGAAATATTCTTTAATAGCATTAGTGCATATGGTATGGTTACTCTCTTATTTTGTTGCATCTTTATGGGGAGAATGAGATCCCCTTAATATTACTAAATTATGTCTATGGTTTACTTGCATCGTTAAACTGGTCTAGTATATACATCTTGAAATGCTTCATTTCATTACCAAATTGTCTGACCTATGGCTTACCAAAGTTCCACCTATTCTAGTTGATCCTAAGTGGAATATCTTCCAATATTTGGTAAGGTGTCATGACACTTACTACTAATGTAGTTCCTGAATCTAAAAATATGTCATAGGGTTGTGGGGCTCGCTATGTGTAATGTAGTTCTATGGTAGCTAATATGTTACCCCTTACTACCGAGTGACGCACTCTTGTTTTTGGTTCAAGACAAAAATATTAAGGCCATTCTTCATGACACAGAGTGAAGTGACATCTTGTGCTACACTTGATGGCACTAGGGAACGGAAAACCATGTGATTGCATTCCCTAGAATCATCAGCAACAAATTTTATTCCAAAAATAGGCAAAAAAATCAAATTTGGTCCCAAGTCGACAAATCCTAGGCTTAGATCTTGGTTGAATGCATTTTTGCTTGCTTATAGAATCTCTGAGTTGCATTTCAAACCTATCATGTTAATTTGATTCATAATCTGTTCTATCCTTGAACATCATAGCATGTTTACATGGTCTCTTCAAGTGAATTCCATCTATGCTCACATGTTATCAAATTATACATGTTGCTTGAATAGTGGATCTCCATCAGGAAAAAATGAGGCTATCTAGGCAGGGTTTCATCTACCTTACAAACATATTCCAAATTCAAGTTCGACCATTAACAATAGGGACTAAGGTAGATTTATATTTCCTTGAGATATATACATTGTGACATACTATTCCAAATTATAAGGCATGCTAACAGGTGATTCATGTGTAGTATTTTTTTGCAGGCTCACTGTTATCACCAAACTTACAACACCTTATGAATGGCCTGATCACGTGAGTTTACTAAGGGCATTCGGTGTAAATTTCTTGGTAACATTGGAATCATCTCTAAGGTGTGGGACCTTGCAATTGAGATAAATCTCCAGAGAAAGTTGGTTCTTCTTCCTAAACTAATGCAACAACTAACTCTAATGAAAGGAAAATATACTAACTACTCCTAATCTATGATTTCCAAGGGACCAGGGAGAGGGGGAATGCATGAAAATAAATAAATCCTACACTAACAATGGTGATAACACCAAGAGAAGGGTGTGGGAATATCTCTAATGAGTGAAAATGGGAAAAATGAAGGGAAGAGAGGGTGGAAATAATCACCACAGTCCAACAACAACAACATTAAACTCACCATTTTCATGAAGGAACAATGGACATATACCCTACAAGATGAATAAAATAGGCACAATACATCTGCAACTGAAATGAAGAGGTAAGAGAATGCAAAAAACACAAGAAAGGGAAGAAAGATATCCACAAACTCAATTTTATTACTTCATTGAATTCACATAGTTCATTACAATGCAAGGGAAAGGCCAAGATCATCATGCAAGATATCCAAAATGGAGGCCTGTAGCACATTGGTGTTGTGAAATTTTTTTGGTAGAGTTTCACTACATGATAATCCCCCCCTTTCATATGAGAGGTGCTTTATAATTTATAGAAATGAGAGGAGAAGAGAGAGAAAGTGAAAATCCCTAATGCACACCATCACCTACATAAAATGCAATGACTAATTGGAAATCATCATGTGGATACCTGTAAAGCCCATACCTTCTTTTACCATAACTTATTGGAGAAGAAAATGGTCTCCATACCCCATTAATGCCGGTAGTTGGCTTCCCAACTATAAATTGGAGTGAAACCAGAATATTTTTTCCATTTTTTCACTACCTTTCCCTCACAAAATTGAAATTTTTAGTTTTTTCTGCATATATGGCTTTGAGATCTTTCTATAAAGTCCAATTTTGTGAAAAACGCAGCTCCCAATCAAACTTTATGGCCATTTCTTCATGCCCAATTTAGCGGGAAACCAGGGTGTCACTACTTGTTACTTCTCTTCTTTGCAGACCTTTGCGGGTGCATTACTTCTCTACTCTACTCATCAGACATTGCAAACTTATTTAGTTTGTTTTTATAAGTAAAGAAATTCCAAAACACTACATTACTTCAACTTCTCCCATCATACTTTTTGGTGTTTAGGGGGTCCACTGCTTATCTGGGGAGATGATCCATCTCACCCTTTAGCTTGGTTAATAACTCTCTACACAACTCACTTGTATTTGATCGGGCTTTAGAATGCTCTCAACTCAGTTGGTGCTAACCTCAAGTTCCCACCTCTTCTACATGCCCCGCTTTACGGGTTTCAACATTGCTTTTACTTCAGTGAAACAAGCTCTTGTGCTTAAGTCTTCGCTCCTTGGAACATCGCTTCACCTTATTGATAGCTCACCTCACCTTATCAGGTTTGTGCAATGACTTAACTTGCATTGATTGGGGGGTGGACAACTTAAATTTTTTGGGAAGTAAAGTGACTTGGGAAGACCGAGTCACCTTTACTCATGCCTCACTTTTAGCTTTCCTTCCTTGTGAGGTTTGACACCACTTCTCCTTGCGTCTATCAAGCCACTCACGGCTTGATGAAGTAGGGGACCTCCATTTCGTCGTAACTCCTCATTCTCACTGATCAATTCTCCACCGAGCCCCTTCATTACAAGTTTCTGTAATACTCTTACTTCAGCGATTACATCGCCCATTGCTTATGTAATAGTCGCCCTTTCAAATGACGCAACTTGAACTCGTCGACCCTCTTAACTCGCTAGCTCACCTTTTATGTAGTGGTCATGACAACTCCTACTCAGTGATCGCAACCCCCATTACTTCAAATTAATCACCGCATTGAACACTGTAACTCTTCTATTTGAGCTCTAGCCCAACTCGTCTGGTCAAGCTCTTTTTCACCGACGATGCCAACTCCTTTTGCATTCGTGTTGGCACAGATCAACCCTAACTTGAAATTCATCCTTCCCCTGACTTCACTACTACACACTGTCGTTCACTTCCCTCTCCATGTTCGAGCTCAATTTTTGAGCTCACCCGACCTTGTATCACCCACAGCTCGGTGCAAGAACCTCCGACTCCTTGTTGTGCCCCAAGTCATTTCTTTGCACCGATCCAACCCCTGTCTCAATGCTTCCCCATCCTCCTATGACTTACCTCCGCGATGACCCCATTGACTCCTCAATTTGCCAACTGACCTCGGTGATTTCTAGCTCCCATACCATTCGCATGTCATGACTTGAGTTCGCCGAGGTAACTTGACAAACCACCCTTCGCTGTCCCGACTCGTCATCCACTCAACTCATGACCAAGCTATCTCTTTATGCAAAACTTCTAGCGCACTGAGGTAACTCAATGAGTTAGCTCTCCACTGACTCACCCCCAGTCTTCCACCCAGCTCACCTAGCAACTCGACGAGCTGCTAGAGAGCTCCTGAGCTATTTTTGACCTTTTTTGAAATTTTCCATGATTTTTTTGGATTTCTTTGAATTTATTGAGTTCCAAGGGGGGTACAGAGTGCAATGTGATGTCTTGAGACCAAATTTGCAAATTTTCCCGCTTTTACCCATTTTTGGCTGAATGTGGGACAACAGGGCCCACTTTCTCTTACCAGTTAGACCTTAAGCCTTTGAAACCCAAAAGAGGAAAAATCCTTCCTCTGATCTCAAATATCCTGAAAACAATGTAAATGCTCCCAACACATGAATTCTCCTTACAAATCCAGATCACCCCTGGTAGTTTCAGAAGTGTGCAAGCCTAGGCTTCCCAGTTGTCCATTTCACCCAAGGGGGGTGAAAATGGATAACAATTTGGTGACTCGTGGTGGCATCTTCCCACTAGATGAGGTTAACCAATTGCCTGAATATGTCCGTTGGGCATGGAGTCTGTCTAGTAAACATAAATTTGATCCTGAACTCTGAAATCTTGTCCTCAAGCTAATGAAACATTGTTGTTTTAACCTAGAACTACCTTTTGCTCGAATTTTCCAACTTTAATAAGAAAATATTAAAGTTCACATGAGTGGAAAATTGTTTTCATCTTAAAAAATATTTTCTTCTTCATATACGCAAATTGACCTGTTGGGGTGAAAATGAAGATCTGAACTTGGATCCTTCACTTTTGAACTTACTTGGGGAACTACTGAATGTTGGAGTTGTTCCAAAACTACCTAGCTGCCCATAAGTTCACAAGAGTTCCGATTTAATAAGATGAGAGTGGAAAATTGTTTTAAAACCTAAAACCTTCCACCTGTCCCTCCTGCGATCCAAGTTGAAACTGAGCAATAACTGCATACAAATTTGATCCTCAACCCTGAGTTGTTGGGGCTGCATGGATGAAACAGACCGAAACTGTCCCAAATCTGGTTCTTTGGTTTTAAATGAGGCATTAGAAGCTAAAGTTATGACTGATCTGAAGAGACAATAGAATGAAAAAATTGAAATCTCCCTCTAAATCTAATCTTTAGTTGTTTTGCATTTGAAAATTCATTACGATTGTAGTTGTTTCCTGCAACTTTGAACTTTTTGCTGTAATATCTTCCTTCTAAGGCATACTGAACTGTGTAAAGATACCACCAAAAGTAATAGAACATGTGCCCAAGGCACTTACGGAAACTAAAACCTATTCTAACAACAGGACAGTGTGCTACAAGCACTTGGAGAAATTATAAATCCTAAACTAATATGTACAAGGATGAAATTTTTCTTTATTAATATTGTCTAAGATAGATTCCATTGACTGGAATCTACAGTTCTTCACCATCCAACTTAGACAATTAGAAAGCATTATTACTTTTTCACCCCGTGATCATGTAGGGACCACTCCATATAACATCAAACTTGGAATGCTTTCTCGACTTTTCCCTGTCAGCATCCCACTTTAGAACTAAATCTCCTTCTTAAAAGGTTATGGCTTTGGATTTCTTATCAAAGGACCTCTTAATCAAGGCTTGATCCTCTTCCATGGTTTGCATTGCATGCTCTCTTAGCTCCTCTAACTCCATGAATTCTACATATCTAGCTTCCACAGGCTCAAATTCAGACAACTCCAGCTTCTTTAGTAGCTCCAATGATGACAACTCAAGAGTTATGGAAATTCTAGCTTCTTTCCCATAGACTAGATTGTAGGGAGAGCTTCTCGTAGACCTCTTAGGTGTGATCCTATCATCCCACAAGGATGATTTGAGCTTAGTGTGCCATGTCCTTTATTTTTCATCAAGAGTCATCGTTATGATTCTCAACAAATTATCATTTGTGGACTCAACTTTCCCATTACCCTGGGGGTAAAAATTATATGAGGTGCTCAAATATATTCCATACCTAACAGCGCATTATGAAATATTAGTGCCAAGGAACACTAGAGCATTTCCTGCTATGATATCATCCCACAAGGTAACTAGGACACCAAATCTAGTAACAATCCCCTCGTAGAAGCCTAGTATACTAGACTCATTTTCCTCCTTGAGTGCCACTGCTTCGTGAAATAATCCGTAGCTGTGAGAATCCACTTGTGGCTATAGTATTTTATTTTACCAAGAACAACCCAAGGCACGTTGTCACATCACTCAGACAGACTTGAGCGCTCACCTGAAATGCACAAGGGTACCAGGCCCCTCTTTTATGGAAGCTTTGTCAAGGAGTTAACATGAAGAGACATATAATCCATAATCATAATAACCAGACCTATAACAACCATACAAAGATAAACCACAACTAGATCTAGATCTTTAACCATAGAGCATAAAGAATCAAACAAGAACTAGTATCAGATTTACTACATAAGATCCATCAACAACAACATCAATAACAAGAATCCATCCACAACAATCCATTGTATTAATCCATAGCAAAACCAATATCCAAATACATCATAATAGTCATTACTAAGTCAAGCACGTAGGTTTACCAACAACATAACTCTAACATAACCTGATCAAGATCTCCTAAACCGTGCAAATCAACACACACACACACACATAGTGGTGGGGACTTTCCCTTCACCACTTAGGCATCCTCAAAATAGGTTGTATGCTAAGAATAGCTATGTGCCAGTACAAGATATCTATAGAAGCATGCAAGCTCCTTTAATAATAGATATCCTATAGTTAACCCCTAGTTTATATCCTATTATTAGCTCAAAACACTGCATGTCGCTTGATCTTCCACTCGTCCCAAAATAGCCTGGTGTGTCTTCCAAGTCTTCCAATAAGACATGTTCTGCACTCAATCCATTCTTAGCCCATCCATGCAAAATGACTAAGTACTTGAACTCTAAATTTCCTTGGCATACCCTCCTTCCCTAGAATTTCGTGTGCATGAATGCGCCCCTTATCCACACGCCCTAATCTTATGCATCTTTCATACTTAGGAATAAAATATCTCCAGCCAACATTACTCCACACTAGCTTCATTGTCGCCCTCGACAATGGGTAATCATGCCTTATCTCTCCAAAAATAAAGACTAAGGAATAAAAGAATGTTCTAAACATAGTGAATGAATAAATACCACAAAGAATCTGGGTGCCCTACCCTTTTGAAGGAAAAATTAACTCAGGATACTCACTTTTGATCTCTATCTCTAACTCATTCCAATCACTAAGTGCCTTATTCGTCTTGTCAGGGATATCTGTGAGTACTCCTTCCATCTCATCCATAGTCATGTTTTTGCCCTCGTTTCTGCAACACTCTAAGGACATTTTCTAGACTCAAGATCATCCCATCCATCACATCCATGTATTGTGCTACAAATTTACCAATCTCCTTTATTTTATCTTTGTGAGGGTCCTGAGCTGCTGTGAGTGTATTGCACTTTTTTGCTAGTAACACCAGCCTCTCCTCGCACCCAAGTGTTTGATTATTCTTTTCTTGATGGACTGCATTCTCCTCCACTAGAATCCTTATCTTGATTATTGTCTCAAGATCTATGCACATATTCAATGCCAAATTTTCCTTTTTCATCTCATGTTTTAAGGTCTTAAGCAAAGACTCATACCTTGTGATTCGGCGCGCTATCGTTGCTTTAGTTCTTTCCGTCTATGCTGCAACATCCTTCAGTTTTGGCATCCGTTCTGTACGTTCATCCAACACCATGTGAACCACTGTGAGCAAATAGTGCATAGCGGAGGAGAATATTTGAGCCACCTTTTCCTCATATTGCGGCCTTGCCTCTAAAATTTCATCACCGATCTGCTCCACCATATCAAGTACTACACATGCCTTTGCCTCGATTCTCTCTTTTTCCTCTATCAGGCACTTAATATCTACTTATTTATCCTTTCTATACTCTAAAAAAGTCTTAATAGTTTATGCCTTATCTATATTTTTGTGCAAAACCTCTATAGATACTTTCGTCAATGCATTAATTCATCTAAAAACCGAGTCATCTTGATTGTTACATGGTGGGAATGTGGGGATTTATTCATCCTCCGAGAGTGACATGATTCTTCACACACATTAAAATCAGGCTCATCCATGTGAGTCTTCATATTCTATGATAATTGCTTACGGGTGCATGTGGTTACAATCTCGGGATCCACCATCTCCCACCCATATAACCGTTCCTTTGAAAAAATGCTCTGAAACCTGGTGTGAATTAATGCAAGACCTGATTGCTCCAACCATATGATTTGATTTAGATCTCACCCCTTTCCTTCTCCCACACACCAAAAAGATATGGAGAAGTGCATTTGATAGATTTATAGGCATTCATTACAGTTGTTAGTGGTTGAATTTTCAAATCATATTTTCCCTCCTTCTCCTCCCCCTTCTCTCATCCATTCATCTATAAATGTAAAAGCATTTCTCATTGATAAGGGTTGGAATCTTTCAGTTTGCATAGGTATTTCCTTGCATTTTGAGTTGCAGGCCTTTAGATTTGGTCTATGCATGTGGATATCAACCTCATACGTCATTGTAATAGATTGTGCATTTCTGGAAGTAATAAAAGCATTGTTTTGTGGTTATGTTCTACCTTAACTTGATTTTATTCTTCTTTCTTTCCTTTCCTTCACATTGTGTGTATGTTGTGTTTTCTCAAGTCCCTTGTGTATTATTTTCTTATTGTGCTTCATGAAAACGAACGTGAAATGCATTGTAGACCGTGATACACTTGTCTATCATTTTTGTGTGTGCTTCTCTTCCCTTTCTCTCAAAGATGATCGTGTTCATCCTCCTTTCTTTCTAGTGCTATCACCTCCCTTATTTTTCCATTTTTATGTTCTCTTTCTCTCCCTGGTCCCTTGGTATCTTTAGCTTAGGTTTTAATTTCAGCATTAGGAGTAGCAACAGTAGTAGAAATAGGTAAAGCAACCGGTCTTCTCCGGAGGTTTGTCTCAAGCATGTAAGGTCCCATAACTTGGAGACCGTCCCATTGTTTCCTCAATGACTCAGTTCAACCTACTCTAAGATGGGTACAAGTTTGAGCTCCAATAGATTCCTAAATCTTATTCATTTATATCTAATGAGCAATATGTTATCACTTCTATGGTGCCTTCTTTGGCCACTCAAGTGCTGCCTATTTAGTTTACTCCACCTCCTCTTATGGATAGTCCTACTCCTCCACTCAAGTCATATGTGGTCAACAAACAACTACTCATTACACAAGGAAAGAACACTCTAGCTGACATTTTTTGACTCTCGTAATTTAAGGACCTTATCCAGTCCTCACCTTAACGTCCAATCACTTTTGTCAAAGAAACTACTCCTTACATTGATCCAATTAGTGTCTTTTGACTAAATCTTTATCGCTTACATACTTGGGGGGCATGAGGTTTATGATCCCTCTCCCTCTTCTAAACAACAAACATGCGTATTACATCTTCATCACATAACAGTCCAACATCCGCTCATTCCACTCATACTTTGACATACACTAGCATCGTAAATAGCTAATCAAACACTCTTGTGCTTCAGTTCACACTTGACTGTTGAGGGAATTCTATACACATGGACCCCACACATTGCGCAATAGTCACTACACATTAGGCACCACATATCATCACACATCATCTACAAATTGTACAGTCCATTCCAAGCTATAGATATTTCCCATCTTCATACATCATACAAGTTCTACACATGACTCACACACTATGTTATAACTATCACATGTTGCAAGTTTTTCACACATCATACACATCATCTTACATTATACATCTCACATTCCATTTTACATCTCATATCTTACATTTACTATGTTAAAAATCTTAGGCCATCTACACATACTGCATTACATTTTGTTCATCCTACCACACATAATACACATTTTACATATTCAATTTTATGCACTTCACTCACTACTCGATGACGCACTCTAGTCTCACAATCGATACTTGAATTTTGAGGGTATACATCACAGACATCATCACCCTTAAATCTTCATCATTCAATATTTTTCTCACGTGACATTCCTAGGATAAGTAGGATATATACACTTTAGGCTATAGGATCAATTCTTCTAGCATCATATTGTGATAGGCTACATCATCACTTTCACTTACATTGTTTAGTGGTATATGCTTTATGCTAAATCACCACTCCTTTCTACTCATCTTGTCATGATATACACTTAGGTTACAACATCAAGCACACATCATCTCTATGCCGCATATCATCACCACATACTCATCACAATGCACTACACACAACCCATAATTTGAACATTTCCCGATGATGCACTCTCGTTTATGGTTCATTCTTGACTGCTGAGGGGGCATACTAAATTAACCTCAGTAGATACACTTCCATTCACTTGGGGGGCACGTAACTCCTATCACTCACTCTACATTCCATTTCATCCATCCACAACATGCTACATTTTATGGTTGCATTTACTCTTGCTTGCACTTTCTGTTACATGTACACATTATTACACATGCTAGATAGATATCTTGTATGTCATTATCATTATCATACACACATGCACGTTCACTTGCTTTTCTAGTTGTGATTGCATGTTATACATGGATACAACATGCAACATGGATGCTTGACTACCAGTCCCATAGTGGATCCTGGGGGCATCCACATTTGTACGCTATATTTTCTATTGTTTCATTTTTGTTCATAGCACAATAATTTTGTTTATAATGTTTGTACATAGTTGTTATTTTTCTAACATGCTAATGGGTGTTTCATGTGCAACATTTATTATGCAGAGATATTTGCTTCCATGGCTTTTTTGTTACATTATCTTGTTATTGCTTATTCTTTTTTGCAACCTTTGCCCTTTGTCTTGTATGCACACTTGTTTGTTTGCGGCCACTTGTGGCCTTGAGTGTCTTACAACACTATGAGTGGTGTCCCATGTTTACAACCCACTTTGTGTGACCTACATTGTCTTATTGGGTGTTTACATTATCTGCTTATTTTTAGCTTACACATTGTTTGTTTGGCTTACATTTTTCTTCTACATGCATGCTTGTTTATACTATCACGTTTTTCCTAGCCACTTGTTTATATGTGCCTTGGCTTATACGGAGCACATTTCCCTTCCCCCTATAGGACATAGTTTCAGTTTACATGGTCGGTCCTCTTTTGGAGCTGCATTCTCCTATCCCTGATTTCACATGCACCCTTAAAGAGGGGGGGCATCATTTGGGTTTACACATAGTACTGGTACAATTATCGTCCATGACACAGTGGGTTACATAACAAGTGAGTTCAGAATAATCTACATAAATCCATACACAACAGATTTTATAGGGCAGATTGTCCTTAACATCCTGGGGAGGAGTTATAGGTTGGAAGAACATCAGAATTTCCTCCCTACACTTCATCGGCCAGTGGCGTCAGATCACCCAAAAACCAGACAATACAGATATCTCTTCATAACTCTCGAGAATCAGTTACAAGTTGGAGGAACATTAGACTTTCCTCCCTGCACTTCTTCGGTTAGTGGCATGAGATCGCCCAAAAAAATCACACTTCATCGACAATTATTGGATATCCTTTCTACACCCTTTTTCTCATCATAAATCAGATGCACATGTTTCCTTTTCATTTTCGTACTTTCATTTACAATTTTTTTACTATATACATACATTTTTGCACATATACATGCGTATTTGACTACTTGATCATCTTCTCTTTTGCAGGTCCATCTATATGGGAAGCAAGTAGTAAAAAAACAACACACACATGGTGGGTACATCACACACACGATACTAACCATGCAGGTACACTACACACATTGACATCTACATGCACGTTTTCACCCTAGGTTCACTTTCATCACTTTTTACAAATTTAGTCTCCACGTTCCATGTTTTTTTATCACTCCACCCTTTGTCTAGTCCTTCGGCATGCATTATATAGGATTTTACATGGATTATCAGGTACACATCTCTATCTACTCTATGTTACTGAGCTTTCCACTCACCAAATAAAGTGGGGGAAAATGTAGACACAAAATTACGCACTTTGAGTCAATATTTAGTCTCGATCTCATACTACTATTCATATGGTTCTTATGTGGAAAGAGTAATAATTAAACCATGTCTTTAGCCATTTTTACATTTCTTGATGTTGTATTTTGATCTTACACTTGTACTTACCCAATATGTATTGTCATTTTACATTTTTCCTATTTCTGACTGGGGCACCCAGCTAGGACTGGAGAGCCCTAGGCACCCTGGTCCCCTCTGGGGCACCATGATCCTCTTTACACTTTAATCTCACCTTTTGGGCATTTTCTAGCCATTTGAGATTTCTATATTTTTGGTGGTCGGCCTTTTCAGGGTTAATTATGAAATTAAAGCAAGATAACCCTATAAATATAAAGTTATGAGACCATAATGAGGGACCAAGCACTAAGCGTCTACTATCACCATCTAGAGTTGCATCCATCAAAGGAACCTAAAGCTATATTTGCATCTATCTAGCTCCATCACAAGTCACACAAGGATGGTTCATTTGCATCACACTTCATAGGAGGTGAGTTTATTGTTTCCATGCACACATTTACCACATTCTACATCTAGTTATTTACTCGTTACTTTGCAAAATATGACTGGAACAAGAGAAACCTAGGAAACAATTTACACACACACACACACACACCTAGAACTACATTGGGTGTGAGATGTAGTGCAACGTTTAGTGATAAGTCCATCAATTTGGTAGCTGAGGATAATTTGACCCCTTCATATGCATATTTCATTTTTTATGGTTTTGATGTTTTGTTTGGGGTTTTACAGGTGATTCTTCTATCCTTGGATTACAACGACATTCGACACAGTTCAACGACATTAGTGCGATAGGATGAAAAGAAAAATGAACATCCAACGATGCTCCAGAGGAGGTTCCTTAGTCATTTCTGCAGACCAGGGCACCCAAATTTCAGACCAGGGCACCATAGACACCCATATCCCTTTCTAGGCACCCCAGTCTACCTAGATAGTTCGGATCTATAGCTTCTTGGGTTTTTTTGCAGCTGTTTCCTCCTCTTGTTCATCCAATCTTTGCTATGACACAGTTCCTCATCTTCGTCGAATTAGCTAAGGAATTCTTGACCCTCTCTTACACATTAGGGTTTCACATTTCATTATCTATATTGGTTGGTTGTATATGTTATATTTTATTGTCATTTATTTATTGCTTCTATAGCATTAAATTACACTATAATGGAGAATACTTTCTATTTTAGTTAATTACCTTCAAACCCTCATTCCTAAAACTCGTTCAAACTTGGATTTTCATGCCTTGATTTGGATTGAAACACTTGCACTCATGCTCTCTATCATTCTTCATATTTTTTCCAACATCCTCAACTTTGATTTCATTCCCTTAAACCAATTTCAAACTTTCACCTAGGTCACATTTTCCCTCCTTGTCTAACCAGTGCAAATTTGAATTCAAACTTCACTTTTATATGCACTCCCACTCAAAAAAATAAAGAATGTCAGTCCCAATCCTTTATTTGGACTAATACATCTTAAAAAAATGCAACACATTCATTAAAACATTAATAATGGACCTATGTAGGTCGGCCATGCCCAAATGCACCAAACTAGCACTAAACAATCTCAAAACCATTTCACCTAGATGATCTAAAACCTAAAACACCATAACCATGATTAGTCAAGCTCCAAAATTCACCAAAAATGTCAAAGATGACATAAAAACACCATCCATGGTCGTTAATTATCTCTAACCAATCAAATTATTCATAACCAACTCAAGAATGCCCATATTCTTCACCAAAAAGTTATTTCCAGGACCCTGTCTTTACCTTTGGGCCTCAAACCCACCCAAGAACAAATCAACTATGGGATTTAACTGCTCATTAGAATCCCTTGGACCTGTAGATTATATCCATGTTTTTTATAGCTTAAGAAACATCCATATGTGCAAACCATATCAACTTTCCTCTTCATAGAATTGAGCTTCATAGAAAGTAATTTTAGGAAATCAACTGGTTTTTACCCTTGCTGCCACTTTAAATACCTATAAAGGCCTTCACTAGGAACAAAATTCATCCATCTTCAATCTATAGCTGATATCAAGAAGAAACTAATACATTTCATGTCACTTATACCTCATTCTTTTATCCTAAGCAATCCTATCTTGAAAATAAGCAACCTTCTTCCTCATAGATTGAGCTGGATGACCAATCAAAACATCTCATCATGAGATAAAATTTATACCAATGGAACGCCCTATGAATTATCTTTCCATGAAATCTTACATTTCCTTCCAACTCTAAGTGGAAGGACTTCAACCAAATCCAACTCTAAAAAATTATCCTTTGGTCTTTTAGGACTCAAGAACCTTTAACAAACATAAACAACTCAAAATAATCATTTTAACTTATGAAGATACTTAACACCTTGCTTGACTAGGCATCCTCAAAATTTTATACTCAAATAAATGGTCATAAATTCTTCATTTTATATCAAAAATACAAGTTTTATAGACCATTATAAATCTATTTGAACCACAATCACAACACAACTTGAATCAAGTCCTAACTCTTCCTATAGCTCCTACAATTCCACTTTTACTACAAGCTACTCCAAACTGCCCCAAAAACTAGTCTTCATAAATAGGGTAAAATTTTCCATTTATAAGCTCAACCATGGTCTAAAACTATCGTGGACATTTCCAATAACTCAAGGGTGAAAAACCATGTCAATTTATTTCTCATCTATCCCATTGGAGAACTTTGGCATTAATTTAATTACCTACAATTAAATTAATGCCCATTCTCACAATATTCATTAATAAATACCTTAATTAATTAATTTCCACCTCACCTAGACACCTCACCCCACCACATCACCTAGACACCTCATCATAGACCTATTCTTAGCATGTTTCCTTTTAACTAGGACTCAATCTCTACTTACCATAACTAACTAAGACTTAGTCTAACCCTAACACTAAATGCCTATTCTTCCTCTAACAGATTGCCCACTTACTTACGTGGAAAATTCCATTTTTGATCCGCAACAATGGACAGAACTAGCCAAAAAGATAGCCAAGATCTGCTATTTTGGCAACCTAGGATATCCCACCTTAACCGATGTCGGTCAACCCAAAACTGATGCCGGTCACCCTAAACCATCATCAGTTACCATATATTCACTTTGGTAACCTTGTTCCAGAGGTTGGAAGAATTATTCAAGTTTGGAGAAGAGAGATCTGCATGCAAGCATGCACCAGAGCACTCTTGCACATCCAGACATCCTGAACCAACACCAAGCACTGATCTGAAGGAAAGCATTCATGGTAACATTCCGGGAAGCATGATTGTGACACTGACCACCAGTTCCATGGATCAACCATCACCTCCATCCAACCACCAGGTCTGTAAGTACAAGTAAGTACATTTGGATCTGCATCTTTCCATACTTATTTAGATCAGTTTCTTTATCTCTGTTTGGGAGTCCTAGTCTCCTTTGCATCTCATCACCTCTCACCTTCCTGTCAATCCCTCCACCTAACCACCTACAACCTCCAAGCTCTCCATACCTGACTCCAAACATCTCTGAGTATTCCCAACACTGTCATCAACCTCACCATTCTCTGTCTATTCTCTTGTGCAATCATAGAGAATCATCAAAACCAAACTTTATTGAGTTTCTATCAGCCCGACCCTACCGATGCCAGTTAACCTAAACCATCATCAGTTTCCTCTCAACTGGCATCGGTCATACCAGACTGACATTGGTCTCTGTATCTGGTAAATCTTCCTATAACAACAACCTCATAACATTCACCCAAATAACCCAAACCACTCAAAACTTGACCCTGACCTGTCCCAACCACCTTATTCACCTGTCTAACTTCCAGATCTGATCATAACCTAGCCTGTTAGATTAGATTTTCTTATTGTACTTGAATGAGACACCTAAATCATATCAACTACAGTAGGATATTATTGGTTTACATTATTTCTTGCATTAAGTTGTGTTAAACAGTGGATTGACAACCATCTAGGAAGTATCACACTTCCCGGATCTAGCATACGCTAGGTAGTCCACTGACATATATTGTTTAATATTCCTCTTGTGGTCTTGTTTTGTATTCATAGGTAGTTCCTCCTAGCAAAAAGGAAGTTCTCCCAATCAGCACTGGATCGGGAAATCAGAACGTGCACACTCTACCTTCCACCTTCATTCACAGGTATTCCTCCTCACCCTTACCCTATCTGTTTTTCTCATACGTACGCAACTTATCGGTGAAACATTTTGGCATGCCCGGTGGGACCCTCTCTTGGGTTCATTGCATTTTCTTCATATAGGGAAACTTTTTGTGTGTTTCTTTCCTTTTGAAAAATACACATTTAATCTTCTCCCTGGTAATATTCTTTTCTTCTAATTGTCTAAATGACATTTGTCATTTGGTGCTTAAAATGAACCAATTCTTTCTTCTTGCATTTGCATAGTAGTGAAAGAGCACGTTCTTGACCTATTCATCATTTGCTTCATCGAATATAATTGTCGATTTGGGTTATAAAATTTGTTGCATTTCATCCTTGTATGTTGCATTATTAGCTCACATTTAAAAATGAGGGCAACCTATATGCTGGAAGTCATGCCCAGCTGATGGTTGACACAATTGAATTGTAGAAAGCACATTTTCTCTCTCTCTCTCTCTTTGCCAAACTACACAAATTTGAATTTACACATCTTCTTAAACAACATCCCACCTAGAAGAAGCTGTCAATGATCACATGATCAGAGGATTGACAGTGGGCACCCAGCTGGTTATCTTTGTCCAGTCATACCTCAGAGAAAGGACTGCCCCCACCAAAACATAACCTGAAACCTCACCTTTAGATTACCTCTTCATAGGATGCCTTCCCAACCAAAAACTCTGTTCTAAATTCACAAGTCAGTCTTAAATAGCATAAGCTAAAACAAACATAAATTCACTTTTAGGATTGCGTGTTTTTCTTAGCTTTGTTCTTGACTTGCGTTTTGAGTTGTGAGGATACGGTTCTTCACTTTTCTTCTTCCTTTCACACTCCACCATCATAGTTGGAGTATTATGATTGTTTCTGAGTGTGTCAGGGCCTCATATTATCATTCTCATATTTCTGGGTTGATTCTTCATCTAGTTTAATTCACCAAAAATCCATTTTTCTTCATTTCTTCTAATTTCACAGTAACCAGTGTCGGTCCAGTGACCGTCATCGGTTTACATCTGACCATCATTGGTTTACCTAACCTGGTGTCAGCTTCTAGCTCTTTTGGTTATTTTACTTGAAACAACCTTCATCACCTATTCTTTTCTATTTTTGGTCCTCAGGACACCATCATATCCCCAACATTTTGATATCTCTGTCAGATATAGTTTCCCCATTTCACATTCATCAATTCTGTTTCATTTTCTGAAACTGGTATTTCCCACAGTGACTGGTATCGGTTATCATAACCATCATCGGTTCCCCTGTAACCGTCATCGGTCATCTTAACCTGTTCGTTGGTTTTTGTGTTTGATTTTTAATCAAAACATTGACCAGATTTACCCCCAGACTTCATCCTTCTCTATTCTACTTGTTTTTGTGTCATTTACAGAATACAGTTTTACCAGGTCAACACTAATTCACATGGTGTTGACTCACAACCAAAATAACACCCTTGTATTTCATGCCAGCCTTCAGCCACTCCCACCTAGTCCATCACCACCTTCTATCCTGTCACCTATGGATCCAACTCAGCCTATCACCATTTCTACCAGTGACGAGGAGTTCACAAGACTCCTTGATCAGAATCCTGTGGCCTTACAATACTATCTTTCCCACTCATCTACCTGAGACTCCTCAGGACAACTAGTATATGACATGCCTGTATCTATTCCTCCTACCCTCGCACCCACTTCCATGTCAGCTACCACTAGCTCGGTGCTACCCTCATCCACATTACCCCCTGTGGTCTCTCAGTTAGGTCCCACCTCTACCATAACTGTTACCCCAATGACATCTATTGCACCCATGGTGTCAACCATTCCTTCACCAACCACCTTGAACATGGCCCCATCTACCCCCTTTTCCTCATATATACCAGTTGCATCACAACCACCTCTAGTGTCGGCAACCCACACCCCATTCCAAAACCTGGTTCTTTCCATCCCTCAGTCTCTACCACCCATTACCATGAGGTTCATTGCGACCACCCCACCTATTTACATGCATCACCAACAACCCCCAATCTTGTCTATCACTTATTCAGGGTACATTCCACCTGTATCTATTCCCCCTTCATAGTTTTCATATTTGGACCCCCATGTACTGGGATGCCATCCACATCATACACCCATCATCAACCTCCCTTTACTGCAGGAGGCACCCATTCCTCACAACCCACCAATGACCTCATTAGGATGATGATGGAAAAGATGTAGACATTAGAAGCATCAATTTTTGGCTCTCATAACTCCTTGACCTATGATGAAATCTGTAATGAGCCTATTCATCCATCCATTCCTATTCACCCATACCCTGTGCATTGGGAAATGCCCAAGTTCAACCATTTCAATAGTAAAGAGGACCCACAACAACACTTGTGGTCATTCAAACATGGGTGCTACCTAATTTCCCATGATGATGCTTTGCTCTTATGAACATTTCCCATGTCCCTAACAGGACCCGCCTTAGATTGGTACAACAGTTTACCTAGACATTCCATCTACTCCTTCAACCAAGTGGCTCAAGCATTCCTGGACCACTTCTCGATCAATGTAGTCAAAAAAGTCACCATGACTGACCTATATTTGACATGACAGTATGACGACGAATCTATCACAGATTTTGTTGCTCGTTGGTGAAGTCTTATCAACCAATTAACGTTCTAGTTACCTCAAACTGAACTTATTGAGTTGTTCACTAGAGCTTGTGCTAGACACATCTCACCAACTCTGTAGGTACAAACCTTCCAAACCTTTGATGAAGCATTCACCATGGCATGAAAGATGGAAATTTGTGCCATTGAAGAAAATAAAATCCAATTACGAAACAAGAATGCCCCGTTCAAACCAAATGATTCTTCTTCATCTTCAAAACCCCAAAATAATTATTCAAAATCCAAAGGATCTACCAACGTGGTAGTTCTCAAAGTGGGTCCATCTCATCCCTCTAATCAAGCCCAACCTTCTTCCAATCTTTCCCCTATCCAGACCTTTCAGTTCCGGTGGGAGCAGGAAGTACACTTCAATTGGAGAGCCCTATTCTTCAGTCTTGGAAAAGCTTCTTAAAGCTGGAGCCATTACACTTCCTCCCATAAAACCTCATACTAGTTTTGATCCCACTCGTCCTATGCCTGCATGGTATAAGGAACATGACTACTGTAATTATCATCGTGTCAAAGGCCATAGTGATGGTAACTGCATAACTTTTAAGAACATTGTCCAAGAGATGATAGATAATGGAGACCTCGTCATGGACAACCCGAACGTGCTGAAAAATCAAAATTTGCACATCTTTAAGAAGTCATTCCCTAACCATAAACCATCATCTAATCAAAATAGTGAACCTTCATCCAATGACAACAATGTCCATGAAGTCCACATGGTTTTTGATATCATACCAGTCATTCCTCAAATTCCACCTATTTCATCTATTGAGGAAATTATGGCATGAGCTCCTCTACCCATAGAGGAGCATACCCCTTCTACTCCTTCACCCACAGAGGAGTCCCCTTCATCTCCCCTTCACTCTCATGGAGGAACCCACATTTTCTATTGATGCCATTCCACCATCTACCTCACATCCTACCGAACAAGTCAACAATATTAACTCTCCCATCCACAGGAGAATCATCATCACCTTCTCCTCCACCAAGGGAGAAGTCTACCTCACCCCACCTACCATCTCTCCTACCCATGGGATATTCTTCAGACATGCCACTACCTATTGGGGGAAATTCTCCCTCAGCATCCCAGGACCCCATTGACATGATCTCGGACTCTTTTACCCACAGAGTCTGAGGCTAGCCAATTCCCTGTCTCACAGACATATTTTACAGGGATTGCCACCAAACCAACTGCATCTCCTCTTACAGTAGTCCCATTTTCACATGGCTGGCTGATCACTTGGATTACGTTGATAATTCCATGCTCTGGGATGTCTTCGGCTCCCCTTTTCGACTCAAATGCAAATGTTGCTTGCAGATACTTCCATGATCTACCCAAAGGTATTTCCAGCAACCAAATCAACCCTGACCATGCCTATCGAAAAACAATTCTTCTTCTCATCACCTCTACCTACATCCTGAACCTTTACCCATGACTAAAACCATTCCAATACCTAAGAACCTACCCACACCTATATCTTTGTCCTGTATCTAGACCCATCACTACCTTGGGTGTCATGCCGACGTCAAGCCTTACCCATCCACCTGTCAAATTGGACTTAGCCACATCTTCCCAAACCCACACCAAAATTATTCCTCCACCTAAAAGGAAGACCCAACCTTCTAGGCCACATACACCAGTCTCACCTACCACACCTTTGTCACCTTCACCCCTTCCATCCATCCTAGGGCCTCACCCATCAACCCTGGCCAAACAGTCTCCTACCCAAGGCCAGTCAAAAGCTAAGCAACCTACTGCTTCATCACGATCCTTCATTACACCTCATTTACCTACACAAAAAACACCCTCTCCCTCACCTATACATTTCTTACCACCTATACCTCCACTAGTTACTATAACCCCAACTTTTTCCTATACGACTTCAACCCATACCGTCCACCCAACCTCTACCAACCACTTCCACCACAACTCTATTGTCCCCATGGGTAACCCATCCTCTTCCACCATCTACTTTCCCTTCTACATCATGTACTCCCATGTCACCTTTACCCAAGAAGGTGCAACCCAAAGATAAGAACCCACTACCCTCCAATAAGGTAGTTAAACCAACAAAACCTTCCATTGCTAGCTCTTCTACCACACCTTTACCCAAGCAGATGCCATCAAAACCTAAGACAATACCACTTACCAAACCAGTGGTCCAACCCATTCCTCCTCCTATAATGCCTCTTCCCTCACAATCATCCACACCTTTACCCAAACCCACACTCACTTCCCATTGTGATCCATTGGCAGGGTCCTATGCCAACATTCTAACCAACCTCTTAGAGACTTCCTTCATCACATTACCACCACTTTGACCTTACGACCCTCTCAAACCCAAACCAAAAGGGTTTGATGAAACCAAGATTTGTGCCTATCATCATGTGCCAGGACATGATGTAGAAAATTGTAAGGCTCTAAAAACCATTCTTCTCCAACTTTGTCCTCCTGAACAAAATTTTGATGATGATGACCTTCTTGATGAGGACCATGTTCCACCTTCACCTGTCACCACACATCATCATCCCTTACTTCTTCAATGACCTACATCTCCACCCCCACAACCCTTTTTTCCACCTCCAAAATTTGAGATCAACATGGTCCGTATCAGAGAGTTGGCCAAACCACCACCCAAATGTCAGTGTGCCCTACTCACTTCACAAGGATTTTTCCCCCCATTAGGTTTTTTCCCATCATGTCATTACACTACTCATCCCACACCTTCTCCATTTACCACCTCCCCTCAGATTAACATGGTCCAAGTTACTGCCCACGCCCAGAAGGACAAAGGAAAAGAAAAAGCAACTAGCCCATCAACCAACCCCGTGCCCAATATACCATCTACACCCACACCCAAAATCACCATTCGAGGACCCACATACCCTATCTCTGATGGGGTCACCCATCGTACAATGATAAAACAATTACATCAATCCCCTCTAAAGATGTCTTTGTATGATCTCGTCCAAACTTCTGAATCTCATAGACAAGCCCTTATGGAGGTTTTGCAATCCATCGAAGTTTTACCCAATGACCCCACACCAGTGGCCTCCATTATCACCCCTCACCATGTGGCCTCACTTACCAAATCATCTCCTTCTTCTACCCCCATGCCCACTCATCAAGTCACCACCCTCAGTTTCTCTGATGAGGAGATTGTACCTCTCCAGTCAGATGACCCTGATCCCACCCTTTTCATTTCCATCTATATCGATAACATATGTGTACGATGCATCATGATCGATGGTGGTGCTAGCATTAACATCATCTCCTCCCATGCATACAATCAAATGTGCATCCCTTCCAATTATATGCATAATAACCCAGTTATGTTGCGCTCCTTCAATGACGCCATCACCTCCACCCTTGGCACCATTATTCTCCACGTTCGTGTGGGCCCTTGCACTATCCCAAAATTATTCTACATCTTAGAGGGAGAGTTATAGTATAACCTATTGCTCACAAGACCTTGGATTCATGTCATGGGTTGTGTCCCTTCAACTTTACACCACTGTGTAAAATTTGAACATGAAGGGCATAACTATACCATCCTAGCTGACCCGTCACCATTCAAAACTTGTAACATGTTGTACCGACCTAATGATGTCCTTGTACCAGTCAAGGCATCTACCACTACCCCCACTTCTCCTTCACCCATGACCCCATCCACCAATGTTTCCGCCACCTCTCCCACACCTAACTCTTCTATTCCTACTATTTTCGTAGCCTCTACAGCTGACCCATCTACTTCCCAACCAACCGATACCCCTCCTACCCAATCGTCTAGTGATTCATCTATCCCCGCTACCCACATATCTACTACTGATCCCTTAGAAGGTGTTTTTCAATGCCTCACTCTGGGGGAGTACCACCTCTACAATATTAACACATTCCTCACTCTGCAAGAGTATGGAAACCTATGCCAACACCCTTGTTATGACTATCACATAGGAGAGGTTTTCCCTTATGGTCCTCCCCACCTTCGCACCAACTTAACATATGGGGGACTTGATACTGCCACTTATTCACCCAAACCTCCATCCCAAACATGACCATTTTCATCTGACCTCCAATCTCTCACTAACTGCCACTTCACCCACACTTTCCTTCACCACTGTGCATGGAAAGGCTTTGGCTTCAATTTTTATGAACAAGGCCATCATATCGTCATTCCATGTACCACCCATAAACAAAAAGATCGTAGTGGCATTGGATTTTCCACACCATCTTCCAAGAAGGCCTGCATTGACCTCATTGAGGAAGACAAACCTTCTCCACCCCATTCACCACCAACGTCACCACCTTCACCCATGGAGTCCATAGATCCTGAATCTATTCCTCCTAAAAAAAATTCGTGAACACGATTTCCCTGGGACCTCTGACTTATCAATGTGATGGTGAGGCTCCTTCTTCTTTTCCCTTCCTATATCCTGACATGATCGATGATGATACACCTTCTATTAATGTCATTCAATGTCAGGATGATGAGTCTATCCTCACCTACCTTGGTGCAGAAGATTCTTATATTCACCGGTCGTTACCTTCTGAGATGCAAACCATGTTGAATGAATCAACTATTGAAATCAACATTAACACTCAGGATGACTCGCACATTCTAAAGATAGGCCAATCTTTAGATGCTGCTGAACATGAAGCTTTTACTTCTTTCCTCTGGGACCATAACAAATGCTTTTCTTGGTCCTATGCTGATATGCCTGGTATTACCCAAACATTGTAATCCACAATATCATAACCATTCCTAATGCCAAACCCATAAAACAGAAGCTGTGGAAAATGCATCCTCACATTGCTCTTCTTGTCAAAGAAGAACTTCAGTGCCTTCTCTCAGTTTCCTTCATCCTACCCATTGACTATCCCCAATGGATTTCTAATATTGTTCTTGTCACAAAAGTGACAGGGGGACTCCACATTTGCATGGATTTCCATGACCTCAACTTAGCTTGCCCCAAAGATGACTTTCCTCTACCAGGCATTGACCAACTAGTTGATCTCACCACCGGCCATGAGATGCTATCACTCATGGATGGTTTCTCGGGTTATAATCAAATATTACTCACTCCAGAAGATCAACACAAAATTACCTTCATCACTCCTTGGGGGACCTTCTGCTATCGAGTCATGCCTTTTGGCCTTAAAAATGTTGGTGCTACATATCAGCGAGCCATGACTTATATCTTCCATGACATCATGCATCACATATTGGAAGATTACGTAGATGACCTTCTTGCCAAATCCAAACATCAGGCTGAACACCTAACAGTCCTTAAGGTCATCTTTGACCGCCTCATCAAGTATTGTGTTCACCTTCAACCTAAGAAGTGTGTCTTCGTGGTGCTTTCAGGAAAACTCCTTGGTTTCATCATTTCTTTGTGTGGCATAGAAGTTGATCCTGCTAAAGTAAAGGCTATTCTTGAAATGCCTCCACCTACTAATCTCTGTCAACTTTGAAGTTTGCAAGGTAAGTTGCAATCTATTCATCAGTTTATTTCACAACTTTCTGACTGCTGTCAACCATTTCATCATCTCCTCAAAAAGGATGTCTCCTTCAAATGGGATGATGAATGCCACAAAGCCTTTGATGCCTTAAAACAATACCTTCTTCAACCACCGGTGCTCATTCCCCCTAAAGATGACCAACCCTTTTACCTATACATTTCTACTACTGACCATTCCTTAGGTGCCATGCTCACTCATCATGATGAGCAACACAGGGAGCAAGTGGTTTATTACATAAGTCATACCCTTTTGGACTATGAAACTAGGTACACCCATGCTGAAAAACTTTTTCTTAGCCTTAGTTTTTGTCGCCACTAAACTTCGTCATTACCTACTCAACCACAAAACCTTTTTCATCACTAACACTGATCCCCTACATTACATGTATGCCAAACCCTACCAGCATCAACGTGTTGCACGTTGGCTCATGCTTCTTGTAGACCTTGACCTTGAATTCATCCATCAAAAGTCTGTCAAAGGCCAAGCCATCGCTGACCAACTAGCAGATGCACCTCTTTCTGGAGATCAACCCTCTAACTTTGATTTCCCAGATGAATCCATTGCTACCCTCTCTTTGGATGATACCACTTACCAGATGACCTTATTCTTTGATGGTTCCAAATGTCAGTGTGGAGGTGGTGCAGGTGTTATCCTCATTCCTCTTGATGGTGAACCTATGCCTTTATCTTTCAAACTAGATTTTGATTACACTAACAACATCACCGAATATGAAGCACTCGTATTAGGCCTTCAAACTGCCATCTCCCTAGATGTTAAATCAATTAATATCTTTGGTGATTCCCAACTGGTTGTAAACCAAGTCAATGGTATATACCAGTGTTCATAATGAAATACTCCAAAAGTAAAAATGTCATGTTGACATACTTTTGACTACCTTTGACCATTACGAACTTCAAACCACCCCATGTTCTACTAATAAATTTATGGATACCATGGCCTTCCTGGCTTCTCAGATACCTGCTTCACCTTCGACTCCAAAATCTTTGTCACAATACAAAGGTTGCAATCACCCTCTTATTTATCTTGAGAGGTCAACTCCGTCGGAACCGTTGCACCTGACCCACGTGACCTTTGGTATAAGCAGTTTGCAGACTACCTTTCCCTTTCCATTCTACCTCCCGATCTCACTCGTAATGGACAACGTGCCTTTCTTAAAAGTGTCTCTCACTATGTCATCATGGGTGGTCTTCTTTATAAATGTGGCTTCGATGGTATTCTCTTACGATGCCTTACAAGTTCTGAAATTCCCTACACCATCAAGGAAGTTCATGATGGAATTTGTGGAGGTCACTTTAGTGGCTTAGCTGTCACTAAATGCATTCTTTTCCTAGGCTATTATTGGCCAACCCTAAACCATGACTATTGTGACTATGTCAAATGTTGTGTGAAATTCCAACAACATGCTAATCTTCATCACACACCTAGTCATGCCTTACAGGTCACGAGACCTTTGGCCTTTCTCTCAATGGGGTTTGGATCTTGTTGGAGAGATCAATCCTCATTCTTCACAATGCCATCAATGGATTATAACCTGCTACTGAATACTACACTAAATGGGTAGAAGCCATTCCCCTCATTTCTACAAAAGTTGAGAAAATATGTGAATTTATCAACCATCACATCATTTGTGCTTTGGTGTCCCTCACCGCCTCATCACTGATAATCAACCACAAAAGCAATTCAAAAACAAAACCCTATGAAATATTTGTACACTTTTGGCATTCAACTCAAGTTTTTCTTCACCTTATTACCCAAAAATAAATGGCCAAGAAGAATCAACCAATAAAACCTTGAACAAAATTCTTATGAAAGTAGAATAATGGGAAGGATTGGCATACGCACATTCCTTTCACCTTGTGGGCTTACCCACTAGTATTCACACTTTGACTAGCCACATCTTTCTCTCTGGTCTACGGTAGGCCGGAGGTTGTCTTAAGTGAAGTCCATGATTCCATCTCTTTACATCTCACTCCAAGACATTCTCAATGATGATGAAATTTGCGCTAAGACCATTTGGCATAACTTGAGTCAATTAGATGAACGTCATACTCAACAAAAGTCACTAGCCAAATCTACCAAAAAACATCACAGAGGCTGTATGATAAACATGTGCCATGTTACCAATGCAATCTTCTAAAGGTGACCTGCCTAAATTGAAAAGGTCAGTTTCCAAACATGTAACCAAAGAAGATAAAAGTAAATGCATATTTTCTCCTTGTACCCTATAAGTTACTTATGCCTAAATACAGGTGCAGATAAGGTCTTCACAGAAGGTAAACCCAAATGTACCTTGCCAATGCCTTGCATCTTAGAGAAAAGTAAGGGCAGGGGCCAAATTGTTGAAAGGTGCATGAATTGGCTTGTTGACCTGGTATATAGACCACTCATCCCTCGACCTAAAAGATTCAAGGTGGCCTTATCATTTTTGACTAGAAAATCAAAGTTGGGAAGGTAAGACTTTTCATGAAGCATTATTTTTCACCCTCAACCTTCACCCAACATAGACCATTTTGGGAAGGCTCTGATTGTGAAAATTGGGAAAACTTCTTCTGACATTAATCACTGATGTCTTCCACTACCAGATCTGATTCGATTTGATCCACTAGGGAACTGGAAGCTTCCATATTGTGGGTGGATTTGTGAAGGATGGTATTCATTTGTTGAGCTTTCAAAATGGGAAATGCATATCTCAGGATGGTTGCAGGATTCAAGTTTTTTCCCATCTAAACTCTTTCAACCCATTGATTTTCATGGAATATTTCACAAAGATATGGCCCATTCAAAGAATGGTGATTCACCATCTCTTCTAGTTAACCTCTATCTCTTTGCTTAAAGAATGAGTGACTAACCGTCCCTATGGTAATGCAACACTTGAAATGGGATTCAAATTGAGTCAAACTTGTTCAGGAAGGATCACAACCTTCAGCTAAACACATCTATACTCATTCCATAGTTATGGCATTTATCATTGCCCACTCGATGGTGCACTGTGTTATCAAGCAATACAATTTGTTTTGAAAATGTAATCTTCCATCCTGGCTTATTCTTGTTATCTCTTCCTTAGAAATCATTGTCCAGAGTATACTATAAACTTTTGATGTCTATTACAGGTCCCAGAGTTGTGTTTAATGGGTTTTGAAGTGGTGTCTATTTGAAAATGAAATCTTTCAAAAGTCCACCTCTCTCAAGGGACTCTCGCTCTTCTGAATATCTTCTCTCTCTCTCTGACTCTCTATGATCTCTCTCTTATCAACGGTTAGATTAGGATTAGTTATATGTTCATAACCCTTTGCCTAAGTAGCCTATGGCAGATAGACTTATGAAGCAAGAACCAGCTTTCTCTGGAGGGGCATCTCAGGTTTGTAATTTCCCACAGGTTGACCATTCACCTCCCCATAGTTATGCATTTTTGACCTTGCCTATGACCAAAGACTCATTTCAATTTGTTGGACTGCCAATTTGATCAAAATCTATCCGCATTATTGGCCAAGACATAGCTGAGGCTTGCAACTTGAATAGTTTCTGAACCGCCATAATTTGAGGGTGATGATATTTTCACCATTGGCTAAAACCGATATGACCAATGTCAGCCAACATGCTAATTCATCACACATAGTCATGCCTTACAGGTCACATGAGATCAACACTTGGCCTCAATGGGGTTCCTTTTTGTGGGAGAGATCAATCGTCAACTATCACAACGCCATCAATGGATTATAACCACTAACTGAATCTTCACCCTTAAATGGGTAGAAGTATTCCACTCATTTTCTACAAAATTCTGAGAAACCTATGTAAACTTTCATCCATTCATCACGCCCATTTTGGATCAGCTGATGGTAGTCCCTCATTAGCCTCATCACTTGAATGATTGAAGGTGCAATTCAAATCATTGACCATCTATGAAAATTTTTTGGAAATTCTTTTGGGCATTCAACGTCTAGTTTCTCGATCGCCTTATTACCCCAGTTAAAAACTTGCCAAGTAGAATCAAACTATAAAACCTTAAGCTCCATATGGAAGTAGTTGACATGTTCCTTGATAGGGAGGATTTGGTCAACTTCAGCCAATTTCAATGTAGTATTGCCTTGTTTCAATTACTCCCACTCATGCCAATTCGACTTTTCATCCATCGTGCCTCCAAACCGCCTAATTCATCACTTTGGAAACCATCTATCTTACCGAGGTTGTCTTGCCTCTCTGCCAGATTCCATCTATCTGCATCTCACTCTAAGACATGATCAACAATGATAACTTTTCTATCGGGCCTTATCCACAACTTGAGTAAATAGACGAGGATATCAATGAAAATACCTGTTTTCCAAATCTACTAAAAACGTATCAAGCGTGCCTCTCCAAAAGGGAACATCATCCATATAAATGAACCTTCCATGTCCCTGAAGGACCCTCGTATTGAAGGAAAATCAACATGTAACCAAATAAGAGAAAAGAAAATGAATTTCATGAAGACTCATAATTGGTTTGGACCCTAATCATTACTCATCCTATGGATCAGGTGATAACATTTATCTTCACTTGAAGGTAATTTACTCAAAACCTGAGTAACACTCTTCATCATAGATTCTCATTTTTATCTTTTTGAGCATCATGGGTCCTAATCACCTTTTGTCTATTCCACTTGTTCCTAATCAAAAGACTCGTTCATATTACCCACCTTAGAACCTCATCATTTTCCTGCATCTTCCAACTGGTGCTCACTCACTGACAATCTCTCAAGAATCTTCTGTCCATGTTCATCCTTACTTCAATATCACCCTTCTCTACTCATGGCATGCCTCCATGGATACTTCATATCCATTTTTCAAAGAATGGTAACTCCCTGGTCGTTCATCACTTGAAACTTCATCTCTTACTCATCCTTAACCTCTTCTTGTTATGGTTTTGTCTTCTAAACAAGTTAACCAGGATGGAACTTCACCTATAGTCTTTTCTAGGTGATTAAATGTGCCCTGATCAACATAGGATCCAACTCCTTGATAGTTGCAAACTTTATTCTCCTCAAAAAGTATGACTCCTTAAAAAAGACATCCTTGAGACTGTTCATTGAATTATAAATGGATGCTCCCTCAGGACAACTATCAATTAAGGCAGCTCTTTCACTACAATGAAATACTTCAGAACTTCCCGCATTGATTAGCTCCATGAAAACCTCAACTCTAAGACTCAACCATACCTATCGCTACCCAACCCATTTTCGCAATTGATCAGTCTATCAAAAACAAAAACAATCTAATGAATTATACCACTTTTTGTGTCCCTTTTCATATGGGCCTGATGTAGGCAAACAACTTTTAAACCTATGCGATGACCTTGAATTCCTGCTACACAAACAATTGTAAGGTACACTTTACCCTAAATTCTCCCCATTTTCACCTCATTACCTATGCATCCATGATTTTCCTATTTTCTACACTTGGAACATGAATACCGTAACTATGACATTATTTCCCATGTCATGTGAATCTTCATTTAGAATAGTCCACTCATGCAACGCCTTTACCCTTACGTATAATATAAATCCCATCTTTCATGTAATATGGACTCATTGGGGTTCTTATAATTAGGCACTGATTATTAACACCAAATTACCAATCACCTCATCTGTCATTAATTAAGATTACTCTTATTTAATACTCCATCAATAAACACACCTAAATCTCCATACATGCCTAAGATGACCTTGACTCCATCATGCCTAAACTAACCTAACTCCACCATGCCTAAACTAAACCTAACTCCATCATGCCTAACCAACCTGACTCCATCATGCCTAAACGAACCCGACTCCACCATGCCTAATCCACCTATTTTCCACCCATATACATATAACAATGGAAATTTTACAACACAAGTACATCATCCATCAACCATAAACATCACCAAAATATATAAATGGGAGAGCATGTGTATCAATACATATATACACAGATACAACATAATATAAGTATCTCAAAAAACTCTCATATACAGCCTCACCATCTTTGGCATGCAGGCCGGTATATGATCAAAAATCTCAAAAACTCTCATGTACAACCTCACTATCATCGGCACTGCAAGCCTAGTATATATCAAAAAATAATAATCAAAATGACAATGTGTAGAGACATCAATCGTCGGCCCATTGATGTCTAGGATCAGTCTCATCTATCTCTCCTCTCTTCTCTAGCCCTAGACACCCTGCCATCATCTCTCCACCCTCTATGGGTCTAGGTCTCGCCTTTGGCTCCTGCAAGCTGGGTCAGGCCTCGTGAACTAGTGGCCTCACCCTGACCCTGTCTCTGGGCTCGTCATCCCCCTGTACTCTCTGCACTATGTGTGTGAGATCTCATCCTCTCACTTGGCCTGTTGTACCCTATACTCTGCATAGGAAGGGACATCTATCCTGGTAGTAGTCAAATGATCCTGTAGTATCTAGCCTCATTCAGGGCATCCCTGAATCTAGCCATCGGACTATCTATGGGGGTGTCATAGGTCTCGTAGCAACCTTGTGCGAGCTTTGTCCTACTACTGGTGGCCTCCCCTATACCATGTGACCCCTGCCCTCCTCCCTATACCATGGGACCCTATGTCCCGTTGCTACTACCTATAAAATGGGACCCTTTCCCTAGGCCTTGAGGGTGTATGTGTTGTGACCTAGGCCTATAGGGCCACAATCTGAGCCTGTGCAGTGGCCAACTGACCCTGCAAACCTGCTGTTACATGTGCCTGTAAGGTGGATACCTATCCCCCATCACCATCCCCACCCTGTGCGGGTACCTGTCCCTATGTAACCTAGGCCTGTAAGGCTACACCTATGCTTGTAATGTGGTAACCTATGCCTCTGATCCTGTCAGCTGCCCCTATACTACTCCCAGATTGTGTCAAAAGGTAGCCACCTACCCCTGTAATGTGTCCCTCTGAACCATAATCATGGCTAGGTCAGGCTTCCCTGGCCTTGGTGGTGTTTCCGTAGCTTACATGCCCACCACTACATGTATCTGTCTATAACCTGGCGTCATCAATCTTCAATAGTCCACCACTACTCCTCCAACCCTATCAGCATAGTTGGTTGTGGTAGAGGCATAGGCCTCTCCATGTCATCTCTCCTATACTATGGGAATGGTGGAGGCACATCCTGAGGTAGCCCAAACTATCGTCTGACCCTATCCATGGGTATCATCTCGTGCTCACCGGCATGATGTCCCTTTATCCATCTGAGTAGTTATAGCTCATCTAACTCCATTGCCATCTACCTGTATGAAGGGAAGCCAACATATGGCCTCCAAATGATGTCCACTCTAGATAACCCCTCTAGTACATGCTTGTAGTATGCTACATCATGTGTAGCCCTAGCAGCCCTACGCTCTCCACTAGCAGGAACCCAACACCTGTAGCCAACTCAAACCAAGCCTGCATCAAATGCATCAGGCTAGGGCATACCAACTGGATGCACACATACGATGTGCTTGTATGCCCAGTAGTGAAGAAGAAAGGTACAACACAAACTGAACCTCTGTAGCCTCCCATAGGCCCATAGCTCCCTGTATAACTACACCAAGAATGTTGGTGCCCAAGAAAAATGGGTCCTATCCTCCATCATGTCATGGAGAACCCCCATCAGTGCTCATGGGAATCTCCCACCCTCCACATCTGGAAACAAAAAGCAACACACTACCTCCATAATCAGGACAACCAACCTCATCTCCTGAGGATGGGCCGCGTACATGTCTCCATAGCTCAGGCTCACGCTATGGAACCTCATCTCTACCATCCCCTCTCCAAACACCACCAACATCAGCTCCTCTGATGCCTCTGAGGAAATCGAATAAACCTTCTCTCCCACTATAGGTAGCCGCAAGATCCTGTATACATCCTCCAGGGTGACTGTGATCTCACCCGTCGGTAAATGAAATGTGTTGGTCATTGAATCCCATCTGTCGATGAGTGCGACCATCAAGCTTGGATCCCAAACTATGTGCCTGTAGCATCAGACCCCAATCAGGTTGACGTCCATCATGTGCCTCCACTCCTTGTGGTCATGCTTGACTGTACCACTAGCAACAGAGGTGGTACTCTATCTCTCATCCGCAGCTGGTCCCTAGCCTGCATCCAACAAACCACAACATTGTTAAACCTTGACCATACCCAACATAACTCTTAACCAACCAACCTATTCCCAAGACCTTCACTACTTACTACCTCGTAACCACATCCCAACCCTAAAGACTACCCCTTTTCCCCCCATCCCAATTTCACATCCCTCAACTCGTACCTATTTATACCTATTACCCTACCCATTCTCACTAAACCCACCTTTTATCTCATTACCTATCTTTCCCTCCCACCTTATCTCGTTTGTTGACCTATTTTTCCCTAGAGCCAACTGACATCTGTCACTATTGACCAGCATCAGTCCATCATAACCGGACATCGGTCACCTAATACTTGACCGATGTTGGCCAAGGCCAACCGACATCGGCCAACCCTTGACCATCATCGGTCACTGTCGCGGCGTCAAAATCCACAAACCCCTACCCTATTTTTCAAAAATTCACAAATATGACCTAATAACCTACTCTAACCCACCCAAACCTATCCTAGCTTCATTCCCAACCCTATTTAACCTACATTGGACCTTCCCACCCCTCATTTCCTTCATTTTTACCCACAATTTCAACAATTAACTTTACACTCAAACTTTTTAACACAAAACAATTTCAACAAACTATTTTCAACAACAAATGTGTAGATTGGATAGAATCCTACCTCATCTCGGTGTCATCAACATGGTGGTACATCTGGCCACTGCACCGGTGGCCCACCCGAACCCTCTCCCACCTCTACCATCACCAAATCAACTCCCCACCTCGCAACCAATGAAATCACTCAAACCGATCTTGTGGACCCACCAACCAAATGCCAATCACCCACTATGAGGCTCACCACCTCAGCTCTACACCTCATCTTGTTATGTCACTTTCCAACTTTCCACCTCTCCTCTGTCATTTTCTACAATTGGAAAATGACAAATGATTCTGTAAAAAGTGGAATTTTCCTTTTTTATCCCCAATTCGACATGACCGATGTCGGTCATATTTGTGCCCTAGCCAACCGACGTTGGTCACCATATAACCTGGCATCGGTAAACCCTTATAGCTTGTTTGTTAATGCTAGGCTTCTTTTTCCTACAACCATTATTGCTCAAACGCCTTTTATCAGTTCGGACACCTATTGAACCTTACCTACAAGCCCAAACTACCCCTACATTTCCTTAGTTGTGTCTTGGGATTTGTTATTTTACCTATACCTTGGCCTTACCCATGCCATGACCTATTTTCCTGAACCTGACCTACTTGGTGTGACCATTGACCTTATGTACTCATTATACCTTGTGATGTTGTTACCTATGTTGTTTTAGCCTAACAACCATACCTTGCCTATTTTCATCTTCATTTATCCTGACCAAACCTTTGGTGTACCAGAACATACCTAAACATTCCTGCACCTGACCTACGTGTGTGTCTGGACCATATCCTATACCTTGGATACCTGAATCACTTCACCCTTGTTTGGATAAACCTATCGACCTTGGACGATGTAGAGTTTGCAAGCTCTTCAACCTGGTACCATGTTGCAATCTATATGTGTGTGTGCATTTGATTTCCATTACCCATTACCTGATTTTGACCCTGGCCTATTACCTATTACCTGAGTTGACCATCACCCTTTCCCATAATACTCATACCCTTCCCCACCTACCTTCACTTCCACCAACTACACATTTATCAAACCACTCACCGATTCCGTATTACACCTCATCAGTTCCTGGTTTGAGGGGGATCACCTTCACCCACACATGGGGCAATCACTTCCTATTTTTGTCAGCATCACTTACCAATACAAGCTACGTGCAAAAAAAGGGGAAAAATGTAGACACCAAATTTGGGTCACACTCCCCCTTCACCCCACATGTATATTAATTTAATTACCTATAATTAAATTAATGCCCATTCTCACAATATTCATTATTTAATTACCTTAATTAAACTAATTTCCACCTTAGACACCTCACCCCACCACATCACCTAGACACTTCATCATAGACCTATTCATAGCATGTTTCCTTTTAACTAGGACTCAATCTCCACTTATTATAACTAACTAGGACTTAGTTCAACCCTAAAATCACATGCCTATTCTTCCTCTAACTACATGCCTACTTATCTAAGTGGAAAATCCATTTTGGATCCGCAACAATGGACAGAGCTGGCCAAAAAGATAGCCAAGATCTGTATTTTGGTAAACCTAGGATATCCCACCTTAACCGACATCGGTCAACCCGAAACTGACACCGGTCACCCTAAACCATTCATCAGTTACCATATATTCACTTTGGTAACCTTGTTTGAGAGGTTGGAAGAATTATTCGAGTTTTGGAGAAGAGAGATCTACATGCAAGCACGCACCAGAGCACTCCTGCACATCCAGACATCCTGAACCAACACCAAGCACTGATCTAAAGGAAAGCATCCATGGTAACATGTTAGGAAGCATGGCCATGACACTGACCACTAGTTCCATGGATCAACCATCACCTCCATCCAACCACCAAGTTTGCAATTACAAGTAAGTACCTTTGGATCTGCACCTTTCCATACTTAGATCAGTTTCTTTATCTCTGTTTGGGAGTCCTAGTCTCCTTTGCATCTCATCACCTCTCACCTTCCTGCCAATCCCTCCACCTAATCACCTACAACCTCCCATCCCTCCATACCTAACTCCAGACATCTCTGAGTATTCCCAGCACTGTCATCAACCTCACCATTCTCTGTCCATTCTCTATGCAATCACAGAGAATCATCAAAACCAAACTTTATTGAGTCTCTATCAGCCCGACCCTACCGACGTCGGCTAACCTAAACATCATCGGTCTCCTCTCAACTGACATCGGTCATACCAGACTGACGTTAGTCTCTGTATCTAGTAAATCTTCCTATAACAACAACCTCATAACATTCACCCAAATAATCCAAACCACTCAAAACTTGACCCTGACCTGTCCCAACCACCTTATTTACCTATCTGACTTCCAGATCTGATCATAACCTAGCCTGTTAGATTATATTTTCTTATTGTACTTGAATGAGACACCTAAATCATATCAACTATAGTAGGACATTATTGGTTTACATTATTTCTTGCATTAAGTTGTTTTAAACAGTGGATTGACAGCCATCTAGGAAGTATCACACTTCCTGGATCTAGCATACGCTAGGCAGTTCACTGACATATATTGCTTAATATTCTTCTTGTGGTCTTGTTTTGTATTCATAGGTAGTTCCTCCTAGAAAAAAGGAAGTTCTCACAATCAACATTGGATCAGGAAATCAAAACACGCACACTCTATCTTCCATCTTCATTTCACAGGTATTCCTCCTCACCCTTATTTCAAACAAAAGGGGTGAGATTAATTCACAGCAGCGAGCCCAAAAGCAATCAAATCCTTGTGAGGTTTATGCCCAAGAATTGACTTAGCCCAGGTATGATATACCATTTCAGGTCACTACAGTAGAATGAATCTATTGGAAGACCCTTTATTAAGCAGTTAAATCGTAGGAATTAAAGATATGCATTTAATGCAAAACCCTGGCTCATGTTTTTGGTATGATCCCATTTAAAGTCTTTGAAGACCCTAAGCGCTCGAGTGGGTGACCTAATTCAGTAGGTGATGGGTGAATTATATGCTCGAGAGTAATGATGGAGGTGAAAATAAAGAATGAGTTCCCACTCCTCTAGAATAATGGAAGCTCTGAAGATTCTATCCATTTTCTTCATCTAAATGATTTATCTAGGTCCCACCATTCTAAAATATACCTTTGAAGAAGTGGAATGTTTCTGGGGAAAGAGAACAAAATTAGTGTGGGGTGTATGTTGGGACTTGAAATATTTGCCAAAGTACCAAAGTGTGCACATGCATGCAAGGCCAATGAGAATAAGGGAACCCAGTGGAGAAGCACTCAGGATAGAGTATCTTCAAGAAGGGTTTTATAGAAACCAGGTTGCATGTAGCAAGGTAAAAAATTGAGAGTTCGATTAGGACTTAGCCATATTAAGAATTCATGAGGAGGCACTTGAAGAAAAATGATTACCGGAATAGGCATGTTGTGGGTGGATTTAAGGTGTCATCTTGAAACCTTTGAAGTGTCGAGAATTAAGAATATTGTAGTATGTAGTGAAATATTCCTAAAAGTACCCATCATTATAGAGAGTGGAGGGTCCACAAGGGGACTCACATTCACCATCTGGAAGATGAGCAATGACACTTGGCATGCAATCTGTTTACGAAAGGAGGCATGGTCAGTGGATGATGAACCTCATTAAAGATATGATGCTGGCATAAGAAAATGAAGACAACAAATGATAGATAGTGCTAGAAGAATCATAGGATGCTACTTAGAGAGTAATTTACAAAGTAAGGGCCAAATGTTACAGTAGTGATAGGTGTTTAGAGCACTTAGTGCTAAGGGTATTTGAAGGATGTAATAAGCCTTTGCATGTGTACATTAGATTCTAGGAATAAGGGATGAACTAGGAAGAGCATAGTTAGACCATTTCATACCAGGGAATATGTATAAGAGATGATTCCTAGTCTTGTGAATATCTATGGGGAGCTGCAAGACCTCTTTTGATTGTAATGTGGCTACCAGCAACATCACTTTAAATAAAAATATATATTTGAGGGTTTGTTCTATATAACATGTTTAATGGATTAAACTCTCTTTTGTGGATTTCATGACTCAGATATGATTTATGCATGCACATTAGTGTACACATGGTGATTGGCTTATTTAATAGTTAGATACACTGAGGATCTATAAGCTTCCCTGCCACTAGATCTTTTAACTAAGTAGGAATGAGAAGATTCTCACTTTGTAAACCATCCCCCATCAATAGGACAGAACCTTCTCATAGATTCTCACATAAAGGAGGAGATGTGTAGATGTGTGCCTTGAGTGATTGCCCACCGCCCGCAATGGGTGATTAGGCCGATGTGCTTGGGGTGAATGAAAGTTGTATCTAAGGGTACATAAAAATGACATACACTAAAGGAAATATCATCAGAGATCTCATGGTACACATAATGTTAGAAAGGAGTTTCTAAGATGTTCTATCAATGCAGTGACTAAGTAGTTGGAGGGGACCATAAGCCTATGGAAGTCTCAAGATCGAGTAATATAGTTTCACCAAGGAATGAGGTAAGCGAAAAATGCTCACATCAAGGAAATTTAGCAAGGTATAATGCCTATAGAAATATGAGATGAGACAAGATTGAGGTGCAGATGACATCTAAGAGTATAGTCAGTAGGAGACCTGGCTTTAGGTCATGGCTTGAGTTACTATGGTTTTCTGCCATGGGAAGATTGTGTCTCTACTAATCTTCTTAGTTGTGAGACATAATGACCCATAAATGAAGCTTTGGAGAAGAGGGGTAGCATTCTCTAGGATTCAAGAATGTATCTCTCCAGAGTTGATAAGGTATAGTTTTCATATTTTCAATGTATGTTTTGTAGTATTCAAATTTGGTTTTTTAAGTGGTGATCAATCATGTATGGTGGCTACTAAAGGGATCCAATAACTTTTTTTTTAATACATTTCAAACATAGAAACAATCAATTGCAATGCTTACATGCCAATTGTTCAATATTTTTTAGGTAACCAAACAACATAAAGAACAGTGGCTTACATTCAAATGTTTGCTATTATTCAAATGTGCTTGAACTTCAATAGAAGACCCATGTGTCAATGTATCTTCTTTGAAATAGGCCAAGGGTTCCCCAAATGGGTCACTGCGTAGATGCTTGTGACCTAATTTGATCTCTTGAGAAATTGCAAACCCATTTTTACAGGATGAGACATGATTTCCAAAGGATGGAGTATCCCATTTCAATTTCTTGGCCAACCAATTTAACTGTATAAACCAACCGTACCTACTTAGAGACTTGTTACATAGTATTATATCATTCCATGAATGCGATTAATGTTTTCCAGCTGGCTTAAATACATATATGTGATGCCTCAATTTCTTCAAGTGTTTTTCCCTTAGTTTCAGGCACACAAAGTACTACAAATGTTAAGGTAAGAGCACTAAACAGAGCATACATCATAAATGTTCTTGTAGGGGACAAAGCTTAAATTTTAGTTTGGAATCCTATACACATTTTATGCTAAAAAAAACATCGTAAATGAAATCCATCATAGGTGCCCAAACAAAGTTTATGACTTGGATACAGACATACCTGTAGAGCTCCACTCTAAGAGTAAATTCATTATCATTGTCACTGCCCAGGAAAGAAACCAATTGGCCAAAGTTGCTAGACTACCAGCAATGCCCTTGACATTAATAGGAAGTATCTGCAGTAGAGTACAATAGAGTAGGTATTTAATGGTTGAGGGTATATAAGACCACAAATCACAGCAAAATGAAGGGCATTTCTCATGATTATATGTCTGAATGGAGGGACCTAGGTAGTCAACATGATATTAAGATCAAAGTTTCACAATATTACAGAAGCTCAATCTTTTAAGTTTCCAGGTACACCAAAGCCATTAGATTCCACATAGTGTGATTCCTTGTGAAAAAGAAGTCATGCTCACTAATTGGCAAATACCCCCACTTTACCACCAGCCCATGGTTTTTTTCCTCAAAAACTACAAAAAATTACCCCCACAGTCCCTAATCATTTCCAAATCTTTCACAAATGAAGTTGTAGAAGTCACATTACCTCAAACATAATAATCCATGGGATGGCCCCCCATTCCCAGAGAGTAGGAGATAATGTAAGTCTGTTGTGAAAGATAACCATTCAGTTGAATGATCAATAAGTGTCACTATGACATAAGTGAACAATTGTAGTGAAAGCATAAAACTTGGTAGGCAACTTGGATGGAGCTTACCAATAAACCAATTAAAGCCAAAATACTAGCAAAATGAGAAGCTTCTGTGATATAGTTCTGCAAGATGCAATGAAGCAATGACAACACACTTAGATACTTAGCAATAAGAACATGGTTTTTGTACTGTCCATCCAAAAACAAATGAACTGAGTAATTTCTGTGCATATCATGTACCTGCTAAAATATGATTTCTGCAAGATGTTGAGAGGACTACCTTTAAGTAGAATGCAAGCCCTATGAGAAAAAGACGTGTAGCTATTCCTATAGATGAGATCTGTCAAAATGAAAGTAATATCATGTAATTCTCTTATAAGGCTTGAATTGATTCCATTGTGATCTTCTAATGTAGTAGTTGAGTATCCATAGAACTAGCTTATTTACTTACCATGAGGAGAAGACGTCTACCAACTTTGTCCATTAGCCATGCAATGAATCCAGTCATCAGAACCTATATAACATCATGACATGAGATCAAGACTACTAGCTGTATTAAAAATAATGACAGTGTATTTACAAACCATTTATTAGGCAATTAGCAGACATGATTCAAGTTTAGGAATCAGTAACTGCCTCTACTCTAGCCAGTCCAAGGGATGCAGCCTTGAGATCTAAGATTCCTATTGGATTAATTACAAATGAGTTGCGATTTCATTCTGGATTCTATAGATCTCATGCAGACGTCTCTAAACAGATACCATCTTTGTCTTAAAAAGTTCACTAGGCTAAAATCTAATAACGTAACTGCACTTTGGTTTTCTTGTCTAGACTTAAATAAGTTAGTTTGTTCAACTTTGTGTACTTTGTTCATGATATGCAATGCACCGATTCTGACAAGGTGTAGCCTTTGTGTATACTATGGATCACTATAAATTGGTAGAAAAATTAAGGCTGCCTTAATGAAATAACTCACATGCAGATATGAGCTATCCCTTTACTTTAGTTCCTTCTATGTAATTTTCTTGTGCAACACTTTTCTCAATAGCTTGGGCAATATGAATGCACATACCCATAAATCCTCTACCTCTTCTTCATCAAAAGTATCATCTTCCTCTATAAGAATATACCCTACCCCTAAGTGCAGTATTCTCAATCTGAGAACTGTTGGCTTCTTCATGATGGATATGTTTTTCTCTACCAACATTAGTTTGTCCTCTCCTTCAGAAGAATCTTCCTCTTCTTTGATGTTGTTACATTAACTTCTAGTTCACTTTTCTTTCACCTTCAAAGCCCATTGATAAGCTTCATCTATCAAATTCAAACTTATAATCCAAACTCATCTTGAATGGAAATATGCAAACCTTTCACCTAGCTTTATTTCTTCTCTTCACCATCTTCAACATGGCTACTTATAATGGTGACCTTGTATATAACTCGTTGATGCAATATTTCACATTCATTAGTTCTACACTTTCTCGAATAAACCCATTTGATAATTTGTAGGTAAGAACCTACCTTTCAACTTCCTAATCATTATGTAGTAAGATTTGATCTTATATTTGTTTCTTCTTGATCTCCACATGCTCTCACCACAAGTATGAATTTCCTTGTAGGTTTGATGCATGTGAACATTTTTTGAATTCCTCCATTTTCTCAATATCAATTTTTTTTTCTAACTGACCGATCCATTCAATGAACTCTTCAAGACACGAACTCCATGAGTAACTAGGAGTGTCCAATCTAAACTTACTTTCCATTCTAGTAATGGCCCTTTAAAATTCTATCTTCTAGTCCATATCAAAATTCTTCTACCTAAAACTCAGGTGCTACATCTCCATATTCACTTACATCTGCAACAATTCCATGACACATTGTGTATCTCCATACCCTCCAACCAGACCTAGATTTCTCTTAACATCTCTATCAAATCTACAACTCTTGGGGCTCTCCCCTCTCAACTAGTATGATTGTATATATCAAATCTACAACTCTTGGGGCTCTCCCCTTGTCATTTCTCCTTACGACTAGATATATATACAATTTCAATGACTTCGCTTCGAAAATCCATTGCGAACTGTATATATATTTGTCTTTTGCGGACGAGTATTCGCAGTATTTGCCCTTGAAAACACGAATAAAGCAGACGTGTCTACACCAGGCAGCTTTGTAATAGTTGTTCTTCCTTACACAATTGTAAACGTGAATACAAAGTTTAGTTTGTGCCCTATCAGGGCTTCCTCAAACTGTTTCACTCCCCCGTACCCTTCAAGGGCTTCCTCGGGCTCTGATACCAAAGTTAGCAGAAGAAAACTAAGAAAGAAATAAGAAGAGCAAATCTGCACACTTCCAGAATGGACGTGACAGGGAATTTTTTTATGAAGAGGTGGTTACAAACAGTTTTCAGTTTTCATACAATTAGAGACAGTTCCCAACTGTTTAACTGTTGATTATTAGTATAAATATTCAACAATGGATGCTGGAAATCTATCTGAGGTGAAGTGCTTTCTTTAGGATGATTCTTGAGTCCTGTGTAAGAGAGATATTAATGTTACAATTTTCCATTCTTTACCACATCTTATTATTATTATTATTCTTGCAACATGTCATTGCCTTTGCTAATGAATATATCAAAAACATTGCAGGAAGCTCTCAAGCAAATACTTGTGCCACCCTTTTTTAGTTTGTTGTTTGGAGCCAGAGGTGACAGGAAGGGGCATGTCATTAGTTAGTTCTTGCATAGAAACAATTTCTAGTACTTCTGGGTGGATAAGATGGGAGGCTTACTTCAGCCTGTTGATGAGATCCTTCCGATACGTGATTTCCAAGCATGACACTAACAAAATCCTTAAACGACTAATTCACTCTTTATTGGACAATTTTTTCTTTGTTGATTGAAATTCATCTCTTAGTGAGAATTAGAAGAGCATGACCTTCAAACAAAGCATGAAGAAATAGTAAGGGATGGAGGAGAGATGGATTCAAGTTGATGATAATAAAGATGGATCCAATAGGTATATAATTACAGTTTTCACACTGAGACTTCTTGAAAACTAAGTAGCAGATATGGTATGTAGGTATGACAGTTTTTTGAAGGGGCTTAGGTACAACTACGAACTTGCAGATAAGTGGCCTGTACAGGCATACCTGCTAAGGTAGCTTGAAAACCATTGAAATAACTAAAAGTAGATGGAATGGTCACCACCTATGTTGCCAGGAAACAGAAACGGGTTCAAAACGTGGAAATGCCCATTTTCAAAGGAGCAGTAAAACTGAGTCAAAACTTGCTTTCTAGCTTGGCATTTCTGGTTTCTACTAGATTCTTCCTAAGATTACTATTCTGACCCAAACAAGGCTTTTTTAAAGTATGTTTTAATGAACTCTAAACTGAGCACACTTACTTAAATATGGAAAAATTTTGAGCAGATAGGGTATATTTGAAAAGTGGAGTGACACAACAACCTGGAATAAACTCCTTATAATATGTAAGACGTGAAACTTCTTTAAATGTCGGAAACTTCTTGAAAATTCTGGAAATGTCCTGGACGTTTCCAGAAACTTCCCAGACGTTTTTGGGACATTTCTAAGGCATTTCGTACCCATTTCTGTACCGAAAACATTTCAGGGTGGATATGAGGGTGTTTCTTGGCAACAAAGGTCACCACATAATAATAAATATCCATGTTAGATTCTTTTTTGGAACTCCATCAACTCTATGTGAATTATAAGTATGGAGTTATATCATATTCTATGAAATGTTTGGATTATCCGTTGAGATTTCACCTGCAAGCCATTGTTATTTTTGTGGGAATATTACCTCCTTGGATTTTGATATGATTCAAACTTCAGAGATCAGGGAAGATTGATAACCCTTTGATCCATTCTTCCATCAATTTACTTATTGTGCTTCTGAGACATGCAAATACCATCATATCAGGTGATCAATTAAAGATGCTTCTACATTTCTAAATATTTATTGATTTGGAGAGTAGTTCAAATACAACTGCATTTTCACTTATAAAGGCAATTCTTGGGTGGAACCTCATAGTTCCAGATTTCTCTAATTTAATCACTAAAGTTGCATATTCGATGGTTGTTAGTCAAGCTTGAATTTTTTGAAAGTAATGTAGCCAAATTCTTTTAAAGTTTTTCCTTGATCATCCTCTTGGCAACGAGTATTTATAGTAACATATAGATTTTTTAGTTGTAAAACTCACGTAAGGTGTTGATAATTTGCGCTATAAATTTTACCTTCATTTGTTAAGCTAAAAAATGAGGAATTTTGTATTATTGATAAAATTTATCATTTGATTCTTTTGACAACATCTACTATAGCTATGAGCATACTTGTGGCCAAGAAACTATGGTGTAAATATAACATGTACATTTTTAATTGTTAAGAAATTTCTGACTAATGCGCTGGATGAACAAGTAGAGACATATTTTCCCCCATTAGTCACTTGATGCAGTGATAGTGACAGTGAGCTTTGGGCTATGATTATATGTCTTGAAGGAGGTGATGGATGTGTGCCAACAGTTTCAACAGAAGAGTCTCTTGTGGCTATGAGAAAAACAATATGTCCTGCTGCATAGGTATGTTCTATTTATGTTGTAAAAGCCTTTGATTTCACAAAGAATTTTAGGTGCAAATATGTTGAATCTTGATTTAGGTAAACCTAAATCGATAGAATGAGAAAAAACCAACTATCAAATTTCATGAGCAAGGTCATTGAGTCTTCCTTTTCAACATGTGTAGAGTAGTTATCACATTTTTTAGTGTCTTGCAATCTGGATCTATGGAGAACATGGGAGTGTATGACTGGATTTGCAGTAACATTTCACTTGAATTTACTAAGGGCTTACAATTCCATGCTGTCAAAGCATGTGTGTGACCACATAAACTTTGCAAGACACTTTATGACATGACGTTTTAACTTATAAGTGCAATTGGTGACTACTTGGACTATTCTTGGGTGAGCAAAACTTATCTTCCATTTTCAGTACTCCCTTTTAATTTCCAATTTCCCCTGTGTTCCAAGGTGAACTTTACCTACTTTTATAATGTTCGAACTTGACATAGTGATACTTCCAGATTAAATAGGTTGAGAGGAAGCGCCAACCACAATGATAAAGACTACCATTCAGATATGAAGACTGAAAAAGATCTGAGGATTTCAACTTTAAGAGTTTTAGGTCATTATGAACCTTTTCATATCTCAGTAACTGAGAGTACAATACGACTGAACAAGAAAAGTAAGGTTGAATGAGGAAAACCCTATGATGAGATTTCCTATTCTTACGTTAAAGTATGCTTCATGACCTCATACTTATTTTTTAATAAATAATGGCAGACTATCTTGAAGAACAATGTTAATTTCTATGTGTTGGAAATCACAGGTTATCCAACAGCTTCTTTCCATTGAAACAACTTCTATTTGTGCATTATCTTGAGAGAATCCAATCATTGTTCCTTGCATTGCCAGAGTGTGAGCTAAAGCTTAAATCCAAATGTTTTGGGGCATCAAAAGGTATTGTTTTACCTTTACAACTGGGCTTCAATTTTGCATTACAACTACATTGAGTCTCATTTTTTTCTTTTTTTGAAAGAGAATAGAAATCAACGTTTTTGTGAGTCTTCTTTGAGATACGTCATCGGTTTTCGAACAGTCCATTCTCCATTCACACAGTTTTTCCAATCAGCGTAGTCAGCGGGCCTTATGTTCTCTTTAAACATCCTCAAAGAACTTAACAACCTTTGGATTAGACTATCACTTATCTATTTTTGTTAAAAATCAAGCATAGTCATTTCAAGATGTGGCCTTAAACTGATTAAGCCCACATGGCTATCCATTTCTGATACCAAATCAACTATGGGCTCAATGAGGTTTTTTTTTGAAATGTTTATCAATGCCTGAATTTACTGATTCAAACTTCTATTTGAGAAAATTATTAAAAAGATTAATATGGTTTTAGACTGTACATTACCCATGTAATCTTATGTAAGAGTTAATTAATAAAACACTTGTTGCTATGAATATGGAAAATATCTTTTGGTTTAATTTTGACAAGTAAAAATGCTAACAATTGAATTGAAGAGTATCTGAGTGCTACAAAAAATAAACAAAGTGGCCATGAATCATCTTATGTGAATCAATGACAGCATTTTCAAATGAATGACCTGGTTCTTTAGGCTTTGTATAATGCAAACCATAGAAAATTGTTCTGAATGGTGTAATTTTTATCTTCCCGACAGTGTTAACTGGCTTATAAATTTTTCAAAAATATATACAGGTGCATCGGGTTGACAAGATATGTTATGTATTAGTAGATATATTTCAAAGATGCTCCTGGTTCTGAACTTCAATTAAGACTACCAGAATATTAGGTCTCGTATTAAATTGAAGTTCTCCCCTGATGTGCACCTCCTAGCTTTTCTAATAGATAGGTTACAAGCAAGTTAGATCAAGGTGATGTTTATTGGTATTCATCGTGGTAGAGTTTAGAAGGAGTCCTAATTTTTACTTGTAATCTGAATCATCACTCTTCCTTTTCATCCAATTGGCTTCAAATATTTGCATGAATTCCTGCTGAGAGATAATTCAATATGTTAAGCCATGATTATTGCTTATGTTCATTGACATGATATTGATGTTCATTCAACTTTTATGTTTACCCATAACCAACTGTCTGGCAAATGGTAAACACTGACTTGCTGCATCTCTTGTATAGTGGGATTCTACAAACTCTTCCAGGTCAATAGACTGTCTCATAATCACATTGGACCTTTCAACGAAAGTCTTGCTTCAATTCTAAGTGATTTTCCTTTCTCTGTTATGTTCTCGATCCAATGCAGAATCTTTGTATCTTAGGTGGTCAATGCAAAATCCAAATTTAGTGATTCAATATTTAAAATGCCCTCTGAGAAAGCTTTGCCCATTTTTAACCAACATTATTAGCGTCACTCCTAGCAAGCACTAATCTTGAAACACACTCTAAAGTTCTTCTACCTTTCAATGATTGAGTGAACCCAGTTTTGAATATGGTAGGTGACCGTTCCTTATCCATAACAATAATTGTACTCCTCATATTCTAGCTTCATTGAACATGTACCAACTTGATATTAGGATAAGGAGAGTCATAAGGTTAATAGAATTGCTCATCCCAAAGGTGCCATTCCCAATATAACTATGAAAATACAAGTAGTTTCATTTAGTACAGTTTATAGAGTCATATTCTTGTATACAATTTAGCTCATTGAATCTAATCCTACATGAAAATACATATACCAAGTGAAAATAGAACAGTTCTCTCTACTTTGTTCCTCTGCCATTATTTATGATCTTTTTAATTAAATTTGAGCATGATTAGAAGAAATCACTTTGTTCGGACCTTCAGATGTTTTTTTTAAGGTCAATCAATCTGCTGACTTGAATCAGGACTTCATCCTGTCTGCAACCAGCTTTTTCTTATGAAAGATAAATATAAGAACATGAATGGTATTCTGGGTTTGTAGTTTTTAGGAAAGATTGAGGCATTTTTAACATCTATTTTATGAAGGAAATCTGATGGAATTTTCAGAATATATTAAATACAATGATCTAGTTCATGAATTGTAAAACTCAAGCAGTGGTTTTATTGGTTGTTTGAGAAATACATTAATTTCTTGTTGAGAAATGAAGGAGGTCTCAAATTGTGATTTATATCCAAGTTCTGCTGTATGAATTGGTCATTCATAAGTGCACAAAATATACAATCTTAAATATGCAGAATGTGACTGGATTAGGTTTAAATGAGAGTTTTTTCTTATTACATGTCTACCCTACAATCATTGTTAAGTCTATCTAAATTTGGCCTTACAATAACATCTTAGAAATGTTTGGGGACTTGGGGACTTGGAGGGCCCTTTATTTTTAAAAAGGTTTTCCAATATTTTTACTTTTAAAAAGCTTAGTCAATTAATTTTTACCATGAATGAACATTGAAGTATTCATCTCGAAAGTACCTATTAAAACACATTAAATACAGTTTTAAGTCCCTAACTTACATTGAATAAAGTTAAACATATTTCATATTAATTTGCAGTATAGATTATTTTAATAGTATACCGTCCCCAAAATTTATATATTATTTTTATAGCAAATTAGTTGTCATGAATTTGCTGATTAGGCCTAGTAAACATGAATATCAATCTCTTGTAAGATAAATTGAACATATAACTCTTCCAGGTAATAGTAGTTTCATTCAGAACCCTTTATAGAGAATATTCTTGTATACAATTTAGCTCATTGAATCTATGTTCCGATACATGAAAATTTTGGTCTAGGTATTCCTAAGTTGATATATGATATCATCAGCCTTTAGGTTATTATGTAGTTTCCTAATTGCATGCACCAAAATATATTGTGTGATGTTGTGTAGGAACTCAACGATATGTGCAATATGTTTCTTGCATTTGATTAGATGAGAAATTTTGTAATTTATGTGATTTGTAATTTATGTAATTTATTTGATTTTGTAATTTATTTTCTATATTAGTTGCATTGAAGCTTGAAAATTTCATATTTCTGTTTTCATTAATATAGGAGAATATCTTAGGATTTTTTTTAAATTAAAAGTACTATTAATTAGAATTTTACTTTCATTTTTTTTACAGTCATGGCTTCTTCTGGAACTCCTAATTTGTTTGAGAGGACCGATTTAGAGATTGCAAAATTGCAATCTATTCTCGAAAATCCAACTACAGTTGGGCAGTATAAAGCCCATTGCGAAAAAATACTGGTTGATCTTCGTAGAATAGAGACAAGTTTGAAAACATATAATCCATTTGATTCTGAATCAATAAAAAAATTTATGGATTCACTAAAATCAAGTGTCTCAGGAGATGTAGGTTATAATGAGATTACATCACGACTTTCCGATAAGGAAGTCGTTAAGAGGTCTTGTTGGAGTTTTTATGCAGACAAACAGAAAATAAGGGCATATTATGTAAACAAATGTTCATGTCCCCTATGTGCCCCTTTGATTTATCCTAGATTTGTGGCCTCTCAAGGCCAATTTCCAAATAATGACCAATTACCATTATACTTCATAATGATGCTACATGCTGAGGTTCACTTAAACCTAAAGGTGAACTATTTAGACATCCCTAGTTATTTGGGGTAGGGGCGTGGCCGTATTAGCCACAGGCAGGCATATAGAAAGGAGGGAGCTCCTGCAGTTGTTGACGTGCGTAGCAGCTTGTACCAAGGCCACAACCATTCTTATCAGGCTTTCAGGATGTCGCAGCACCTGTCGTTATGACTGCACATGAGGCTGCTATCGAGGGTATTGCTAGCATTGCTTGTGAGACCCAATTGATCTCTTCTAGCTATGTGGGTCAGTACCTTCAGAGACGTGATACTAGCAGTGGAGGTGCTAGTAGCACCAGTGATGCACGCAACGAGGTATACGCTCGTGCATCTTTGATTTCCCCAGATGACTTTGAGCTAGTTACAGATCCCGCTCAGGCACATCGGCTAGGACGCATCATGGCTGCTGACTTGTTGCGTGTGTATGAGGTGATTGCTCGGCATTGCAGCATTCCACTATCGGGGGTTTTAGATTTTATAGAGCAGAGTGGGAGTGTATCTTCTAGTCAGGGTACTACTGCCGCTGCTACAGATAGACTTCCTGTTGCTGGGATCGTCACACCTGATGTTCAGCACATTTCTGTTCCGGTGTGTGAAAATTAAACCTTTAATATAATTAAAATTTATTTTAATTGATCATTACTTTACAATTTATTAATATTAAAATTAAACATGTACTTCTGTGTTTAGGCTTCTGCTCCAGTGTGTGGAGCTTCACAGCCCACACCATCTACCCGTGTCACATACACACAGCTCTTGACTGAGCACAACATGGATCTCGATGTTCCGGGTCTGAGTCAACTTGGCTTAGTTGGCGACATATTTGCTGGTGTTGAGTTCGTGGATGACAATCCCATACATTTGGAGACGCGTTCCGTAGAGGTATAAATACATGTGTTTTAATAGAATTAATATTTAATCTAAATTGAAATGTTAGAAATTAATGAACTTTATTCAAAAAACTTATTTATCAACTTCTTACATTTTATTTATTTTGTTTCACAGGGATCTACGGGACAGAGATCTACACATAGCGTAGATACTCCCAACATCTGCCCAGGGACAGATACTGAGGTAATCAATTGTACATATCTGTTATATGATGTATTGAATTAATCAAGATTCAAAAAACTTATTTATCAACTTCTTACATTTTATTTATTTTGTTTCACAGGGATCTACGGGACAGAGATCTACACATAGCGTAGATACTCCCAACATCCGCCCAGGGACAGATACTGAGGTAATCAATTGTACATATCTGTTATATGATGTATTGAATTAATCAAGAAATTGTTGTAGAATTTTGCTTATATATTTTAATATATGGTACATGCTATATATAGTTTATGACATGTATATTCCTTTTTTTTAACATGCAGGGTGCAGTAGAGCGTAGTGAGGGGTCTGGCACTCGCCCTAGTGCACGGAGGAGACTTCAGTGATATTTTATAGATTTCAGACATTTTAGACATACTTTTAGAGATTTTAGACATGTATATATATTCATACTCATTCTAGACATTATTATTATATTTTGATATATGTCTTAGACACGTGTATTATTAATATATTTTGATATATGTCTTAGACACGTGTATTTACAATTATGGATGTGAATATAAGACACCCCCTTATCTTTCATTTTTGTCTCTTGATGATATCATAATAGGTATATAATGATAGATAAGATATTAAATGCCCTTCATTTTTGTGATATAACATTGTAAACTTTGTTAAAATTCTATATTGAATTATTTTCAATGCTTAGACCTAATTTAGTAATACTTTATGTTACATTAAACATTCCATGGTATAATGGCTTATGTTACTATTTGAATCATATATGATGAAAGTTTAAGTTCAATAGATCATTCAATTAACAACTTGAAATAAGACTCATAATGACCATAGATTGTAATAGATCATTTTTGGGGGTTATTTTGGGCAATAGATCATTTTTTACACATCCTTTCTATTTTAAAGTCATCTCACACCCATTTTGGACACATGCAATTATGAATAAATCTACATATATTTTTGTTTATGTAGGAATAAAATGTCATATAGGTCATGTGAACCACTTAGAGTCTTGCAAACAAATAATACAACATCACGAATTGCATTTTACATTAAAATATATTCCAAATCATATAATATCTTTGCAATTGGAAGGATTTTGTTTCTTAGAAACTTAGAAAAGAGAAATTCGTCCATTTTCTCCTTAGAGAGTTCCATTTAAATTTTCTTGGTAATTGATCCTTGTATCAAAACCTTCCATATTAATTACATTCTCTCTTTCTCCTCCTCTCTTTCTAAGGTAGCTAACTCTATGTCTTCTTGAAGAGAAGTTACATTCCTGAAATGGAAAGTAACTCTTATATGACGCACAATGATGCATATGCCAAAATTTATTACAGGATCTATCATAACCCCTACAATACCTAAGACATATGACCTCACAGTGATATGACTCACCACATGATGTGGACAATGACACACACACCAACATGATGAGACCTTATACGGTCCATGTTATTTTTTCCTTTGGGGCTTGCAAGCTTAAGAATCAAAATGAGGTTATGCTAGTAGGTCACTTAAGTGGTACTAGGTTGAATCCCTAGTATAGACACCCTAAAAATACCCATTACGCATTATAACGTTTATAATAAATAATATTAAATCCATTATTAATACCCATTATGCTTTGTAACATCTAAAAATATATTAAATCCCTTATTCACCATACCCCACTTCTAGAATTAATATAATTAATATAGTAGTACACTCATTATACATTATACACCCCTTGTGATAATTTATTTTGTTATTTAAATAAATAAAAACAACTATCTACTCAACTTCTACTCATATCCACTTCACTAGCCAACTCACTCAAGTTGACTTGTCACTCCACTCAAGTTCTATAATCCTACACACATGGAAGAAAATATGCAAGTACAATTTGAAATAATTCAAGAGCCAACTAATTTGAAATAAAGCCTCTTTATTTCCCATTTAAAGAGCAACTGCATAGAATAAATCAATTGTGCTAAATAAGGAAAATGAAATCAGTAGCTTGTAACTCAGTCAATTCCACTTTTCTCAATCCATGAATTATTGTGCATTTATAAATAAGAAGCTCCATTCCTCTCAAATAATTATTGGAAGCTTGAGGAATTTGTAGTTTTACTCTGCAAAATTACCATTGGAAATCACTCTTGCATACTGCGTCCAATTGATCACCAAATCAATCATCATTTCTCATAGCTTTGATTCACTTCCATTCAGAATATATTGGAGAAACCAGAAATAAAAAGGAATCAATTTCTCATCCAGATCTAGTAAGAGTGTTACTCGACCCCACTCTTCATTTGGTCTAATATGAGGTTGTAAGGAGCTTGTTTTGAGAAAGGTTTGCACTTCGTTTGTTGTTTATTTATTTCTCTTGTTTGCATTTTATCTTATATACATTCAAGCATGCCCGGTGGGAGACCCACATTATTTTGATCATATTTTGCAAATCTAACATTGTTTTCATGTTCTTTGTGTTTTTTAAAGTTCATTGATCAAAATTTTAGGTCATTCCATAAGCTACTTCAAGAGTATTTTACAAAAATCAAAGGTTTTTGGTCGTATTCTAAATTTTTTGCAATTACAGGTGATTTGCATTTTCTTAGAATTCTTTGTGCTAGCGTAGCTCGTGATTTGTGTTAGCGTACTTCTATCTTCTAATATTTTTGTAGGTCTTCCTAGTGTCAAAGTTTGTGTGTCAACATTCTATAATCTACACTTCTATCAAATTACTTGTGTTTCTGTGCTACTGGATGCATTTCTGTTCATTCTTTGCGTCAATGTGCATTTGGGTGCGTTTCTGTTACATTCTTTGCACTAGCATATATGTTCTAACTCTATTTTTATAGGTTTGTATTTCTATCACAGTCCCTACGCTAGCGCCAACTTCAATGTGTTTGCTTTTTATTCTATGTGTTTTTGTTACAACAAGATGTGTCTACATTATACATATACCGTATTTGCGTAGTTTTCAGGTGTGTTTGTGTGTATTTTATCCGTGTTTCTATTCTTATTCTCCACATTAGAATTTTGTTTGAAATTTTAATTTGTTTGCATATTTCCATAATTCTAACAGTTAACACCTTCTTGTTTTCTCTGATTTTTTTGACATTTTCCTACAAGTTTTTCACATAAAAACATAATTAAAACATGTCTCTTAATCCTTTTTCTAACTAAGTTCCATCATTTTTCTTGTTTGTCTTTCATTTTTTACAATTTATTCTTGCAATCAAAATCGTGTATGCTCTTCTCTCGCAGCCTTTTTGGGTGAACTTGAAAATCAAAAGCGAGTAATATTGTTATAAAACGTGACTTAGATTTATTTTAAATCTAACATGTTTTAATTCATCTCTAAGCTTGCTTTAGTTGTTAACATATCATTTATATAATTTAAACCATGTATCCTCTTCTCTTGTGCCCCTTGGGTGAACTTGAGAATCCAAAACGGTCGAAGTTGTTTCATATCAATATTGTACTTGTTAACTTTGTTTTGTATGACCTTTTGAGGTGTTATATTAAGTGGGGACACCATTTAGGTGGGCCATCACTTCACCCTTTATTTTAAAGTTTATTTATAAACTTATTAAATTGTCGGGTCCCCTTTCTACTTAATGTGGATTTTTTAAAATTAGATCTCATGATTTGATTTATTTAGAGTGAAAGGGTATATTCGTGTGCAACCGAATCATCCACCCTATTTAATAGGGCGATCTCTCCCGAGAGGTGAGATTGATGTGAAGTTTTTTTATTATTTTTAAATGTTCTTTGAATATTGTTGTGCAAGCATTGTTGTGGGGCTTGATGAGGAAGTGGAGGTGCTAGGTAAAATTGTTTGATAAATTCTTATAAAGGAAATGCTTTATTTCTGAGTGGGGTTTTTACCTTCGGGTTTTCCATACTATAAATCTTGTGTCAATATTTTATTTACCAACTGCATATACTTTATTGTATTGTGAATTTACTCTGTCAATTTATTTTAATGAATATTCTACACATATCTAAAAAACTATAATCCAGGATTGAATAATTTATTACTTGGATATGTAATAAATGAATTTAATAATTATTTATTCTCCTCAATTTCTGACATGGTATCAGAGTAGGAGTTTTTTAATTGTGTGTGTAGGAAAGTGGAAATTGAAATCTATTTGGAGATTGCAAAAAAAAATCTTTCTACAAATTGCAAAAAAAAAAATCTTTGTACAAATTACAGAGTTTTCTCATGTGCACAAATTACATTTTTATTGTTGTAAGATTTCAATTAAAAATAATTTTTCTTGTTTTTGCAAATATAAAAAAAACATATTGTTTACATAGAAACACTTTTTGTGTTTTTACTTGACTATTCTCGCATTTTCACTTTCTCCGTCATGGTATCAAAGCACATTGTTGGGATCCAAATTACTCTCCCTTTTCCATTTCTTACTACTCTTAGTTCGTGATTTTAATGGTTTCATGTGCAAGTTTCGTAATTGATATTCCATCTATGCGTTATATGCATTGATTTAGTTTTATCATGGGTTTATCTTGTTTGAGTTTCTTGGTTCGTGTTTTTCGGGGGTTTACAGGGTCTGCATGCAATTCTAGAGTTTTGTTGCAGGTTTAGTGTGCAAGAAATCAAGTTTCAATGCAATTTGTTTGGTGCGGTGGAAGGTTGTTTTCAGGGTCCAACTTGGCTCCAGCTCACCGAGGTGGGCACCGAGCTAGCCACACGCAGCTTGTTGGCTGCTACATTGGCTCATCGTGCTATGTAACTTGCTATTGGCATGTCCATAATTAGCCTACGTGTACTCTAAGTTCTTTTCAACTTAACCATAAAAACATTTCACTTATTGGTACAATATGTCTCTACATGATACAAGTGTTCTAAATGTGTAATCCTCAATGTAAAATTGCAAATCAGTACATGCTTATTCAATCACCTATTTTGCATAAAAAATTCATATAATTCAAGACAAATGAGTTGATAATTTCAAATGAATACCACCATGCATATAAATCAACAATGTTTGATTGACTAATTTATAAATTAAGATCACATGTTTATTCATTTACACTTCTTTGTCAATATAACAATTTGCACAATTTCATCACATAGATTCATCCACATGAAAGAATTTTGTAATTAGAGTTCTATAAAATGGGTGTATCCTACATAATATATACACATTTTGGTCAAATTCAACTTAGCCACTAATTAATAAGATCTTAAACAATTTCAACTAGGTAATAATCTACAATTTCAATTTTGTTTCTTTTATATAGAACAAATCTGAAATACATGGATACAAATTATACCTTTGAATATCATGTCACATTATGAAGAGAACCATTATTTTCCAACTTCAGCGAGAGAAAGAGCACAATCAGAACACTTTACCTCTAACATCATCGGAGCAACCTCTAACCATGAGCCATATGGATCCCTACACACCTCTCAAATCTTGAGAGTGGCCCTACCCTTCACAAGAAGAAAGATGTGGTAATCAATGAAGTGAGAGAGAGAGATTCATATGTGTAAGTCATTACTTGATCAACTGGTAACATTTACGGGATAGGAATAATATAAATCCAAAAACCATAACCCTATGATTTTAATTTTGGCAAAAGGTCTACAGAGTTCAGTAGGTATCCACCTAGTCCCTAAAATCCATAGAAATGCTAGAACATGAATAATCCCAAGTGATAATTCAAGATGTTATCTTGTGTGTCAACCCATTACCTATCTAAAGACCCCTCTTAGCATTCGTCAAGTGTGATTCTATGAAGTAAGTTATCTACCACCTTAGTCCCATCACCCCCTAATCTTAGCACATCTCACAATCCCACTTTTTATCTCAAAAATTGACATCAAAATATAATTTTATTCAGTTTACAATTTAGTTAAACAAATGCTAGAATCACAACAACAGTAATTCGTTTGAGTGTCCCATACCACCCGTCAAATTAATGTTAAATATATTCTAACTTAATTGTTAATCTTGTACGACATAACAACCTAAGGTTAGTAAGCTAGAAGTCACGTTTAATTTTCCTTTATAAGCCATGGTTAAAGGTTCACACCTCTTCATCCAAATCATGCTTACAATTGGCTGTGTTGAAAATTTCAATTATAAATTATTATCTATCGAAAATAATTCTCCTAAGACAAAATTTGACATATACAAACATGATCTCATTATTTGTTCTATTTCAAGTGTTCGTTAAAGTTTAGGGCGTATATTTTTCATTCCTACATCAATTGATTTGTGGTATTGCTATTTGATTTCCATGATCAATTGTATAAGTTTATAATCATTGTTCTCTCTTAGTTAAAGTTTATCATGATTTTAAATACATCAATGAAGTATCCCTGGTTAATATACTATTCATTTTCTTTCATGATTATTAATATTTATTATTTGATAGCTCATTTTTTTGTTTAAGTATCATATAATTTTTAATCTTCGTGATATAGTTGTAATACATGCTTCCTATTCAGCTCAAAATCATAGATATACCTCCCCTAATGAAATTATTATATTTAATTACTATCTTATCTTTGTATTTATAAAAAATACATATAAGAATATGGAAAGTAATTTAGATTACAAAAAAACCTATCAAATAATTAATTGTATTTTTTATCATGGGTTTTGTTAAAATTTAACGGGTTTACAAAAAAATATTTATTGAGTGATCTTTCCAAAATTCAGCTCCACCCAATTTTCAAGATAGGGGAAATCTGGATTTAAAAATATCTTACAGAGTGATTTTATAGTTAGTGTCTAAGTCTGGAATTTGGTTTTTGGGTGTCTAAGAATTAGATATAACTTATATTCCATAAAATGGGTTTGAATAAAATTTAAAGGGTTTGCAAATAAATGTGAATTGAGTGAGCTATCCAAACTTCAGCTGCACCCAGTTTTCCAAATAGGAGAAATATGGATTTAAAAATTGAGTATGGAGTAATTTTTCCAATATATACATATTAAATTTTATTTTGAAAGTTCAACTACAGTTGAGATCAATTACTTAATTTACTTATGGGTTATAATAATTTAACTAAATACTTACAGATATAATATTTTAACTAAGTCTTTCTCCTTTGGTATTCAAGATTATGGTATATTAATATATGAGGATGAAGCCTTAAATATCTATATTTGAATTCTAAAGTGAAACTATTTCAGCTAATTATTTGCATAATAGCTATATATAATTAGCTTAGCTAATATGAAATTCTAATAATGATTCTCTATTTTATTTAGATATAATGTTTCACTTCTGTGTAAATGTATTGGAATTATATTTTCAATGCATTATTTCAAAGAACATATTTACACATGAATTATGATGTTATTTCCTCTGATTCTTGTAATATTTTCCCGAGTCTAGCGCCTTCCTCTATTCTTGCATATCCTTTTTTTTCTTTCCTCCTCAAATCCTCCCTGCAAGCTACATATTTCCTCTTCTTGCAATTATGTATTTTTCTCCTTCTACTGGCTTCCTAAAATTGCCGTGGGTGTGAAGTTTTTGACTCCCCCCCCAAAAACTACATTTTTTAAATTTTTTTCTTCCACGCCATCTTGTCTTCCACTTTAACTTCTACTCTCACTCTTCTCTGAAAAATCTAACTCATAGTTTTGATTAATTAAATATTTTAAGTTTTTTAGATGCCACATGGGCAAGGGAGATATCTACGTGGGTGGAGGATGTTTAGTTTACTCTTAGTTAATAGTAAATTTCAGTTTTTAATTATTTGTTATCTCCATCTTTTTACTTATAAATCTTTTACTTTTTCCCCATATAAATGTGTCCATCCATTAAATGGACTTATTATATACTTATTTTATTTAAATAATCATATATGTATATAGTATTTTTTTTATATTCTTTTAATAAATATATTATTTTTAATTCGGTTGGATGAAATCTCTAATTATGTAAATCCTGCAATTGGTTAATTACAAAAGTTTTATTATCGTAACAAACGATAATGCGGCCTTTGGTATAATAGTCCAAACACATAAGATTAATTCTCGTCTTTTATATTGCAATAATATGTTGTAAATATTTATATTATTAATAGCTTCATTATTTAGGAAAAGATGTTTTCATGACCTCTAAAGGATGTAACAACGTAAAAAAAAATTTAGTCAAAATAAATGTATATGTTCTATATGTGGACTTACAGATTTCTAGTTTTCGAGCACTAGCATACACAAGTAACTCTCCCTTTCACAATACTCATCAGGACATATTTTCTTCTCTCTATGATGATTCCCTTTCTCATTTCTCCATATTATATCTATGACAATCATCGCCTTTTAGTTCTCCAATGTATCAAATAATAAATGAATAATTTTGGGATATGATAGCTATGTGCGTTTAACATCCACACATGCCTTCGTGCCGTCACCTTTGCTCGCAAGCTCGCTTCTGCGTTTAGTCTCCATGCTCGTCATTTGTGCCTACTCTATGTTGATTTGCTTTTGGCTCGACCTTCAGCTCCCTCGAACCTTGCATCTACTCGTTGTTAGATCTTGGTATCTTTGTTTCGTCGTTGACCCCGTTGTTGTTGGCCCCTTGCACGCTCGATGTTTGCCTTGGATGCTTTGCATCATTTTATGCCCGTTCGTGCGTGTCCGGATATCTTTTCGTGTTGCTTTGAATCCACCCTGCTTCGCAGCTCTAGCCAACTTGATGTGTTGACCTTGTCAAATCCGTTACCTAACTCACCCTACATTCAACGACCTAACTCAATGCGCGGCACCCTCCAACTTGGCACCTATGTAACCCACTCCAGCTCGCCGACACGTAGACTTGGTCCACTCGATGACATGACCTCCCAGGTCAACTCAACACTCGTGCGCTTGCACCAACTCAACTTTGACAACTCACCGACGCGTGTTGCTACCAACTCGGCTCGGTGCACCCCTCCCCTTGGCGACTTTGCACACATCTAGCGCGACTCTCCAGCTTGACTCATCGAGCTCACCTCCAACTCGGCGCATACATGGTCACCAATGCAACTTGCTCTACAAGTCACCTATGAGCTCACCCCCCCGCTCGTCGAGCTGAACTAGCTCACCCTTGGGCCTAGGTGCTCTCTTTGACCCTCAAAATTTTTATCAATTTTTTTCCTTCATAAGCCTAATTAAGGGGAAAGTTAATCAAAATTCATCCTTTAAGGGGGGAGTGTCATTTCTTTTGCCTCATTATAGGGTTATCGGGTTTTTCAAGGCCATTTTTTTGGCTCATCATCATTGTAGTGCTCTTCTTCACTTGTGGCTAGTGAGTGTGCCTACTGCAGCTTCGCGGCAAGAGAGCCCCTCTTTTGTGATCTAAGACGTGTTTTCACTGAAAAAATAAGGTTGTCTAAAACTTTTCCATTTTGAATCCATTATGTTAAAATTGACCCCGAAATAAATTTTGAGTTTAAAACTCTTCATCGAAAAAATACACTTTTCCTAAGATGATCCCTCCTAGCCGAATCTAATAACCCTAGTGCACATCATGTAATGCTTATGTGGCTTGAATTTATAGCATATATTAGTAAATTATGAAGAAATTAGTTGAGGCAATCACAAATTATTCCAATTTCTTGAAAGAAATAATGAAGCGAGTTGGAGGTTTCGAGGCAAATGAGATTTTAAAAAATTAATTATTATAGTAAATCTTCCTACCTCCCATGTAGGTTGTTAAAAGAAGCTGGAAATATATGTAGTTCCAAGATGATAATGCATCGGCCGAATTGGTCATGAAAAGAACTCATGGAACAGTTCCACATTTGCATTTGTTCCCCGCATTTTCTTCTTCGCCACATTTAATTGTTTTCTCCTTTGTTTGCGGGTATTGCGGGAGTTTGTGGAACTGAATTGTTCCATCCCGACTTCAGTTATCCTTGCTTCTCGTAGTCTTTGCGGAGATGGGCCACCTGCGTGGAACTTGTTCCTACTAAGCGTCTGTTCCCCGCAACACCATTACTCCCCCACTCTATTGAGTTCCTCAAGTTCCCTGTAGATCATGTTACTCTAGAGATCTACATAAATCGGTGAGCTCGGCTATTGCGGATTATGATATAGTTGCTGCAGCTGTGCTTTCTGGCAATAGAAATTTTGAAGGGCGTGTGCATCCCTTGACTCGGGCACAGTACCTCACTTCTCCTCCACCGGTCATTGCCTATGCTCTTGCTGGAGTTGTTGACATTGGCTTTGAGACACATAGTCTTGGTGTTTGGAAATATTTTAATCCTTCTGGAATTCATCGAGTAAATGATGAAACAATATCACCTGTAATGTATGAGAGTATGAAATGTAAATGCCCCCAGGATCCTTAGTGGGACTGGTAAAAGGTACAGTGCCAAACATCATTACAACGTGTAAGAACCTGTAATATCTGCATTCACAACTATATACCAAGTGAATGCACATGTGTATATGATGAAAATAATGTTATATTGAGTATCTGACAAACATAGTAGGAAAAGTGCAACATGTTATTAGTATAGGTTGGAAGAGTAAGTGCAACCAAGATATGCAAATGCAATGGATAAATGGAATGGAATGGAATGGTATACAATGTGTGGAGATGGATAGGAGAAACGTGCCCCCTAGAAGATGTCAATGAGATGAGGTTCATTTATAAAATACCCCTCAACAATCAAGAATGAACAATAGAATAAGAGTGTGTCATCAGGAAATGGTTTGAAAGAGAAATGCTAGAAAGATGTATCATGAAGTACATAGTGTGAAGAGTGAATGGGATGATGTTCATTTCAAGCATTTATACCCTCAACCTTTGAGTATGAAACGTGTAACTAGAGTGCGTCGTAGGGTAATGACGATAAAATTTTTATATCAAAGGTGTTTGAATGCTAGGAAATATTATACCTTAAGTGTGAAACGTGAAATGTAGAAGTAAACACTTTAAGATTAATGAAGGGGGGGAAGAAGTGGTGATGCCCCCCAAGTATTTTAGTGATGGAGTTCTATGCGGTGAAGTACCATGCCATGGTGGTGAAGTGTGAGATGTGTCCTCGCCATAAATGTAAGGATTAGCTTGTTTGACAAAGATAATTGGATGTGGAAGTGGAGTAACGTGGGGAGGGACCTTGAATGGTGGTAGCTTATTTGGGATTGATAACGTTGTAGAAGAGTTTAGAGGAGGAGGGGATGGACTGATTTTTAAACGAGGTTGCCTAGTTGGAATTGGTAACGATGTAGAAGGCTTGAGAGGAGGAGGGGATGGACTGATTTTGAGAGGAGATTGCTTAGTTGGAAGGGGTTGGACGGGTGGCTCTTGACTGAACGAAGGAGGAACATGAGTAACGGTGCAATGATTCTCATTAGACATGGAAAGATCATATTTAGGAGCCTAATGGGTCTTAGAAATTAGAGATGTAGCAGGGGGTTGTGAATTAAATGAAATAAAACCTTGATGCGCAAGATGCTTAATCTGACATTTTAAAGCATAAAAATCATTGTCATTATGTCCATTGATTTGATGATAATTACAAAATGGGAGACCTAGGTATTTAACAAGCCAATAAGGAGGGTAGCAATGAGTAGTTGACAAGCTGATCAATTGATGAGTGAGAAGCTTAGGAATAATATCATGTTGCTTAGCATTTGATTCATACTTGAGAGGTTTCAGTAGAAGTAAGACTTGAGGTTCACTGATATGAGCACATGCAGAAGACATAGAAGTAGGATGAGATGTAAAAGAAGAATTAACATGGGCTTGAGAAGCATCCTATGAGATGTTGGATTTCAGCTTTAAGATATGTAATCGTTGTTTCCGTAGCTTAAATTTTGTCTTGAAATAAACAATGTAAAGTTTGAATTGACTCTAAGATGGGTTGATTGGATAGAGAATTAGGACCAATAGAATCATCAGATAGATGATCGAAAATGACACTTACTTGAGAAAATGGCATATTGCTAGGGAGGTACATTGTATCTAGGGTTTTTTGGAGAACATCTTTGCAATATGGATGCATTTGAAGTAAATCATGCAAAGAGATTTGAGGAATTTTAGGAGCCATGAAAGAAGATTGGATATAATAAGAAAAATGAGGATCCAAGTGTATGATCATTAATGGGGTTCACCAAATGATTTAACAAAAAATAAATTTACTAAACCCTAATTGTAGAGTAACTAAATGTAAACTATGATATATAGTTGTTAAATACAATATGACGTAAGAAAATAAGCAAGTAAATATGAAATCCTACGCAAGAGATATAGAAAAAATGACGTAGTTGATTTGTACTTAATCCTGAAGTGTTCTGAACTGGGAAAACGGTTTTTGAACATGAGGTGAACAGTGTCGTAAATGCTTATGATATATTATGGAGCTCATGGATGATATCGAACAAGGGCATCTAGACTGGGGCAAGGGCATCTGGGTTCCAAAGACCATTACTAGATGCCCGTGACTGTGAAAATGATCTGAACTAGATTTTTACAGTGTCACACAAGTGTCATAAATATCCCCTGTCGATTTCCTGTATGTCCCTCCTTGATCGCCGAGGGTACTTGTAACCTGTGAAATATAAATTTGCCTGCAAAACCCACAAAACACATCAAATCTAAAAAATAAATATGTAATATGGGGAGTCATACTGACCCCAATGGTCACCTGAAAGAGTGAACTTACGACTGAGTGTTGCAGTACATCTGAAACTCCATGTAGTTCTTGTGAGCGTGTGTAAGAATGGTGACCTAGGAAGCCCTTGTGCAAGATGTACTAGATAGTGGGCTATATTCGATAGATAATGTAAATGTGTGTATGGAATAAAATTAACTTCCCCTTCCTATGCAATGTATGGGGAAAATGTAGTCTCTTTTACCTTGAATGGGTACTAGATGGATGCCTTTAGTGCTCTTTAGTGCCTTTTGAGTGCAAGCTTAGGTGATAGTAATAATGCTTAGAGCTTGGTCCTTTATTTTGAACACATAACTATGTATTTATATGATTCCCTTGTTTGAATTTCATAATTTACATCTGGAATGTTGACCCATAAGTGAAAAAAATGCCCAAAAGATAAAAGAAACCCAAAAGGAGTGAGTAAGATAAGAAAGGGTCAAGGGCACTATACGATGGAAAAGTGACAAGCGAGCGTGGGAATCTACAAGTAACTCTTCCTCGCACTCGACCTCCCGAGGTCGTGCCGAGACAACCGGTGGGGATGGAATACACGTGGGATGCAAACAAACTAGTTAGGCAATCTTATGTCTTCGACGCGCACTAGTGGAATCTGCGAATCTAAGGCAAAGAAGGCCCTCCTAACCTGAATTGGTGTGATAGATCGATCGGTGAGGATGACTGCTCGAAGGCTCCAATCAATATCGAGCTCTGGCGTGATTTGATCTATGGGTTGTGGGATACGTGGAAAATGACTTGTGGATGCTTCGTGTATGTCTCCAGATAAGGTCATGAAAATGGGTAATGACGGACTGATGGTGGATTCTACGGGTGATTCTCTGGTCTAGTCCAGAAATCCTTAGCTTTGATTAGCTGTTATGTCTAGTAAGGATAATTGTTCGATTATGATAGGTGGAAGTGGAGTGGATCTGGAATACTAACGTGCGTAGGCCAGTGTCTATATCTAATTGACTTATGGATTCGTTGGGTTGTGGGATTTGTGGATCACAACCGTAGACTCTTGGTTGTTGTGGACCTGCTATGGTCATGTATGAAATCAAGTCCTAATCCCTAGTATCCAATAGTCGTACGCCTTTCTCGGCTTCTATGTTTAGACTTAATAGTTGTGTGATTTTCTCGGAATACCTTACAGGCGTTCGTGCAACCTGGATTCTTAAACTAGTATCTATGTCTGTGAGAGTGTCTCCTGCATCTGGCTGTGGGACCAAAGGATCACAACCAAAGGTTTGTTCTCTTTCGAACCCTTCTACAGTCATGTGGATATTTATCTAGGGTAATCTGTAGTTCGGTTGATTTGACCAAAACGTGTGTGCTTGGTCGTCTTCTATATTTAATCCTCTTAACTGTTAGCTGATCAGTTGTAAGTCTGTTGTTGTTTGGAAGACTTGTATTCTAAGGTTCTGATCTATATCAACTATTGTTGTGAGGAGGTTTGGGTTGAGGCACGATTGGCTCGAATACGTATTCTCTGGGCTCTCTAGGTCCCGTGATTGTCATGCAAAACAAATGATGTAAATCTAACTGACAAAGTAAATTTAACTATGTGGAATATATCTAAAACATATATAACTTCTATTTTATCTATGAAACTTTCTAAGAATTTAAGAAAAGCAGCTATTTAAACGTATCTAGCAATTGACAATAACTAATAACACAATTTAAAACAAACAAGATAACCGAGTGTAGTTATTTGCCTGTGCAATTTGTAGATTTATTCTAAACAAATAAAATAGCTCATCTAATCTATCCACAAGATTCTCGATCCTACCTCAGAAGTGAGGAGTGAATCATAGTTTCTCAGAAACTATCAATCCTCACAGCTTCCCTGGCAATATCGAGAATAGAATTTACTGAAATGAAATAATTATCTACTCTATTTGATATGATTCTAACTAGAACTTTGAAAGCTAGAACTTGGATTCCGCAGAACAGTGGCGAATCCGATGGTGTGTGTGATCTTGTCCCCTCAGTGTGATCTCCTCGTTCTTTCGTATTCACGTGAATCCAGAAAAGCGTGTAATGCTAGCATCAACAGAAGTAGATATTGGGACAAAGGCAACTCAGAATGCAGACTGAATATAATGCGAGTAGGAGAGGGATAGTGCAAGAGTACAGAGCTTGGCTTATGCAATTCCTAGCGGGATTTACTGCGAGTCATGCAACATAAAGCGTCCAGAACCTGAAACTATCCTGTTTGAAGAGCAAAACCTGCAACTTTAATGGCTTCCTAAGCTATTCTACTCCAATGGATTGGGTGAAATAACAGTACTGCCTGCACAAGATGGGTATGTGGCTTACCAACAGCTAAACAATGCTAACTAAGCATGCAAGGAATTAAAACTATGGCTTCTAAACAAAATAAAAGACTGAACTATGAAAATCAGAGCATGAAAGTGAATGAGGGGCAGACCATTTGCTTGTGCACAAACCATTTATTTATAGCTTTTCATTCACCCAAAGATCAAAACCAAACTGAACTCTAAAACAATAAACAATGGCCAAACACTATTCCAGGGGACCAAAAACATAAATGCAAGCCTAAGTCGGCAAGGAAAGCTCGTGAAAACGTTGATTTTTATGTGAGTCGCGTTAAAATGCTTTCTGGAAAATGCGTAAAGGACCGCCGCTCTGAGCAGGGCGGCGGTTACAGGACCGCCGCCCTGATCAGGGCGGCGGTTTCGTCACTGAAGAGCAAAAGGCCAAGAAAAGAGAGGAAAAAGGAAAAACAAAGGACGCGGGGGCTAAGCGGGGCATGCGGGATGTTAACGCACACTCGGAGAGCTTTTCCGGATCCCGAACACCTTGCGAGGAGACCTGTATCATCATTGGGGCACTTGTTACACTGTTCCGGCAGTACAGTACCTTACAATTTTGGGTACGTACACTATTTTATCTGCCTTCATTGGATTAGACTGTTGTAACTTTGCGTACATAGATTCTCCCTCATGAATACAATGTTTTCTCTATTGTTGTGTTAATTGTTCTCAATTGCAAAATCTGTCAATCTGCTTATGATTAAACTATTAATGTTGTTGTTCCTTCATAGTATGACTGATGCTCAGGTGATCATACTTTGTGCTGGATATCAGGGTATGTGGACTTTGTGCCATATCAACGTATTCTGAATGAAATGAAGACTTTTTGCTTCCCAAATTTCACGCTCATTATATGCCTTTCCACTAGATAGAGAAGTTCTCCTTTTGTGCAGTCTTCTGCTTGTAATTTGCACTTCTTTTCTCATCCTTCAAACTTCGTAAGGTAATCTGTATGACCAAGAAGGATATGTGTGTCCTTGATAGATAAATTTGTAGAACTTTGTGTGTCTCAAGTTTATGTGTCTTGCCAAACACTTACAGGGTTGTATTCTTTCCCTCCTCATTCATCCTGTCATGCTCTCATGTTTAAGTCAAAATGGTTAGAGCTTTGTCTTTCACTACGAGCCCTAACTTGGGTCCTCTTCTCCAAGGGCAACCTCTACAATTTCAGCATAACATTGTAAGATGATCCCAAGCAAGCCATAATCCCTATTTGCTTTGGATTTGGCGAGATGTGATTTAAGCTTTCCAATTGTTTAGGTAATACCCATCTCCCTTGTTCCTTGTTTTCACTCTTTTTTGTGTGGTTACGTGGTGTTCCTCTGCTTCCAATTGAGACTCATAGTGGCCTCCACTCTTACGTGATTTGTCACCTATTGTAAGGTGATTGGTCAAATATTTCACATCATACAAACACACCTTATTGTAATGAATGCATTGTTTTTGAAGTTCCTCAAAAATTGGGGTTATCATTTTTCTTTGGTGTTGTATTTCATGTAGACACATTCTCGGCTGAGTTCAATCTTGTAACCTTGTGTGTATTCTTACACCCAAATTTTATTGAATTCTGAATGCACTATTGGTTGATTCTGATGTCCAATCAAGTGTGTTTGTCCTTATGAATTTCTACACCTCTTTCTCTTTTCACAGATGCACTATGGAGGATGTTTTCCCCATATAGCTTCATAATACTATTACTACATAACATCATCCACCTCTTACTATTGGTAGGGATAAACTATGCAATATGGTGTTTGATCTTAGAATATTTTTTTATTCATGACGACCTTATCTCTACTTATATGGATAAGTACCTACCCTCAGTGATCATGTTAAAATTGAAGACTCGATTGACACTTGCAGCATAGTCATTGGTCACTTGTTAACGTACATTTCAGAAACTCTCCACTATAATGTGGCACATATGGAGTTTCCTCGTGCTATTTGGAGTATTCCTCCATCCTCTATTTAGAGAACCTTAACATACTTTTCATTGCTCTCTTCTCCACTGATATAGTTTTATCCTCTCCTTCCTCTTTTGAAGACCGTTCTGCTGACACAAGATTTTCCTTTGTTATCCATCTTTAATGAAGATTTTTGTACTTCTAGTTGTAACGAAGAGAGTACGGATGTGGAATCCTCTCCTCCATCTCCTGGCTACATTTCAGAGTATTTTCACAACTCCTACTTTTCTCATCAGACATTCAGAAAATATCTATTCCTAGCCTAATACTCAGTAATTGCATCTACCACCATTTCCACTTCCAGCATGTGTGATGCCTCTTCCAATCCTCTTCCTGTCGATTGATGATTCATACCTGTCTAGAAATTTCTCTTATAATTTGTCAAGTAACCTCCTTAAGACGAGTATATGTTAGAGCTTCGTTCTCTCTTTAGAAGTTCCTACTTGTGTTGTAGTACAGGGAGTTTCTCTTCCTTTCTATAGGTGTTTCATAGGAGTCTAATTAATCTCCTTTATAGGGAGTACCCCTTCTGGGACTCTTATCATTTCCATTATTTTCAGGAGATCAATCATTGATCCACCTCTTGCTTATGGATCCTCTTTCTACTATTTTGAGGGTTATTGCATTTTTTTCCACTTCACTTGGGAATACTTTTGGCGGATGTTCCTCTTCTCACACTCTCATCAGTTATACGCTGGTAGCATGGCCTTTGATTGCTTTTGCACTTAATCTGCTATACCTATGTCACATTTTAGTGGAACAAATTAAGAGTTCCTCGTTCATACTACTTCCTTCGGTTTCCTTCACGGAGTGGGTGGACTTTCAGTACTCCATTTCTTTCCTTCCCAAGGGCAGGAACATTGTTCGATGTGGGTTGATCTTCTTCAGTCTACAAGTAGTCAAGGACCACATCATCGAAACTCTTCTTGGAGACTTCCTAGAGTTGCAGAGTTCATATCTAGTCTATGGCTTCACATCTTCGTCGTTTCTCTAGTCTCCTTCCTCTCTTCTCTTCATTCTTCTAGAGAGATTACAGTTTGTACATGGGTACCTTATCAGGCTTTTAGTTGTTGGGACCCATTTGATGGCATCTTTCTTAGGTTGTTAGAGGGAATTTTCCATCTCTTGTAAGTTGATGTTTTTCCTATTGGGTTTTCCTCCATTGCTTGAGATACTTGTTCGTGCATGGGTACCTTCATCAAGCATAGCTACTAGGACCCATTTCACATTTTTGACTTGCTTGTCTCATCCTAAGTTACGATGAAGGGGGGGTTTTGGTGGTGTAATTACATTAACATCTCAGCGTCATTTTCCACATCACGTGGCGAGTCATCTCACTTAGGTGAGGTCATAGGTCTTAGGTGTTGCAAGGGTCATCATTAGATTCCGTGCGTCAGCGTGCGTTAGTGCGTTATATGGTAGTTACTTCCATTCTAGGAATGTAACTCCCCTTCTCCACTTGAGGAGGTATGATTACATGCACTTGGGCTTACACAACACCCCTATTTGTACCCCTTTTCTTCAGATCTATGAGTGAATGACATGAGAGAGACCTTTTCTTTGCATGTACATTTCATGTTTGAATGCTTGCTTCCTCATGGAACTTCTTCACATTGTCGTTTGAGTGTAAATCCACTAATGTGCATGAAAATTTCATGTTTGAATGCTTTCTTCCTCATAGAACTTATCCACACTGTCATTTGAGTGTAAATCCAGTGATGTGCATGTTATCCTACATGATCCTCATTCTCACATTTTCACTTTCTCCATCACATCTAACGAGTCCTGAAATTTCTTAGTTGGCATGTGTATTTTGAATCATATAATAGAACACGATTACCCTTATAAAAAACCTTGTGTTTTATGTGGCGGTCATGCCCACACCCTTTTTTGGGATTTCTTGACATCTTGACTCCAATACACAAGAGTGTGATTCTCGTTTAGTTTCAAAAATGTTTCAAGCCTTTTCATAATAGAGCATTCATCATCCAGGAATCTATAAACACTAAAATTTAGTAACTTTCCCTTGTGTAATTTCAAATTTTATCATGCTCCATTGTTAAAGTAATGCTCACATCTAGAATCCAATCATTTCATATCTCTACCTCTCCCATGAATTGATTATCATTACACTCTATTCTTTTGTTGATTCTAGATGTAAGAATTTATTTAACAATACAACTAAGTCATTATGTGAGCATTTTTTTATTTAACTCTACTCTACTTTATGTTTTGGTGTTTTTCTCTGTCAAAAACCATACAACTAAGTCAGGATGTGGGGACCAATCTTGGCGGACTTGTACGGTCCTAGATCTTTAAGTTCACTGATTTTGAAATCAATTTGAATATCTTCTTTAGGTCAGCCTTACTAGAATATTTCACTAACAGAAGGCTATATACGCAAGTGAATGCCACTTTATAACTCACTTGGAACTCTTACAAGATCTTAGTGCAAATATTGTTCAAAAAGTACTCAAAGGGTTCCTAAATTTTCCCAAATCAACTACAAATCACTTTAAAAAGTCCCTATTATAAGTATAAAGCACTCAACTAGGTCAAAGAGTCTATATTCCTCTATTTCCAATCATGAAAAGGTCATAGAGACATGTATTAGTAAGAGAAATAACACTTCAGGCATTGTTTAAGTGTTTTAAGCAACAAAGGGTAAAGTCAGGTAGTTGAGGCACACCATGTCAAACTACTATCACACTTGGTAATGTTATCTAAAATTACACCCCATGTAATTTTGAATGACATATCATCATAAGGACTTAACCATTTTCATGCTTCAAAAAATTCATACAGGGCTAATTCAGTTCACCGCGGAAGAAAGGAATCAACAATGAGGGGACTTAGGTAGAAATGGATGTAATTTAGTGTTTTGTGGCCTTATTTCAACCTTGAAAACACTAAGGAAATGATTCCTTGGAAGGGAAGAGGAAAATTTGAGTGTCGTGGATTTTTATATGCAAGGAATAATCAAGGGAATCGGCTAAGTTCAAAATCCACCAAACACAAGTTTTAGTGTTCCATGGGTTCGCCAAGTTTTGGTGTTGCAAATAGCTTCAAAGATGAAAAATATAGAATAAAGAATTTTAATCTCATGGGTGGAATGTAGCATTCCCGCTCTTCAATGCAAGCAGATAAATATGGTGAAAACCCACGGAGGTAAGGAAGAAACAATAACATAATAGAAAGTTGTAGGTAGTCTCAAAGCCATTTAGAACTAAAACTAGAGATCCAACAACCTTAACCACCAAAATTTAATGAAGAAGGATGTCATTCTATGCATTCATATGACATATGATAGAATCAAGGGTCATGCTAGAGCTGGTGACTGAAGTTAGAGGCATCTATACCTATACTACAAGTAAATTTAAAATATAAATAATGGCGTCCACACTCATTCAATGCGAATTTTAGAGGTGACCAATTATATCTCAGAAACCCTTTTACCTCTCCTTATCACCTTCTTCCATTCCACAAATGATACAAATATAAGTACCTTAGCACATAAAAAGAGTTCTTTCCTGTGGACTCATAAGCTTTGCCTTAGAATTCCATGTTTTGGGTTCCTTTGCATATGCATTATGTGGAAGTTGTCAAGCCTCTGTTCTATAATTTTTTTTTATGAAGGAGATCTTATATTATATTAGATGCAACATGACACAAGATTCTCTAAACAAAAAAACTACATGGTATGAGAGCACGCCCCAAAGCCAAAAACATACTAGGCCAAGCCTAGAAAAACAACAAAAAAAAAACTAAAGGGGTGCCTTAGGAGCACATAAAACAAAGCTATGAGAAACATGAGGCTCAAAACTCCCCTTATTCTCCTTAGAACGTGTGACAATGGTCCATGACACCTTGTTAGGGTGTCAGGTCAAGTGGAGGATCAAGGCACGGACCATCCTGAGCGGGGTCAAAATCATAAGAGTTAGATACATGCATCCGCTTGGCACCACTGCCAGCATGGGGAAGCTTGACAGTCATGTCATCTGGCTAATCTTTAACTTCTGGCTAGTCTTTAACCTCTGACATAGAGAATGGTTGCAAACCTTTAGGTCGTTGGGAAGCCCCTTTGTTCTTCTTCTGTTTATTCTGAGTGGGTGAGAGCAACTATGATTTTCCTTCATGTGTTACATATCTAATGTGAATCTCAACCCTTTTCTCTCTATTTAAATTTTTGTATTCATATTTTACATAGATCTAAGTTTGTTTTGACTCTCATGTGATAGTTTCAAACCATGTCAGTAAGCCAAGTTTGAACCCTGTTTTAGTTTGGTGCATCACCATTATTTTAGTTTTGAACCTCCTCTCCCTTTTCCTCTCTCAACTCCTGGATCATGTGAAAGCATAGTTTATCTTAGTTCATTTAAATTCTTAGGTTTTAGTTAATTGCATTGGGCTAAAACAAGAGGAATCCGACCTTCTTCCGAGGTTGATCTTGCTTTGCTATAAGTCCCACACTTTCTAGATCATCCCATGTTACCTGAAGTGTTGTATGTTCACCAAAGAATATCCACATGGTGCAAGTTTTGGCGTTAATGGTTTTGGCATGCCTGATAGGAGATTTTATTGTTCTTTCACTAAGTTTTGGTGTGTAACATAGTGATTTACAATATTTTGAGGTAATTCTTTAACACATTTGGTGACTCTAACTATCTCATCTACTGGTTTCAATAGCAACTAAAGTGCCCATTTCATTCATGAGAAGAATCCAGGCAAGATCAAAGACAACAAGAGAAGATCCCTTCGACTATTTGTAGTTGTCACCTAGAATAAGTAGAAGAGGCATATTAATTCAAATATCCCCATCACCTCCAGGACTAAGTTTCTTTCTACTCCTCCTCCTAGTAAGCCCTTCTCACCGTCTTCTAGGGTTTTAAGACCTATCATATTCATGGCCCATCAAAGGAACCAAGATTTTATCACATTTAATTGGGGAAGTCCTCTACTCATATACACCATATATGATGATATTTAGTTGTGACCCTGAAGAGTGTTCCTTTCTTCACTGATAGAGAACACCACAACTCCTATTGAGCACATTAAGGATGTTGCTAACATTTGTTCAGTATACCATGTCACACAAGATAATGTAGTGGTCAGGTTACTAAAATAATTATTTCAAAGGAAAAGCTCTACAATGGTACAGAGGCTTAAGGATAAATTCTATCACCACATGGGATGAGCTAGAGGAAGACTCTTATACAACCATTTTGAAGATAAATTAAGATCACCTATCCTTGGTGGAGCAGCTGACAACAACAAAAAGACCACCTAATGAGCCAATGTTTGATTTCAACATGAGGTTTCAAAGAACTTTGGGATTGAATTCTACAAGTGGTAAGGTTGTGCCCCTCAATATGCATTTATCTATTATATAAAGGCCTTGAATAATGATATTTCAGTCATGATTCAGTCCATGGGGGGTAGAACTCTACCAGATGTTTATGAAATTGCTATTATGGATGAGAATATTCTCATTCATGTTGGGAAACTTACCCCTAGACCTCCAATGCCCTATATTTTGTAGAGCTAGGGACACCCCATGCACCTTATCAAATTCCTAAGTTAGCACCCATTGCAATCCCCAAGAAGCCGAAATCCCAAGTCAAGCATCCACCTTATGCAAGCTCTTCAAGTGAATTACAAGAGGTCATGAAGCAAATGTGCATGAATTTTGGCAATGAGTTAGTATCCCTAAAAAGGCAAACAAGCTCAAAAATTTAGGCCTTACCAGCCCCCATACTAGCCCAACAAGACCTCCTTATCCACCAAATAGACCACCATTTCAAGCATGATCTCCACAAAATCAAATTACTCCTGCTAAAACTATTCTAATCTTATAACCCAAAATGTGGCTAGTTCATCTAAGGCTTTAGTCCCAATAAAAAATAATATTGTGCAAGGTTATGAATGGTTCTTCCCCTGCAACCTTCCCCATAGTCAAACAACTTATGTCAATGATATTTTCACCCAAGCCTTAGTGATGAAAAATGCTTCCCTCCACAAGATTCATACCCGCGGAAGGAATCCACAACAGGGAAGTACACATTGTGAAATGTCACCGAGTGATACTTCACTTGTAAAATGGAAAATGGAAGATTTCTATCGTGGAATCAATCAACTATAGGAAAGTAATAAAATGCCTTCGTCAATATGGTTGCAAACACCAGGGTAAGAAGAAGACAGACGAGAGAAAATATACCACCCCTTACCCCTCCAAGTCTGCATCCTCAAGTTAGAAAAACTATGGAATCAGACGGATTTTAGGCTTGTAACAGTCGACCGCACATGCAGTGGAATCCACATAACATTAAAACATTATGAGTTCATGAAATGAACAAGACCATGCAACATGTTTTGGACTTCCACCAAATAAAAGAAAACCCATAGATTGAACAAGAGCAAGGAAGGAAAAATTTTACCACACCTCTATTGGAAAGCATGCAGTGGGTACCCCCTTCAACATCCTGGATCAGATGAATAAAACCAATGTAAGCATCTTCCATGTGGGAATCCTTGGACCATCCCTGGACAGAGATATATCCTACAAGCTGTCATAATTAATCTTCCTTCATTACTTTGAGAAACCTAAGGAGAAAAAAATTCTTGTTCTCACCAATGCATCAGTTAGCAAAGGATGATTAATTAGGTAAAGTCTATAAAGCCACCACCTTTCTATGTGTCTCTTATGTATAGGCAATCACTCTAGTGCATAATTACATGATAGACTCTAGGGAAAAGTAGCTCAATGATGCCCAAACAAATAGTAGATCAACTTGGTCTTAAATATGAGTCACTCTCTAAGGGAGTGGTGAAATTATATGAAACCACAATAGGGACCATTTGGGTTATAAGAGGCCTAGGCCTTACATTTCATGTGTGCCCCAAATTCCCAATTCTAGAGGATGTGTTCATCATTGATTTACCTCCTTTCTTTTCCTTGTGCATCTCACAGGATGTTACCATAAAAATTGGAGGATATATATATGTAGATTGGTCACACATGCTCTCTAGAACAAGTAATGGTACTAAGGTCACCATAAGGTCTGAACCTATTGTTGCATACCATATAGAACATTATACAACTAGTCCCATCAACATAAATTTCACCATCTTTGATCAAGAGGATTTTCCAAATGTCTAAGAAGCAGACACTCAAGTTGGGGGTATCCCATATTCACTGCTTGATGAATGGGAAATGAACATCATGGTTTTGACCTATACAAACAAGTTGAAGAATGTTTGACTTGGAATTTATTGTATGTAAGAATAAAAATGTGCTTATCCCCAATATTGTGAAACTAGAAAGTGGCCTATAGTAAATGTTTTTTATGGTTCAAGAAGCAGAAAAGGAGCAGGAGGAGGTGTAATCCTTATATCTCCCACCAGTATGAGGTATTTATCTACTTTCAGAGGTTCTGAATTTAGTTATTCTAACAACTCAGTAGAATATGAATCTCTCATACTCAAGGTATTCAATGGGAAAGAACAAAGAATATTAAATAGTTGCAGACCTTTGGGGATAGTGAGCTAATTGTAAATCAAGTCAGAAGGACTAGAATACTAAGAATCATCAACTTAGAGCATATAAGACATAGGGTATGGGACCTGATAGAGGATTTTGAAGCCTTCAATATTTCACACCATACCCAGAGAAGATAACAAACATGTAAACATATTGGCTGCAGTAAGAGAAAGATTTGATGTTGTTGTGGAAGTCAAAAGAGACAATGATAAAAAATATGTCAAAATGGTGGTGAGACCCACAACACCTGATAATAATATAAAATAGAAAGTATTTGAGAATGATCAACATATCATCAACTTTATCCAAGAAGAAGTTAAGTTTTCTTCAAGTAACCAAAACAAGTTAAAACAACAATATGGGGACCAAATTATTCAGTTAAGGTCAAACAAGTTACCCCAAGGATTGGTTACTTTGGAATCATTTTTTAAACCATGTGATCAGTCATGGACGGAAGGAAAAGGTAAACATGACAGTCAAAGAATAGGACTATTCAAACCCATTTCAGTAGGCAAGGAAAAGTTACTCAAAATTGGCAAGATATGCACTCCCAAGAAAACATACTTTATGTGAAACTCTGTTCAATGAATTTGTTGATGTATTTGCATGGAATTATGAGGACCTTAAGGTTTTGATCCTAATTTAGCAAAACAAACTATTGAATTGGATCCCAGCTAAACCTATTAGATAAAAAAAGGCTTGTCAACCTGCGGATTGAGCCACTAATGAAGAAAAAGGAAGCTGAACAAGTTGATTGAAGAAAATATCATCTTCCCCATCAAGCGTTCAACATGGGTGGAAAATTTGGTTCCAACACTAAAAAGAAATGGAGAATTCAGACTCTGTGTTGATTTTAGAGACCTAAACAGAGCATCATTGAAAGATCATTATATGCTGCCTTCTATGGAACAAATTCTTTAGACAGTAGCAGGTTCAGAAAGGTTTTCCTTATTGGATGGATATTTAGGATTCAATCAGATTATGGTAAGAGAAGAAGACCAACTCAAGATCACTTTCACCACAAAATGGGGAACATATGCCTACAACAAAATGCCCTTTGGTTTGTCTAATGCAGGGGCAACATTTCAAAGAGCCATGGATATAGAGTTTGAAGGATTGATCAATAAGATTATTCTTGTATATCTGGATGACATCACAATATTTTCCAAACACGTAGAAGATCATCTCCTTCACCTCAGGCAAGTATTTGAAAGGTGCAGACAATTTGGAGTCTCCCTTAATCCTAAGAAGTGCATCTTTCTAGTTCACGAAGGTAAGCTTCTCAGCCATGTTTCTAAAAAGGGGCTTGCGATAGATCCAGAAAGGGTGAGTGCTATTTCAACCTTGTCACTTCCTAGTCATAAGAAAGCATTGCAGAGCTTTCTAGGAATAATTAACTTCATTAGGCGGTTCATTCCAAACTTTGCAAATCATGTAAAGCCGCTGACATCTATGCTGAGGAAGAATGAGATATTCAAATGGATTGCAGAAAGAAAAGATAGCTTTGAAACCATCAAACAAGCAATTGCTCAAGCTCCTACTCTCATCAACCCAGACTTCTCCAAGGATTTCACCTTATATGCCTTTGACGACACTGATAAAATATCAGCCATGCTGGGACAGATAAATGAGGAAGGATTGGACTAACCAATTTCATTCTTCAGCTAGAATTTAAAAGAATATGAGGTAAGATACTTATTTGTTGAAAAACATGTTTTGGCTGTTATAAAGAGTTTAAAGAAATTCAAACACTTGCTTTCCAACAACAAGACTCACCTCATGGTATCCCATTCTGGGATAAAATATTTTCTTTTGAACAAGGATTTAAATGAGAAGAGAGCAGGATGGATCACCAAGGTCATGGAAAATGATGTTGATATTAAAATAAGTAAGCTAGTTAAGGGCAGAGGACCATGTGAACAGATGGCTTCAAGTTAGAAAACAATGAAGAAATTGTCCTAATGGCCCAAAATGATCAAGAGCAATCTGATAACACCTTATCTACATTTTGTTTGACCTGTGACCTTATGCAATTTCTGCAGACAGGTCAATGTCCCCAAGGTCTAAAAAAGACCAAGAGAAGGTATATCAGACTACAGTCCATTGCTTATGTTCTTATTGATGGACTATTGTTCAAAAAGGATGTAAACAGTGTTCTCTTAAGATGTGTTGAATCAAATCAAGTTGAAAAGGTTCTGCATGGGTTTCATGATGGATCTGCAGGAGGTCATTTTGCTCCAAAAGTCACAACACTAAAAATCATGAAAGGTGGCTATTATTGGTCCAAGTATCTTCAAGGATTGTTATGCATGGATCAAAAGATGTAAAAAAGTGTGCCTTTTTTATAGGCAAAGAAAGATGTGCAGCCCTTCCACTACACCTTGTCTTAGTAGATCAACCATTTATGCAATGAGGATTGGATTTCATAGGAATGATTAATCCACACTCAAGTTCAGGATGCAAATGGATTTTGACAGCCACATTATTTTACCATATGGACTGAAGTAGTTGCACTAAAGGAAGCAAATGAAGCCAATATTCTGGATTTCTACGAGGGTATTGTAACTAGGTTTGGTGTCCCTTCCACAATTGTTTCAGATAATGTTTTGGCATTTCTTGGTACAAAAATCTTTGACTGGGTTGTCAAGAATGGTATTCATCTGAGCACTTCATAAAATTACTACCCCTAAGGAAATGGGCAGGCCGAGTCAACCAACAAGAACCTATTGAAGATGATAAGAAGAACTTTGGAGTGAAAATCAAAGGACTTGGCATACAAAGCTGAAGTCAGCTCTATGGGCTGATAGGATCACTCCTAAAAGATCAACTGGTAGCTCCCCTTACAAGCTAGTTTATGGTAAAGAAGAAAGACTATCCATATCGGTTGAATTGCCTGCATTAGAACTCATCAAAGAGTTAGAGCTGTTTGAATTTGAACCAATGAAAATTAGATTTGCTGAACTGATGGAACTTGAAGAATTAAGAGACCAGGCCATGCAAGCTATGGAGTTGAATCAAGCTTAGATTAAGAAGTGTTTTGACAAGAAGATAGTGGCCAAAATTTTTCAAGAGGGTGATCTTGATCTCAAATGGGATCAAGATAGAGCTAAATTTGGAAGGCATTCAAAATTTGACACCATGTGGAGTGGCCCCTATGTCATCTTCAGCTACAAGCCGAGCAATGTTTTCCAGTTACCGAAATTGGATGGACAAAAACTTGCAATCCATATCAATGGGATCTATCTAAAGCATTGCTTCTAGAGGAAAGGTTCTCCCTTGTACATAGATTAGTTTCAATTCCTCCAAGTACTTTTAAACGCATGTTCTGTTGTTAGTAAAGGTTTGCTTGTAATAAGTGCCTTACACTCTCTGCATGTTTCATTTGAGACATGCATGATATTTTATTTTGTATATACGTTTTGCACCCACTTGCAGTTATGTGCGGATTTCTCAGAGGCATATCCATGTTAGAATCAGATAGTTGGAGCAGTCTCTAAGTTTCATCTTTCATCTCCACAGACCATTTTCAGGTCAAAATTAAGTTTGTGGATTCAGGAGACAGTCTTCAAAGGATCAGTTTTCCAAGAATATGCTTGACTCCATTCCCAATGGATACTTCAAAGCAGTTGGTCTTTATCATCTAGCAAGTAGATGTCCCCTGAAAGTCACCAAATTGTTATCTAAAATTACATCCCATGTAATTTTAAATCAGACAATATTATAAGTAATTTGAATCCATTTTCAATGCTTTTCCATGGAATACTAATTCATTCTACGGAATGTGGGGGTACTTAGTGTTTCGCAGATTCTCAAACCGACGAACAAACCAATAGGAGGCATTTATGGGGACTTAGGCTTTAAGAAACGGAAATTGGTTAACTTAGTGTCCCTGTGTGGCATTCTTTCAACCTTGTAAATTCTCTTAGGACCTTATCCTTAGTTAAGGAGAGGACAATATGAGTTTCAAAGAGTTGTTTGTGTGAGGATTTGACTTCTGTTATCCCGTAAAATTGACAAGGGAAATTTTACCGATAACCATACCGAAAATTTTGTTCCGATCCCTCATTAGGGATCCCTTGCATTCGGAACGTTGCAAAATCCCTTTTCTGGGAAATCTGGTTTTCCGAACTTAGTCATTTTTGGTCTTTTGGTTGGGCGCATGGAATTGCTATGTAACATCACCTTTTGGTGTGCCCCCTTTAAAACCTTTGGCGCATATTTTCCTGTGTCAACACACCTTTTGGTGCGCCTTGATATGTTGAGTCTTCCCTGCGTGCGCCAAGGCGCATGCGCCTTCATGTTAGCAACCCTTTTGTTGCGCCACTTTTTGGTGCACCACAGGCGCACATAATCTCATGTCGACACCACTTTTGGTGTGCCAAAGGGCGCACTTAATTCCATGCTGGCAAATGCTTTGGTGCGCCAAAGGGCGCATGCTTTCCTATGTCGATAGTAATTTTCATGCGCCCTTTACAAAGTTGGTGGCGCATTTATTACTGACTCACACTATATATATATATATATATATATATATATATATATATATATATATTTGCGCGCCTGCAAATGTCATTATCACCAGAGTAAATCACGTTTTTTATATTCTCTGAGCCTGTCAGCCCCTGCCCTGTCGTTTTCAACACATTGTGGACCCGTTGCACGTTTTTCACTATTTATCCGGGTAAGAGGTTCTTATCTCTTTCGTGTGTTTTACGTTTTTGGTTCTTTGTGTGCTTGTTGGTTTGGTTTTGGAATTGAAATCTTGAACTAGCCCCCGCCTTGCTGTCTTTCCATATTCCTCCCTCCTCTTTCCAGATCTGCTGGTAGAGGAAGTTGTTCTGAAAGCATGGTTAAATCCCTTTTGGTTAAACCATTTTATTACCCAAATAACCCTGCAAATAGAAAAAAAGAGAAGCTAAACCTTGTAAAAACCCCTCTGAGGGTGATTAAAACTCTGAAAAAGACTCTGCTTTCCTTTTCCCTTTGGCGCATCTGTCACCCCTGCAACATGAATAAAATCGTGCGCCTTGGCGCACCCAGTCATGCCTGTCAACATCAAAACCTTTCGTGCCCTCAAGGCGCGCCTCCTTCACATGCTACAAGCGCTAGCCTTGCGCCCTCTTTGGCGCACCAACCTTCCTTGTTACATCACATAAACATGCGTCCCTCCTTGGCGCACCCTGCATCTGCGCAACATCAGCTTAATCTGCGCCAAGTGCAAAACTTGGAAGGCGCAGGCGCTTTCCTCGTTGCGAAAACATCATGTTGTGTAAACCCTCCGTGCGCCGCGCCAAGTTGCCTTTGGCACACATGAAGTCCCTGTTACACAAACCATACATGCGCCAAAGGGCGCACCAAATCCCCATGCAACATGAAAAATCTATGCGCCTTTGGCGCATCCTGTCTCTATGTAACACGATGTCTCCATGCGCCCTTTACAAAATGTACCCTGCAGTATCCATGCGCCATGCGCCTTTGGTGCTGATTTAACCTTTGCAACACCTCTTTTCTGTGCGCCTTACCTATTTAGCCCTGTAAGCTGCAGCTTTCATGCGCCCTGCGCCCTGAGCCTCAAAATCACTAACTCTTTCTTCTGTTAACATTTCAATGGAAGATCAAATGGCTAATACAACCTTTTTGGATTGGGTCTCGCTTCTTCTTCGTGCAGATCAGCAACTAAGCTCGAAAGAACATATGTCTACATCAAGCAGGAGACCTACCAAATCCAAAGGCAAGGCCAAACTTACAGAAGAAGAGATGAAATACAAGTATCAGAGAGTCAGAATGCCTGACTCCCAGGCCGAATGCGACCTAGACATCAGAGACTCAGAATTGGGTCACATTGATATGGAGGAATTCTGGGTCAGAACTCAGAAGGTAACTAGAAGTCCATGGATGGAAAAACTAATGGGCAGTGCCCTACACTTCGCTAGAGGAATCCCAGTCAGCACCATCAACAATGAATTCATGATGGTGGTCGCCCGGTGCTACAACAAGGACACAAGGTGTGTCGTAAATGACAAGGGCGAGGTAGTCATTAACCTCACTGCCCGCCACTTCGAAATAATACTCGGCATCCCTCATCACCGGCACTTTGTGGCCGTCAGCCGAGAGGATTGTATTAAGGCCTGGGATGATAACGAAGATCAGTGCATGCAGCTGATGAACGAGGTCTATTTAAAGAATAAAAAGGTGGTGACCCGATGGCCTCAAACCATCCACCGCAGCGACTTCTCAGAGGAGCTCAGCGACACCATCACATTCCTGAGCAGGGTTTTTGGGCTTCCTGACGCCCACTTTTTCCATAAATGGATGCTGCGGTACTTAGAGACCATGAACAAGAACGTGCCCGATCAACGCTTTTGCTGGGGAGAAATAATAAGCAGCACAATCTCTGAGCAGCTTCAACAATTCCTTACAACGGGAAGATTCTACATGAACTCCTATGTTGTCTATGCTGCAGCGTCAGAGAGAGACTACCCAGGCCTGATACGAAGTGGGGTTTGGCCTCAGGTCAAAATATATGAGTACTACCCAGAATTGAGGCTGGAGAATAGCATCTCTCAATTCACAAAGATTAACGATGTGTTTTTCTATCACATCATCTGCCTGTTGAGGCCAAATATGACTTATGGTCGTACGACCAAAAGCATAGTGGCAGCCACTGAGAAATGGGGGGCCCTGTTCACCCAATTTCCCACATTCACCTATCTGAGGGCGGCCAACTTCTTGGGAGAGCCGACCAGACTGCCGAGGTATGCTGGGCCTAAGCTGATTTTGCTGGAGCTGTCAAGACAGCTGATCACATATCACGAGAAGTGCCTCAAAAGAAAGAAGGGTGGAACTCCTTTCCCCCTCACAGTAGGCCGATATACATGCCTTACCCACCACAAGGCAAAGGACATGTTCGCAGAGCTGGAGCTGCTTAATTTGAGACATGATTTCCCGGCCAGGCCTACCTTCGACCCAAGGAATTGTCTGCCAAGGGTGAAACTTGATCCAATCCACGTCCCCCAGATCGAGGACATCTACATCGACATCATCCATGAGGTTGAGCTCAGGAGAAAGGATCATTCTCGCTTAGCCTTGGCAGAAATCATCCAATATGGGGTAGCAATTGTCCCCAAAGGCTTCCAGACTACGGAAGATGAAATAGACCAAGTATATACTAACACGGATGGGGACAATTGGCCTTTTCCAGCCATTGATAGAACTAAGGCACCTCAGACAATTGAGGAGAGGGTTAAGGAAACTCTGCGCAGAACAGAGCATTGGTGCCGGATGAACGGGTTAATCTACCTTGGGGTTGATTTCACAACCTCCCCATTGGGTAACGCACCTCCCTGATCCAAACAGTAGCCTAAAGGTAAGGGCAAAGGCATAGAGGGTGAATCCAGCACCACTCAGGAAGAAGCTCCAGCGAGTCCTCCTTCCACCGCACCCGAACAGGTTATAACTCTGGCTTCGCCAGAGAAAGAAGCAGAAGAGGATGTTCCAATAGGCCCATCCACTCAGGATGTCGGCATTACTACAGCAACCGAGGTCCCTTCTATCCCTTCTTCTTCCCTTCCTTCCCCTCCTCGAGTGACTCAAGCGGCCATTCCTTTGGTCGTGTCCTCTCCCCCTTCTTCTACTCCTCCCCCCGCTTCTTCGTCTATCTTCTCTTCCCTTGCGGATCTTTCCTCCTCCATTTCTTCCCTCATCTCTGAGCTCCCTTCCCTTCCTATGTCTTCCGCAGCTGCAATTTCCCTTCCTCCCGTGGACACTTCTTCGGCTATTCTCTCCATGCCGCCCCCACGTGTCTCCACGTTTTTTTCCCTCCACTACTGTAGCTGCCCCCTTTTCCATTTCCGGCCCTTCTCCCATAGGTCCAGCATGGATCTCCCAGCATCTAAATCAGCAAAAGAGGAAAGTTCCCATCGCTCCGATGGACTTTTCTGTAATCCCATCTAAGGGGGCAAAGAAGCAGAAGCCCGTCACACGCTTCTCTCAAAGTGCTGCGGGAGAGAGGGTTATGGAGATCGCATACCCCAATCCCCTCAAGGAGAAAAAGGATCTGTCTCCGACAGATTTTACTGTGACCCAAGTCACAATGGGGACATCTTCTGAAAGCCTTCAGGGGGAAGCCCTTTCTGCAGTTGACGCCCTCTGCAAGAAGCTTCAGGAAACCAAAGAAGAGAAAAGGCAATTGAAAGAGCAAAACAAATATCTGCTCCAAGCCTTACAGAAGATGGGTAGTGCGCCTCCCACAACTGCCGCCGAGACTTCTGAGCTTCTCAGCCAGGAGAAAATTAATGAGTACGCAAAGATCGGCGAGCAGGGTATGGCCGTTTCCGCTTGGAGGAGCCAAATCCTCAAAGACAGCGAAAAAGTAATCGCCGAGTTCTCCAACTTATATCTAAGCATCAATAAGGCGAATAAAGAGCTCCAAGCATTAGCGGGACCCATATCGGAAGAGCTGGAACATGCTAGACTGCAGCACGAGACCTTCCAACAAATGTTCGACTGTTCAGTCGAAGATCTGGTCAAGTTCGGCGTCTTCGGCCATCCCAGGGCCCTCAAAAAATCATGTCCACTCTGGACTACCAGGTGGATCAACTGGAATTTGTCCTAGAAAAGATTGAAAAAGTAAAGGAAGAAGCCCTAGATGCGATGCACCAAATGGAACGAATCGTTCTTAACATGTTGCCAGGGTTACTTACTCCTTCCTTTACTTTAAGAAAAGTTGAGGAAACCATTCAGATCTTCAAGGAGATCATTTCTCAAGGCATAGGGCCAGAGGTCACTTTTGACACAGAGTCTATCAACAACCTGCTGGCCTGCCGAGACTTCATTGGGTTACTCATTGAAGCAGAAAAAGACTATTCCAAGCTCCCCGAGAAACTCATAGATGAGCGGGAGACTTGTGAGGTGATCAGTGATCGGCACAAGGATCCTTCCCAGGATCAGCTAGGGCCAATGATCAACAAGTTTATGGAATACCGCTCTCAATTCCATATCTCGTCACCTGAGCAACAACAAAAGCAGTCCACCCCCTTTCGGCCGCAGGATGACGACGACGAGTAGCTTCTTCTTCTTCTTCTTCTTCTTCTCTCTCTCTCTTCTTCGGCTTTCTTTTCGAGAATATCTGAAGTATGTTGATACAAATGATGACATCATCCATGTTGCATCATGGGATGATGTCATCCATCAAGTTGTAAAAAGTCAACATGACTTTTAGATATTTTGTAAATATCTTTGTAAATAAGTTGTTGGCTCCTTTTTGCCTTCTTTTCTCTCCTTCTTCTATAAATACCCCAATACTTGTTGTATTATGGATGGATGAATATCTTTCAGATGAAAAATAGAAGTGAGGAGAAAAGACTTTGAGCTTTTTGTAACAGAAGGAAAATATTAATACAATATTTAGACTTTGTGCTGAATACATGTGTTATGTGCATTAGATCTTTCTTACGTTAGATCTGTGTGTTTATTCTGTTGGATCTGCTTCTGTTTTATTGTCATTTATTTATCATCAGTATTGCTTTGCTCGTTTATGCAAGTAGGTTTGGCTCTGTTTACTACCAATCCCAAAACATAAACCTTCTGACCTTTCTGCTTTGGAATTCATTTCTTTTCTCCCTTCGGACCTGCTCTTTCTTCATCCCCTCTTCCTTTCCTTTCTTTTCACAGTCGGAAACACCCCTACTGGGATGAGATCCCAAACCCCCGAAGGCAGAATTTGTGAGACTTGCACAGATTCCTGCTGGTAGAATAGCAATAAACCAGTTTTGCTTTGCTGACTCAAAGAGGGGCTATGCCCTGCACACTGTTGGCTCGTTTATCCATAGATCTTCCCAAGCGATAGATTTTCAGACCAAAAATCAACTAAGTTCAAAAGCCATTGAACACAAGTTTTAGTGTCTCAGGGGTTTTTTCAATTCTGTGGAACATTGGAAAATATACACAAAAAAGAAAACAAAAAATAAAGAATTGGAATCTTGCAGGTGGAATGAAGCATCCTCACTCCTCAATGAAAGTGTAAAAATATGGTGAAACCCACAGAGGTGAGGAAGATACAAAAATACAAACCGCGGGTAGTCTCCAAGAAAACCAAAACTAAAAACTAGAGAGCCAACCACATTAACCACCAAAATTTAATGAAGAAGGATGTCATTCTGTGTAGTCTGATGGTGTGCGATAGACTTAAGGGTCATGCTATATTTGGTGGGATAGAACTAAAGTTGGAGGGGTCCATACCTATACTACAAGAAAATTCAAAAGATAAATCATGACGACCACACTTATTCAATGTGAATTTCAGAGGTGACTAGTTCTAGCTTGACTGTCCTTTTCCTTCTCTTTCTCCCCTTCTTCCATTCCATAAATAATTTAAATGTAAGTTCCTTGGCACATAAAAATATTTCTTTTGTGCGGACTCATAAGCTTTTCCATAGAATTCCATGATTTTATACCTTTTCAAATATATTCCGTGGAAGTTGTCAAGCCTCTAAGTTATAAATGTGAATGATATGGTTTAATGAAATGAAACCGTGGTTTTCCTTCATGCATTACGTATTGAATGTGAATCTCAACCCTTTTGTCTCTCTTTAAGTATATGTATATGTATTTTGCAGAGCTTTGAGTTTGTTTTGGTTTCTCACGTGATAGTTTCAATTGTGTCAATGAGCCATGTTTGAACCTTGTTTTAATTTGGTGTATCACCATATTTTAGTTTGTAACTTCTTTCCCTTTCCATCTCAACCCTTAGATCTTGTGAAAACATAGTTTAGTGTTAATATAGTTTCACCCTTAGGTCGTAGATTAGTTACATGGGATAAAAAAAGAGGAAGCCGGGACCTTATCCAGAGGTTTATCTCACTATGTAAATTCCCACACTTTCGATATCATCCCATGTTACCCAAAATGCTAGATTTTTGCTAAACAATATCCACAGGTTAAAAATTTTGGCGTTAACAGGTACATTCTACACTTTATAGTTTTTTACACCCTAATCAATTTTATAATCTTATGGAAATGAACACCAACTAAAATTATGTAAGGTTTGTTACACATAGTTATTAGGGTTAATTAGCTTCTAGAATTAATCATACAATATCGTAATAACACATTACTACTTGAAATTACTTATAAAAACATGCTACAAATTCAAATACACAAGAGGAGAGATGAACTTAGCTATACACAGTGATACATGAGATATCTATGTGCACATATTAGAAAATATAGGAGTACTGAATTTGAAGTTGCTTCGTTCATGAGACTATAACTAGAAAAGTCCCTAATATAGAACCATACAACTCTGTCATGATCATATGTATGATTTTAGACCTATTGTATAATATTGGACCTACTTGGAGTGGGTATCTATAAATTTATGTTCCATTTGGTTTCCTAGAAATGTGTTTTGTTGTAAAATCTTAAGTGTTACATAGTCCCAAGGCATCTGAATAAATTAAATCGAATTCAAAACCTAACCATGGGTGTAAGACCCTACAAAATATTAGTGTTCGGGTTAAAGTGAAATTTGTGCACCACTTAATTATAGACACTCAAATTTGGAAATCTATCCTTTGACATTGTTGATCTTGACATTGCACACCTTTATGGAAATATGCACTCTCCTCACTTTTTCTTATCACACTCTGATAGAAATTGATGTACTTAATTATCTTTACACGCACATATGTCATGAGTTTATAAAATTTAATTGCACAAAAATATATCTAGAAACATCCATGTTTAGGCCCATGAATTCAAAATGTGTTTTTCTCCTTCTAATCCAAAAACATCGGTTTTGATCAGGTTGTAAAATTATATACCAACCCTACTATTTGGTTTTGGACTGACATGTTGTGCATTAGTTATTTTAATTGTATCACTTTCATAGGGAAAAACATCCCCTTTGGTCATCCTTTCATGTCATAAAAACCTTTAAAAGCATATATAAACAACTAAAACATGCCTCATTTAAGGGACATGACACTTCATCAACTTTTTTAGAGACCTAAGGTAGCACCCTTGAGTTTATCATGAAAGATCAAATACCCTGGCTAACATGGGATTGTATTAAAAGTGTGGGAATTTAATCCTAAAGACAAACCTCTATAGAATATTGGTTCCTTCTCTCCTAGCTCAAATCGTAACAAAATCTAAAACTAAAGCTAAAGGATACATGATCCAGGGTTGAGAGGGAATGGAAAAGCTACAAAATGAAAGAATGGAGATACACCAACACTAAAAAAAGATTTGAATATGAATAGAAATGCATAGAAAACCCACACATGTAGATATATTAATGGAAACATAGGGTTCTAAAATACATGAATGCACAAAACTCAATACAAAAATAACAATAATATTTTTCCCCCTCTAACTCCGCTAACATCTCTGCTAGCTCCTGGAAGGACATTGATTGTTGGCTCTTCGAAATCTTTAGTCCTTGGAAACATCCACCCTCGGTGCATTGATGGGACTTTGTCCTTACAAATCCCTTCCTCGATCACTGAAGCTACACAAGCCTCTAGGAGCTGTCACTGATCGAATAAACTCATGGGTCCTAGACCACCCTTAGAATAGATTCACAAATGTGTACATATTAAATGGGCTCCTTGTGGCCTAGTTGATATTTCTACCCTTTCCAATGGTGTCATGCTCTTTATTTTTTCCCTAAAGAATATTTTTCTCATGATTTGATGGGTGGCCCTTGGTTCTTTGGTTAGAGAGGCTTTTACCTCCATCGTTGGACACCCAGATTCAATGCTAAAATGGAAACCATGTCCCAGGCTCTGATCTGGGTTCATCTCCCCAAGCTCCCCTTGGAGTTTTGGCACTCTGTTGTCATTGAAGGCATTTCCCTCTCCATTGGTTCTCTAATAGAAGTGGATCAAGCTACCAAGGTGGGTTCTAGATTTATTCATGTTAGATTTTGTGTCAATGCTGACATTAGTTCACCCCTACCATCCTCCATTGATCTCCACTCTGAGTTGGGAACTTGGGTTCAACCCATTGAATATGAATATATCCCTCAAGCTTGCTCCACCTACAAAAGCATTGGACATCGTGCTTAGGCTTTCCTGTCAAAGCCAGCTCCAAAGTCTAAAGAGAAAGTTCGCTCCCCAAAGAACAAAGGTAAGTTCATCCCCAAAGTTTCAAATGTTGTAAGCACTTCGAATCCCTTTGTTTTCCTTTCAGAGGAGAGTGTTCTCTTGTCTTCTCTGCTCTGCTTCCCCCTGCTTCCTCCTCTCCTCCTCTGTTGTCCTTCTTGTCTTTATTCCTCCCTTGTCCCCATTGGTCGATCCTTCTCTCCCCTCCTCTTCTCTACCTTCTCCTTCTGCTTTGTCTCCATCCTCCTCCCCTTCTTTGGACCTTCCTCTTACCTTCCCTCTTTTTAGTTCTTCTCTGTTTGTCTCCTCTCCTCCTTCTTCCCCTTCTCTTTGTGAGTTTTTGGATCCAGTCCTTCGTCATGTTCCCCTTTCTCCATTTGTTTCCCCTATTGTTGCTACTCTCATTCCCCCCTTTGAGAGAATGCCCTCATCTCTCCTTCTGCTTCACTTTAAATGGATAATAGTCCTACTAAGAATACTAGATACAACACTAAGTTAAAACTTGATGTGGGCTCTAAGAAATCCAAAGGGAGACACACAAATCAAGCAAAGCTTCAGGAGGAAGCATTTTTAAATATAGCTCAAGGCACACAGGGACTGCTTGCCATCCCAAGTGGAGGTAAGCCAAAATCAAAGAAATGAATATTTTCTCTTGGAATGTTCAGGGATTAAATGTGCCCTGGAAAAAAAGAATCCTCAAGGATTTTAGACTCAAACATTGTCCTTGATATCTTGATGTTGCAAGGAACCAAATTGAAAGAGGAGGATATGCTTCAGAAGTTTTGGCCTAATGCCTCTGTTGCTTCGCAGGAGTTTTCTGGTAACTCTGGTGGATTGTGTACTTTTTGGAACCTGAAGGTTCTCTTTGGGGAATGTATCATTAAAACCCCCCATTTTCTGGGGATGTTTTTCCAAGAAATTGGTTCTAATATGGGTTGGATTGCTGTAAATATTTATGCTCCTAATCTTGAAAACCAGAGAGAAAATTTGGAAGGATTTGTTGGACTTTCGCTCTTCTTGCAAACACCTTCTGTGGCTTATAGCTGGTGATTTCAATACTCCATTGTATTTATTAGAGAAGCAAGGTGGAACTAGTGTTAGCACTAATAGCTTGGAAGCCTTAGCTGACTTTATCAGATTGGGTGAATTTTTTGACATTGATCTTCATGGAGCTTCTTTCACCTGGTCTAATAGAAGACTCGGGATCAACCATATCCAAATCAAATTAGATAGATTCCTTGTCTCTATGGATTGGATCACTCACTTTAATGATTTCTACCAGCAAGATCTACCTAAGATAGCCTCTGATCATTGCCCCTTGCTCCTCACGGCTACGCAAACACAATGCTCGAAACATCCTCCCTTTTGCTTTGAGCTTGCTTGGTTACAAAATCATAATTTAGAAAAGCTTATCAAGGATTGGTGGATGACTGATATTAAGGGCTCAACTATGTACATGTTTACTAAGAAGCTTAGTTATGTTAGAAAAAGACTCAAGAATTGGAAAATTCAGGTTTTTGGGGATATCCGTAGAAGGAAGGATTTTCTCACTCTTAAACTAGCTTCTATCTCGGAGGAGATCAATTCGAAAGGAAGATCCCCTCAACTCCATCAGCAAGAACTTTCCCTTCTTAGTGATTATCACAATACACTTGCTGAGGAAGAAATCTATTAGCGTCAAACATCCAGAGCTATCTGACTTCAACAGGGAGATTGAAATATGGAATTCTTTCATATGACTACTACGAGGCACAAGAGCAGGGATAAAATTAAAGAGCTGGTCACTATGGAGGGCTCTTATCTGAATAAAGATGATGTGATTGTTGCTGAATTAATCAACTATTATGCTAGTTTCCTCCATGCGGGCCCTCTCCCATGTGAAGAGGATTGTCAGGAAATGCTTCAACATATACCCAATTTGATCAGCGATGATATTAATGCCAAACTCACCTAGCCCTTCTCGGTGGAGGAAATCAGGAAAGATGTTTTTGACATGAAAAGTGATAAATCGCCTGGCCCTGATGGTTTCCCTGTGGCATTTTTTCAAACTTATTGGCATATTGTGGAACCTGATCTACATGCTGCTATTTTGGAGTTTCAGCAAAATGACCTTCTGTTAAGGGAGTGGAATAATACCTTTGTTGCCCTTGTGCCTAAATCTATGGGATCAAAGTTGATTTCTAACTATAGGCCCATTAGTCTTTGTAACACTTCCTACAAGATCATAACCAAAATGTTAGCTTCTAGGCTTAAACCTTTTATGACTAGCTTAATTTCGGAACAACAAAATGGGTTTATTGGTGGTAGATTGATCCAAGGTGGCATCATTAATGTTCATGAAGTGATGCATTCTGCTTCTCTCAAAAAATTGGCTAGTATGATTATCAAACTTGATATGCAAAAGGTGTTTGATAGAGTTAGTTGGCCCTTCTTACTTCGGGTTCTGGAGAAATTTGGTTTTGGGGAGAAATGGAGATCTTGGATTTACAACTGTATCTCAACTCCCAAATTCTCCATTCTCATAAATGGTATCCCACAAGGTTATTTTCCCTCCAGTCGTGGAATCAGGAAAGGGGATCCCCTTTCACCCTTCCTGTTTATACTCATGGCAGATACTCTCAGCAGAGCTTTGGAAGCTGCCAAAAGAGCTGGCAACATTACTGCAACTTAAAAAATACTCAAATTTCTTTAAAAAACATAAATTTTAACTCATTACTACTACCTTCAGGGCTCTTGCAGCTTCCCACAGTCAATTTGCTGATGACACTTTTTTGCTTGGTATAGCTTCAGTTATGGAAGCTAAAGTTTTGAAACGAATTTTGGATTGCTATCAATCAGCTTCTGGTCAGAAGATAAATTTTAATAAGAGTAGTATTGCTTTTATTAACACCCCTGCCAGTAGGCAGCAGAAGATTGCTGACATCTTTGGCTGCATTATTATGGATCTCCCCTCTTCTTATTTGGGTCTTCCCCTTTTCTTGGGAAGACAACTCAAGAGTCTTTGGAATCTAGTTATTGACAGATTCAAAAAGAAACTTGCTGGCTGGAAAGGTTCCCTTCTCAGTCAGGCTGGAAAGCTACAACTGGTTAAGGCCACTTTGCAGAATCTGTCGATTTACTTTATGTCTTTACTGAAAATGCATGCCTCTGTGGCTTCTACTATTGAACAAATCCAAAAAAAGTTCCTTTGGTCAGGGTCAGAAGAACGAAAGAGAATCCACTTAGTTTCATGGAATGTGGTTTGTAAACCAACTACTCTTATAGGGTTGGGCCTACACAGAATTACTCATATGAATTCCTCCATGCTCGCAAAACTGGGTTGGGAAATTGCTACCAATGGAAAGGCTTCCTAGACGCAGATGATGATCTCAAAATACCTTTCTTTGGTGGATGATTTCTATGCTGAAGACATTCCAAATGGTTGGCTATTTGGAACTCCATCAAAAGCACTAGAAAACTGATACAGGCAGGCACTAGATGGAAAATTGGTAACGGTAAGAAGGTTGCTTTCTGGACTGATAGATGGATTGGAGACAATGCTTTATCTACTGACCCTTCCTGGGATCCTATAAGATCTAGGCTTACTAGAATTTGTGGTCCTTATGTTTATAAGTACATTGATCGATCCTCCTTTTACCCATGTTGGTTCATACCTGGCTGGGATGGAGCGAGTTGTTACCAACTTCAACTGATTGAAAAACTGAAGCTTTTATTGTCACAACAATATTTTCTCGTTTCTTCTATGGAGGATGCTAGAATCTGGCCTCTTTCCACTTCTGGTTCCTTTTCTGTTAAGGCTACTTATCTCTCCCTGCCTCACCGCAGAGGGCCCTGCTCTATCTCAAATTTGGTTGCCTCAGGTTATTCCAAAAGTGGGTTTTTTCACTTGGCTTGCTTCCAAATATGCCTTTCTCTCTGGTGAGAATATCAAGCGATGGGGTTATTCCCTCCCTAGTAGGTGTGTTCTTTGTTTTGAGGCTCTTGAATCCTCTACTCACTTACTCTTTCATTGCAATTTTTCTTTTCTGTCTGGAGCCTCCTACTTAACATTTTTGGAGTGTCTTGGGTCTTTCCTAAGTCCATTTCAGAAGCTCTCAGTCAATGGGTGCCTCTCTTTTGGCATCAAATTGTTAATCTTTCCTGGAAACTTCTTCTTCCTCACATGTTATGGAACATTTGGAAAGAACGTAACAAATGTATTTTTAAAGAACATAGTAACCCCCAACAGGTCTTCACCTTGGTGGCAGCTGGTCTTCAAGAAAATTTGAATTGTTGTATTTGGAAACAACATAAATGTAAAATTGCTCTCAGCATGGACAGATAGTGGTTGCAACAACTTCAGATACCCCTTCAGCCCCCCAATTCAACCGCTTTAAGGGCTAATACTACCTGGACCCCTCCTCCTTTAGGCTGGCTTAAATTCAACACTGATGGTGCTGCTAAAGGTAACCCTGGCATCTCAAGTGGAGGTGCCTCTATTATGGAGGAACTGGGTCAACCGATGGCTGCTTCTGCTTCCTATTTTGGTAAGGGTTCTAATCACAGAGCTGAAGCCCTGGCTATTTTAAAGGGTATGGAACTTGCTTCTACTTTTGGTAGGATCAACATAATCATGGAAAGTGACTCCCTAAATTTGATTAACCTTCTAAACAATAAGGGTGTCACCAGCTGGACCATTAGCAGTATCATTTCTGATATCAGGCTTCTCCAATCTCAATTCAACAATGTCCAATATCAACACATTTTTAGGGAAGGCAATAAAGTGGCCGATCTGTTAGCTAATATTGGAGTCTCTCATGAGAAACAACAAACCCGGGTCGAGAATTTTCCTGAATTACTTCTAAAAGCCTCTAATGATGACTATTCTAAAAAGAGTTAATTTGAGCAAGTATTGCTCGATCACTACTTATAATGATTACTTGGACTTTAGATTTACCCTCCCGTAGTCTTCCTCCATTGCTGGTGATGATCTCATTTATTATGATTTGAAGATTTTTCTTATTGATTTTATTTGTCATAGGTGGGAAGCCAAGATATCAAATTTTAAGTTATTAATGGGGAATTTTAATCATAAATGGAAGCAACCCTTTTGCTGGTGGGCATGTGGCAGAGGGGGTTCATGGATTTTTATACATGTCAGTGTTATCATTTTATTTCATATCATCTTTCTTCTCATCTATTCGGCTCTGCAAAAAATGCGGGTGATCTGGTTCAATTGGAGCCTACTAATTGTGAAGAACTTAAGAAGGATGAAGTTGTTTGGAATCTTCTTGAGGAAAAGGGGGTTACGACATTCATTGAAAGGCTTTCAGGGCACTCTGTCGTGGTGTCAAGCAACATTTTATCATCCTGGAAGCAGGGTAATGTGAAAGTGGGAAAAACTAAATTTGAAATCACTGCGGAGAGTATTGCTACTACTACGGGGCTTCCTAACGATGGTGATATATATTTTAAGAGGTCCTTGAAAGTGGAAATGGTGGCCTTTCTGGCTAAGAGGAAAGAGAAGGTTAACATTTACAAATCGGGCTATGAATGGACTTCTCTGAAGGAACCCTGGGATCGCATTTCCGAGCAAGTTATGTGGTACTTTACGCTAGAGGGTAGGTATAAGCTCGTTTTGGTCCCCAACTCTTCATTCTGGCTCATTTTCAAAATGGTGTTAAGGTGAACTTAGCCAGTTTCCTGTACTAGTCTTTAGTTTTGTCCATTCAAAAGGCTCATGCTGGTGAAGGTCATTTACTCCTCCAAGGTTTACTTTATTTTCTCTTTAAGCATGTTGTTGATGCTCATGCCCTGTCCCATTTTCCCACTGTTGCTGGTTCAGCCCGCCACCGGGCCCCCCTCGCCTCCTCCCCATCCCACTCTTCACCACCTTCATCACTACCTTAATCCCCCGCCTTCCTCTGACCTGGAAGTCAAAATTACGGGCCACTGTGATGCCACTTCCTCCCCCCTACTCGCTCGCTGCCCTCTTCTCCCCGCCCGGTTGTTTCTCCCCTGGTGGCGGCTCCCACTCCCACTCTTGTTTCTCCCTCGCTTGGTGTTGTGGGTTCTATTCTTCCCATGCTTGGTGCTTCGGGTTCTGTGAATGAAGGTTCAATTCCTGAGATTCTTTTCGGTCTTACTAATGCCTATCCAGAGTCTCTGGTCCCTTCTGGGACTGGTGAAAAAATGGATTGCTCTGATGACGAGGAGGTTGCTGACTTTTTGATGAGGACACAGATGTTGAAGAGTTTGCTGAGGAGGATTTGTTGCAGAGGATGTTGCAGAGGATGTTGCAGAGGATTGCCAACCCCGAGGCTGATTTGGACCACCAGGCTGCTATGGACAATTGAGTTGAAGCTGTCATTGAGCTACTTCATGGAGTTTTTGGTAACATTAACAATGCTCTCAATGTCATTAAGAAATGGAAAGAATCTACTGATGAAACCTGGGTCCATCTCCAAAATGGTTGCAAGGAACTGTTAAGTGTTGTTGAAACTCTTGCTGGCAAATCTGCGGATTCTGTTGTGATGGAAGTTGTTAATGAACTTAAGAATATTATACCTATGTAGCCCGGGGTGTGGGCTTTTTTTATACTTTTTGGATTATGGTTACTTTTTTTTACGTTTGTCTAGCTACACTTATATTTTTTCATGTTTATCTGACCATTTGGGGCCTTTTGTAACAAGGATGTAGGTCCTAGCAAAACCCTCACTTTTTACCATAATCCAAAAATGCACAAAACTCAATGAAAACAAAGGGAAAATGTCTATAAAAAATAAGGAATGTATGAATGGAAAAAATCACAAATGTATTACATTTAGTATATATTCATCATGTTTATAGATTAGAGGTTAGATATCTCATGCAAAAATGTGAATTCCTAGAGATCTAAAGGAAATAAAATGTGTCACTCCAAGGTAGAGCATGAAAATTTGGTAAAAAGGAACCCGTAAAATGTGCCTAAGAACTTACATTTATAGAATATGAAAATGGGAGAGAGATATGGGGAAATGGGGGAATTTGGATCTACCATGGCCAAATATAACATGCTACCCATGGATCCTAACACCATTAATCTCCCCGATAGACTATCATTTATTCTATAATAGACCATCACGATTTACGAGAGAGAGCATGGGCGTCAGTTTTACATTTACTCCTGGTAGGTGGGGTAGTTGGTCATTTAGAATGAGAAATTATGTGTTTTCCCTAAGCTCTCATGATTCTTTTCTTATAATAGCATCATTTCCACACTCCCTCATCGTTCAATATGGCCCTTAGAGAGATGAACAAAATGTAACATTTGTCACATAATTTGAAGCTCTCAAACAGAAGATAATAAAAAAACTTTCACTTTTTCCATGGCATTTTGAATGATTTTCGTATGTTCGTTACCATGGTCTTGAAATGCATCTTCTTATCTTCACAGATGCTCAGTCTTCTTGTCTCACAATTTGTTTTGAATTTGAATGTTCCCATGGGTTGAGAAACCCGCAAGACACCAATCTATACGTACCTCCGCAATACCTTTGTCATGAATTCTCTATGGACTTCTACATTTGTGTACCCTCGCACTTCTTCACTTCACACTTTTGTTTCCTACGCTTGAAGACATGAAGGTCCATTTCTCCTTCTTTATTTTGTGGACTTATAAACATCCACAATACTACACTTGGGAAAACTCGCAGAATATTAGGATAGTGTTTGTATTTTTTGACTTAGCTGATTTTAAATGCCTTCATTTCACCTAATACGTATCCTTCCTATGGAGTTGAGAAACTTCAAAAAAATAATTCTCCAACACATTTTTGAGGCTCTACGATCTTTTATCCTACAAAACAACAATAATTTCTCATCCACTGTGATCTCTCACCTGTCTCCAACCTTGTCTCATACTTCATGGAAGTTAGCTGATTTTGCTCCATCAGAATGCAGGTAAGTCCCAATTCCCCTTGGAATTCTTCATTCCATGATGGATTTTGGAGAACCTATGAAACACTAAATTCCATAATAATCCTCTGCATATTTTATACTTAGCCAAATTTGAATTATGGCCTGTCAAGAAGGAATTTATTCCTAAGTCTTGAATTTGATGAGTCATCCAAAATAGCAAAGGGGGGTTTATTTTGGATAATATTTTGGTGACTCAATGGGGATATCTCACCCTAGATAGAATATCATTAGCCTTATTAATCCATTGGGCATGGAGTGCCTAATCTTTGAAATTATGAAATGATTTAGCTTATAATCTTCCCAAAACTTTCCGTATCTCAACATCTGATGAATCTCATGGAACACTAAAACCTCTTTAAAATACCTTGATAATAAAAATCCATCCGTGGAATCCAAAAACATGTGCAAAGCACTTAGGGGAAGGAAATTACACTACCAATAGAACAATGCACTAAAATCACTTGGAGGAAGTAAAACTAAACTAATATGTACAAGGTGAAACCCTTGCTTCAAAATAAATTCTTGAGATAGATCCCATTGATAGAGATCGTGAGATATTATCCATCCGGTTTTGACAACTAGAAAGCGTTGTGTTGCTTATCAACTGAGATAACATAGGGGTTGCTCTATAAAGCATCAAACTATAAACGTCTTCTTAGTTTTGCTCTGTCTTGGTCCCATTTAAGGATAAGATATCCTTCATGAAAGTTTATAGCCACTTTTTATGATCAAAGTGTCTTTTAATATAAGATTAATATTTTTTCATTATCTTAATTTCTTGATCTCTTATTTTCTTAGCTCCATGATCTTTGTATATCTGATCTCTCATGGCTTCAAATTCAAACATTTCCATCTGATTGATGAGATCCAATGTTTGAAATTCAATTGATATTGACAACTTTGATTCTTTGCAATATAAAATCTTGAAGGATAAAATGTTAGTGGATCTTTTGGCAGTGATTATATCAGCCCATAAGATTGATTTCAACTTCATATGCCAATCTCTCTGATTTCCCTCTAAAGTCCTTCTTATGATCCTTAGGAGATTCTTGTTTGTTGATTCAACCTATCCATTACCTTGGGGGTAATAGTTCAAATATGTTCTCAAATATATTCCATTCTTGACATCCCAACTAGTGATTTTGGTGCTAAGGAATGCTAGAGCATTATTAGAAATGATTATGGAAGGAATATTGAATCTAGTCACAATACCTTCGTAAAAATCCAAGATAGTAGCTTCATTGTCTCCTTCAAAGCAACCGCTTATGTCCACTTAGTGAAGTAGTATTTGGCTGTGAGGATCCACTTGTGACCCAAGATTGAATGTGGATTGATTAATCCAATGAAATCCAATCCCCATTGCATGAATGGTTGATCTACAAAGATGGGGTGGAGTGGAATAGTTAACCTCTCTTTGCCTATGAAAAAGGAAAATTTCCTGCATTTTTTACCCATTCATAAAAATCCTTAAAAATAATTTTCCAAAAATATCCACCTTTCATTATTTTGAGTGTTGTTGGCCTTCGGTAAAAGTAACCTCTATACGTGACATCATGGAAATCATGTAAGTCCCTTCTCAATTTGATCTGCCTTGACGCACCTCAAAAGGACTCCATTGACATATTTTCTAAACAAAATTCCACCAATAAGAAAAAAGGGGATAGATTAGATTCTGAAATACCTTCTCTTGGCCTTGGTCAAGCCTTGGGGGCATTGCCATGTTTGGAGAAAGTGCACTATGTCACAAATCCAACAATGTGTATGTAGAGTGTTTGTGGATTCTTCTTGATCATGTTGGAGCACTAAAATAGTCTCCTCTTCATTTTGCAGCTCTAGAATAAAATTATCACATAGCCCTTTACCTATGACTAACTTAGTTACTTTGATATCAACATCATATTCCATCACTCTGGTTATCCAACCAACTCTCTTCTCATTTAGATCCTTGTTCAAAAGAAAATATTTCACACCAGCATGTGAAACCATAAGATGAATCTTATTACTAGACACTAAATGTATGAATTTATTTCAATCTTCTTATAATATCTAAGAAATGCTTATAAAAATAAGTACCTTATTTCATAATCTTCAAGGATTTTCTGAAGAACGTAATTGGTTTCTCTTGACCTTCTTTATTCGATTGCACAAGCATGGAGGATATTGTGTTTACACCTCCAAAGGTATACAAGGTGAAATCTTTAGTGAAATCATGATTGATGCAGGGTTAGGGCCTATCAATTTCTTGTTTGATAGCCTCAAAACTTTCCTTCCCTTATGTGGTCCACTTGAAAAACATGTTCTTCTTCAGCATAGATGTCAATGGCTTAACAAGGTTAGAAAAATTTGGAACAAACCACCTGAAAAATTTGATTCTTCCCAAAAGCTTTGCAATGCTTTCTTATGACTAGGTAATGATAATTCAAGGATGGCACTTACTCTTTCTAGATCAATTGCAAGGCCTTTCTTAGAAACAATGTGGCCTAATAGTTTTCCTTCATGCACCAAGAAGATACTTTTCTTAGGATTGAGAGAAACCCCAAACTTCCTGCATCTCTCAAAGAATACCTGCTTGAGATGTGACAAATGATCATTTGCATCTTTGGAGAACACTGTGATGTCATCAAGGTATACAAGAATAATTTTATTGATCACTCCCTTAAATTCCATATCCACGGCCCTTTGAAATGTTTCTCTTACATTGGAAATCCAAATGACATCTTCTTGTAGGAATAGGTTCCCCACTTGGTGGTAAATATTGTCTTGAACTAGTGCTCTTCCTTCATCATAATATGATTTTAGCCAGAGTAACCATCCAAAAGAGAGAACCTCTCTTACCCTACTACTATTTGTAATATTTTCTCCATAAAAGGTAACATGTAATGATCCTTCAAGGATGCTTTGTTCAAATTTCTAAAACCAATGTATACACCTAAATATGACTACACAGTTTTAATACTAAAATTGCACTAATTATCCTTTTTCCCATTTTTTGTTATAATTAGTGGTTTTACCACTAATTATATAACCTTTCCCTTCATCTCAGTCAATTAACAACACTTCGTTAATTAACTAGCTTCATATTTCATCCTGGATGTCAATTAACTTACACTTCATTAGTTATAATCCTCTTTTAATTAATTAATTAATCCTTTTAATAATTAATCCTTTATTCGTATTTATTAATAAACCCTCTTATTGGTTAAATCCCCCTCCCAAACCCTTCAAATTCTATTTATTTACCTCTAACTCATCTTCAAATGACTTCTATAAGATTATTTTGGCCTATTAATCAATCCTAGTTGATTAATTAAATCATCCCCAACTCCCATGAGTTGCTAATCTCTAATTAATCTCTTCTAATCATACTTATCCCTTTCTAATTCTACTTTACCTTTATCCCACATTCACTAGGTTGCAATTTTCTCCAAACCTGGAAAGCTATATAAAGAACCTAGTACTACCATGTTTCAACCTTACACCATGTCCTTAAAAGACATTTGCACTTGATAAGAGCATTTTCATGTTATTGGAAAGCTTTGTTCAAATCCCCTTTCTACTTGGCCAAGAGTAGTAAGAGAAGAACCTAAAATGGCAATCAAGCCATATTGGTAAGATCTCTTCCTCTTCCTTGGAGAAATTCCTTGATCATGCATGGTTGCATTCAGTTCACAAAGGAAATACCTACAATCTAAAAGCACATCCAACAATCAAAGGAGGTTTGCATTTGATGTTTGATTTAATGTTTTATGCATAATTAGTTAAACTTTCCTTTATGATTTATCATGATGTTTTTGTTTAGATTAGATTAAGCTAGAATCTACTTGGTGTTAGGTTCATTCCATAGCTTAGTGTTAATCTAATACATGCATACATATGGCACATCTCGATATGGGACACCCCTTTGTCTCATGACATTATTTATTTTTCTCAGTTTAGACTTCATTTTTACATGCTCTTTATTTAAATTATTGAAATTATTTTATTTTAAAGAAATGTTTATTGATGTTTGATAGTGTTGAGTGTTCTTTATGGGTACTTAGGAGGCAAAATGCTGTCAAATTTGAGTCTTGATGAGAAAAATATGAGCTTTTTGTTGTTTTTGGCTCAGTTTTGATGCTTTTTGTGTGTAGACATAGGTTCCTTGTGCTAGTGTTCATCTGGGTGCATGCTACCATATCACTTTCTTTGCTTGCTATACATTCATCTGTGTGTAGTTGTGTTCATCTACATATGCCTATGTCTCATTATACACATTGGTGTTACATTAGAATTTACTTACATGCACCCATGTTTTCCATTCCTTATGCTAGTGTTTCTATCTATTTTCCTACTGTTGTGCACTAGCGTTACAGTTCATATGCACATTCATCTCTCTATGCTATATTTATCTACATGTTTTTAGTAACTTTTACACACGTGTTCCCAAGTTATGAACTTAACTATCATTTTCTTACTTGCTTGATAGCATTCTTCTGTGTATGCATCTACCGTTGCATTTGGCATACTTGCATTCTTTTTACTTTCTATTTTTTCTTCCTGCGCTATGTATTATCTCCATGCACTAGCATTCCTATGTATGCACTTTAGCATTATTGTGTCAAATTTTTATCAAATTTTCTCAAAATCATTCATGAAAGTTTCAAAGATAATTTCCTGTAATTTTATACATGTTTCTGATTTTAATATGTAGGTTTTTGTCTAAATTAGTGCTAACATTTTGAGTATTTTTTGGAAATCTCCTTTTTGCTATAATTTGATTAAAACCACATATGCTCTTCTCTTGCACTTTCGAGTGATCTTGAGAATCAGAAACGACAACAATTTTGGATGTTTTTCTAACATTTTGATTTTCATTTAAAAATATGGCTTACTTGATATTTTGGTTTAAAATTTCCATGTTGGTTTAATTTGATCAAACACCATGTATTCTCTTCTCTTGCACTTCCAAGTGACCTTGAGAAATAGAAATGGTTAAGATCCTTGATATTTTTCTAACGTTGTGGTGATATGGAAACCTATTAATCCTTTGAGTGTAGGACCATCTATGCTTCTCAAAGAAAAAATAAAAATAAATTAATAACACTTTTTGTGTAGGTTGCCTTGGTCAAAGAAAAGGTGTTCAAAACAAGCACACATTTTAAAAAAGATAAAAAATGAACAACTCACACTGTATTTGCAAGTTTAGATAAGGGTTAAAACCCATCCACTTTAAACTTGGGTCAGAAGTGCTTTGGATTAAGCCATAAAAATCATTGTGAAGGAGTACCAGAGGAACCCAAAAGTAGTTGACACATTGAGGGAACTGGCTGATGAAAATGGGAAGTGCCCCAAACACCTACTTGACTAGTAAAACACTATCAAGAATATCAAAACCGTATGAGGCCTCTTTCATTAATTTGATTGTGGGGTAATGGTCCTTTGTTTAGAATTCATCTAAAAAAGCATAGCTCTCTTAGAAAAATATTGGTGAGTTTTGAGAACAAAGTCCCTAGGAAGTTATTTGGCACTAGGGCCAACTTTTCCATATCTATTATGATTGGTATCAAAATCCTTACCAAGCAAAACTTTGTCTTAGTTTCCACCTTATTTTAGAATAAGGTGAAACTCTTCCAAATTTGCACCACATATTTTTGGTTACGAAACATTTTTAACATATCCCCCTTCATAATTTTGGCTTCCCCTTTATCAAAAGAGCACTATCTAAAGTGTTGTCCAAAATTGTACCAACCATTTTTGGATACTTAAACCTTGTTTTCATTAAAACTTTATTTGAGTGTTAAAAGTGTGTTGTTACATTTCTTGCATAGTATCAATCCATTTTTGATACTTAAATCATTGTTTTCTAAAACTTTATTTAAGTATTTGAAATTGTGTTGTTATGTTGTGCATTGTATCAACCATTTTTGATACTTAATCCTTATTTTCATAAAACTTAAATTTGATTTAAAGTGTTGTTTAACTACCCACATTTTATTAATCCTTTTTGTATACTTAAATCTTATTTTATTAAAATCATAAGTGTTTTAAATTACGTTTTTATGTTGTTTGCCGACCATTTTTTTATACTTAAATCTTGTTTTTCTAAAAAAGTGTAGAAATTTGTGTTGTCAGCTGTCAAAATCATAAATGTTTTTTATACTTAAATCTTTTTTTCTTAAAATCGATTTAATTCTTAAATCAAACTATTAAACAACTTCTGAGACATTTACACATAGGAAAATATTCCTTTACAGTCATTACTCTGTCCAAAATTCCATAGATTTTTCTTGGCTACTTTCATCATACATTCCACACCCTTAGAAAAATATTCACTTTACTATGCATTACACTTGCTTTTTTTGCCTAGATTCATTGTGAAACTTGCCCACATATATCCCAAATATTTGCAAAAATGTTTCCCATTATGTCACCTACAACATGATTGGGACATAAGAGATTGGACAATGGACATCTAATCCTTTCCTCTGAAACCATTTGGACCCATTATCTGAAGAGGAATAAACATTGGTTAACCTATAATGGATACGAGGAACCAAATTCTTAGGACACCTTTGAGTATGACCCCTTCCACATAGATAAATTCATCTTCCAAAATAGAGAACAACTTTTAGTACGGTTAATAGAGTTAAGGGCCAAATTGCCACTTGAATTTGATCCTCGGTTTCCTTATAATCATGATTCGAGAAGAAGAAAGAATAACCTCCTCCTTATTGTACATTGAGGATATATTAAATCATGGACATGCTTCTATCCTTCCCAAATTAAAGGAAATAATGAGAAGCATAATCCTCTCATACTACAACTGGTTATCGTATATTGTTTAGTTTGATTAATCGTGAAACTATAATAGAAGGGGGAAGAACATGAACAAGCCCCCCACATGAACCTCAATCAGAATAAAAAAATGAAGAGGTCAAGCCTTGATACAAAAATAGTTATAAACTCTTAGTCTCCAATTGGAAAACCTAACTTCACATGTCCATCAGGACACAAGTAGAGTTTTCGCGTACTGAAAAGATTAAGGTGACTTATGCATAGAATTCAGTAAACTGAAAAACCATGGGATGGTGAAACATCAAAATATAACCATGTGTACATACCTACCATGCCTTCACATGGCCAAATATTTGACCAAGAGTGGAAATCCATGAAATACGTGCTTGTTAGTCTTAAAGAAAACAACCTTTGACATAATAAGAAATATCAGTTTGAAGAATTGTTTCCTTCTCTCTTTGATTGGGAGATGTTATAAACTCCCTTTCCACCTAGATTTGACTGCCCTAAATTTTATAAATATATGGGCAAAGGTGATCCTCATGATCACATAAAATACTTATTCATTCTTTCCAGGAAGTTTCCTATAGCAATAATTACCTCATTCACTTATTCCCACGAAGTCTTAGAGGCCAGGAACTTGAATAGTTTATCCATTTCCCTAAAGGGTTTTTTTTCACATTCACGAACTTAGATTGAGAAATTTGTTTTCACCACTTTTAATTAAACATGGAAATTGATATCACTATGATATACCTTTATAATGTAAAACAACACATCAATTAAAAATTTGTTGTTTTTCTTACAACAATGGCGAGGGTTAGCTAGTCACTACCCTTCCTCTAGTTCATTAGAAAATACCTTGTCAGTATATTTGTACCTAGACTTACATCCTGAGATATCCTATCACCTGTAAATGCATTATGTAATTACCTTCTAATAAGTTATTGAAAAAGGAAGCCAAATTGTAAAGGTTGTGTTTTCCAAAGGGACCGTAAAGCCCTTCCAAAGAGATAACCATGACTCAAAACCTATTTACAAGACCAAGTTCTTCAACAAAAATAAGAATCTTGTAGGTTACAGAATCACATAGCATTCAAAACATGTCCAAGTGGTCCAAAGCACTGTATCATTTGAAAATGTACAACGAGGATCCACTCAAATCTAAAGTTAATCCCTATGCCCTTTAAGAATACACTCCCCTCATGGAGTCTTTATCATAAATTCATAAAACAACTGTGATCTTGATCAACATGGCCTTCAAATTTCAAGACCACTACACCCTTTGAATCCGAGGATGCCCCTAAACCCATCTTGGTATAAAGACCAAGAACTACTATGAATACCATTACATCAAAGGCCATGCTATAGATCGATGTATGAAAATTGAAAAAAATCATTCAAAAAGACCTCTTGGATTCCCAGGAGATGTCGAGACTAAGTGCACAAGAACCCAAAAAAAATTAATAATGGAATTGGGAATTTATAAAGTCAACCAGTTTCCCATCAACATAAAAAGGTGGAATAAAATTTAGATCGAGGTCAATCCTCACAAGGAAAAAATTCCAATCACATGTTGTTTCCAAAGACAACCAATCCATTTGATTCTCTCATTGGTTATGTCTATCCCACTACTGAGTATATAAATACCATAAAAATAAAATAAAAAGGGTGTACCTATGGAAATCATGACACACTCATCCTATCATTGTAGGACCTCCTTTTCCTACTCCTTGTAAATAGTCATTACGAACTCCTAGAGAAACTAGAGAAGTCAATTACCAAAATCTCCTATCTTGGAGCTTCTTAAGATATCCATTTTGTTCACGATGACTATTCTTTATAAGACCCTTCAGAAAGTTAAGAATTCCCACAGATATTAATGCTCCATGCTCTTCCAAGCCTTGGTTGTGGACACTTCACTATCAGTATGTTGTTATATGCATGAATCTTAAGTAAGAAAAGTATTCACTGGTGACACTATCTCTTTATCCATCTACGTCTTTGATTTTTTCTATTGTGAACTTCTCTTCCACATATTTCATTTTTGTATCCACTTCTGGTTAGGTCACAGGGATCCCTGTTTTGTCTATCTCTTTTCACATTTGTTTTCATTTATCCTAGGACACTAGCACCCACTCTAGACACTAGCACCCAAGCGCTTGTGTCCATTCTAGGTGCTTCTATCATGCTTATTTATTTTTCACATTTTGACATTTGTGGTCATCCTTTTCACTTTTCTTATCCTTATCCATGTTCATAGTCAGCCTTTTGTGTCACTAGTGTCGAAATTCAAACAAGAGACTCATATATATACACAACATACACACTATTATTTTGGCTGGAAATTCTAAGGGACTATCTCATCTACATACTACCACTACTATCATAAGGGACTACATTTTTGGGTTGCATACACTACATAGGAAGGGGAAGTGTTGAATTCCATATCACACATTTGCATCTAAGCTAGCTATATCCCACTATCTTGGCGTCATTGGCACAAGGGAAACCTAAGGACACTATTTCACACACAAGCACATAGAACTACATGGAGTCTGAAATGTAGTATAGTGCTTGGTACTAAGTTCACTCTTCGGGTGACCAATGGGGTCAGTTTGAATTCACATATTACATTTTTATTTCAGATCTAATGTGTTTGTGAGCTTGTGTAGATAGCTAGGGTTTGTTTTGTAGGTTACATGTGACATCAAAACCCTAACAATGAAGTCAGAGTGAAAAAGAAGATATTGGAGCGAAGACCCTCATACCCAGAAAAAGGCAGATCCTGAATATTTACATAGATGCTAGCACCCAGATCAGACACTAGTGCCCAGGCACTCCTGTCCTCCCATGGGTGCTCCTTCTAGCACAGTCCAGAGTCCCAAAACTCTCTGTCAGCCACTGTAGCATCATTTCCAGTCAGATCTAGTAGCTACACAGTCTGACTGTCTCCAGATCACACAAAAATCAGCTAAGTCATCTATCCCTCTCATTTGCTTAGAGTTCTACATTGTTTGAGTACTTAGCATTTGTATATTGTTGTATATCATCATTTGTATATTATTTAGTTATAGAAGTTACTCTGAAATATATATTTAATTTATATTTTTATTAAATCATTTGGTGAACCCCACTCCTATTCGAACCCTTTTCCCTTGGATCCCAAACCCTCATGGCTCAAAAGAGGTACCCATCTCCAAAGCATGATATGACCTATATGCATATGCAACCAGTATTTTCCAATGCCTCTGAAGAAGATGAATTTTGTAATGTCATCTACCATCCCCAATATGACACAAAAACCCTCCAACTACTCCTTGACCACCAAAACTCCCTTCCTGTTGGTTTCCAAAACTCTGATATTTGCATAGTTTCCCCTGACCAAAATTTTACCCAATGTTATCCCTCATTTCCCATAGCCATGCATAACCCTCCATCCTCCCCTCCTTGTACTATTGCAAATGATATTATTAATATAGATTCTATGCATGATGAGGTTCTTGCTTGTAAAAACATGGATGTTAATGACTCTACTTGTGATATTGCAAATGTAAATATGGATAATGATGTTCCTGTTATTAGTCAAGTTGTATGTGAATCTATTTCTCCTGCCATTCTTACTTCTGAAAATGTTTCTAATGATTGCAATGATAGATCTAACACTAGCACTCCTACCACTTCTTTGTATGTTGATGATAATCTTGATGAAATCCTTGCTTGCAAAAATATGACTGATAGTGACTTTGATTCTGATAATGATACTACACATGTTAATAATGATGTTTCTTCAGTTAAAATTGTTGAATGTGAATCTACACCTCCTCTTCCTTCTACTTCTGAAGCTCCTTCCAATGATGGCCATGTTGACACCAATCCTACTCCTAATACACCTCTCATTATGTCTCATGATTCTACACCTAACATCTCTGTAGAGCCTCCACAGTCATCTCTTCCTATCACACCTCCATCCCCTCCTTTGACATCCACTCCCCCTTTTCAGGTTCCTATGATCACTCACAATGGAAAGATTCAACCCCTCAATGTGCCTCTCACTTCCCCCACCATCCCCTCACAAGATATCCTCTCTCTCATGCATGTTGTTGGTTCTTTACAAACCCAAGTTCATACCCTTACCCTCAAGAGTAGAGCTTATTATGCCTCCATTGACAATAATTCCCTTCATGGAAATCCCATTCCTAAGAAGATTCACAATTCCACTTTCCCCAAGGATTTCATCATGCCTACTTTCTCATGTTTTGATGGCACCGGAAATCCTTATTTACATCTAAAACATTATCGTTTAGCCATGGCTTCTTATTCCAATGATCGATTGTTACTCAAATCCTTTCATCATAGCCTTGTTGATCATGTTCTCCAATGGTATACTCATTTTCCTTATGGATCTATTAGTACTTATTATGATATGGAGGATGCTTTTCTTAGACATTTTATTTCTAACAATGGTCCTAAAGTTACATATGAAATGCTTTCCTTCTTTGCATCAAGGAAAGAATGAACCAATTTTAGATTACATTTTACGCTTTAATTCTTGCATGCATCAGTTACTATTTCAGCCTATTGATCTAGAAATATAATTTATATTTTTTCCTGGCTTAATTCCTCCATTAAAATAAAATATCTTATATGATACATGTGAATCATTTACTCTATTGTGATATAAAGTTATTGATTTAGAGCAGGACTTAATTTGGATCATGTTATAACACCACCTTCTACTTCTTCTATTCCTTCCTTACCTACTAAGTCTTCTCCTCCCCCATATATTGACCTTTTTGCACGATCCCAATCTCCACCTCTGCATAAGCATCTTCCTTCCCCACCACCACATCGGCATTCACCTAAGTCTTCTCCATCTCCCACTCGTGAACCATTGCACTTTTCACATAATGCTAAACCACATGATGTCTTGTGTACCTTACTTGATAAGTGGTTAATCCATTTACCTTCCACCCAACATCATCCCCCTCATTGGTTGCAATGCCATTGTGACTTTCCTTTTTACAATTTCCACCACATCAATGGCCACCGTGACAATGAATGTTATGCTCTCCATGATAGACTACAACAATTAGAAGATAAAGGTGTCATTTCTTTCCGCTCTCACTCTCGTGAGTGCTCTCTTGCTCTCCTATTCCACATAGGTGAGCCTCCACCATAGTTAACTTGTCTCATTCACCTCCTCCTAAGGTCATTATTCCATCCACCTCCTAAGGTCATCATCCATCCACCTCCTCAATTGGCCTACCTATAGCCACGTCATCTCATCCTCCACACATCACTAGTGCATCTCATTGGCTTCCTAAGTAGCGCACTTCCACACTTCATACTATCACACCCCCATCATTGGAAACATTTCATCTGATTTCCAATTTGGCACCTATACTCACACTGTACTATTGATCCACATGATCATATTGTGCATAGAAAACCTCTCCACCTTTGGTAGATGATATTCATTTCCACCTCATTTCTCGATGACACACTCTTGTGCTATGGTTCACACTTAATTTTTGAGAGCATAATTCATTCATGAACCTCCCATTATAAATTGCATGCTATGTGCTTCATAACATATATTTTCTAGCATCAATGAACCTCACATGTGACAAACCCTATTTCTTGATGATGCACTCTTGTTCTATGGTTCACACTTGACTGTTGAGGGCATACTTCATTCATGAACCTCACATTACACACTTCACGCTTTGTGCTTCATGACATATCTTTTCTAACTACAACACAAACCCATTTCCCGATGACACACTCTTGTTCTATGGTTCATTCTTGACTGTTGAGGGGGAATTTATAAATGAACCTCATTCTCACACTGGGGGGAAATCACTCTTCCCCCCCCTTCATCTAAATCACATACCATTGTGCACATTAGTTTACATTTCCTTATTATACAAGTCACCATGCACTATTAGTTCATTCTTTTATCTTATATCATGTTACCATTTACATACCACATTGCATCACATACATACATTTTTATTTATCATATCTTATACTTTTAACTCTTTTTCATTTACACATCTTATTCACTCTATTATTTAGGAATCCTTTCCACATCATCAAAAATTTCAATAATCAACCATTCCAAAAAATGCATATAGAATCCAACAAACTAAACAATCAATACCAATGTAAAAATCATAATCATCACATCATATACACACACAACATGCACACCACAACCAATATCAATACAACAACATGTATATATATATATATCTCATCAAAATCATAGTTACAATATACAATCACTGGGGGGAAAGCCCCCATGCATCAATACATCATATACAATACATCATCTATCATCCTCACTATCACTATCTACAATTGCGGGAGCTCTCAAACTCGAAGCTTCACCACTAACTCTACGTCATTGATCTTGGCCTCTATATCTCTCAAGCTGGCTCCGTAATAAAGAACCCTCCACCATCTACTCTGCATACCATCCATGTAGCTCCACATATCGTGTAAATATATCCTACAGTAGGCTTCCTCCTCCTACATCCTCCCTCTCTCACTCTTATCTCTGCATGAGCCTCATCATGCTCACTCAACAAAATTGTACATGTGGTTGCCACTATAGCCACCTACTCAAATAAATGGGCATGCTTGCCCACAATCATGTCTACCCACTCTAGCATCCCTCCTCACACAAGCACATCTGGGGGCACATTCCATGTCAACTTGAATATGGAGGTATCTACGATCAGTGTCCAATAGGCATCGCTTGCATCCATACAAAAAACATTAGTTATTACACATTTTCATATCCATACATTATATCATCAACTATATCAATCAATAATAAATCACACAACAATAAATGATACTTATGCTCCGCTCATGTCATTGTTACATCATCCATCTCAGGGGCAGGTTCCTGACCCTCCACTCCTCCAACTGTCTGGCTCACCTGCCACATCTACCACCACTGGAAATAGCAACACCCATCGATGTGATTCCCACCACTGATTGTATGCCTAATTCCACCCCACATCATCAACCTGTATAGGCCCTATGGCCAGATCTAACTCATCTGGTCTTAGATGCACTAGTTGTGCTCCTGTTGGGCTTGGCTTTGACCCTAGTCGTATTGTGGCCCTAGTAGATTGACACCATATATATGGCTCTGGCGGCACATCCTGGGCCATACCAAACTATCTAGACACTCACTCACCCTGAAACAATCTCTGTTGTCCCTGGGAATCGATCCTCTAACCACATGGTGTGTTGAATGCACCGCAACTCCACACCATCCTCCACCCATCCTGCCATAGTCTCTATATGGTCTCCATATAATGGCCCCTAGGGCCCATCTGATCTAGCATCAACCTATACATGGTCATAGTACCCATCCTCCTACTATGGGTACCCACCCATCTAGCTAAAAAATCTTAGTCGAGCCCAATCAGCCCGTGGCCCACTAAGTGGCCTCAATATCGTAATATGCTCATATGCCCATACATGTAATAAAGTAGTCACTCTTATGCCACCACCATGATCCTCCTGTGTAAACCTATACACATCCTTGTATAAGTGGGCTAACACATACCATGTCCATGAAAATATGGTATCGTGTTCCTCTATACTGTGATGGATATAATGCATCTGGTACAGAATCCTAACTCCTCTGTCCTCTACAGCCAATGATGAATCTAATACCACTATAATAAATTTCTACAATCACAAAACCCTGATCTCACAATGACATCCAAGCTAATATGTGTCTACCTGTACTCAAGACCCTATAAAATACCATCGTGTCACCCTCATCTGACTCCGAGCATCTAATATGGCCATGATGTGTAATCTCTCTCCCACTATAGGCAACACAATATCCTTGTATACATCCTCTAATGTCACTGTCATCTCACCATAGGAAACTAGAATGTACAAGTATCCTATGCACCATCTCTCACACAAAGTAGTCAATAAAGGCATATTATGGGGTATCTCCCCCAATCTAGTGCAATGTGTTGTAAGCGACACATGGTCTAATATATCCCACTTTGCATCTGACAACCCCAATCCAAGTAATGTACTCAAGTGACGGCCCACCTGAAACTCTCTGGAGTGTATATCTCTTTACACAACACAAAAAAGTAACAAAATCACACTATTAGCACATGTCATACATACTTCAAAATTCAATCATAACAACCTTCAAATTAATCAAAATACAGTCATTTCATGTTACAGTGCCAAAACCCTACCCCTACCCCTGGACACTAGCGCCCAGAAGCAGGTCACTAGCGCCAGGAACTAGGTGCTAGTGTCCCGAAGGATAGAAACGACATGTCCACTTCTGTCCTGGTCAAAAATGCCAAAAACTATAAAAATTCAAATTTTACTAAAATGTTAAAAATAAGCATTTTGAAAAAATTTTCCAAAAACAATCACACATACCAGCTCCTTGGTTGTCTGTGAAGCCACGTCACCACTACTCTCTCAAATCTTGTCAAACTAGCTACTCTAACATGTGGCATCTTCACAGCTCAGAGCTCAAATTTCAAACACTCTCAGTACAAATAAAATTACTATTCACTTTTCCATATTACTATTTATAGTAATTCCAATTTACGATATATTATAGTTACTATTTACTACTATTCTTACAACTAATACAAACGCACATGGTTTTGCTAATATCTTGAGCCATGTTACTCCATTTTTCTCCCCATTTGCGCCATATAGATCATGGTTTCCTCTATCATCATACTATACAATTTTCACCATTCTCATATTCACATCTGGCACATGTACTAAGCAATACATACACATTCTTTTTAATACTACTATCTCTCCTATGTTATCTCTCATATTACAACTTTTTATAGCCTTGCTTTCGGCTCAGTGTTCATTTCTCCATCCTTCACACTTTTGTCGAAAGAGGGGCATACAAGCGGGATCATCCTATAATCCCTTCGAGTATACAACATGATCAATCGACATTCCAAATACATTACTATCACAAATTTTCTTTGATCTTATTCAAACACACTTACAATTATTCTATACGAACAATCAATACTTGCTACTATTTCCAAACTATCCCCCCAAATGACCTAATCTGGGGGCAAAGAAAAACCTCTCCATGAGTAATTTTCTAAATACATCTTATTCAATCAACTACTATCACTCAAATCAATCAATCAATACAATAATCACAGTTACTATCACTCCCAGATGACCTAACTTGGGAGTTGCATTACATTACCATCGCTTCCAAATGACCTAACTTGGAAGTCATCTACACTATTCAAATTCAGAACACCGTTACTATAGGAGTGGGGGAAATGAGACGTCATTACCTTTCCTATACTACTCCTATATGGGTTCTTTAATCGGAACTAATGGAACTAAAATTTAAAGTCTTTATCCATGTCTACATAGTAGGACCTTTTGGGGATGTAGTCGTGAAAGGAGAGAAAAATAGACCTCTCTCCCCAACACTCTTCCTCTGAAAACAGGACGTCAAAATCCTTCAATTATTTACAAATCAGGTTGGGAATTGATCACTCCCTACCCCTCTCTATCACCTTTTGCAAAAATCCAACATCTCCAATGATATTACAACTATTTCTCAAAATGTCTCCTTACGATGGTTGTTACCTCCTCTTACGCTATGTGGATCAAAACGATGATCCATGATTCACCACACTACAATCCTCTACATTCTACATACACTCTGCAATATGGCTTCTCCATACTCTATGCAGGTATGTTCCTTACTTCCTTTACACTACTTGAATTTCATTCAAATAACATAAAGGGGGACAAATGTAGACACAAAATCACACACATATTACTATTTTTCTATGTCATCAGTATGTTGTTATATGCATGAATCTTAAGTAAGAAAATTATTCATTGGTGACACTATCTCTTGTCTATCCATGTTCTTTGATTATTTTCTATTGTGACTCTCTTCCACATTTGTCATTTCTATATCCACTTCTGGTCAGGTCACAGGGATCCCTATCTATCTGTCTTTTCACATTTGTTGTCATTTATCCCATGACACTAGCGACCACTCTGGACACTAGTGCCCAAGCGCTTGTGTCCATTTTGGGTGCTCTTGTCCCGATTATTTATTTTTCACATTTTGACATTTGTGGTCGGCCTTTTCACTTTTCTTATCCTTATCACGTGTTCATAGTCAGCCTTTTGTGTCACTAGTGTTGAAATTCAAACAAGAGATTCATATATATACACAACATACACACTATTATTCTGGCTGGCAATTCTAAGGGACTATCTCATCTTCATACTACCACTACTATCACAAGGGACTGCATTTTTTACGCTACACAGGAAGGGGAAGCGTTGAATTCCATATCACACTTTTGCATCTAAGATAGCTATAGCCCACTATCTTGGTGTCATTGGCATGAGGGAAACCTAAGGACACTATTTCACACACAAATAAAAAGAACTACATGGAGTTTGAAATGTAGTGCAATGCTTGGTACTAAGTTCACTCTTCAAGTGACTTCCGGGGTCATTCCAAATTCACATATTGCATTTTTATTTCATATATTGTATTTTTATTTAGTGCTAATCCCTAACCCCCATCTTCTGGCCATTTTACTTTACTTTCTAACATGTCGCTGTTGACCTTCAGCACCTACTTTCCCAGTATATTTTCATCATCTTTTGCTCATTTTAGCCTTGACTGGGGTGTTGAGTCTAGTAAATGTTGCACCGACTAGTTCCTTAGTCCCAGTCAGGGTGCCTTGATCAATTTTCCCACTTTACCCCCACTTTTTATGGGCACTTTCTAACCATTTATAAATTTCATATTACTTTTGGTCGGCCTTTTTGAGGTTAATTACGAAATTAGAACAAGAGAACCATATAAATATAAAGTTATTAGATCATAATAAGGTACCAAGCACTAGTTACCATTTATCATCCACCTAGAGTTGCATCCAAGGCATTTAGAGCTCATTTACATCCATCTAGCTCCATCACAAGGCACAAGGCTAGTTCATGTGACATCACACAAGCATATGAGGGAAGTTTATTATATTTCATCCAAAATTCTATGGTACATTTTATAGACATAGTTATTGCTCGCTAATTTCACAAGAAGAGCACCTGACAGAAGAGCACTAGTGCATGATTGCACACACTTAGTTATTAAGTCCACCACTTTGGAAACTAAGGATAATCCAATCCCTTCATATTCATTTTTCATTTTTAACATTTGATGTTTGTTTCAGGGTCTTATAGGTCTTCTCCTTCTTCATTGACTCACTAGCAACATCTAGCACAGTTCAAATACATTAGTGTGACAGATAGCAAGAGATTTACATCACCTATGTAACCCTACAAATATGGTTTTTAGACCTCTTGCACAGACTAGGGTGCCTATAACGTAGACTAGGGAATCCATAGGCACCATGATCCTCTCCCAGGTGTCCCAAATGATCGACAAGAACTCAGATTTTGTGTTTATCTGGACCTTGGCATAATCAATTCCTGCTCTTGTTTCTCCAATCACACTCTGTGACATCAACCCAATGAGCTCATAAAATCAAATGAGTTATTTCTAACTCTCTTTACACTCTAGGGTTTTACATTTCCACTTTATTAGTTACACTTTCTTATGGTTTTATATTTATTTAGTTGTTATTTACATAATTTTTGTATTGTTATTTATTGTTGTTCCTAGTTAGATTAACTACCCATATTCCACATTTTTAGTTAATCAATGAGCTTGTGTAGATAGATAGGGTTTGTTTTGCAGGTTATAGGTGACCTCAAAACCCTAAAAATGAAGCCAAAGTGAAAAATCAGACATTAGAGCAAAGACCCTCAGACCCAGAAAATGATAGACCCTAAACATTTGCACAGACTTCAGTGCCCAGATCGGACACTAGCGCCAAAGTGCTCCTGTCCTCCAATGGGTGCTCTTGTCTAGCATAGTTCATAGTCCCAAAACTTTTTGTCAGCCACTGTATCATCCTTTCATTTCATATCCAATAGTTACATAGTTCCTACTGTCCCTAGATCACATAGAAACCCGATAAATCATATATCCCTTATTTGTTTAAAGTTGTACATTATTTGAGTACTTAACATTTATATATTTTTGTATATCATCACTTGTACATAATTTATTACAGTAGTTACTTTGAAATCATATTTAATTCCATTTTTATTAAATCACATGCCATGCAAGTCATGCCCTCAACTTTTCACTAGTATATTAAGCTCTATCATCAAGGACAAATACTTACCATTCTTGGGGACGCACAACCTTTTTCCCATTACAAAGAATTATCCGACCATTACCCCACAACATATTACTGTCCTTTTATAAAGATAGTTACAAATCTTCAATAAGAGACCATCACCCTTGCATCAATCTTAATACACTACACCCACATGAAATTTGTGCCTCCACATCCATATCCCCATGTACTACATGGGAACTAAAAATCATTCCTACCAATTGTGGGGAATATAACCTCCAACATATCCTCCTTGTTTAAAATCTCCCCTATCACCCAAAACACATGGTAGGCCCAAATTTTAACTGTAATGACCTCGAGAACATTGTAGTATCGATAAATTTATCCATGGTGATCTCTAGAAAATGAGAAAATGCATAACACTTATACATCCCAATCCCCTGATGAAATGATGGCTTCTTGCTATCAATCCCCTGAATATTTCATCCCTAATAAGATGGTGTACACTATGGGATACAAAGGATATGTATGTGGCATAAATGAACAAGGTGTGCGGGAACCTCTTCTGACACATGATAAAATGGAAATATATGGAGTCAGTATTTAACCCTATGGATCCCAACCTACAAAAGTTGAGGCCACCTCCTCAGAATGTTAGGAAAACTCTTCATATTATGATAGCAAACCACAATCCCTTTGTATCCTTTACGAGGACCTTTATTCCACTATATTTTTTGGTGACATGACTATTTTAACCATGTCCCTTTCCATTCCTAATTTATACCTTGTACACTCTTCCCTCATTAAGCAGGACCAACAACAACACATACCATTTGATTTATTTCAGAATGACAAAGCCTGTGGAGGATTCATGCGGTTGCGTGATGATATTCCTATTGGGGACCATAAGAAGGGATTCTCTATCAACCTTGATGCATACACATATTTTGGGGAGGAGGCTAAGTTATGTGGTCAAAAAGAGAAAAAAAATATCAAGGGAAAAATATCTTCTAAAAATCCTCGCCACAATAAAATATCCAAGTCCCATAATGAAAACCTCTTTGAGGAACTTACGAACAAACAAATAGAAAAATCAGAAAAGGATATAAAAAGTGATCATCCTATTATTGAAAATATCATTGAGACACCAATAGAGAAAGAACACAATCTTCCCTCTGGTCCTAGACATATGGAGGATGTATCTGAATTACTTGTGAAGGAGGCTATTGATATCAACATCGGTATAGAAGATGAGCCTAAATTTTTCAAACTTGGGGATTCACTTTCAACACATGAACAAAAATATTTTGATATGATCCTTATAGAATTTTTGGATGTATTTGATTGGTCCTATGCAGACATGTCAAGCTTGGATCCTTCTTTAGTTATGCATAACCTTGTTGTGAATGAATCAATGAAGCCAATCAAACAAAAACTACATAAAATACATCCGCATGTGGCTCTTTTGGTCAAAGTGGAGCTAAAAAATTATCAGCAGTGGGATTCATTAGACCTATTGACTATTCAGAATGGATCTCCAATATAGTGCATGTTTAAAAGAAACCTATTGGTACAAGGATTTGCATAGATTTCAAGGACATCAACAAAGCATGTCCTAAAGATGATTTCCTCTTCTAAACATTGACATGATCGTCAAATTATACTGACTGGACATGAAATGCTATCCCTCATGGATGGATTTTTGGGCTATAATGAAATTAAGATTACGGAAGAGGACCAAAATAAGACCACCTTTACTACTCCTCGGGACACCTTTTGCTATCATGTCATGCCTTTTGGTCTCAAGAATGTAGGGCACATATCAAGAGATATGATATCATATTCCATGACATGTTATCATGATATTTATGGAGGATTATGTTGATGATATCTTCATAAAATATAATACTAGAGAAGAGCACCAGGTGATTCTTCATCGTATCTTTGAAGGCTCTAAGATTATACAAGGTGTTTGAATCTGAAGAAGTGTGTCTTTGGAGTATTTTAGGAAAATTATTAGGATTCATTTGTTTCACTGAGAGGAATTGAAGTAGATCCTACTAAATGTCACTATTATCACTAATATGCCTCCTCCTACAGAACCTCAAACAGTTATGCAGTCTTTACAAGGAAAAATTCAGGCCATTATGAAGATTCATCTCACAACTTGCGGAAAAGTGCCACTCCTTCACATGTATCTACTAAAGAAAGATGTTGATTCAACTGGGGACCTGAATTTCCAATCAAGCATTTGAATTTCTTAAACTCAAACAATATTTGGAAAATCCACCTATTCTCATACCTACCAATCCAGGGTGAACCTTTGATGTTATATATATCTACTACTCAATTTTCTATTGGTGCACTCTTGGCACAGTACAATGCCCAACATAAGAAAATATGGTTCTATTACCTTATCCACACCTTAATTATCATACGAGAGTTGAACTATTAATAGATTGAAAAAGCATTGCTTGGTTGTGTCTTCACTTTCAAAAATCTATTCCATTACCTTTTAAACAACCATACCAAATTAATATCTAAAGTTGACCCTCTCAACATATCTTTTTCAAAACCTGAACTTACAGGAAGAATGGCTAATTGGATTATTTTACTGAGTGAATTTGACATTGAGTATGTCAATAAAAAAAATCTCAAAGGACAAAGTATTGTTGATCAACTGGTTGAAGCACCACTTACTAGGAAATGGAACCCTTAAGTCTGGATCTGTCTAAATGCTTCCATTTTATATATTGAAAGATATCATCAACCTGTGAAGGTATATTTTGATGGGTCATTCACATTCAATGGATCAGGAGCAGGAGTAGTTCTCATTACTCCCATAGGAGATATCATTCCACAAGCATTTCAGACTTGGTACTTCCCATGTACAAACAACATTGCTGAATATGAATCTCTCATTATAGGTCAACCTAAAGTCACTATCAAATGGAACATCAAACAATTTGAGGTTATGGTGACTCCAAACTTATCATCAAACAAGTGAATGATGAATACAAGGTCAAAGATGAAAAGTTTTATCCCATATGAAACATGGTGGACATCCTAAAATAGATACTTTGTTCAAATTTCCTTTGAAAAAGTTGACCACATCACACAACCGATCGAGTAGATGTGATGGCTACAATCAGGATCCTTACTATGCTTATTCCGCCCAAGAAAACTAAATATTTTCATTCCTTTGTGGAGATCATCTAATGAGTGCCAACCTATGACATGTCAGAATCATGTTTTACATGTGAAGTTGTTGGTCCCATTTTCACCCTGGTATACATGATATTTATAACTATCTATACAAGATGCACGTTTCCCCCAAACATTTCCCACTACTAAAAGTGAAGCTTATTCGTTGTATATCCCACTATACCCTCCTTGGGAGGCATCCTCTATCATTGAGGCTATGATGGGAATATGCTACATTGTCCTTAATGTAATAATATATCAATCCAAACCTATTAAAGAAGTGTATGGAGGCAATATGGAGTTCACAAACAAGTGACATAATCTTACTAAGAAACTTTTACAGATTGGGTTATTATTGGCCTAATATGGAAGTAGATTGTTTGCAACTTCATGTCAAAAAGTATGAACTATGTCAAAAATATGGTAATTTGATACATGCATCTATCTTAGTCATTGTATTCTATCACAAACACCTTGGTCGTTTTAGCAAATGGGAATGATCTCATAAGGAATCTTACCTCCAACCTCCTCAAATGGCCATAAACACATTATCATCTGCCATTGGGTACTTCACCAAATAGTTGGAGTTGTTCCTCTCACCTATGTAATTGGTGCGTCATATTTCTAAGTTCATCATGAATCATCGCATATTGTCGTTACAAAATCCCTTTTACCATTATCATAGATAATGGAAAATCATTCAAGAACAAATAAGTGAAGGCATCTATGTCAGTGCCAACACTCCAAAATTGGTCCAAAAGTGGTAGGTGGTATACTTATTCACTTCGTGTGTATTATTTTCCACATCATTAGGTGAGTCATCTCACTTAGGTGAGATCACAGGTCCATAGGTGTCATCTTAGGGTTCATTGATGAGATTCCCTTACGCAGTCAATGTGTCAATGCATTAGTGTGTCATATGCGTCATTAGGAGTTACACTTCCCTATTCTGGGAATGTAACTCCCCCTCTCTACTTGGAGGAGTTGTCATGATTGCAACACTGGGGGTTACTCAACACCTCCTATATGTACACGTCTTTTGATCTATGAGATAGAGGAGAGTTTTATGGCTTAACTAGGTTCTGCCCACTGTTTCAGAATCTTTGCATGCACATTCGGTTGATGAAAGCTCCTCCCAAGATCTCTTCACACTCGTTCACAGGTCCGTTGATGTGCACTTTTCATCCCTTGTGATCCTCGCTTGTGGGTTTTAAACCCTCTTTCATGGTATCAGAGTGGATCTTGGATCACGTGCACACCTTCGACATTTCTGTGTAGTTGTTTTCTGGCTTCTGGCGTGACTATCCAGATCTCGCAGTGCTTTACTTACATAATGGAAATTCTGATCGTGCTCTACTTGCACTAATTTAGTGCTTCATACCTCCGTGTGGGTTATTCATGGTTTGGTTTAAGGTGTTCGTGGCTTCGTGCTTTGTTTGGAGTTTTTGATAGTCTTCGACCACTTGGCATCTTGCTTGCACAGCAAAACGTTTCTTATGCACTATTCATATCGGTTGCGACCCTTGCATGGTCTGTGTCTTCGTGCTTATCTTGCTGCCTCAGACTTGCTCCCTCCATCTCTGGCTCACCATTTTGTGGTTTGGTATCTCTGCCATTGGTTGGGTGTATCGGTTTGGATGTTTTCTTTTGCTGGTTGTTTCTACATTGAATTTTAGCAGTCCAACATTGGGAGTTCCCTAATTGTTTCCCATGGTCCTGTTCATGTGACATCTTTAGTTTAGTGGTGATATTTGAAGCTTCATCTTAGTGAGGAATTCTACTTTTTTGAGTGGTTCCTAGCATGTGGCAGTTGAGGTTGCTATCAAACTTTGTCAAAAAAAAGGAGATGACGCTGTCTATCAACGTAGCACATTCAGCTTGCATTAGGGAATTTGTTCCTTTTTTTCCACTCTGCTATTTTTTTTGGTCCCTGGCATTGGAATCCAACCTACCTCTAGCAACATTTATTCCTTTGCTCCACATTCAAACACGGTGGCACTGTGGACTCCTACAACCACCGGTTCGCAACTCCACCTGACAACTGGTTGCTTTTGTAGTGTCCATTCAAAAATGTGTTGAAAAATTTTTTTTTTTGCATGGTCATACGTTGGAACATGAGGTCTTTTTTGGAGCTCCCATTCGGCCGTTCAACGCTCCCATAACAGCTCAACACTTCTGCTCAACTGCTCGTGCCCCCACTGTTTCTAGCTGCTCCCTCACGTGGCTGTAACACCTCCCAGTGCAGCCTGCATACCTCCAACGACGTTTCCATTTCCATGGAGCACCGGTAGGCGGTTTCCCAGCATGTGGGCTCGCAGCCAGCTCTTCCAAGTGTGGGCCCCTCCTTTCCACCTTTTAATTTTTTTTTAAGGTGTAAAAAATAAAAACATTATTCAGTTTGGCATTGTAATTTTTGGCATTTAAATTATTTTTTGGCACTTATTGGCTTGTATTACTCATCCTTCCTTCGAGCATCGAAGATGGAGGGTGAGGTCCGGGGTTGGCAGGAGGCTAATCCCCCCCTCGCAGTCAAAACAAACCCTTGCTAAAATTTGATGCCATTTCCAACGAGTAGTCACACGATACCCTTTGCACCCATTTTGAGAACTTTTTTAATGTGTTTGCAGCATCTAGTGTATTTTTCCATCAGTTGCGGGAATCGTTTTAATGCTATAACTTTTGATTCGCTGCTCGTTTTTGAGCACTTCCTTGGTCAAAGTTGCATGATTTTTCACACACTACGTGATGGCATTACCAATTTTGTAAACGCACTACTTTTATAAAGTGCCGCATTCTGGGGGGGTTGCTTGTACTCTTGGGCCTACACACGCAGATGCATTATCGGCCGAGTCCGACGTCTTGCACCTGTGCATCTTGCATCTTGCATTTTTTCATCATGGAGAGTGCTCTTTCCAGACGTGAGTGTCATAGGATCACCTTACAGCCTCCGCCACTTCTCACCGGGAGAGAGACCTATTCAGCCTGGCGTGCTTCCATGGAACGTTACTTCACCCATGAGGGTCTTTTACCCTTCTTGCTTGGGCCAGTTCCTGCACCCGCTGATCATTGTCATCTAGAGGACTTCCTTAACACTTGTGACCATGTCTTTGGTCACATGATGATGCATGTCTCTCGTTCTCTTTGGTTTCACGTGGCAAACTCAGATCCACCTCACCGTGTCTGGAGCATTCTTCAGTCCTTCTATGGAGACCCTTCACATACTGCCGCCATTGTTGCTGCTGCTGATTCAGTTGTCTCCTCCATTTCTTCGTGTGATGATAGTTCCACTGACACAGGCTCGCTTGGTTCTACTTTTGATGACGAGGATTGTGCATCTAGTTCTGATGTCGAGAGTACTACAGAGGACTCTTCTCCTCTTTCTCTCACTATTCCAGACAGTGTTGTCACCCCCCACATCTCATCAGATATCGAGCAGTCCCCTTCTCAGTCTCATACAGTCATCACACCCGCCTCCTTTCCACTTCTAGTGTGCGAGGCCCTTTCCACTCCTCTACCTTCATTGGATGACTCATACCTATCTGACATCGCTCTTCTATTTGTTGAGCCCCCTCATTGGGACGAGTATCTGCCTGACCTTAGTCATCTTTTCACAGAGTCTACTTGTGATGATCTACAGGTTCCTCATCCATCTACAGGTGTTTCAGAGGAGTTCATCATCTCTGTTGTTGGGAGTGCCCCTTCTGGGAATCATGTCACTTCCACATTTCCAGAGACCTTCATTGATCCACCCTCAGTTGTGGATCCCTTTTCTATTGTGGAGGATGTTTTGTTCCCTTCACATCACTTGGACATCCTTTCTGTGGGTGTTCCTCTTCACTCTGACAGTTCTACGCACGTGGCATTACCTTCGGTTCCTTGGCACTCACTCGCTAGACCTATGTCACACTTTCAGTGCACCAGACTCAGAGTCCTTCGCGTTGCTACCTTTAGTTTTTTGTGTGGAGTGGGCAGACTTCCATCACGTCATTTATGTCCTTCCTAAGGGTAGGCACACAATTCGTTATGGGTGGCTCTTCTTCAGTCTAGAGGCAGAGGATCTCGTCATCGACATTATTCTGGGAGACTTCCTAGAGCTGCAGAGTTCAGATCCATCCATGGCATCTTCTACATTCCTCTCATCTCCCTCTTCTTCTCTCTTCTTCTTCTTTCCGAGAGATTACCTCTTTGTACATGGGTACCTTTTCAGCTTCGTCTATGAGCAGGGACCCATATTTGGCATCTTTCTTAGATTAGAGAGTGTTTTGTTCTCTTGTGGTGGATGTTTTTCCCACTGGGTTTTCCTTCACTGCTTGGGACTTCTTCTTGTACATGGGTACCTCATCAGGCTTTGTGCCGGGACCCATTTCTCATTTCTGACTTGCCACCTCATCCTAAGTTATGATGAAGGGGGGGTGTTGGTGTAGGTGGTATATTTATTCACTTATTTAGTGTGAGTCATCTCACTTAGGTGAGATCGTAGTCATCTCATTTAGGTGGTCATTATGGATTCCTTAGGTGTCGTCTTAGTTATGTCAGATTCTCTTACAGAATCTGTCAGTGTGTAAGTATACATCATTGGGAGTTACACTTCCTATTTGGGAAAGTAACTCCTCTTCTCCATTACTGGAGGTCATGATTCTTAGCACTGGGGGTTACACAACACCCCTATATGTACACACCTTTTGATCTATGAGACAGAGGATGGGCCTTTTATGAGCCTTTTTCCCTTCAATGCATGCACAATACTTTGCGATGCACATTCGGTTGATGCTACGCCTCCTCCGCGAGATCTCTTCATGCTACCGTTCACACTGTTGATGTCACATCATCCCTCATGATCCTCGCTTAACACCTATGAGAGATTTGGAAGCCCTCTTTCGACCAATATAGGATGGGTAGAAGGTGAACATCCATGTTGCATGCAAAATATTAGTATCTGTGATCATCACTAAGAAAAGGTGTGAATGCAAATGTGTGGATGGTATAGATGAATGACATACAAGAGATCTAACTAGAATGTGTAATAAAGCAACTATATATTATAAATACAAGCAAGAGTAAAAGAAACCAAGATATGCAATATGTTGTGAATGGATGAAATGGAATAAACTTCCCTCATATGTAGTGTGATGCAGATGAACCAACCTTATGCCTTGTGATGGAGCTAGATGGATGCAAATGGAGCCTTTGATGGATACAACCTTAGGTGATGATAGTAGTGGTCATTTTTTGGTCCCTCATTATCGTCAAAAAACTTTATATTTACATGGTTCTCTTGTTCTAATTTCGTAATTAACCCCGAGATTATAAAAGGATGACCACAACTTGAAAATGAAATGTGGTCTTGGCTTAAGGAAATATGTTTAACACCTAAAGGCAGGAAAAAGGAAAATTGAGGGCTAGAAAGTGCCCAAAAAGTGGCAGGAAAGTGGGAAAAGGATAGGGCACCCCCATGGTGCCTTGTCGGTGCCCCAGTACTAGTCTGGGTGCCCTAGTCAAATGCAAAATAGCATGAAACGACATAAATAGTCTGGGCATGCATGTATAGGAGGTCGGAAGTGACGACATAAATCAAAGTAAAATGGTCAAAAGATGGTGGTTAATTACTACTTTCTTCACTCAAAAACCATATGAATAGTATTATAAGACTAAGACATAAATAGTGTCTAAAGTGTATGATTTTACAACTACATGGACCACTATTCAGATTAGTTAAGGAATGCAGAGAATATTCCCCCCTAGTCAGTTTTCAAATTTATCCTCTCCAACCCTATCACCATCATGTGAACATGCTTAAGGGTAGTTTGTTACATTTCATGCTTTGAGAAATCTAATTTTATTTTCCACTTGATAATATATTTGGGCAGCACAAATATTGATGAGAATAAAATAAATTAATGGATTTAACCCTTTGAGTGTATTAGACTACCTGATCACTGGGGCAATCTCTCATCGATGTGAATCTGTCATTTTGATACATCTCTCGGAATAATGCAAATATTAATGTAGGAATATCCTCTCATGAGTGAATTGTCGTAATTTATACCTTCTCGTGTCAACTGCTTTAGAAAATATATGTAGATTAAATGTGATATAAATTTTCATAAGCTACTTTAAGGGAATTCACTTTTTAAATGCAATCTTATTGGTATGTGAATTACAATCCAATAGACACCCTTACAAGCATAAATCCTTCATAAAAATTTTAGTGAATCATGCTTCCTATATGATGGAATCATTTGAATCAGGGGTTAATTTTTCTGGGCTATTAACTAAAATTTTGAAAGGCTCATTCATTTTAACTAGTCCTGATGAACATTTCATCAAGATGGTATTGCGGGTGCTGGGTGCCAGAGAATAATCACCTAAATGTTCCTCCCAAAATGTAATCCAACTATCCCTAATACATAGGCTTGCCAACATGTCCCCCACATTCTCTATTTCATAGGTCCTACTATTTCATCTTCTTCACCCACATGATCACATCCATACTAAACAATTAAAAAATATCTAGCTTCAATATTAATCACCTGATGATTCAAACTGGGAAGCTGTACGGTGTGTGCAATCCAAATTTTCTTGAACTTCTCCCAAATTTCTTGAATTTTTTTGGTGAAACAATTTATCGTTAGGAAAAATTGTGAGATTTCACCAATGCTCTAGGACTAGGTCCCTTTGCCTTAATGGAGAAGATACATTTATTGAAATCAAGGAAATTAATACAATCTAAACTAATTTTTAGGGTGGTCCAAACATCGAGGATCACATAGGAATGCTTCCATAAACTTGTGGAAATTGCTTATATGGAATACAAGGGAATAAAAATTCTTAGTGAGGGATCCATATGATGAGGAAAATATGATGAGAATTTTAATCAAAAAATAACATAGCTGAGTTCATTGCATTAAAACTAGACTATTTCACTTGTATCAAATATAAGAAACCACTCACATAGAATGAGGAATAATCCACAAGAAACAAAAAGTGTTATTGCATCATGTTACACAATTTACAATTCTTATGGAGTATAAGTTGAGATAGAGATAGAACAACAATAAACAAGAAATATAGTAAATGAAGGAGCTTGTTTCTCAAAAGATAATGAGAATTAGTAAACATAGCACCAACCATCCCTAAGGGTTTAAGAAGGGTTTAAGTGAAACCAGGGTGCACGCGTGGGAGGTAGAACAAGGGTTTAAAGGACTTAGCCATATTTGGCATCATGGAGTCACTTGAGGAAAAATGTGAGGACCCGACTAGGCATGATAAGTGGATAAGGTGCCAGCCTGGAACCTTGGAGGCCAAGAAAAGGATATTCCATGTAGGGAATATTCCTAGAGGCATCATTACAGTTAGTGGAAGGTTTTGCAAAGAGGATAAGCATTCACCTATGGAGGACCACATTGACACTTGGCACACGATCTGCTCATGAGAGAAGTCATGGTGGTGGACGTTGATCCTATTTAAAGGAGTTCTTGGGACATAAAAAAAATGGGGGAGAAGGTAGTGTGAAGGTGCTAGAAGGTACATGAGTGCTGAGAGAAGGAGGGTAATGAGGTGCTACAGAAATGTTAGGTAATGCTAAGGGTTTGGAGCTCATGATGCTAGGGTTTAGAGTTCTTGATGCTAGAGGGTTGTAAAGGATATCATTAAGCATATGTATGGGTGTTGGGGTCTATAACAAGGGTTATAATGGGGAAAGCATAGTTAGGATCTCTGATCAGATTAGTTTGTAGGGGTTGGATCTCTGTCATTTGATGTATATGGTCTGAGATGACCCTTTTGAATGTAGTGTGGCTACTAGAAACTCTTTTAAATCAATATACATGGATCTATTATGTACATCTTGTTTATGGGTGTAAACCCTCATGTTATTTGGCTTTTCATGACTCAGATCTGGTTCCTTGTGCTTCATACAATGTTTATTTACCTTTTGTGATGCATTGATGTGTAGATCTGTTAGTTATATCTTTTGCCTTTTAAGTAGATGCATGTACTTCTGTTTCTACAAATAATCCTCCATTAATGGCAGAAATCTCTTGCAAAGCTCACATAAAGGAGGGGCTCAGCACCCGCGCATGCCTCGGGTGAGTGCCCAATGTATGTTGGGTGATAGTTCACGTGCTTGGGGTTAGAAAGAGGTATTGAGGGTAAAATAATGACTACATCTTGGTTCCATTGTCGGGACCTCTTTTGAAGCTATTGTGAGAGAAATGTGTAATGATGGAGTGCTTGACCTTGGATAATATCTAAGCATGGCTCAAAAGTAAAGAGGATGAGTTTGCTCAAATATTTAACACTGGACCTGAGTTTGATGCATGTAAATGGGTAGAGGATCACCTGTATCATGAGTTATATGAGACATTTTCTGTTGTTTTCCCAGTAGAGTTGTATGAATGGCTATCAACATATGCATCAAGGTCAAGTTGGTACTATAAACCTTGTGTTTGGACCCAAGAGGAATATCAATGGTTGCATGATGCTGATCTGACATTGAACCGTGTCGTTGATCTCTGATGGAGTAGAGTGTTGACTAGTTATACCTTGGAATACACTATTTCTATGTATTCTTTCCCAGAGATTGTTGAGTTTGAGTTCTTGAGGGAGCCTAGAGGATCATTCTTGCATGTTATTCCACTAGCTATCAAGATCCTGGTCATTACTTTGAGTTTGGAAGCCTTTCCCATGGTTGGCTAAACTCTTGCTAGGTGCGGGGCATGGAAGCTGGTGTGGTAGAGGATGGCGGACCTTATGGTGGAAATGGAGAGAGAGGAGAGGTGGCTCAAGTATAATGAAGCTTGGGAGAGGGAGTTGGCAAGACAACATGAAGCTATAGGAGTGATGGATTTATGGAGGTAGACATTGTGGGAAGGATTTGAGGTTCACGTGGAGGACGTGGAACCTGAGCAGTCTGAGCTACCCCATCTTGGAAAGTGTGGAAGAGAAACCCCCTCAGATTCTCTGGAGAGAGCTCATCATATGAAGAAAGGAGAAGAGCCGTAGGCACACATCTTAACCCACATGGTGACCAAACCCTTGTGCTTAGTTTTCCAGTTCCTGAGATAAGTTTTGATAATCCAGTTGGTATCGGTATTGGTAGTCGAGTGACACCTAGGAGGTATAATTTTTCATTTGGTACATCTATGGCTACACAGTCATTTCCTATGTTTGGGGGTATTTTTTCTGGCACAACATTTGGGCAAGGTGTGGGATCACAAGGTTTGAGTATCACATCTGGGAGTGCATGAAAAACACATCTGGGAGTGGTTTGGTATCACAGACTATCGGTGCATAGTTTAGCATGATGGTTGGATTACAAGGTGCACCTGTGTTAGGCCCCTTACCTACGATAGGAGGAGGATCTGGTGGATCTGGAGGAGTTGGCACTAGTGGATCTAGTGGGTCTGGTGGTGGAGGCAACACCAGAGGGAATCAAGGTCCTGGATCTGGTGGACAAGGTCCACAACACCATCAATAGGTGTTTTATGAGATGTCACTCCACTTACCTGATTACAAGGGCATTGAGGATGCCACAGAACATGTACACAAGTGTGAGTTACTATGGCATGTGAAGGGAATCACTGCCCCAGAGTGGAAAAAAGTCAGTTTGCAACCACGTTGCAAGGACGTGTGCATAGTTGGTAGAAGAAGTATGACCCACACTAGAAAGTGGTGGATTACATTGTGCTGCATAATGCCTTTTTGGCAGAGTTCCACATACCTGAGTTTGAATAGAAAAGCATCATCGTGTTGAAGGAGATTCAACAAGGAATGGCAGAGAGTGTGTGGGAGTATGACACATGTTTCAAGACTCTCCTATATAAGTTATCTTATGACATTCACCCTTTGCAACATGCTCAGTGGTTCATCAGAGGACTGATCACACCATTCAGGAGGGCACTTTCACAGAATAATTTCACAGATCCATGTGAGGCCTTGGAGGCTTCCTTGTGTGCTGAGGTAGTAGGAAGCATTGATACAGGAGTTAGTCCATTCCTAGAAGCCCAAATTGTTGCAATGGAAAAGCAGCTGGAGAAATTGTCTGTGAACTCAGCTCATGAGACTCACAGTGGGTTATGGTGTATGGATTGTGAGGTAAAAGGGCATACGAAGGAAATTTTCCTCAGAGATTGGTACATGTGCATGATGGTAGACTGTGAGATTTTCCATGGAGATCATGATGCAAGTAGGTGTCCGTTGCTGCAATGCGCGATCCATAAGAATGTGTCTTGCTATTGCAAAATTTACACCTCTACTACTCATGACACCAAGGATTGTAGATTGATTGACCAAATACATGATGCCATTGATACTGGTGTGCACCAGACTAGCATTTGCAAGTAGCTCCAAGGATGATGGTCATCATTATGAAGGGTGCGTGGATGGAGGAGGTTGAGGTAGAGGCTTTCAAGGAGGATTTAGAGGTCATGGAAATCATGGGGGTGGAAGGAGTGAATTCCCTCATGGAACCTGTTATAACTGTGGATCTACAAAACATTACAAGTGTGAGTGTCCCGATTTGTTGCAGTGCTCTTGGTGTGGGAAAAAGCACAAGTATGAGGAATGTGTGGAATTATTTAAACACATGATCTAGAAGCAATGGAAGTATAAGGGCGTTGGCATGGTGAATGTAAAGTGTGTTGATCAATAGTGGATGCCAAGGGTGGCACGTGAGTCAAATTTATAACCTGTACTGATGACGATGCGAGCTGAGGATGTGCACGCCAGGGAGATACCAAAGCAAAGACCACTAATTACAAGAGAAGAAGTGGTACATGGGAAGTATCTAGACCCTACCATCAGAAGGAAGTCTATCAAGAGACCATGGATGTAATTGAAGTCTTCAAGGAGAAATTAGTGTCTAAAAGGAGAAATCAGGAAGTTGGAGTAGAAGAAAAGTGTTGAGGTCCCTCAAAAGATATAGATGATGTTCAGGAGAAGTATGTAAGATGTTGAGACCAAGAGAATATCATCCCTCTATTAGGAGAATGGTTGAGAGATAAAGTACCAAGCACTGGAGGAGAGCGTGAGAGGTAGGTTTTGCATGCTAATCTACCTCCTCACAACCTTGACTATGATAAGGAGATTACCTTGAATGCAGTTGTTGATGGATGGCTCCTAAGTAATATTCTAATTGACATGGTCGCGGTAGTTAATGTACTCACCTTGGATGCATGGAATCAAATGGGAAGGCCCCCATTACAACCATCTTCAAATGTGTTGTATATGGCTAATAAGACAAAGGAAATGCCCATTGGTGTTTTAAAGGATGTTGTTATCACTATCCAAGGGGAAAATTCACTGGAGACTTTGAAGTCTTGGTGCTTGCTGAGGTGGAAAACTTTCCAGCGTTACTTGGGCACCCCTGGTGCTATAAGAACAATGTTGACTTACGTTTCAATAAGGGGTATATAAGTTTTGAGAACAAGGAGAAATGTGTTATCATTCCTTTGATGGATGGAAAGTCAATGCCCTATACTGAGCCCTTGGGAGAAGAAGACCTAGACAGAATCTATGTGCACAATATCAGGGACCCTGAGGTTGTGTAACCAACAAAAGAAGTGCATTATTCAGTGGGAAGATGCTCAATCTATAAGTGATACAACTAGTGTGGCATGTGACAATTGGGTGCATGGGACATATGAGTTAGTTGGAAGGTAGTTAAGAGGCTCTGTGATGAGAGTAACAAAGGCATGCTCAGTCAGGCACCTGGGAGGAAAATAGTTGCCAAGTTACACTGGGGGAGCCAACCCTGATGTTTTCCTGTGAGCAATGGAGACCCAATGGAGATGTGAGATTGAAAGGAGAAGTATGCTTAGCTATAATTTTCTTGGGACCTGCAACATGTTGGTGGGTGACCCATTGTGATAACCTTCTAGAGTGGTGCGAGGTGAGAATCACATTCTTTGTTAGGTTTCTTTGAAGCAATGCACCTACTGCTATACAAGATTATCATGGGAAGGAACCCACCTCGTTTCACATCCAGGCATGTGAGAAGGCCTGGATGGAAGGTGCATGGAAGCCTTGCCTCCATCTGTATGGGTGAATAAGCTTTACTCCACCTTACAAGGTTACGTGCACACATGGTACATTCACTCAGAGTTGCACCATCAGACAGAAACTGGCAGGAGTTGATGGCTGATCTCCTTCAAGATTTCGAGTATCAGAGTACTAAACCATTGGTGAATGAGGCACTACAGGTTGTTAAGCACCTAACTATGGGAGATAGTGCCATGGTGGAGGAAAAAGTACTGGAGTTTTTGGGTGAACCTAGCTTGGAAGCGTGCTTTGATGAGGAAGAATCAGAGGAGGTACAACTTGAGCATGCATGCATGGAAAAGGAGAAAGGAAAATTGGTCTATGTGATAGATGGTGAAGAGGTGGAAAACTTAGATGTTAACCATACTATCAGTACATGTGAGGTTATGGATAGTGTTGATGAGCAAGCATGCCTACCATGAACCCCTGAAAACTAAGAAGGTTAACATTGGTTCAGAGGCGGAACCTAAGGAAGCTACTATTGGAGATTACTGGACAGAAAGGGAGGTTTCAAAGATTATTGATCTGTTGTGTGAATTTCAGGATTTGTTTCCATGTGGGTACCATGAGCTTAAAGGAGTTCACCACTCCTTGGGAGAAATGAAGATCAAGTTAAAGGAAGGTGCATGCCCAATTCAGAAGAGACCTTATCGTATGAATCTGAATTTGTGCGTCAAAGTCAAGGAGGAGATTGACAAGATGATCACATTAGGCATCATTGAGGTTGTTGAGGAATCAGAGTGGATAAGTCCAATGGTCATCAACATTAAGAAGGATGGGAGGATAAGGATTTGCATTGATTACAGGGATTTGAATGCGGTGTGTGTCATTGATCCTTTTCCAACCCCCTTCACTGAAGAGATCCTGGAAGGAGTAGCCGGGTGTGAGATCTATTCTTTCACAGATGGATTCTCAGGATATCATCATGTTAGAATTGCAAAGGAGGACCAAGAAAATACAACCTTCACCACTGAATGGGGAATTTTTTCCTATACGGTCATGCCTTTTGGACTGAAGAATGTGCCTGTTGTGTTTTTGCGCATTGTGGTTCACACATTTTAGGACTTCATCCATAAATTTCTACAAGTCTACCTGGATGACTGGACAATATATGGATTAGTGAGGGACCATTGTGACAATCTAAGGTTGATGTTTGAGAGATAACGACAGTTGAGTATATCTCTCAACATTAAGAAATGTGTTTTCGCTACTCCATTTGGCACCCTGTTGGGACATATCATATGTAAAGAAGGCTTGTTGGTGGATCCTGCCAAAGTTGTCATTATTGTGGGATTGGGGGAGCCTACCAGCCAGAGTGTGGTGCATGGATTCCTTGGGCATATGGGGTATTACCAGAAATTTATTAAGGGGTATGCCAAGATTTTGCCACGCCGTTGGAGGAGTTGCTGAAGCACAAAAGTACATTTCATTGGGGAGAGGCACAACAGATGGAATTTGACACATTGAAGAATAGGCTTATCACCATGCCCATATTACGCTTTCCCTCTTGGGATAAGCCATTCCATGTACATGTTGATGCTTCAGGGATGGTGATTGGAGCAATCTTAGCACAACCTAGAGAGGGAATTGTTGACCATCCCTTGTGTTTTTCTAGTAGGAAGCTAACCCCAGTAGAACAAAATTATACTACCATGGAGTGTGAGGCATTATCGATGATTTACATGCTACAAACATTTAGGTAGTATTTGCTAGCAACACTCTTTATATTCTACATAGACCACATGACATTAAAGTACTTGGTGAACAAGCCCATCTTGCAAGGGTGCATATGCAGGTGGGTCCTATTGTTTCAGGAGTTTGAGTTTATGGTTGTTGTAAAACTAGGTAAGAGTAATTTGGGGCCTGACCATTTATCAAGGATTGAATCAGGAGAGGATGCGTAGAGCATTGAGGATACAATGCTAGATGTACAACTGTTTAGATTGTAGTGTGTGCCCTCTGACTTGGAAGATATTGTTGTGTTTCTCAAAATGGGTGTGGCACCAGAGGGAATGAAGACTTTGGAAAGGAATTCATTAGCCATACATGTGCCACACCCTATATATTAATTAGTAGAGACTTATACAAGCTAGGCCACGATGAGTTTTTGTCGGTGTGTGCTTGAGCATGAGTGCACTGCAATCATGGAAGAGGCTCATGGTGGAATTGTAGGGGGACACTATGCAGGGAATGCAACCTTGTGCAAGATCCTTCTAGCAGGATTTTGGTGGGAAATGGTTTACAAAGATTGTATCGAGTATTGCAAGGCATGTGACCACTACCAGCACCTTGGTAAACCAGGGAAAAGAGATGAAATTCCATTAAGACCAATTGTCAGTGCAGAGCCATTTGAGAAATGGGAAATTGACTTCGTAGGCCCTATTTCTCTAGCCGCGCGAAGGATAGGTTCGCACTATATCATTACATGCACATATTACCTTACAAGGTGGGTAGAAGTAGCACCTACAAGGGATTACACAGTGGCAACAACAACTAGGTTCTTGTGGGAAAATATAATCAACAGGTATGGATGCCCACTGAGCTTAACAAGTGATAGGGGTACTCATTTCTTAAATGAGACAGTTAGAATTTTATTGGCAGAATTCATGGTGGCCCATCACAAGACTACCCCTTATCACCCACAAGCTAATGGGACTACTGAGGCATTTAACAAAATTTTGAATCACACGTTGACCAAGATTTGTGATGTGGGAAGAAAGGATTGGGATGACAAAGTTTCTATTGTGTTATGGTCATATTGGACTACTTATAAGAGACTGAACAAGGCCACACCTTTTCAATTGGTGTTTGGCGTGGAAGCTATGTTACCTATTGAATTCATGTTACCATCACTGTGTGTAACATGCACAGGAGGGTTAGATGATGAATAATCACTTGAGGAGAGGATTGACAAGTTGATGTAGTTGGATGAATGGTGGGCTATTGCTCACTAGAGTCAGAAAATAGAAAAATCTAGGCAGAAGGCATGACATGATAGACACATCAAGAACAAGTAGTTTGAGGTTGGGTAGATGGTTCTCTTGTATGATTCCAAGTTTTATGCCATCCTGGGAAATTCAAATTCCATTAGATGGGCTCATACATTGTATCCTATATACTTGATTCAAGGCACTTTCCAATTACAAGTGCTGGATGGAACATGATTTCCAGGCCATTTTAATGGGAGTAGGCTGAAGCCCTACTATAAATAAGTCTTCTTTGTGTTTGTAAATAAGGTAGTATTTCCAGTTAGCCTAGGATTTTCTTTAATGTAGTTTCCTTTCTTTGTGTTTCCCTTTCTTGTTGTTTTTCTGGTTGGTGTTGTTTTGTTGTGTGCACATTTGTGCGTGCTGTAGCCACTTATTATTTTTAAAAATTTTCTATGCGCAGAGGACCCGCACATCCATTTTTGTGTGGGGTGGAGTGATGTGACAAGTGCTGGAAGCTATGGTTGTTGATGGCCCAGGTTGAAAAATAAAAAACACATGGATTGGAAGATCACGCGTAGAAGAGGTGAACATGAGGGAAGGATGGTGTCAAAAGGCTTTATAGAAACCACGTACAAGAATGAAAAGCACAGGAACAACATGAGGTAGGTGATGTCAAGAACCAGGATTAGGACACAAAGGAAGAATGCCTTCGGCGCTGTAAGTGCACGTGTAAGGATCTGTGGTCAGTAAGGGTTTTTGCGCGCCTGGAAGGTTGCAAAAAAATTTCATGTAGGATTGAGTAAGAAGGAAAAGTGTTGAAGGTTGGCATTGGAAAAATCTACCTTTATTGCGAAAGTACAGTTGGTAGGTGGCATGGAATTTATTGCAGAGAAAAGAAAAAGTTATAAAATAGAAGATCGGGGGTGCGTTATTCTTTACCTGCGTGTTTTAAGTTATCAAAGAGCTCTCACAAACTAGGGCATCCTTACGAAGAAGGTTTGAGAAGATTTGCGTGCATAAATAGTTTGATCAGCAAACTAGAGTGGAAAGGAGTACATGATCATAAGCATAGAATGTTGTGTGGAAGGATCCTGCGAGTGTAATGTCATATTTTGGAAAAAGGGTTTTATAGGTTAGGGTTAGATAGCTAGGGCATGGGATTTGGAGGAATTTTCCCAAAGGAGTGGAGATGCAAAGTTGAGCACAGCTAGGACCAAAAAAGAGGAAGAATTTTTAAGGACCCAATGAAGGAATGGAACCAAGGAAAGTAGAAAAGGTTTCACCAAAGAAGGGATAAGGGAAAAGGAAAACAAGTCATTTCTACCAGTTTCAATGAAGAATGGTACATGCAAAATGTAGTACCCAGACAATGGCATATTACTTGGTAAGGAATGGGTGTGTATTCATTTTTACCCATCTACCAACTTCTAACACCATGCGCTTTGAACTATCGTGAATATTCATGTAAAAGCACAACATGAGCTATCATATCCTTATACCCAAGCATTTAATAACAAGAGAAACATCATGGCATGAAATACAAAGAACATATCTACCATAAAATATAAGGAAATAACACTAGGGTTTGCACCCCTGAACCAGATATTCAAAAGAGCCATATATTTATATTGATCATAGTCTCAGCAACCACATTACATTCAAAAGGGTCGTATCAGACCAAATGTATCAAGACAGGGATCTAACCCATATATCAGAGGTCCTAGCTATGCTTTCTTTATTACAAAATTTTTTAAGACCCATCCCTTAGACATGATAACATTCCTACAGTCCTCTAATGAGAACCCCAACTCCTAGGGCCTCCTAATATTTTCTGCAGAGCTTCACTTTCCCATACTATATGTCTTATGTCTTCTTCATGCCTTCATGTCTCTTCTATTTTCTTCTACCAAGCATCTCTTCTTATAGGATCAACACCCACCACCATGGCTTTCTTTAGGAGTAGATCAGATGCCAAGTGTCAATGTGGTCCTCCAATGGTGCATGCTTATTCTTCTGAGCTCTCCACTTTCTATAATGATGTCTTCCTAGGAATATTCCATGCATGGAATATTCTTTCCTTGACCACCAAGTCTCCAGGCTGGCACCTTATCCACTCGGCATGCCTAGTCGGGTCACGTTTTTCCTCAAGTGCCTCTAGAATGTTGAATATGGCTAAGTCCTTAGACCCTGTGTATTGCCTTGCATGCACCCTGGTTTCTCCTAAACCCTTCTTAAACCCTTGTCCTGTGTGCTTCTCCCCACACCCTTCTTCCTATTTTTCCCATGTGCTCATGCGCCCTTTGGTACTTAGCCAATATTTTCAGGGCCCAACATCACCCCACACTAAGCTTGTTTCTCCATCCTTGGAAACATACTACTCCTTTAAAGAATAAAGAATGGTGGAACCCAGACAAATTGAATGAAGAAGTAAAGAATGGAAGAATGAAGAATAGAAGAAATGAAAGAATCAAAGATCTTGCTATACTGCTGCAAGAGGAGTGGGAACTCCTTCCTTATTGTCACCTCAATCTTTTCCCAGGCATCCACTTCACCCTGTGCCTACTGAAGTAGGTCACCCACTAGAGTGACTGCCTCCTCAAAACTTAGTTCATCACCCTTAGCATTCAACGTATCTACAATCCCTTCTAGCTGCTTGCTAAGGTCATCCAGCACGTCCATTATGCAGGTGATCTGGGGATACAGTTCCTTAAGCTGATTTTTAATCAATCCTCGTAAGGTTTTGATTGCTTCCATCTTCTTTTCTACCTTGGCTAGGATCTTATCCTGCTCTGACCTATTTCCTTTATTCTTCTCTTGGTATTCCTTCAGACCCACCTCATGTGTAGCAACTAGTATACTTGCTACCCTGTCTCTGTCAGTGCAGTTATCATACATGGCCTCAGCCATCCATGCGATGGTCTGTACAGTGGAAAGGAGCTTGGAATATCATGTCACTGTCTCCCCAATCTTCTACTTCTCTTCCTCCTTTGGCCTGCCAATGCCTCTTCTGCTGATTCTAGAGTGAGTGACCACCTCTCCATGGTAAGGATGTGGGTTAAGTCTTCCAAGCATTGCAAGGTTGACTCATATTTCTACTCAGGTGGTGCTAGGTCTGGGTGTTTCAAAGTGATGGCATCCATGATCATTTCAATCTTCTTGTACACCTCACACACCTTCACCTTCTCCTCCCTTAGTTCATGCCTTAACTGTGCACTGATCAACTCTTCCTGCTTTAGATCCTTTCTCTTCTCAATGAGTTCCTCCTCCTTCTTCTCCAGTTCTTCCTCTAGGAACCTTACCCTATCATTCCTTCTGAAGAGTCTCACCTCAACCTCAACTGATACCTTGTTGAGGGCATTGCAGACTTTCTCATCAGATAACTGTTGAGCATTTATCAGGGGGTTCACTCCCTTGGTCTTTGGTATCTTCATCAGTTCCCCCTTGGCTGACCTCAAACTCAGGCTCATCAACATGGGACTCAAAATCCCAAGATAACATCTTCCTTGTTCATGGGTATGTGCCTTCTTCTTTGAATGAAGACCATGCAAGGAGTTGGTCTGTAGGCATGGTACTTTGGAAGTGTGCACACAGTACCTTACTTGGATCATTGATATAACTCATTCCCTACTCCTGTGCCACTACCACACTCTTTCCTCCTATGTGCACACTACCTTTGGAAAGCTTACCACTAAGCTGGGATCTCCACCCATGCTCCCATACTCTTTTCCTACACTTTCCTCCTCTATCTCCTTGAGCATTTCATCAGCACTGTGCTCCACCTCCTACTCCACCAAATCCTTTATTATGCCCACTACTTCTCTTTCTGTGGCCTCTTCTATCTACTCCTTGGTGAGGCTTGGGGTCCTTTGATCCTTTGTATTCACTTCCTCACTCTCCCCTTTTCCTTGAGTGCCTTCCTCTTCCCCATCCTTTTCTTCATTTCCCTCATCCTCAGAGTCATGCACATCATACACAGGATGGTCTTGAGCCTCTTCATGCTCATCATCATCTCTCTCACCTCTGTAGGCCTCCAGGCTCTCCATTCCTTCTGAGTCCACCTTCTCTGCTACCTTCTACTTCTTCCTAACTGGTGATTCCAGTATAGGAGACTCTTCCTTCTCTTCTTCTTCAGCAGGTGACTCCTTCCTTGGTGATTCTTCTTGTGCAGGAGGCTCTTCTTGCTCTGGCACCTCTTCCTCAGGTGATTTTTCCTTTTCCTTAATGGGGGACTTCTTCCTCCATGCATATGTGCTTGGCTTCACGCCTGACTCCTGTGCACCCACAGATTGTGTTGTTTGCACACTTGGTGCCTTCTTCTCTGGTGCCTCTTCTCTTTCCCTCTTCCTTGGTGTGACCTTCTTCCTCCTGGTGGGGTCTTCTGGGATGGAGACATCATTCTCCAAGTAGGCACCCTTCTCATACTTGGGCCTGATGTGTAGGTATACCCTCATTGTGGTCCTTCCAGCAATTGGCAGTGTCACTAGTTTTATCATGTGCACCTCATGGGAGACATACTTCTCCACATAAGCATGCTTCTTGGGGTATACTAGCTTCCTTTGTAGCTCATGGTGGTCTTGGTCCACCTCGCTGAGGTTGAACCTTAGTCTTTTGGCCTCCTTGAAGTGATTGACCCCTGCTTGGAAATATTGTGCAGTGAAAGAGAAAGGTAGTTTACACCATGGGCTCTTAGTCCCATATGTCAATGTGAACCTACCAATGCAAAAATGTTGGTATACAAAAAACTCGGCTTCCCCTTGTACTAGCATTGCTAATTGTTCAGGTATCCTCTATTCAGCCCCTGAAATGCATCACACATCTTCTTGTACCATTTCTCTAGGTGTGCCTTGTGGGTGGCTGTCATGGTGTCACAAGTGTATTTTTCAAATCTCTTTGTGGGGGAAGGATCTTCATCTAGATATTCCCATACAAACTTCTCTGGCCCATCGGGCACTCCAATTTCTGAGAAGATGATGGTGAGGAGGACATTTCCAAACATGATCTTCTCTCCTTCATGTGTGACACTGATGATTTCTTCTGCAATGAAGGCGGAAAGGTTATAGATGGTTCCTTTAAAAATTTTTGGCACACATTCAACCAAGCCTTGTTTATCTGTGTCCACCTCTCTTTCCATTCAACTTGGATACCAAAGTGTGTGGCCATCCTCATCACTGGGTCAGAGATATCTGAGATATCAAAGTAGCGTGAGCCCTTCTTATAACCATAAGCCTAGATTGTCTCCTTAATGGCTTCCTTATCCTCCAAGTCATCATCTAGTGGCTCCCCTTCATAGACAAGGCTGGTAAACTTAGAGATTAGTTGAGGGGTTATGCACATCCTTCAGCCTATGAAGTAGAAGTGGTCCTCATGCATGTGTGACATCAACCATTGGTACAGTCACTCAGGTTTTCCAAAGTAGGGAAACTCATAAAGTTTCAGAAACCCAGCCTTCTCCAATTTTACCTTCACTTCATCATCATAGATTGGCATCCCTTCTGGTGTCCTTTTGTCTATCAGGTGAACCAGTTCTAATGCCATCTCCTTCTCTGTGGTGCTTGTGTGATGGTTGTAATCACTCACTACCATCTTCCTTACATGGGATACCCATTCTTTTCTGAGCAACATGCCATCTGGGTATTGCATCTCTGCATACCACTCCTCATTGAAACTGGTGGAAACAACATGTTTCCCTTTTCCCTTTCCCTTCTTTGGTGAAATGGTTGCCTTCTTTGGTGCCATCTTCTTGTCAGGTTACTAAAAACAAATATTCCTTTCTCCTCTTCCTTTCTCTTCTCAAATTTTTGGTTTACCTTCATGAAAAATCCCTTTACTCCCATGCCTTATCTGCAAAACCCTAACCTAGACAATTCTTCCATAAGACGGAGTACTCTACTGAAACCTTCATCCCTATGCCCATGTACTTTTCCACTCTGGTTCACAAATCACACTAGTCACGCACTCAGATTTTCACAATTTTTCCTTCACACAAATCTTCTTTGTGGATGCCCTAGTTCACAAGAGCTCTTCGATATTGTAAATGCAAGGTAATAAATAATGTGCCCGACCTTCTACTTATAGCTTTTTTTCTCTCTCCCACAATAAATGTTATGCCACCTACCAATGTACTTTTGTAATAAAGGTGGATTTTCCCACTAAATCCAACCTTAAGTGATCTTACCCCCATGCCCAATCCTATGTGAAAAATCCTTACAACCTTCTGGTGTGCAAAAATCCTTACTGACCGAAGATCCTCACGCATGTGCTTGCAATGCCGAAGGCACTTCTTCTGTCCTTAACCTAATTTTTTCCCTCACCTACCTCATGTTGTTCCTGTGCTTCTCATCCTTTGTACGTGGTCTTTGTAAAGCTATCCTGACACCAAAATTCCTTATGTCCACCTTTTCTACAAGTGATCTTCCACACTACACACTTTTCATCCTTCAATCTAGGCCATCAAAACACAACTTCTACTACCAGCTTCCATTTTAATTTTCATTACTCCACCCCACACAAAAACATGTGTGTGGTCCTCTGTGCATACACAACATTTTGAAAATAATAAGTGGCTACCGGTGCACAAGGCACATAAAAAAACAACACAAATAGAGAAACAAACAATGAGAAAGGGAAACACAAGAAAGGAAATCCTAGGCTAAATGGAAATACTCCCTTATTTATAAACACAAGGAAGACTTATTTATAGTAGGGCTTCAACCTACTCCCATTGAAATGGCCTGGTAACCTGTGTTCCATCCAGCTCTTGTAACTGGCAGGCACCTGAATAAGGGATGTATGAGATGATACATGGCCCTAACCAATGGAATTTTAGTTTCCCAGGATGGCACATAAATTTGGAATCATAAACAAAACCATCTGCCCAACCTCAATTGTTTGTTTTTAATATGTGATCATGCCATGCTTTTTGTCATGCCTTTTCAGTCTTCTAACTCCATCCAACAAGTGATCACCTTTTGTCTAACTGCATTAACTTCTCCATGCACTCTTGAATTTCTTGTTCATCAGCTAACCCTCCTGCATGTGCAATACACAGTGATGGTAGCATAAATTTAACTGGTAAAATAACCTCATGCCAAACACCAATTGAAATGGTGTGGCCTTGTTCAATCTCTTGTAGGTTGTCCTGTATGCCCATAGAATGACTGATACCTTGTCATCCCAATCTTGTCTTCCCACATCACAAATTTTAGTCATTGTGTGACTTATTATCTTGTTAAATGCCTCAATAGTTCCATTAGCTTGTGGGTGATATGGGGTAGTCTTATGATGGGCCACCATAAACTCTATCAACAAAATACTGACTTGTTTCATTCAAAAAATGTGTACCCCTATCACTAGTCAAGCTTAAAGGACATCCATACCTACTGATTATGTTCTCCCATAAGAATCTAGCATTGTTGTTGTGTAATCCCTTGTAGGCACTGCCTCCACCCACCTTGTTAAGTAATCAGTGCAAGTGATGATATAGCATGAACCAGTCCTTCACGTGGCAGGTGAAATTGGTCCTACAAAATCAATGGCCCATTTTTCAAATGGTTTTGCACTGGCTATAGGTCTCAAGGGCATCTCATCTCTTTTTCCTGGCTTGCCAAGGCACTGGAAATGGTCACAGGCCTTGCAAAATTCAATGCAATCCTGGTAGATACTTTCCCACCAAATCCCTGTGAGTAGAATCTTCCACGCTGTGGCATTTCCTACATAGTGCCCTCTTGCAATCCCACCATGTGCTTCTTCCATGATTGCAAATGTGCTCATGTTCTAACATGCATCGGTGCAGAACCTCATCATGGACCTAACTTGTATAAGTCTCCACTAATTAGCATGTAGGGCATGACACGTATAGCTAACTATTTCCTTTCCAAATTTTTCATTCCTTCTGGTGCCACACCCATTTTGAGAAACACAACAATATCTTCTAAGTCAGAGGGTGTGTGCCACAACCTAAATAGTTGTGCATCTGGCATATCATCCTCAATGCTCTGCATGTGTCCTCCTCTAAGTCAATTCTTGACAAATGATTTGGCCCTGTGTTACTCTTTCCTGGTTTCACAACAATTGTAAACTCAAACTCCTGAAACAAAAAAACCCACCAACATATACATCCTTGCAAAATGGGCTTGTTCACCAAGTACTTCAATGCCATGTGATTTGTGTAAAATATGAAGGGTGTTGCCAGCAGATACTACCTGAACTTATGCAGTGTGTAGATCATTGATAGTGCTTCGTGCTCAGTAGTGGTGTAGTTTTTCTCTACTGGTGTTAACTTCCTACTAGCAAAACAAAGGGGGTGATCAACAATTCCTTCTCCAGGTTGTGCTAGAACTAATCCAATTGACATCCCTGAAGCATCAACATGCATGTGGAAAGGTTTATCCCAAGAAGGAAAATGTAATATGGGTGCAGTGACAAGTCTTATCCTTTAAAGTGTCAAACACCTTCTGGTGTGCCTCTCCCTAGTGAAATGCACTCTTGTGTTTTAGTAACTTCTCCAATGGCATGGTGATCTTGGCATACCCCTTGATAAAATTCTGGTAGTACCCTGTATGCCCAAGGAATCCATGCACTGTGCTCTGACTGGTAGGCTCCCCCAATCCCACAATAATGACAACTTTGGTGGGATCCACCAACAAACCTTCCTTACATATAATATGCCCCAACAGGGTCCCAAATGGAGTAGAAAAAACACATTTCTTAATGTTGAGGGATATCCTCAACTACCGACATCTTTCAAACATCAACCTCAAATTTTCACAATGGTCTTTCACTAGTCCATACATTGTCCAGTCATCAAGGTAGACTTGAAGAAACTTATGGATAAAATCCTAAAATGCCTGGACCACTATGCGTAAAAACACAACAGGCACATTCTTCAGTCCAAAAGGGCATGACCGTATAGGAAAAAATTCCCCATTCAGTGGTGAAATTTGTCTTTTCTTGGTCTTCTTTAGCAATTCTAACTTGATGGTATCCTGAGAATCCATCTGTGAAGGAATAGATTTCATGCCCAGCCACTCCTTCCAGGATCTCCTCAGTAAAAGGGGTTGGAAAAGGATCAATTACACATACCACATTTAAGTCCCTGTAGTCAACACAGATCCTTATCCTTCCATCCTTTTTAATACTGATGACCATGGGGCTTACCCATTCTGATTCCTCCATAGCTTCAATGATGCCTGAAGTGATCATTTTGTCTATCTCCTCCTTGACTTTGACGTGAAGATTCAGATTCATTCGATAAGGCCTCTTCTGAATCAGGGCACACACCCTCCTTTAACTTGATTTTCATTTCTCCCAAGGAGTGGTGAATGCTTTAAGCTCATGGTATCTATGTGGAAATAAGTCTTGAAACTGGTGTAATAGATCAATGATCTTCAGAAACCTCCTTCTCTGACCAATAGTCTCCAATAGTGGCCTCCTTAGGTTCCATTTCTGAACCAATGTTAACCTTCTTTGTTTTGAGGGGTTCATGGTAGGTGTGTGCTTTCTCATCAGCACTATCAATAACTTCATGCGTACCTTCAGTATGGTTAACATCCAAACTCTCCATCTCTTCGCCATCTATCACATAGACCATCTTTCCCTTTTCTTTCTCCATGCATGTGTGCTCAAGCTGCATCTCTTCTGACTCTTCCTCATCAAAGTGTGGTTCCAAGCCAGGTTCACCCAATAACTCCAGTATTCTATCTTCTACCATGGCACTATCTCCCATCGTTAGGTGCTTAACAACCTACAATGCCCTATCCACTGATGGTTTAGTACTCTGATACTTGAAATCTTGAAGGAGGTCAGCCATCAACTCCTGCCAATTTCCTGTCTGATGGTGCATCTCTGAGTGAATATACCATGTGTGCACACAACCTTGTAAGGTGGAATACAACTTATGCACCCATAAAGAAGGTGGCAAGGCCTCTGTGCCTTCCATCCATGCTTTCTCACATGCTTGGATGTGAAATGAGGTGGGTTCCTTCCCATGGTAGTCTTGTATTGCAGTGGGTGCATTACTTTGGGAAAACCTAACAGAGAACATGATTCTTACCTCATGCCACTCTAGAAGGCTATCATGATGTGTCACCCACCAATGCATTGTGGTCCCAAGAAAGTTATAGCTGAGCATCCCTCTTCTTTTGATCTCATTTTTCCACTGAGCCTCCATTTCTTGTAAGAAATCATCAGGGTTGGCTCCTCCAGAGTAACTTGGTAACTTCTTCCCTCCCAGGTGCTTGACTGAGTGTGCCTTTGTTACCCTTGTCACAGAGCCTCTTAACTATCACCCAATTAACTCATAAGTCATGTGCACCCAATTTCACATGCCACACTAGTTGTATCACTCATGGACTGAGCATCTTCAAACTGAATAACTCCCTCTGTAGGGTGAATCACCTCAGGGTCCCTGATAGAGTGCACATAGATCCTGTCAATAACTTCTTCTCCCAAGGGCTCAGTATAGGGTGCTGATTTTCCATCGGTTAAGGGGATGATGACCCACTCTTCCTTGTTCTCAAAGCTTATGTATCCCTTATTGAACCTTAGGTCAACATTGTTCTTATAACACCAGGGGGGCACCCAAGTAATGCTGGAAAGTTGTCTACCTCGGCTAGTGCCAAGACTTTGAAATCCCCAGTGAACTTTTCCCCTTGGATAGTGATAACAACATCCTTCAAGACACCAATGGGCATTTCCTTTGTCTTGTTAGCCATATACAACACATTCAAAGATGGCTGTAATGGGGGCCTTCCCATTTGATGCCATGCATCTAGAGTGAGAACATTGACTTCCATGCACGTGTCAATCAAAATATTGCTCAGAAGCCACCCATCTACAACAACATTCAAGGTAATCTCCTTATCATAATCAAGGTTGTGGGGAGGAAGGTTGGCATGCAGAACCTTCCTCTCGTGCCCTCCTCAGTGCATGGTACCTTCTCCCGTAACCACTCTCCTAGCAAGGGGATGATATTCTCTTGCCTCAACATCTTGCATACTTCTCTAACCTCATCCAGATCCTTCTGTGGAGCCTCAACATTCTTCCTTTTCTCTAACTGTCTTGACTACTCTTTCAGGCACTGGATCTCTCCTTGTAGGGTTTGAATCACATCCATGGTTTCTTGATACACTTCTTTCTGATGAGTAGGGTCTGGATACTTTCCATGCACCACCTCTTCTCTAATAACCAGTGGTCTTTGCCTTGGTACTTCCCTAGCGTGCGCAGCCTCAGCTTGCGTCGTAACTAGTACAGGCTCTAGTTCTGACTCACGTGCCACCCTTGGCATCCATTGTGAATCGGCCTTCCTCATGCTTACCATCCTGGTGCCTTTTCTTTTTGGTGTTGATGGCTCATATGTTCAAATAGCTCTGGGCACTCCTCATACTTATGCTTCTTTCCACACCAATAGAATTGTAGAAAATTATGGCATTCATGCTTATAGTGCTCCTGTAGATCCACAGTTGTAACAGGTTCCATGTGGGAACTCACTTCTTCCTCCTCCATGGTTACCATGACCATGAAATCCTCCTCAGAAGCCCCTTCCATGTGCTCCTCTATCCATGTGCCCTTCATAGTGATGACCATCATCCTTGGAATTATTTGTGAGGCTGGTCTGGCACACACCAATATCAATGGCATCATGTATCTGGTCAATCAATCTACAATCCTTGGTGTCATGAGTAGTAGAGGTGTAAATCTTGCAATAACAAGACACATTCTTATGGATCGTGTGCTGCAGTAGTGGGCATCTACTTGCATCATGATCTCCATGGAAAATTTCACAGTCCACCATCATGGCACGTACCGATCTCCTAGGGAAACTATCCTTTATATGCCCCTCTACCTCACAATCCATGCACCATAGACCACTGCGAGTCTCATGCACTGAGTTCGTAGATAGCTTCTCCAGTTGCTTCACCATTGCAAAATCTAAGCCTCAAGGAAGGGGCTAACACTAGTATCCATGCTTCCAATAGCCTCAGTGTGTAGGGAAGCCTCCAAGGCCTCACGCGGGTCTGTGAAAGTCTTGTGTGAAAGTGCTCTCCTAAATGGTGTTATCAATCCTCCAAAAAACCACTGAGCATGCTGAGAGGGGTGAATATCATAGGATATTTTGATAAGAGAGTTTTAAAATGTGCATCATACTCCACACACTCTCTACCATACCTTGTTGAATCTCCTTCAGTGTTGATGCTCTTCTGTTCAAACTCAGGGATATGAAATTCAGCCAAGAAGGCATTCCGCGACATGGTGTAATCTACCACTGTCTGATGGGGGTCATACTTCTGGTACCAACTATGTGTGTGTCCTTGCAATGTTGTTGCAAACTGACTTTCCTTCCACTCTGGGGTAGTGATCCCCTTTGTGTGCCATAGTAGTTCACACTTGTGTACATGCTCTGCAACATCCTCAACACCTTTGTAGTCTGGTAGGTGCAAAGACATTTCAAAAAATACTTGCTGAGGTGGTTGAGGCCCTTGTCCACCTGATCCAGAACCTTGATTTCCTCTGGTGTTACTCTACCACCAGATCCACTAGATCCATCAGGTCTTGTCCCTCCTGACCCACCAGATCCTCTAGATCCACCTAGGTCCACCAGGTCCTCCAGCTCCTATACCACTAGATCCTCCTCCTGTAGCCAGTAATGGGCCTGAAGTGGTCGCACCTAGTGTCCCCAATGTCCCACTGAACTATGTGCCAATAGTTTGTGATATTGCACCACTACCAGATGTGTGTCCCGTGCCACTTCTAGATGTGATACCCAAACTTTGTGTACTCACACTTTTCCCAAACATCATTCCAGACAATATTCCTCCAAACATAGGAAATGATTGTGCAGCCATAGATGTACCAAATGAGAAATTATATCTCCTAGGTGTAGATCGGTCACTCCCACCAATACCAACTGGGTTAGCAATACTTATCTCTTGATTTGGAAGACTAAGCACCAGGGGTTGGTCACCAGGTGGATTCAGATGCATGCTGATGACTCTCCTTTCTCCAAGTGATGAAATCTCATCAGAAGCTGAAGGGGTCTCTCTCTCTCCCATGCTTGCCAAGATGGGGTAGCACAGACTGCTCAGGCTCCACATCCTCTGTGTGAACCTCAATTCCTTCCCACAATGTCTACCTCCATAAATCCATCACTCCTACAACCTCACATTGTCTAGCCAACTCCCTTTCATGAGCTTCACTATACTTGAGTCATCTCTCCTCTCTTTCATTTTCATCCACAATGTCTGCCATCTTCCTCCACCCTATATTACTCACCCAATGCTCAGAGAAGCTTAGCCAGCCATAGGAAATGCTTCCAAACTTAGTGTAATGATCAAGATTTATATGGCTAAAGGGATAACACACAAAAATGATCCTCTAGGTTCCCTTAAGAACTCAAACTTAGAAACCTATGGACAAGAATACGTAGAAATAGTGTATTCTAGGGTATAACTGGTCAACACTCTCTTCCACCAATGATCAACAACATGTGTCCAAGTCAGATCAACATCCTGCAGCCTCTGATATTCATCTTGGGTCCAAATGTGAGATCTATAGTACCAGCTTGATCTAGATGCATATGTTGAAATCCATTCATACAACTCTACTGGAAAACAACAAAAGAAGGTCTCATACAACTCATGATACAGGTGTTCTTCTACCCATTTGTGTGCATCAAACTCAGGTCCAGTACTAAATCTCTGAGAAAACTCATCCTCCATGCTCTTAAACCATGCTTCGACACTGTCCAAGGTCAAGCACTCTGTCATCATGCATCATTCTCACAACAACTTTGAAAAGAGGTCCCGACAATGGAACCAAGATGTAGTCATTTTTACCCATCTACTAACTTCTAACCCCATGCACACCGGCCTATCACCCAGTGGGCACTGGGTGCTCACCCGAGGCACACGCGGGTGCCGAGCCCCTCCTTTATGTGAGCATTGTGAGAAGATCTTGCCATTGTTAGAGGATTAGTTGCAGAGAAGTGAATATTCATGTAAAATCACAACATGAGCTATCATATCCTTATACCCAAGCATTTAATAACAAGAGAAACATCATGGCATGAAATACAAAGAACAGATCTGCCATAAAATATAAGGAAATAACACTAGGGTTTGCACCCCTGAACCAGATATTCAGAACAGAGCCATATATTTATATTGATCATAGTCTCAGTAACCACATTACATTCAAAAGGGTCGTATCAGACCAAATGTATCAAGACAGGGATCTAACCCATATATCAGAGGTCCTAGCTATGCTTTCTTTATTACAAAATTTTACAGACCCATCCCTTAGACATGATAACATTCCTATAGTCCTCTAATGAGAACCCCAACTCCTAGGGCCTCCTAATATTTTCTGTAGAGCTTCACTCTTCCCATACTATATGTCTTGGTGTCTCTCTTCATGCCTTCATGTGTGTCTTTTCTTCTACCCGAGCATCTCTTCTTATAGGATCAACACCCACCGCCATGCCTTTCTTCAGGAGTAGATCAGATGCCAAGTGTCAATGTGGTCCTCCAATGGTGCATGCTTATTCTATTCCGAGCTCTCCACTTTCTGTAATGATGTCTTCCTAGGAATATTCCATGCATGGAATATTCTTTCCTTGACCACCAAGTCTCCAGGCTGGCACCTTATCCACTCGGCATGCCTAGTCGGGTCACGTTTTTCCTCAAGTGCCTCCAGAATGCTGAATATGGCTAAGTCCTTAGACCCTGTGTATAGAGCCCAACAAGGTGTCTCATATCAAAAAGATATCCTTAAGTGATTACAACCATCAAACGAGCACCACAGAAAATGAGATGACACTAGAGTTGTTCACTCTACAAAAGAGGACACTGGATGGAATGCCTATCTATGATGACGAAGTGAAGGTTAAAATGGAGAAGGTTGGGTTGTTACAACTCTACGAGTTTCCCTATTTTGGAAATCCTGAGTGACTATACCAATGGTTGATATCACGTGTGCATGAAGACCATTTCTATTTTGCACATTAGAGGATGTCCATAACCCCCCAACTGATTTCGAAGTTCACCGGCCTTATCTGCAAAGGAGAATCATTAGACGGTGATTTGTAAGACCAAGAAGCCATTAAGAAGACCGTTGAATCTTATGAATACAAGATGGGTTCACACTACTTAAACATTTATGTAATCACTGAATTTGTGATGAGGATGGCTGCACGATTGGTCACAAAGCTGAATGGGAAAGAGATATGGACACAGATCAACAAGGCCTAGTTGAATGTATGTCATAAGATCTCAAAGGGGACCATATATAACCTCTTAGATTTTATTGTGGATGAGGTTATAAATGCCACACACAATGGAGTTTGGTAATGTCCTCCTCACCATTGTCTTTTTAGAGATTAGAGTGCCTGATGGGTTGGATAAGCTTGTTTGGGAATACCCATAAGAGAATCCCTCCCCCGACAAGAGGTTTAAAAATTTTACTTGTGACACCATGACAACTGTCTCATAAGGCATGCCTAGAAAATTTTTATAAGTGGATGTGCAACGCATTCAGAGATGAATGGAGAATACCTAAGTAGTTGCCTTCGTTAGTACAAGGAGAGGCTGAGTTTTCCGTATACCAACATTTTTGTATTGACATAGTTAATTTGATATATGGCACCAAGATTCCTTGGTGTAAGTTTCCTTTCTCCTTCATGGCATAGTACTTTCAGGCTATAGTCAATCAATTCAAAGATGAAAACAAACTCAGGTGTGATCTAAGTGTAGTAGATCAAGATAATCATGAGCTACGCGGGAAGTTAATATACCCCAAGAAGTTCACCTATGTGGAGAAATATGTCTCCTATGCACATGCTGAAACCAGTAACATTGCTTATTGTAGGGAGGATAATAACGAGGGTTTATTTTTACCTAAGGCCTAAGCATGAAAAATGTTCTTATGTTGAAGATGATGTCTCAATTCTTGAGGACCCCACCATGAGGAAAAATTTTGTGTCAAGGAAAAGAGAAAGAGAGGAGGATCATGAGAAAAAGGCACCGAGTGTGCAGATAGTACAAATAGTAGGGGTACAAGAGTCAGGCATGGTCACAAGTACTTATGTCTACTGGAATAAGTCTCCATTAGAAAAGAGTCATGCCACAGAAGGAAGAGTCACTGGTAAGAGAAGAGACACCCAAGAGAGAAGAAAAAGAGAAGTCCCATGTATTGGATTCACTAGTAAGGAAGAAGCAAAGAGTGATAAAAGGGTCAGACTCAGGAGAAACATAAATCATGGAGGCCAATAAGGGAAATGAAGATGATGAAGAGCACGATGAGGCTCAGAATCATCATGTGTATGATGTACACGCGTCAGATGAAGAAGGAAATGAAGAGATAGATGAGAACAAGGAAGGAGCTCATGACAAGGGGAGGAGTGAGGAAGTAAACATGAAATATCAGAAGACTCTAACCCCAACCAAGGAGCAGATGGATAACACTATAGAGAGGGAGGTGGCGGGTATCATCCAACAGTTAGTGGAGCAAGAAGTAGAGTGAAGTGCCGAAGAAGTGCTGAAGGAAACTAAAGAGAGTGGAAGTGTAGGAAAGGAGTATGGGAGCATGGGTACATACCCTAGATTAGCAGTAAGCTTCCCAATGACAATGCACACAGGTGAGAAGGGCATACAAAGAAACTACAAGAACATGATATGAATTATATTAATGATCCAAGAAAGGTACTGCATGTGTGCTTCCAAATTACAATATCCTTCCCAAATACCAACTCCTTGCTTGGTCTTATTTTGATGAAGAGGGTGCATACCCACGCACTAGGAAAATGCTATCCTAGGCTTTTGAGTCCCACGTTGATGAACCTAAATTTGAGGTAAAGTGTGATGCATTGATGAAGACATCATATGTCAAAGGAATAAACCCTCTTGTAAATGCCCAACAAATTTTCAGATGAGAAATTTTACAATGTGCTCAACAAAGTATCGGTGGAGGTGGAAGCAAGAATATTCTGTAGAAATGATAGAATAAGGGTCTTGGAGGGGGAGCTTGAGAAAAATAATGAGGAGATCATTGAGAGGGACAAGAAGATAAAACAGAAGGAATTGATTAGTGTGTAGTTAAAGTCATGAACTGAGGGATGAAAAGGTGAAGGTGCGCGAAGTCCACAAGAAGATAGAGGCCATTTCAGATGCCATCATCTTGAAACACCCAGACTTGACCCCACCTGAGCAAAAATACGAGTCAACCTTGCACTGCTTGGAAGACTTGGTCTTTATCCTCACCATGGAAAGGTGATCACTTGCATTAGATTCATCAGAAGATGCAATGGTATGCCAGAAGGAGGAAGAAAAGATAAAGATTGAGGAGATAGTGACTTGGTACTCTGAGATCCTTTCCACAGTAAAGATCGCATAGATGGATATGACCAAATTCGTGTATGAAAATTATGCCAACAGAGACAGGGTAGCAAGCATATTGGTTGCTACACATGAGGTGGATCTGAAAGAATTTTAGGAAAAGAACAAATTTAATAGGGTGAAGTGCATAAGATCCTAGCTAAGGTTGAGAAGAAGTTAGAAGTAATCAAAACCTTGTGAGGTTTGATTAAGAATAGGCTAAAGGAACTATACCCCTAATTCACTCGCAGGATGGATACACTAGGTGATCTTAGCAAGCAGTTGGTAAGCATTGTAGATATGCTGAAAGCTAAGAGCAATGAACTAAGTTTTGATGAAGTAAGCACATTGGTAGGTGACCTAATTTAGTAGGCGCAAGGAGAAGTAGATACTTGGGATAATATTGAGGCATCCATAAAGAATTAATTCCCACTCCTCATGCAGCAATAGCACATTCTTCCATTCTTCCATTCTTTATTTAGATTATTTCAATTCCACTATTCTTTATTCTTTGAAGGAGCAAAATGTTTCTGAGGATGGAGAACATGCATAGTGTGGGGTGATGTTAGACCCTAAATATTAGATAAGTACCAAGAGGTGTGCACATAGATACCGGTAAATAGAAGGGCACTTAGGGAAAAGTGCATAGGAAAAAGTGGTTTAAGAAGGGTTTAAGTGAAACCAGGGCATGCACGGGAGGAAGAGCAAGGGTTTGAATGACTTAGCCATATTTGGCATCATGGAGTCACTTGAGGAAAAATTTGAGGACCTGAATAGGTGTGATAAGTGGATAAGGTGCCATCCTGGAACCTTGGAGGCCAAGAAAAGGATATTCCACGTAGGGAATATTCCTAGAGGCATCATTACAGTTAGTGGAAGGTTTTGCAAAGAGGATAAGCATTCACCTATGGAGGAGCACATTGACACTTGGCACACAATCTGCTCATGAGAGAAGTCATGGTGGTGGACATTAATCCTATTTAAAGGAGTGCTTGGGACAGAAACAAATAGGGGATGGAGAAGGTAGTGTGAATACATTAGAGGGTACGAGAGTGCTAAGAGAAGGAGGGTAATGAGGTGCTGTAGAAATGTTAGGTAATGTTAAGGTTTTAGAGGTCATGATGCTAGGGTTTAGAGTTCTTGATGGTAGATGGTTGTAAAGGATATCATTAAGCATATGTATGGGTGCCGGGGTATGTAACAAGGGTTATAATGGGAAACACATAGTTAGGATCTCTTATCAGATAAGTTTGTATTGGTTGGATCTTTGTCATTTGATGTATATGGTATGAGATGACCCTTTTGAATGTAGTGTGGCTACTAGAAACTCTTTTAAATCAATATACATGGATCTATTCTGTACATCTTGTTTATGGGTGTAAACCCTCATGTTATTTGGCTTGTCATGACTCAGATCTGGTTCCTTATGCTTCATACAATATTTATTTACCTTTTGTGATGCATTGATGTGTAGATCTATTAGTTATATCTTCTACCTTTTAAGTAGATGCATGTACTTCTATTTCTACAAATAATCCTCCATTAATGGTAGAACTCTCTTGCAAAGATCACATAAAGGAGGGGCTCGGTGCCTGCGCGCACCTTGGGTGAGCACCCAATGTATGCTTGGAGATAGGTCGATGTGTTTGGGGTTAAAAATAGGTATTGAGGGTTAAAAAATGACTACATATCTTTGAAATGGCATTGCTTGTGCTACACCACATCAAAGAGAGGAAAATGTAGACACCTAAATCTAACTACATAATTTTAATACTAAAATTACACTATTTATCCTCTTTCCCGTATTTTTTATAGTTAGTGGTTTCCCACAAATTATCTAACATTCCCCTTCATCTCAGTTAATTAGTGATACTTCATTAATTAACTTCATACCACATCTTGGATGCCAATTAATGTCACTTCGTTAGTTATAATACTCTTTTAATTAATTAATTAAATATTATTAATTAATTAAGCCTTTCAATCTAATATTTAATCAACAAACCTTATTATTGGTTAAATCCCTCTCATAAACCCTTCAAATTCTACTAACTTCCTTTTAAATCATCCCCAAATAGTTTCTATAAGCTTAATTTGGCCTATTGACTAATCCTAGTTGATTAATTAAATCACTGCTAACTCCCATGAGTTGCTAATCTCTAATTGATCTCTTCTAATCATACTTAACCCTTTCTAGTTCTACATTCCCTTTATCCCACATTCACTAGGTGTAAGCTTCTCACAAATTGGAAAGCTATATAAAGAACCTAGTACCTTCCTACCAATATTACCCCTGATACACTTGAGAAGAGCATTTCATATTGGAAAATTTATTAAATTCAGGTAAATATCCCCTTTCTACTTGGCCAAAAGCAGTAAGAGAATAACTAAATTGACAATCAAGCCATATTGGTGAGATCTCTTCCTCTTCCTTAGAGAAATTCCTTGATTGTGCATGGTTGCATTCAGTTCTCAAAGGAAATACCTACATTCAAAAAGCACATCTAACAATCAAAGGAGGTTTGCACTTGATGTTTGATTTAATGTTTTATGCATAATTTAATTAATATTTCCTTTCATGTTTTATCATAATGTTTTTTAGATTAGATTAAGATAGAATCTACTTGGTGTTAGGTTCATTTTATGACTTAGTGTTAATATACTACATGCATACAATCAACACATAGTCTGATTTCTTCATTTCTTTTCCACATTGGTACAAGGTTTGCAACCCATGATGAATACTTTATTTGGGAAAATGATATTTTCCTCAATTATCTTGTTTAATTATTTCTTCATGAGAGACTCAATCTTGAGATTGAAACAGTATTTTTTTTACCTGATTGGCTTTGATAATTGGGTCTAGTTCAATGGTGTGCTGAGCTAGATCAGGAAAAAACCTCTCAAGGTCTTTATAGCTCCAAGAAAATACATTAGTAAAATATTGATAAAAGTTATATAAAATCATATTTTTCTTGTGAAGTACATATCTTTCCAATCTTAATAAATTTCTCCTTTCCAAATAAGATGGGTTCATAGTCTTCACCTTTGACTATCATGTTTTCATTTTACTATTCTTAGTTGATCATCAGGTTTGAAAATGGATTCCAAAGTCACTAGTCCTTGGGGAAACTAGTTTGATCTGAGATGGAAAATTCAGTCTCCATAGTGTTGCTTCAATTTTCTTGATTCCTTGATGAAAACTCAACCTTTTTTTGGATGAAATTGACAATTTTTTTATCATTTTCAAACACTTTCCAATTTTTGTTATTGTTTGGTACAATAGGCCTCACCACTAATTTTTATATGACTATATTTTAGACTTCTTAATACTTTCAGCAACATCAATTTCTTTTCTCCTACCAAGGCTAACTATGTTCATGGATTCATTTTCTTTCCTTGGTATGGCATGAATATTGAACGATTCAAAATATTCCAAGAAGGTCCCATACTATATGTTTGTAAGCTCTGAAGCAGGTCATTCTTAGCCACATTTATCCCTCTAATTACAACTAATTTCACTATCCCCAAAAGTTAGCAATTGTTTGATATTTCTCTTTCTTACCCATTGTAGGCCATGAATGAGAGATTCATAGTCTGACTGCAGTTGTTAGAACAACTAAATTGGAACCTAAAAGTATATTAATACCTCATACCAGTAGGGGATATAAGCACCACACCTCCTCCTAATTTTTTACTTCTTGAACCATCAAAGAACATTTGCTAAATCCTTCATCATGTGTATTTTATTTTAGGACATCAAGACAAGGTGAATCTTTCTTCACAAAGAATAGATTCCAAGACCAACTTCTTCAATCCATTTGTAAGGATCAAAACCATGAATTTCATTTCCCCATTCATCAAGTAGAAAATATGAGATGCCTTTAATTTGAGTATTTACTTCTTAGACACTTGGGTGATCCTTCTGATCAAATATTGTGCAATTTACATTGATGGGGTTGGTAACATAAGGATTTACATGATATGTGACAATAGGTTCAGACCTAATAGTAGTCTTGGTGCCATATCTGGTTCTAAAAATCATGTGAGACCAATCCGCAGATAGGTATCCATTTCAATCTTAGTAGTGAAATCCCACAAAAGGCATAAAGTGAAAAATAATGGGGGTAGGTCAATGATGAACACATCCTGGAATTGAAGAAGTTGGGATGTGCATAATGTGAGTCTCAAACCTCTTACATAATCCAATGGTTTCCCACCATGGTTCCATCTAAGTGCACAACTCCTTTAGAGAGTGACTCATTTTCAAGACCAAGATGGTATGCTATTTGTTTGGGCATCACTAAACTACTTGCCCTGAGTCAATCATACAATTGTGCACTAAGATGATTTCTTATGATGAGAGATACATAGAATGGGGTGGCTTCATGTTCTTACCTGGTTGGTCATCCTTTGTTGATGAAGTTGTTGGTGAGCACAACTTTGTTCTTTTCCTTGGATGACTTCATGCGGTTTGGAAATATTCATCCATGGTGGCTAGTAGAATATCTTTATCTAGGAATAGGGCTAAGGATTCCCACATTGAGATGCTTACATTGAATCTCTTTTCATTTACTCTAGAATGTTGAAAGGAATACCCGTAAAATTTTGTAATAGAGGAATGACATTTTTCTTCCTTGTTTGTTTCCATCCTCATATTTCCTTTTCTCAATGTAGATTCTCTTCTACTTGTGTGAAATTTCCATGTTACATGGGTCCACAATGTTCCACATTTCTGTAGTATACTATGGGTTTAGTACATTCCCCAAATTACTTGTTGACCCCTGGGATCTTACTAAGTCTACTAGTTGACTGAATTGAGAATATATACTTTATTGGGTAAGAGATGGAGTATTTGGCTCTATTTGCATTCTTTTTAACCTATTATTTATGGACATACTTGAAGAAGAATGCTTGATTTTACCCCTTAAAGATAATTAATCTCACATAACTCATCCATTTGCTAATTCACAAGTGAAGTATCACCTGACATAATTTCTTGAGTAGTCCCTTGCTATGGGTTTTCCTCTGTAGGTTCATTTTGAGAGAAAATACATTTTGAACCATCAAATCTTGGCTTAAGATGTCATTAGGGAAGGTTTCTTGGTTGTGTGGAAGATTTCAAGGGAAACACCACTCATAATATTGCACAATGTTTTTTATACTGGGACCAAATCCTTAGATGAACTAGTTACATTAGGATTATAGGACTTAAATGGGTTTGTGGGGGTAATTTGATTTTGAGGATCTTCTTCGAATGATGGATAATGAGTCTTTATGGGTTGGTATGGAGGCTGGTAAGGTATAAAATTTTTGAGCTTTTTACCTCTTCAAGGATAATAACTCATTCCCAAGATTTTGCAACTGCTTCATGAATTCTTGTAACTCACTTGAAGGATTTGTAGAGGTAGATTCCTGAATTGAGATTTGGTTTCTTGAGTATGGAATAGGGATCTAATTCAAGGGTTTTGTAAGGTTGGATGTCCCTACCTATAGGAATATGGGTATTGGAGGTCTAAGAGAAAGTTTCCCAAGCTTGAATAATTTATTTTTCTTCTCGAATAACAATGTCATAGGAATTTGGTAAGGTTTTACCCTCATAGACTAAATCATGATAGAAATGTCACTATTTAAAGCTCTTAAGTAATAGATAAAATCATACTGAGGTGTAGGTCTTACCATTTGAGGGAATTCTATCCAAATTCTTTGGAATCAAATGTTGAAATCAATCATGGGCACTCATGTGGTGCCCTCTTTTTTGTTGTCAGTTGCTCTCACTAAAGATAAATGATCTGACTTATCTTTAAAATAATTCACAAAAAGCTTTTCAAAATCATCCCAATTAGAGATAGAGTTAACTCTTAAGCCTTTGTACCATTGTAAGATTTTCCCTTGAAAGAATCAGCTAATAATCTAACTACTACATTATCTTATGTAACATGGTATACTGATTAGATAGTTTTTCCTTAACATAATCAATGGGAGTGATATGTTCTCTCCAGTGAAGAAAGGAACACTTTTCAAGGACACACCTAGGATTTCATCATATTGATATAAAAGTAAGTGGATTTCTCCAATGAATGTGACAAATTCTTGATTTGTTTGATGATCCATGAATGTGATGGGTCTTAAAACCCTAGAGGACTACAAGAAAGGCCTACTAGGTGGAGGAGTAGAGAGAACTCTCCATTTGGAAGAGATGGTGATCTTTGAGCTATTCTTCCTCTTCATCTTCTCCTTGGTGATAATTTCAAGTAGTCAAAAGGCTCTCCATGTGTTATCCTTTGTCACCGGGTTTGAATCTGTCTCATGATATAGAGACACTCTTCTGGTGAAACCAGTAGATAAAATTCTTGGTAGTCAACATATGTGTTTTGTAGTGCATCCAAAGGCTTGATATCACCAAGATACACATCAAATATTACTGAAATGATAAGAAAATATTCAATTAGTCCCACCATGTGCATTTTGTCAAAACTGTTAGAGACTAAAGGTAACACCCTTAAGTTGTTCATGAAAGATAAAATACCTTGGCTAACTTGGGATTGTCTACAAAATGTGGGACTTCACTCCTTGATACAATTCTCTAGAGAAGGTTAGTTCCTTCTTTCCTAGCTCAACGTGTTAGGGAAACGAAGGGCAATATATAATTAAAAAATTATAAATCTAAAAATAAAATGCTAGAGATTATAGATCATGATGTACAATTAAATTTAACACATATTTATTTTATTAAAGATAGTGAAGTATAGAGCTTATATAATATGAGCTAAAAGTAAATAATAGGAAAGTAAAATGAGATAGATAATACCATATTTAAATGGGGAAACCCAAAGGATAAAACCCCTCTTATAAAGAATTATCTATATTAATAATTATCATAATTTAACCCAACACTTCCACTTCACTCCTTGGTCTCATAGTACACAGCTTGCTTACATAAAAAAATATCAAGTTTTTCTGATTTGGTCAATATCTCAAATAGTAGTAGTCAATCCCATGCGGGATCATCCTATTTATATAGGATGGGTGAAAGGTCACGTTGTTTCACTTTATTCAAGGTTGTGTAGACCGACTAAGTTTATTTTAAATAAAATTTTTAATAAGGGTCATAAGTGGTGGTTTATCAAATGATATCCCACTTCAAATTATCAACCACAACACTCCACTTAATGTTAAGTGCGAGAAACATTCATAATCATGTTAACATTAGTTCTTTATGTCACATTGGAAATGCATTGTGGGGTTTAGTGATACCAAGAGACATTGTTTTTCCGTAGTTCAAAACAGTTTTCCAAGGTTTCCATAAAAAATTGTAATGCAAAGGATCATATAAAAACAAAACATGCCAAATTACCTTTTCCTACAAAAGGATTTATATATCCATGAATAACAGCGGTGATTGTGGGTAGCATGCAGACAAGGGAAATCATACAGATATTCCCATACAAAAATTCTTAAGATCAATGCTTTACATATGAAGACTTACAACATATTATGGAGCATTTTATAAACTAAGGCATACCCATAACTAAAGCTTCCCTGGGATTTACAAGTGACTTCATATATAGTGTGACACATTTACTTATTACAAAATGGAGGAAGTATTGGAAGTTTACAAGTTTAAATCCATTAAGAGGTGGCATTGTCATGCACACTCCCCCTCAATGGAAAACTTATGATAGGCCCAACAAGGCATGAACGTTCAAAACTTCACGACACACAATTGCTTTGTAAATATATCTGCAACTTGATATTCATTTGAACAAAACTTGAGATCAATATCACCATTTAGAACTTTTTCTCTAATAAAGTGCATATGAACTTCAATATGCTTGGTCCTTTGATGTTGAACTAGATTCTTTAGAAGAGAAATGAAACTTTGGCTGTCACATAGAAGAGTAGTGCTCCCTTTGATGCCCATGTGCAGTTCATCCAATAGTATTTTCAGCCACATAGCTTCCTTTGTAGCTTCCACAACACTTCTATACTCTACTTCAGTAGAAGAGATATGAATTTTGGTTGCTTCTTTCTACTCCAAGTGATGACACTTGAACCAACTTGAAAACATATATCCATAAGTATTACTTTCTATCTGCAACATCACCAACATGATCAGAATCATAATAGCTAAATAATTGTGCATCATTACAAGAAGAATAAAACAGACCATAATTAACTGTTCCTTTAATATAATTTTAAATTTATTTTTTCCATTTTCCAATTATCCTCACAAGGATCTTGCATAAATATTGAAACTAATCCTACTAGATAAGAAATATAGGTCTAGTAATAGTCAAATAAATTAGACTACCAACTAGTTGTCTATACAGAGTAGGATCAAATTTAGCACAAGCTGGTTTAGGATCTAACTTGACACCAACTTCAATAGGAATGAAAACAACTTATCGTCAATCATGTTAAATATTCTAAGAAAATTCATAGCATACTAAGATTGAGATGCAACAATAGACTTATGATCTTGAAATATAACCATGCCAAGAAAATGATTTAGTAAACCTAAATAATTCATTTTAAAACATTGTTTTAATATTTCTTTGATATTAACAATTAAATTTCTATCACTGATAGTAATCAAAATATCATCAACATAAAGAAAATAATAATAATATGATTATTTTCAAACTTGAAAAATAAATCATTATCAAAACAAGAAGTTGTGAAACCAAGATCTTGAAATAAATTGTTAATTTTAGCATGCAAAGCTCTAGGGGATTACTTAAGACCATACAAAGAATTTTTAATCTTATAGACATAAAGTTATTTACCAAGTTCTTCAAAACCTTTAGGTTGACTCATGTATATTTCTTATTTTAAGTCACCATTTAAAAAAATCATTTTTAACATCCATTTGGTGAATCTCCCAACCATATTGGGCAGCCAAAGCAAGAAGAATTCTAACAATGCTCATCTTAGCTACAGGAGAAAAATTCTCAACATAGTTCAAGACCAGGTTTCTGAGTGAAACCATGAGCTACCATAGCCTTTCCTTTAACTTTTCAATTTCTCCTACAAGAGTTATACTTGATCTTGTACAACCACATAGATCCTACAATGTTTCTCTTAGAAGGAGGAGGGACTAGTTACCAAGTGTTATTTTTAAATAAAAACATTGTATTTATCTTTCATAGTCTGAATCCATCTATCATCTTGACATGATTCTTCAAAATACTATGGTTCTACCTCATAGAGGGTTATCAAGGCATGATAAGAATGTTGACCATGAGTTACCTTTCTAAGATTAGTAGGCTTGAGAGTCTTCAAACAATAATTTGATCCCATTTAGGAACCTTGTGATGCAAGACATTTTGAAATGACTCCCCCTCAATCTCCATCATATCTAGATTAGGATAATATCCTCTTGAACTTTTGTTTCCATAATGTTAGGAAAAAGATTATCAAGATCTATTCTCAGGAGTACCAAAGGAGGGTTTATGAAAAACATCACATAATGTCTTCTCCAAGACTTGAACATTTCCATTTTCAACAATTTCATGCTTAAAAGGTTCATAAACTCTCATTCCTTTCATTCTATATCCATAGTCAACAAAAATTCAAGAAAATGAGGTTGGATTGAGCTTCTTCCTTTTGTCTTTTGGAATGAATATAGAAACATGACTACCAAATATTCTTAAGTGAGAAATATCTGGTTTTTTCTTTTTCCATACTTCATAAGGAGTAGCTTGATAAAGATATTTAGTAGTCACTCTATTAATAATATAGACAACATGGTATTCATAGCTTCTAGTCCCATAGAAACTTAGGCACATTAGAATGCATGAATCATAGTCCTATCCATTTCTAAGACAATCCTATTATCTTTCTTTCTACAATGCCATTTTATTGAGGGGAATAGGGAGTAGTCAACTCTCTTTGAATCCCACATGACACAAAGAACTCATCAAAAATTTTGTTGATATATTCACCTCCATTATAAGTCCTAATTATTTTAATTTTTAGATTAGAAGCATTTTCAACTAGATCTTTAAATTCCTAAAACTTAGATAGGACATCATATTTTTTAATAAAATAAGACCAAGTTATTCTAGAGAAGTCATCAATGAATCACACATCATACAAGGAACCAATGAGAGAAGGAACTTCAAGTGGACCTCTTACATAGCTATGAATCAATTATAATAATTGAGAAGAATTGGGATTATGATGTTTGTGAAATGGTTCAGCATGTTGCTTACCACATAGGCAACTTTCACATGTGATCATGATTTGACTTCATCTTTGGAAGACCACCAAAAAGATTTAGTCTAGACATTTCATACAAGATTTTGAAATTTACATGACCTAAGTATTTCATGCCAAAGTTGAATATCATTCCTAGAAGAGGAAGAAAAACAAGATTCAGACACAAAACCATCAAAGATATACAAGTCATTTTTCTAAATACCAGAAGCAATAATATTACTAAACTTATCTTTTACATACCACTTATCTTGCAACAAAAAAACTTTACAATTTTCTTTAGTTAGTTGAGAGCAAGAAAAAAGATTCTTTTTCAGTTGAGGAACATACAAGACATTCCTAATTACACCATTTGACAATTTAACATTGTCACAACTTTTAGATCTAATGATGGAGTTATCTCCTAGATAGATATTCTCCTCACATTTAACTCTATTTGAGAGGATATCCATTAAGTGCAAGTCATGTGCCTAGAGGCACCACTATCAAGAATCCATTCATTGTCATTTGAAGATGAAAGGGCAGTATACAGGGCAATAGATTGCTTAGATATATTTGCATGATTTTTCTTCTGATCTTTCTTTTGATTATTAAACTTGTTATTTCTAGCATTCTTAGACTGATTTATTAGTCTTTACTCTACAATCAGACTCTTTATGCCCAAATTTTCCACACTTGTTACAAGTTCCATTAAATTTGACTTTAAAATTATGATTTTTCTTAGAAGAATTAGGCTTAGGATTGGATTTAAATCCTATATCTGATATTAGACTTATGATTATGATTGTTTATTATTCCTATTTTGAGAAGACTTATGATTATGAGAGAATAAGGCTTGAGAAACAGTCTCTTTTGAATCAAAATTCTCCATAACACACTCTTCTTGAATTAACAGAGAATAAAGAGTATCTAAATCAGGAAAATCATTTTCATTTTGATACTTATGAATTAAGAATAGAGATATAATTTCTAAACTTTTCATGAATATTTATTTGAATAATAATATATAAAGCTTATCTTGAAACAATTCACAACTATAATCATCTAATTGAGCTTTAATGTTCTTAATTTTAGCTAAATAATTGACTATTTTCTCACCCACCCTTCATAGGAGTTGTGAACAGCTCTAAAACTAGCTTAATTATTTTTGATAAATGATTTCCTTCATCATTATCTCTAATTGCTTCCAAGCATCAGAAGGAGAGTCCTTATGACCTATATGCATTAGAAATTCATTTTTTATGCTTTGCAAAAGGATGGAAAGAGCCTCCTAAGATATATGAGAGAATGAGCTAATGTTTTTAGGGGTTTCTTTTCTTCCTATGGGACATTTTTCCACATGAGTCACCATACCCCATAGCTTCCTAGCCATAACAAGGATTTTAAATGAACTCTCCAAATACTATAATTCATTCCATTTAGCAGCTGATACTTATCCAATGAAAAACTAACATAACTAGTCAATTTTAATGCTCAGACAGAAATGAAAAAAATTACAGCTAAAAATGAATCAAGAAAGCCAAATAGGGATGAAAAATAAGCTTAAGATCTTCTAATTTTCTATACAAATGCAAATGGCTAAAAATTGATCAAAAAATTACTTGATTTGTGTTGATCTGCGTTTCTAGCTTCCTGTCAAGATGAGTGTACAAGTAATCAAAAAACATTGAATCACATCGATTATACAAGGGCGTAGTACCTTGGAGATGAATATGGATGATACAGGTGCAAAGAAAATAGATGCATGATATCAAGAAGTGAGATCTATAAAACTAAACCAGATAAGATTAGTTCACAATATGCGAGGGTTACCCGGACAGTGCCGGTTCCAAGAGGATTCAACTCCCTTGGAGGATGTCAACCCCCATGTCAGAAAATATAATAATAGATCATGAACAGTAATAAAAAAATATAAAGCAACTAAAATAACAAGAGGACTTAGCTTATGTTCTGCTATGGAGATGAACTGGGCATCAAGATGGCAGGATATTCTCCTTGAAACTGGTAGAACTTCGTTAAGCTCTTCCTTCTCTTTTGTAGGCCTAGATCTCTCTAGTTCTTAGATCCTTTCTCTTCTTTTCAATCCAGGGTCCTTTGAAAAATCTCTCTCTCTTTGAAATATGGAGGAAAACCCCATATTTATAGCTTAGATGTGAGACTAAATTGTAGGTTAAATGATACCCAAGGTGGAGTAAAGTAACCTGAGTTAGGGATATGATGTGATCACGTGGGGACCACGACTTGAATTATGAAATGGAGTGGGGAGCATGATTAACATGGTGGGTGAGATAAAGATTCCATTTTAAAAAGAAGGTGTCAGATGGGTGCATTTTAATACTCATTAATTAAATAACTTGTGAGAGATGGGGGATGATGCCAAAAATTGAATTATCAAATGGGTTCATATGGAGCCCATTGATAATTAATCAAATAATGTGAGAAAATAGATAGGATTTTATTTAATTTAAGAGAAAGAGATGTGAGAACAGAATTAACGTGCATGTAAGATTATTGAGGGGTGTTTTACCCAAAAATAGGTGTCTACATTTTCCCCTTTTTGTTGAGTGGTTTGCGATAGCAGGCCATGAAAAAAAAAGGGTTAGATGAAAGATATGTCCGAAGATGGATGAAGACATGACCAAAGGCAAGATACCCTAGGCAAAAAAGGATCGCAATAACAATAAAAAAGTATGACAGTGACTCCAATATGACATCGGTAGAGGAAAATTATGGTCTCAACGGAGACAGACGACAATGTTCTATAGACTAGTGAGTGGGTGAAGACCACTACAATATGGATGTAAACCAAGATGACCAATGGGTCATAGGAAAACATCAAAATATGTGCAACTAAATGTGAAAAATGTGCACACTCCTTTTTCTACGAGGATTCATGCAAAAAAATCAAGCGTCCATAAAAGGGACAAGGATGAAAATAATGATGCCCCAGCACAAGGCACGAGAAGGACACAAAGTGAGTTATATGTGTAGACAAGTACAAAGATGAAAAGGTATCCCAACATAAGCCATAGATAGAATAATCATAAATGTGGACAAGATGAGCAAATAGGATAGAAAGGTGAGATAAAATGCCCTAAAAGGGTAATAAATATGATGACAATCATGTTTCATAGAAAATATGCATAAGTGTTTATTTATTCGATAAGTGTGATAGAGATACTTTTATGACAAAACAAAAGTAGAGAAAATATTCAAGGGTGATGGCCGTTATGGTATCTTCCAAGACAAAAATGTCAAAAAAAGATGGGAAGAGATTCTTAGAAATGGATATGATGATGTCCCTACGAGAGGACTGATGAAGATAAAAGATGTGACAGGGTTCTCAAAAAGAGAAGAGGTCAATGTTGCAAAGAGAAGAATAAGAACTAGTAATGAAAGGGATAGATGCGATACATAAACAGAGAAACATCGACATTGACTGTGAATGCCAGATGTAAGGGATGTTGAGAAAGAGAAAAGGGAATAGACAGAAGGATTGGTTGATTATGAGAAGAGCAAGAAAGATTGAATATGAAGGTGACAAGGATATGGAATAGAGGGATGGAGATGGAAGAGGAGAAAATAATGAGTGAAAGGGGTGGAAGAAGATAACAAAGAAGGATTATAGAAAAAGGGGGAAATGAAGAAGGAAAAACAAAGAGAAGACAAGAAAAGAACAAAAAAGAGGATGAAATTATGAAAAAGGGAGAGAGTTATTTAAGATGAAATGCGTGATGAAGGATGGAGCAGAGGAAAACAAAGAGGTAATGGAAAATTAAAGAGATGATAGAGCAAATAAAATTGAAGGAAACAAATCATAGTGAGGAAATCCAAGGAAATGAATATGGAATTGACCGCATGGAAATGCATGTGGATGATGAGATGATAAAAGAAATGGGATAACACTAAAGAGTAAGGTTTTCGATGGGGAAGTAAGGAAGAAGAGTGAGGTAAAATGGGAAGAAGGACGATGTAGAGGAGGTGAAATAAGACAAAGATCAGAAAGGAGGAGAAGAAAATGAATAAAATTATGCTGAAGGAAGTGAACCAAGAATGAAAATATTTGGTAAAGAGTGAGAAGAATAAGGAATGTAAAGAGAAACTTGAGGGAAGGAATGACATCAATTTGAAAAGAAATAGAGATGCATGAGATGAAGATATGTTGATGATGAGAAAATAGAGAGAAGGTTGTATGATGAAGACAGTGAAGAAATTGGCAAGGAAGAATGGAGGATGGAGACAATTGGTGAGGAAAAAGAAAGGATGGGATAGGAGAGGCAATGCCAGTGAATGAGATGTTAGGAGAAATCCACCGATAATGATTAGTAGGAAAAGATGAGACAAAAGATAAGGTAAGGTAGAAATTAAATGAAGAACAGGAGGGGGAACGCCAATAAAGGGATGTTAGGAGAAGTCCTCCGATAATGATTAGAGGACACAGAGGAAGGAAGGAATGAACATATAATGGAGGTGGTCAAAGAAAAGGATCCAAGCTATGCAGAATGGGGATAAATGAATTTTAGGAGAAGTCCACAGATAATTATTAGCACGAAAATGGAATATGATGATGAAAGAAAATTAAATGACAATGATGGGTAAGTATGGGGGTAGATATGTGGGAGAACTCTAGAAGGTAGAGTGGAAAGAGTAAAGAAAGGAGGGATAACGATGTGTAGGAATATGAAGGTGAGGAGAGGATGCAGTGGATGAGAATGAATGAGAGAAAAATGAAGAAACAAGACATGAAATGAACAGAGCAGCAATGGTTAAGTAAGATTACCCAGCGATGGATGACGGAGATGAAAAAGAGACCAGTAGCTACGCCGGAAGTGGTGTTTGCGAGAATGAAAGAGGAGGTGAGAGGATGTGATGATGGGGAATGAACGAGAAAATGTAGATGGAGAGAATGTGGGATAGTGGGGGAGTGCAGGATGACAAATCATGCTTAAGAGGGACTCTTAAGTAATATCGCCATGCCACAGGAGGATTTAAGTAAGATCACCAAACCGGTAGTGGTGATATGTAAGGAGAAAGACAACATTGTATTGGATGCAAATGTGGAATGGTTGGTTGGAATGGATGAGTACAATGAGAGGTGGGAGACAGAAGATGAGGAAGAGATGATGGGAGGTGGAAGGGTCAGACGTAAAACCATTCTTAATAGAAAATCTTAAGTAAGATTTCCCTGCAACAGAGATGGTTAAGTAGGATCACCAAACCAAAGAAGAAGAAGAATGATGAAAAGAATGAGTAGTGTATACCAAAATGGAACAAGAGATGAAAGGAGGTGATATTAAAGTGATAAAAAGGAAACAAAGGAGTGTGACATGAGTGGATGGAGGAACATATGCAACGTAGATGGAGAGTGTAAGGGGAATCCTTAACTGGGATGCCCACGTGGTGGTGGTGATGATGCAAGAGTGTTAAGCGGAAAAGGAGGAGTGGAAAGACATTTGTGGTGGTGATTTTCATCTGTTGAAAGAGGAAATGGTGGAGAAGCTTCTACAGTGGGAGGATCCAAGGAAGAAGATATACCTTAACTAAGGTTCTCTGGCTATATGGATGGTTAAGCAAGATTTTCAAATTGAAAGTGGAAGAGTAAAAGAGAAACTCAAGAGGAAAGACAAGTAAGATATCTGGCATGTGCAAGGGGACATAAAGGTGTGAAGGATGATGTGGAGACAAATGGTGATGAGTGGACATGGAGAGCGAGGAGCAATGGATCAAAGATGGTGTTGAACATGTTGAGAGATAAGGAGCAACAAGATAACAAACTTGCCTTGAGAAGGATCCTCAAGTAGGATTCACAAACTGCAATGATGATAAAGTAGAATTCACAAACTGAAGAGTGTATTTGTAAACACATTCATGGAGATGATGGATAGATATAAAATTCATAGTGTGAAATTTGATGTGATTTTTATAAAATATGATTTGGATGAGATGAATGGAACATAGCTGTAGTAAGGGCATACAGGGAAACTATGTTTCAAACTGGATTGGATATAAACAAGAAAAGGTTACCACTCAAGGCATTGCACTTGTAGCCAATAACAGGTGTTAACACATAACCAACGATAGTTAGTTATACCAAAAGATCATGAGGGAAATATGGATGAAAGATGCTTGTAATCCTAATGTTGACATGACAAAGGGATCAAAGATGTGACTTGTATGTGGGAAGAGGGATCTCCAAAGGTGGCGTTCCTTAAGTCTATGCCCCAACTCTAGGAAGGGAAAGAACAATAGTAGAAAGCTAATCAATGCGGGAAGCTTTTGAAAATGTTGATAAAAGAAGGTTGATCAATGCGGAAAACCTTCCAGATGCCATAATAATAGAGTAGCCATCCTTCGAGGGTATGGTCTACTTTATACATAATATGGATGGCAAGAATAAGGTGATAGCCGTCCTTCAAGGGATCGGTCTATTTCTTTTGATTTTGATTGGATTTTATTTTTTTTTTCTTTTGTATGTTTTGCATGAACAGTTGTCCTTCGAGGGATTAGTCTATTTTTTATAACTTTGATTTTTCCTTTTACATACTTGAGTTTGAGCTTCACATGGGGGAGAGCTGGGAATAGCTAAGTAAACCACTTAAGAGGGGATAAGGAATGTACAAGAGACATCCTGGACCCTTCGCATGGCTGCAATAGGAGAATGAGAAGGTAATGGATGTAATGGTTACAGGATCACATCAAAGTAGTGAAGGCAGACCACATAATTCAGATTATTACAATGATAAATGGAAGGGGCTAAAGATGGCAGAACAATCTAAGGATGTAACTAAGTTCTCATTGGTAGATATGCTAACAGTAGATTGGTCGCAAGTGCAATGCATTAAGAGGTTCCATTTCTGGTTTACCACCACGAGAGGGAAGACAATGTAGTTGCAATAAGATGAGATGATAGCCAAGCAGGAAACAAAACCTAACATATGACCACAATGGTGGATTTAGACGAAAATAAATGATGCCCCAAGAGAGACATAAACATAGAAGGACAAATCATGGCCTCAAAGGAGGGCTTGATGCTTCCCAAATGACACACATATAAATGGTGGACTTCAAAATGATGGTGCCCCAAAAGAGACACAAATATAGCCACAAAGGTGGACTTAGAGAAATAGTCCCACAATGGTCTCAAAGGAGGGCTTCAATGAAAAAGATGATACTCCCAAAATGAGATGAAAGTGAAATATGGCCTCAAAGGAATGAGACACAAATATAGCCACAAAGGTGGACTTGAGAGAAAAATTTCCCTCAGATGGAGGGCTTCAATAAAATCCCAAAAGGAGAGACAATGTTAAATGGCCTCAAATGGAGAGGACTTAGAATGAGATGAGGATCTAGATATAATTAATTTAGATTGGATGGATGTGAAGAAGGTAGATAAAACAATGTCAAAGAGAGAAGTCCCCTAGTAATAAGGGAGTTGTACGGATGAGATGCTCAAGGGCGAGGGAAGGTTGTTCCCCCAATGAGTTAAATGTGAAGGAGTTAAAGGATGTCAAAAGAGTTTAGATGAGATTGTTTTAGATTTGGATGGGATAAACGATCGGAGACCACAAGTGTGCTTAGTAAGATAAGTGGCATTGATGAACAATGGAGGGCATTCCTTAGGAGGAATGACATGGGCTGGATGGATATTAAGGGATGATGTGGATGGAGGGATCATGGGAGATCCGACAGATGGGATATGGATTGGATTCAAGGTAGATGGAGAAGGAACTTTTCCCTGAATGAGGAAATCATCTTTCTTAATAAGGTTGTGGATGATTGACCGAAAGGCCTTACAATGTTTGATGTCATGACCTGGGGTACGATGATAAGCACAACTGTAATTAGGATTGAACCATGATGGCTTGGGACCATAGGGATTAAAGGCTTTAATAAGAGGAATTTTGATGGCAGATGTTTGAGTTAAATGTTGAAAGATATCTGTGTATGACCCCATTGAAGTGTCATGGGGAAGGTAACTCTTGTGGGTTTTGATAGGATGTTCAACTTGGAGTTAGGAGAAAACATAGATGTAGATTGGATGTGTGAAATTTCATGTTTTGGAGGACAAATCAAGTTTGGTTGAAGGATGGATATTGGATGTGGATTGATTATTGCAAGATGTTGTAGATGGAAAAACTGATCCTGACATGGATGTTGTGGCATTAGATTGTTGAGAAGAGGGAAAACATGAATGTTTCCGAGGAGGCGCAGGGGACTATCGGGGATGTTTTCCCTGAGCCTTAGACTTCAACCGAGAAGATTTACCTCTAGCAGGGATGACAATAATTTCAACTGGAGGATCTGATAGTGGTGGTGTGGTTATCAATGGAGAAACTGTTCTAAAACAAGATGAAGATGTTAATGAAGAGATAGGTGTTTGTATGATGAGATTAATGATATCTATGTGAGACATGGATTGTTTTGATTTAGGCATGGAAAGAGATGATTTTGTAGAGGGAGAAGGTAAATCATCTTTATTTGATTTAGGTGGATGTGTTGGTACAGTAGGTGATTCAAGGGGTATATTTGATAGGGTTACAGATCGAGAGGATTGGGTTGGTGTGATAGAAGGATTAGGTAAAGAATATTGGGGTAGACTGGGTGATGTGGCCATGGGCAAGGTTGTCAAGGTAGAGATAGGTGGACTTGTTGATATGATAGGTATAGGGGTCGCTGGGATAGATAAAGATGTAGGCACTTTTGGAATATGTGGAGATGTGATAACCGATGGAGTAGACCTTATGAGTAAGGGTAATGTAGCAAATGCAGGAGCATTTTTGGATGTAGAAGTAGAAGAGGCTGGTTGTTTCATAAATTTTTCGAGGGGGAATGATATGTTAGCTAATGGGGTTGATATCGAAGGTAGGGTGGTAAGGGTGAATGTAGAACTGAGTTTTGTTGGGATGGTTGTGAGTAATGTAGGTGTAGTAACAAGTGTATTTGAGGTAGATATGGGTGAAGAAATAGATGGGAGAGATGTAGGGATATGTGTGGATACGAGTGGGGCCGAAATAAATGCTAAGGATGAATCTAATGTGGTAGATTGGGGTATATTTGAAGTGGCAGAAATGGATGATATAGTTGAATTTGATGTGGATGTGGCAAGGATAGGAGAAGGTACAGGTTCAACACAAGTAGTAAAAGTTGATGTAGGTGTGACAGGTTCTGAATAAGAGGTGGGAATAATGTCCACTATGGGAACATGTGGAGTTGGTGATAAAATGGGATCTTGATTGACAGTGTCAACCATACAAGCGTTTGATAGTTGAGATGTAAAGGGGGTGATGTGATTTGTTGGTGGTTGATTAGTTTGTGCAGTGGAAGTATCAATTTGGATATCCCCTTGATTTACAAGTTGTTGGACATGATCTTTGAAGGAATGACATCTCTCAATGTCATGACCTTTGACTCGATGATATTTACAAAAGTGGGCCTCGTGATACCAAATAGGCTTGGCTTGCGAGTTGTCCACGGGTCGTATGGGAGGCAGTTGGATAGAGTTTACGCTCATCAACTTATCAAATACATAACTGTATGATTCTCCTAAAGGAGTGTAGTTGGTTGTTGATTGAGGAGATCATTGTTGAGACCATGTGCTTGGTGTAGATGGGGATGAGGGTTCAATGACCACAGTGTTGGCCGCAGCCTTGAACTCGTCATTATGTGTGAATGGTTTAGTGGATTCAATTTTTGATTTAATTGAACTTAATTTAAGATGACCCTACTCAATGGCACAGGTTTCGAGCTTGCGAGCCATTGTGAAAGCTTCATCAAAGGTTCAGAATGATTGGATCTACAAAGTGGATGATATATGTTTGGCACACGAAATGCGAGAATAAGTCGATGAGTTTGGTTTGCGGGATAGTGAAGGATAGTTGGTTTATAACATCATGCCATCGTGTGACGAAGTTGGTGATGGGCTCGTTTTCATACTGTCGAATGGTATATAGATCAGTGATAGTGGTCTTGCGTGTGATATTGATAGAAAAGTGTTCTAAGAACAACTGTGCAAGTTGGGTGAAAGAGAATATGGAATGTCGTGGGATACTGTGGTACCAGTCCAACGCGGGACCAGACAAAGACATGGGGAAAGTGTGAAGAAGTAAATCATGATCATGTGCAATAAGACAACATGCATGTTTAAATGCGAGGAGATGTTGTTGGGGATCTTCTTTATTATTGAACTTATTAAATGCAGGAAGTTTCCAATGAGGGGATAGGGTTTGATTGGAACCGACATGGATGAATGGGTTCATTACAAATTTGTTCATAGGATAAGGTGTTCTTGGGTGGTACGGTAAGGGTTTCTAAACTGGCTAACCGATTCATTAAGGTGTGAATTGAATCACTCGAGGTGTTGTAAGGTTGAGATTGGATTGACTATGTGTGGTTTGAAAAGTAGTTTGATAAGGCAAATAATGTGTTTGTGGGTGTGTGGGTGTTTGGTGAAGCGTCTGATAAGGTGGTTGATAAGTTTGTGGATAGGATGTTTGTGGAATGGTTTGATAAGACAGTTGATTAATTTGTGGATATGTAGGATGTTGGAGGAGACTACTTGGAAAAGACTAACATGTGTCACAGGTTGGGATTGTTGCATAGGTTGGTGTTGAGCAATAAGGGCATGACGATAAGTGGGGATATGTGTGTTAAGAATTGGAGACGGTTGGACAGGCCTATTAATGGAATTGTCAAAATGGGATGTGGGTGGAATGTGATCCACCAATTTTGGAGATTGGGAGGATTGAGAGATTGTAGGAGATTTCTGAAGTAAGAAGTCATATATGGGGTTATGAGGAGATTTGAGTGTATCTAGAGGAGCAAGAGATGGTGGTGTGATCGATTTAGGAAGATTGACTTGATGAGGGATATGAGGGTTGGTGTCAAGGTGGGGAGAATTTTGTATGACATGGTTCTTATAAGGCGAGACCATGGAGACTGGAGATGGAGTGACTGAAAGGTGGTTTTGAGTTTAGTATCTTGTTAGGGTGAGATCGTCAGAAGGAAGTAATATCATTGGATAAAGTAGATTGTTGTTTTGTCTCGATTTGGGAGAGAGTGACAATAGGTGTGAAATAGAGAAACATATGTTTATGTATGTTGTTGACAAACAAATCAAGCAGAATATTTTTTAACATCATGATTAATTTATAGGATGTGAACAAAAAAGAAAAGTAGGTAATGAAGGTGCCTAAAGGAGTCTAAGGTTGGTTTCAGGTAGTTATGGATTGGGAGATGTCTGAGGCGGTTTCCTGTTGGGTGTTTAGGTCCCAATCAGTTAACCAGGTGAGAGGAATGTTTTGATGTGTTAATTATGTTTGTGCAGTCTCAGGTAGTGTGTGATAAGTGAAATGTAGAGAGTTAAATCCTTTACTTAAGCTATGTGATCAGGCAGGATGCAGAAGGTTCGTTTTAGACCAAAATGAAATGTGATATTCGATGTATACAGACACTCAGGAAAGGGAAAGTTAGATGCTAAAAAGAGAAAATAGAGAAAAATGAGAAAAATGAGAAATACCTGGAGAAACACTTGTAGTTGTTATTTGATTGTACTTGATGATGGTGTTTTTAGAAGTGCCAGTTAGTGACCTGAAACGCCCGGGTACCCTGAAATTAGATGATTCACGTTCATAGATGGGGTTGATAAGAGGTGACTTGTGATGTGTTTTGGTTTAATCGTAATTTAGACTTTTCCTGCAAAAAGAAAATATGACAATTAGTGGATATGAGTTAAAAAGAGATTTTTTAAAAAAATAAAAAAAGGATAAACAAAGACACTCTCTAATATATGCGAAAGAAAAATTATAGGTGTAGAATTTTAATCTAAAAAAATCACCGTTTGTATATTAAGTTAGAATAAACACATTATTGAAACTAGTCAAATGTAAATTAAATTATAAACTATGAAATAATTACGATTAAATAATAAAATAAATGATGAAATAATGATTAAAATAGCTCCCAAATAAATACTCAATACAAATCGTAATACAGACCGACAAACACCACAATGTGATAATGCATTCAAAGTAATAAATTACAACATGCAATAGACAAATTAAAAAAACAACTTGAGACTTATAAGACTAAACACTAAATGACTAAAATAACAATTAAGCACCTAAACGATAAACTACGTTATCAAAACAATATGAACATGTAGGTTGCATTTATTTATGTAGTGAACTATCGATAAGAGTACTTCTAAATTAAATGATTTATTAATGTCTTATATTCTACAATAGTCGACCGACAAGATATGAAAATGATAAGATATCTACAATAATGGGATGAGAAAAAGAAGTGAGGAGCAATATCTAATCAAACTTTCTCATTGATAGAGCTTTGTTCACTTTTAGGTATACCCAAGGTGGTCCTACTGCACATGGACATGGCTTTCACATTTGACATATAACAGATCTAAACGAAGAAATATATAATTGACTATGGTATGCTCTATTTAAAATGTCTGGAAAAGAATTGTTGAGCCAATTTTTAAAAAGGAAATTGTACAGTCATGAAATTACACCAATAGCTTGCATTGAAGTGGATTCTAGCTGGAAAAACATTTCATGCAATCTGATTTGGACGACACTGTACAGAAGGAAGGCTATTTCAAGTGTGCGTTGTTCTTGGCTGTACTTGGTCAAAGTTGGATTGGAATTGACAGGATATGTTTAATAAAAAACATGGGAGCTATGTTTTTAATGTAATGAGATACAACCAAAAGATATGCTCATGATACTCTTGGAGTTTGCTTTAATGACTCTGCCTACATCAAGATTAAATCACTAGAATTACACGTGGAAAAGAGATGTGTGGCTTTGCAGAGAGAAGAGAAGTAGCTCAGGAGTTGTGTGGGAAAAGGATCAAGTCGTGGGATGGAGTTGAGAGTGGAGGGATGGCTACGTGGGAAGGAAATGGGTGGAGGAAAAGAGGAGAAATTGTGGAACGTGGGAAGGGAGTGGACAGAGGTGCAGTAATGAAGAATCGTGGAGAGATCATGAGATAGTCATGAGGGAGAGTTTAGTGGATGGTGGGAGTCAGTGGGAATGGCTCGGGGCAGAGGAATGGAGGAGCTTGGAATAAGAAGGAGGTGATAGGGTTGTAGGGGGTGATGGACAGGCGTAGTGTGTCGAGAAAGGAGGATTCGATGGGGGAGTCAGTTGGGAGGACTAGGGACGAGTCGAAGAAGGGGAGTGGTAGGGAGGAAGCGGTGTGAGAGGAGATAGCTGAGGTGTGAGATGGGAGGAAGGAAAGGAGAGTGTGGTAGCAAAAGAAGACAGAAGCTCATGGGGAGAAGAGACAGTGAGGTGGGAGTAAAGAAGAGATTGGCAGTGAGGATATGGCTGTGTGGGAGGTGGGTGAGACTCGGGGTTGAAGAGTTCGGGTGTGGAGGAAGGAAAGGAGAGGGTGGTTGATGGAGATGGGGAGTGTGTTGACGGGGTCTGTGTGGGATGGAGAGCCGAGGAGATAGAGTGGAGAGTGGGGTCTGTTTGGTTAGGGTGATGGGTAGTTTAGGATAACTAGGATTCAACATTTTTTTTATATTTCTTTATTTTATTTTTAAAGTAAAATTACATTATTTATTATTTATTATTATAAATAATTATTTGTTATATTTTTAACAACAACAAAACTATAGATTATTTATAAATTTGAAATAAAAATAATTTTCAAAATAACAGAAACATACCTCGTGAAGATGAAAACGATAAATGACAAGTTATCACACCAAACAGACAAAGGTAATACTAAATTCCATGAAAAGGTAAGTCAGAAAAATGAATGATGCTAATATACATAATGCGATGACAACTAAGACAATAAGGTTAATTTCCGGACTCATATCCCATGCGGGTAGATTTCAACAGAAAACACTAGAAGAGCACGTATTCCTAGTGATTTCAACAAGTGACCGTAATGGACTGAAAACAGACAAATACTAACACCATATTGCAAGCAAACAAGTTAGAAAAGATGAGTAAAATAACAAACAAAACGACCAGATCTAGGATCTGATCCCACTGGGCATGCCAAATGTTGATATGCGTTTCCAACTTCCTGTCTAGATGAGTGTACGAGTAATCAAGAAACACTAACCACGTAGAGTATACAAGGGCTTAGTACCTTGAAGATGACGATGGATGATATGGGCACAAAGAAAATAAATGTATGATATTAATAAGCTAGATCTGCAAAACTAAACCAGATAAGATTAGAACACAATATGCGAGGGTTTTCCGGACGGTGCTGGTTCCAAGAGGATTTCAACTCCCTTGGAGGATGTCAACCCCCGTGTCAGACAAGATAATAACAGATTATGAACAGTAGTAATGGAATATAAAATGGAAAGTAACTAAAATAACAAGGGAACTTATCTTGTGCTCTACTATGGAGATGAACTGGGCATCAAGATGGTAAGATAATGAACTATCAGAAATTTCTCCTTCAAACGGGGCAGAACTTAGTTAAGCTCTTTCTTCTCTCTCTAGGCCTAGGTATCTCTCCAGGTCTTCTTCCTTTCTCTCCTTTTCGGTCCAGGGTCTTTTGAAATATGGGGAGAGAACCCCATATTTATAGCTTAGATGTGAGACTAAACTGCAGGTTAAATGATACCCAGGGTGTAGTAAAGTAACCTGAGTTAGGGATATGATGTGATCATGTGGGGACCACGGCTTGAATTATTAAATGGAGTGGGGAGCATGATTGACATGGTGGGTGAGATAAAGATTCCATTTTAAAAAAAGGTGTCAGATGGGTGTATTAATACCCATGAATTAAATAATTTGTGAGAGATGGGGGATGATGCCAAAAATTGAATTATCAAATGGGTCCATATGGAGCCCATTGATAATCAATCAAATAATGTGAGAAAATAGATAGGATTTTATTTAATTTAAGAGAAAGAGATGCGAGAATGAGAACCAGAAAAAAAATTAGGATCCAAATGGCCCAAGTACCCAAGAGCAATCACCTCAAAAACAAAACCAATACGAACACTGCAGGAAAGCAGCAAAAAGACAGCAAAAAAAATAACAATAATTACAAAGAAGTGCAGAAAAAGCACCCGCAATTACTTCTTGTGGCTTTGTCAATGCTAGATTTGATATTCTACCAAGAGGTGAACATAGCCAATGTCGTCATGGTGGGTAGAGTCAGTAACATCCAGCTGTTAATGGTCCTTTTACTTTCCTTATCTGTGCCCCAAAGGATTGTCGAACCCGCTGAGAGTAGAATGCTACACACATGTTCCTCAATAAACTCTTCAATTGCATTAAAAATGGCCATATTATAATCATGGCGAGTTTTGGCATTCCCTAAATGGGTGTCTAAGGAGTTCAGCTTCTTGTATATATCTTCAACCTGATTATTATCAATAACCACCTCCTCCTCCTTCTTCCTCTTACCTTTTTGCTTTTCCAAGTTTTTTTAACCTCTTCCTTCAAACAGGCATCATGCCAAGTCTTCTAAGGCTTCCAACATTTTTGGGCTTCCTGAAACTAGCACTACTAATATGTCAAGGAGGTTAGGCAATTTCAATCTCCTGAGGTACCTTCCCCCAACAGGGGTATCAAGGTTCAATCTTCTAGATGACCTAGTAACAGTGCTAGCCGAAGTGGAAGTGAAGGGGTGGAGCAGAGGTGGGGGGGAATGGAAGATGGAGCCGAGAAGGATGGCAGGGTGTGACAACAGCGGGGTAAGGGACAAAAATGGAGATGATGGCTGACAAGGCCACAGTGTGGCTAAGAGGAGAAGGACAGAGCTAGGGCCATGGTGATACCATGAACCTAAGGGAGGATGGGATACCTTTTATGACACAGTTTATAACAAGAAAATGAGACCCTGGTGTAATGGAACCACACGTGCATGATTTTGAAACTCTAAAATGGAGTGCTCAAGAGAGTTAAGTAGATAGTGGGGGAAAAATACCGTGTGACTCTTGCAAAGTGATTGAGGAACACAAGATGGTTAGAGGGCACAGTGATGAACCTCCCCTCCAAAGAAATGGAACGTACCATCATACGGGTAACCTCGTCAAAGGTGAAGGGATCAAACTAACTTGAAGGCCCACCGTGACAAGGACCAGCTTCTCATTACCCTCAACAAATTACCTCTCCTTAGCATCTCTGTCAACCCTTTTATTAAAAAGTGGTACCCCCTCCATGCCAAGGCCAGTTGCTTCCATAATTAACTCCTCATTGATCAAAATCTTCTACCCTCCATATTCCATAGTTCGATCCTTCCAATCCTTCACAAAATAAATCAATACTTTGGTCGTGGCCCTAAATCTTCTCAATAAAGTTGGTGATGCCTCCCTCTGGTTGAGCAGATTCCAAATTTCCTCATTATTCTTCCATTTCGGATCCACGTTGGGATCAATGTTGGCAAGGGCTCCCTCCCATTATCACCATGCTGCACTGCTTGCAAATAGAAGGATTCAGAATCCAAAAGAGTGCAAATATCAGTCTCCTTTCACTATTATTATTTGCGTGTGAGAGAGATTTGATTGAGAATAGGGGCTTTCACCCCATGGAATGTCCTGAGTTATTTTTGAACCTGTGAAAACCACATGTGGGAACTAACAGTCCTTTCAAAAGCCCATTCTTCATCACTATCTTTATTTCTGAATGGGAAATCCGTAAAGCTTTGTATAAAAGATATTGGAACTCCAGTTTTGCCTGCATGCACATTTTTCATCTCCTTAAATCCACTTGAAGTTTGCATTGTGGGACAACTTCATATAATCTTGATTGTCCGTCAATTTGTATGATAATTTTTAAAGTCAGCAAGGTGGGATTCAATTTATTAATACAAATCCACTCCCAATGCTCATATCCCAATATATTGAATACAGGCATGACAAATATCTTCTTGAATGCTGCTTTGAAGCTGTTCATTGAATGTTATTATCATCCCAACAATGAAGTTTAACATTATGCCATAATTAGCCTTCCCTGTTCTGCCCCCTTAGTTACCCTCCGGTAAGTATGCATGATCCAAATGTTTTGAAGGTTTGGAAATACTTCTCATTCCAAAATGAAATCCTTGATGTTCCTAACTTGAGGTGAGCCCTCCTGATTCAAGATGAGAAAGATAATGAAGTGGAGTCCCCCTTCAAACCATTTATTTCCCTGGGTTTTGGATCAATTAATGAGTCTGATTGCAATCTCAGGCCCCATAAAGTAGATAAACCTTCGGTAATAAATGATTGGTTTGAATGATTTTTCCAGCATCACATCAATCAGTACTACCTTTTGATCCCTGATCACTATTATCCCCAGCAAGTCATTGCAATCCCATTGTTACCCTTAGAGGCCCCTCATTCTTACCAGTGGTCAACTTAATTAACCAAAAATGAGTGAGGATGCCCTTTTGAATCAAAGATCTATCTTATTACCGGAATTTCTACAGCATTTCAGGCTCCTATCTGCCAATGGGATAAGACTTGTTCTTCATTTTCTGGAGAACCTCTTGTTCTTGGGGGTTTAATATAGCAATATTCTCTTTAATATCATCTAGGAAAGCTTTACCAATACTGAGCTTATAAACTTGATGGTTTGCTCTCTGATACATAAATGTAATGTAACATTTCTATTTTCCAATATCCTCCAAATAATAGGAGGAATAACCGGGCTTGCAAAATCCTTCTAACGAACTATAACAATTTTGGCATGAGGGTGGGCTTGATCCATTGAGTTGAATGGTTCATAACTGAAATGTGAAATCCTTCAAACCATTAAAGCTTCTTTAGAGGGAAAATGATGCCAAGCACATTTGGTGACATCATAGCAGTATCAATGGATTTTCATGTTCCAGACTGAGTTCCTCAGATCTTTTTTTTACATCCATTTAGGCTTATGAAACATTGCTTAAAGCATTTTGAGATTTTTCATCAGGTTAAAGGGTGCAATCAGGGACTGAGAGTTAGTTCATGGAACTCACATTTATTTTAGGATTCAACTCCATGCATTTCCAAGATCCTCCAAATGAACTCAGTTTGACTATTCTTTGAAAATACTGTTTGGCTAAATAACTATCAGATTTGAGCAATTTCAAAGAAGTCATACATTGACTCTTTAGAGCTGTTGAAGAAGAAAATGAAGCTTTTATCATAATGGTACATAACTTGTTGCCAGAATGATTGGAGAGTTGGAGAAGATTGCCGTGGTAGGCTTAGCTTCAATGATGGAAGCCCAATCAAGGACCATTGTACATGAGGGAAAAAAATTGCTGAAGGGAAACAACTTGGCAGATGGAAGTAAGAGTTTTCCAATACATTTCAGAAGACCGTCATGAAGCAAGATCTTTGTAACCAATTTTTCTACTGTAAGACTGGCCATAAGACACCAAAGTTCTATGTCAAGGAGTATACTAGTCCCCTTCTTAACATAACCTCATCACGACACAAAGTTCCTCCTTCATTTTAAAAACCCACTGTCTCACTTTATCATTTAACCACCACTCCCAAAAATCATACGTAAGTATATTACTTGCCTTAATAATTTTTCAAATTTGTCCGGAAACCCAAGACTTTACGAAGAATTTCTCAAGACAAAGTCCCAAGAAACTCTTTTGGGAAAGGTTTTATTCATATTGAACTTAGCACAAATATACCAAGCTTTTTCTGGTTGATCTCTTGGATATCCGAATGGATTTCTCATAAAGCCATCATCAATTACAAAAGGACTGAGGATAATCCTACCTTTAATGAGCAAAACTCAACACCTTGAAATTAAATAGAATAACAGAGTAATTATTTAGTATGCGAAGTTACAATGAATTTTGAAAAAGATCATTGTATGGCATCACAAGGTAAGATGGTCTTTTAAATCCACAGATAGGAATTTTGTAAAGCAACAGTCATGTCCCATAAGAAGTCTTTAATTTCGTATTTAACACAAACATGGTCACAAATTGTTTTTCTAGAAGATCATTTGAAAAGGATGATCTTCACAAAGTGTTAAATGAAAAGCTTCGTCAATTACACGGCTGGGAAAGGATCAGATAGACAAAGAATGGAAAGCCCTTCTGTATTGATTCATGATCTATTTACATTCTTTATGTAAGCCAAGTCTTCCCCCTTTCGGGAAAATGGCGTGGAAAGGGATATAAGATGGAATCAAAATTGCTTCGTAAAGTTCTTCTTTTAAGGTAAATTAGTTAAGGATTGCTAACACAAAGTTACCTCAATAATATAGACAATCACAGAATCCAAGACAAAGGTTCCTTAGAAAAGTTAATAGAAGAATCAAGGAGAAGAAGAAGTGGTTATGAATGGGAGGGACCCACTGACTTCAGAAATCATTGCCTGAATCTCTTCAATAAAGGCTATGCCTCTGATCCAGATAGACAAAAACTGGAGGGGACTGATGAATGGCTATATAGACTTCACTTATTCAAAAACTGGGCACCAAACTTATCAAGCTCGACTTATGGCGTATGGTAGCCAATCATCTGCGCCGTTGGCACAAGGGTTTTCGTCAGCGCATCTTGACCAAAAAAAGTCGCCAAAGCCAAGATGACCTTAAGCTTCTTACAAATAGGCGGAACTAGGAGGACATTTGACCATATTGGCTAGAAAGATTTTCGAAGGGACACGGTTCCGCACGCGTAGGTTTCAAAGGAATTACAGGTTTAGAAACAAGGGTACATGGCGCAATTTAAGAACTTGCAAGGGCTGAGCAAGTGCTCGTATGGAAGCAACGTGAAAGATGAGAAGGGTGATAAATGCCATTTGCATACCCACCAATTTGAATAAGCAAGATATTCGGGTAGAGTCGGCCGAAAAAACTAGTATGAATGACACATTTGTTCACTTGGGACATGTGAGACGCGAATGCGTGGAAACACGTGGCTCGGCCGATTCGGGCGAAACGAAAAAAGATGCACAAATGCCTTTTGGGACATTTGGAACAAAAACCTTGCGCGAAGTACGACTCGGTTTCGGGTTTTCGCGAAAATAGAACAAAACTTGCCTAAGTAAATTGGGACATTTGGACATGCGAAGAAAGTGTGAAGTACGCGGTCGGGGGGATTTCGGCTGAAAATGGGAAACAGAAGGCCCTTTGAATGCCTTTTGACATTTGGGACAAAAATTTCCGAAGGTACGCGATTCGGCCGATCGGGTGAAAATGGAACAACTAATTTGTCAAATTGACTTGGGACATTTGGGACATGAAAGTGCGAAGTACGCGGTTCGGGGGTTTTCGGCCGAAAGGAACAAGAGCGCAATTTTGAACTTGGGACATTTGGGACGAAAAGTTCCGACGGCCCGAAAATGGAACAACTTCGGGGATTTCGGCCGATCGGGGAACAGAGCGCCTTTGGAACTTGGGACACACGGGACAAAAATGTCCGACAGGCCCGAAAAAACATACAAAATGACCCAAAAACTTCAGACTTTTCTCAATTTCACGACTTTTAACATTTTCAGTACAACAGAGAAGACAGTTAAACTTAAAATTTTGAATTTTCACTTTCTTAAGAGCTGGGAATTTTGAGTGGACAACAGCTGGCTCCTTCTAGGGATGACTTGGCATAAATTCAAGGAATGAGACAAGGTAAGAACTTAGAAAAACTTGAGGAAGCATACCAGTACCTTATCCATTGGGCCCACATAGTCAAAAAGCAAACCAATGCAGAGGACAACACACCAAACCAAAAAGGAAAGAAAAAAAAAACAAAACGCTATACAAAATATACAAAGGACTCCCTAATCACCTAAGACTTGAACAACTTGAGGTACTGCCCACTATAAGGAAGTGGGAGCGGAGAACCATCCATGTAATTAAGATAAAAGGAATTCATACTAGCAAAGTGTCTGATCTTGAAAGGTCGGAGCCAAAGGGAATCGAACTTGCCATGGCTGCCACGAGGTTCATGCCTTTTATCCCATAACAACACACTGTCTCCAACTTGGAAATCTCTGAACCTGGCTTTCTTGTCAAACTGGACCTTTACCCTTCTGCTGGTAAACAGATATCCTATCAGCAACCTCCTAATATGTTCTCATTCAGTTTGTGAAGGTACATAATTCTCTTATCCAAAGCATCACTGAAACTAGTATCTTCAATAGCCTTCATTAGGTGCAAGGCTGGTAGCTCCACTGTTACTCGGCAATTGAGCTTCTACTACATATACCACTTGAAAAGGAGACATTCCAATAGCTCTCTTTGGTGTAATTTTATCTGCCCAAAGAGCATCATAGAGCTTCTTGTGCCAGTTTCGTTGAGACTCATTGACTAATTTCCCTTATAATAGTCACCAAATTATTATTAGTAGATTCTGCTTGCCCATTTCCCTAAGGATAGTAATCTGAGGAGTGAGCCAAAGAAATGCCATAACCATAGCAAAAATCCATTATCTCAGTTGAAGAGAAATTCGAAGCATTATCTGTCACCAATCTTGTTAGGTACACCATACCTTACTAAGATGTTCTCTTTGATGAAGCTTGCACACACCACTTCAGAAGTAGTACTCTTTACTAGAATAGCTTCTAGCCATTTGGTGAAATAATCCGTGGCAAGTTAATACATGAGTATGACCAGCACTAGAAGCAAGATTAAGTGTTCTAATGAATTCCAAACCCCACTGTTGAAAAGGTTCTTCAATTACAACTGGCTTAAGAGGCAAAGAGGCCAATTTAGGTCTTCCCACGAAGGTCTGACAAGCCTCAACATTTATCAACCCCACTTGGATGCATCCCTGAACAAAGAAGGCCAGTAATATCCTCCACGAAGTATCTTATGAGTAGTGACCGTTGATGAATAGTTTCCACTACATGCCTGATCATCAAAAGCTGAGAGTAACCTTCTTCTGTTGTTCCTTGTCCACACATTTCAAAAATCTTCCCATCTAACCCACATTTGAACAAGGCATTTTCCCACAACACATACTGTACTGACCTAAATTTTAACAGTCCTCTTTTCTTTGGCAGTTAAATGAGAGGGGCATTCTCCATAGGTGAGAAAATGGGCAATATCAGCATACCATTCGTCAACTGAGCTAAGAAACAGAATGGTAGGAAGGCCAACTTTCTCCTCCAGCAACTCATGTTTAGCTCCTTCAGCAATGAGCTCATAAAGACCTTTTCCATGAACCAGCTTGGTCGGTTTGAGTGTCAATGTCATATTCTTGGACCTTAGCAACCCAGTTCCCTCTCTTGGATCCAAATTCTTGTTGTGTGAGAATTGACTTAACAGTTGTATCTAGAACCAACACCATGGAATGAGAATTGAGGATGTAAAAGTGAAACTACTTAACAGCTTTGGCCACTTCAAAAGCATGTTTTTCCATCATGGTGTATTTCAACTCATGATCTTTCAGAATATAGCTCATGAACGGCAATTGGGATTTTCATTCTCGTTAGAGTCTTCTTGAGTCAAAACAGCAGCCAAGGTATTATTTGTTGCATAGCAATCGATAATAAAATCTTTGTTGAAATCAGGACAGGCTAAAACAAGAGTTTTAGCGATAGCTCTTTTGATACCCTCAAAGGGATTCATTTCCTTTAGAAGACCAACCAAATGTTTGTTTCCTCTTTCATCATCTGAGAAATATTCAAAGTAAACTTTGTAAAATTAGGGATGGATCTTCTTAAAAATTTGATCTTACCAAAGAAAGAGTGCACGCCCTTTTTTGCTGGTTGGGAGAGGAATTTGCTGGATCGCTTGTACTCGTTCAAGATCGATCTTAATACCATCTTTGGAAACGATGTGCCCTAATAATTTCCTCTCTGCTGACACAAAAGACAGATTTTTTAGGATTCAAAGAAATCCCATGTGTCTCTGCATCTTAGCAGAACTGTCTCCAGGTGATCAAAATGATCTGCCCTTGTTTTAGAAAACACTGTCAAGTCGTCAAGATATATGACAATACACTTCCCTTTCAAACTTCCAAAGGCCAGATCCATGGCTCTCTGAAAAGTGGCACCAGCATTAATGAGCCCAAAAGGCATTCTCTTGTAAGCAAAGGTACCCCAAGGAGTAGTGAAAGCTGTTTTGTGTTGATCTGCAGTATCAACCTCTACCTGATTATATCCCGAGAATCCATCAAGCATAGATAACATTTCAGATCATGTTACTGCTTGCAAGACCTAATCCATCATGGGCAAAGGATAATTATCTTTCAAGGAAGCCTGATTCAGATTCCTGAAATCAACACAGATGCGGATCTCACCATTTTTCTTCCTAACAGGCACAATATTAGCAATCCATGTTGAATGGTGAATGGGAAAAATGATTCTGGCCTTCAACAACTTCTGTATTTCCTGAAAGATGGTGTCAGCTATTTTGGGGTTGTATTGCCTCTGTTTCTGCTTAAAAGGCTTAATTCCAGGTTTAAGAGGAATAAAATGCTGCATATCTTTTGGTTTGAAAGCTTTTAAATCTTCATAAGAGTAAGCAAGAACATCCTTATACCTCTTTAAAAGATCAATTGCTTTCTTCCTCTCATCTGTTGTGCAACATTTTCCAATGTTCACGAGCTTAGGATCAGTAGAACTCCCAATATTAATCTTGTCATACTCAGCTGATTGTTGAGGTCCAGTAGAAGCTCTAGACTTTACATACCTGTCATGTTTATCAAAGAGTTCCTCTAAACTCACCAATCCTTTAGGAATCTTGTTTCCTTTGAGATTGATGCATCCATCCTGATCCGTTTCTTCTCCTTGGGTGACTGCTTTGTCACAGGGCACATGCTTTCACGAGGCAGGTTATCGCTTCCTTCAAAATACAGTTGTTCAAAATTACCCTTGAGTTCTAAGAAAGAAAGCAAGTGTTGATCATCATTGAAAACTTGCCAGTTATTTGTATTATCAGGTACACTAGGCCGATGGACCATCTCAATGGTGAACTTGTCTTGAGAGAAGTCAGGATGAGGAATCAGTAGTGACCCTGAGACTGCTAGCGAATCAGCCCTGCTGTTCTTCTCCCTAGGTATTGCTTCGATGGAGAAAGCATCCAGAAATTCAATGGAATCCCAAACCTGATTCCGGTAATGTTTCAACCTTCCATTTTTTACCTGGAAAAGGCTTCTAACTTGCTTTACAATCAATTCTGCATCACCACGAGCCAGAATATTCTTTACACCTTGTTCTTTGGCCACTTGCAGTCCAAGAATGAGAGCCTCATACTCTGTTGTATTATTAGTATTTTCAAACTGCAACTTAAATGAAAAAGGATGTAGGCTTCCTTCAGGTGACACCAGTAAGACACCAGCTCCAGAACCAGCTGAGGAACAACTTCCATCAAACTCTAAAATCCAAACACCATTAGGATCTTTAGGTGACACTTTGGGGAGTTGGATTTCATCAGGGGACATAATCATATAGTTACCATGCCCCATATCCTCATAGAGTATTTGTGCTTTAGGATCATCCATTTTTTGTACAATATACTCAGATTGCTTCTCAGGCAGCAACTTCCTCATTTGTCCATTAATAGGTATGAGTGCATGTGACCAATCCATTTGAATTTCTCCACCCACATCTTTACAGAAGTTCCTACTTAGTAACATCCCATATGAAGGAGGAATATCTGCTACTAAGATGGTAGCCAAAACTCTCTTCTCAGGCAAAGCAGCAAAAGCCACTTGTGCATCTTTAATTCTTCCGACCAGGGGCACTTCCTTACTCTCCATAGAGTAACAAGATCCATAAGTGTGTGTGAGGGTCAAGCCTAAGGCATGAGCTACTTTAGCAGGCATCACATTGTCTGAAGCTCCTGAGTCTATGACACAATTACTGAGCCTATGGCCAGCTATAAGAAGTGTTACATAAAATGGTTTAATTTTGTCATTAGGTGAGGTGACAGCAGCTACCAGACTAGGCTGTGGTGCAGAAGAAGGAGTGGGTAAAAGGCCTTTAGAGGTGGTCTTAGAATGGGAATTGACAAAGTGAATCATTTTAGCAAAAGCTTTGGGATGGGTTTGATAATACTCAGCCTCTGAAATTTGAACCTTAGTCTTTTTTAGGTGATCAATAATATCAAAAGACCCAGAAGTGGACGGGCCATCATCACTTGAGATCCTAGGTTTATCAACTTTAGGAGAAAAAGAAGTAACTTTACTAGCAGGATTGACAGGACTCACCTTTGGTGTAGATGAGACGGGGATAGGAGATCCTCTTTTTGCAATTACAGGGATAGTAGCCGGCTGCTCCTTAGATTTCTTGGGGGGCTGCGTCACTTTCTCCCTCTGCTTTGTCTGCTCTCGAGTCATGACAGCAAATGATTCACTATTCATGTCCGCTACTACTTCATCATAATCATCTCCATCATCAATGCCCTCAGTAGTGAAGAAATTAACTCGAGATCCCTCAAGTTCATCTGCTTCATCATCAACTTCTTCCACAAATTCCTCGCAAGATTCATTATCCTCATCATCATCTGGTTCCTCAACTTCACAGGTTGCATTGACAGGAACTTTAACAGGAGGTCCTTCAAGCGCTAATCTTGTTTGAGAAGCAGGAAAATGATTTCTGGGCTGAAAATTCCTCCTTGGAACGTCTGCATAAGGAGCATGCTGAGCCAATTGTTTCTTTATGGCAATGAGATCATTCACAAGTTTTTGAACCAATGGATCAGTATTAGGTCCAGGAGTGGAAGAGGAGGAAGAAGCAGACTTAGATTTGGAAGGGTCTCTCCTCAACTTCCCTGACATGATTAAATCATCCTCGACACTAACGGAAAGAGTTTGATCTTCAGCCAATGTTGCAAGATTAGCCCTTCTTAGTGCATAACTAACTTCAGGTGATTGGGCATTTAGGAAGAAACATTTTTGGATTTGATCTACAGGTCGAGTATTTGCCAAAGGAATTTTATTAATTAACCTGTTGAATCAGGCCACAAATTCTCTCATGGGCTCTGGTGAATCTTTCTTTATCTGAGAGATTTGGGCTAGCAAGGCATGCACATCTTCTGCTGGTTTGAAACGGTTTTCAAACCTAGTCCTCATGGTGTCCCAGCTAGTGATAGCACCAGCCTTGGAAGGTGATAGAACCAATCAGCAGCATTATCTTGTAAAGTCTCAATGAACAGTCTCACGGAGACGTCTTCATGTTCAACTCCCAGAACTCCACATGCAACTATGAAGGCTGCGATGTGTTCATCAGGATGCACTTTACCATCGCCTTTGAATTTAGGGAAGTTTTTTCAGTTACCTCTGTGTAACTCATACAAAGGTTGAGGAAGAGCAAGGGGCCCGACACAATGACCCCAGGGCAATGGTACAAGCCATTCTTGGAAAAATGGCTTAGAGAGGAACTGCAACACCAGCAAGAATCAAAGCTCGAAGATTAGGACTAGCTGGCTCTGAAGGAATACCACCCGTAGGAATTCTATCTTGAACAGGTGGAGTGCTTGTCGAACGAGTCTTTCTATTTCTTGTTGAAGGGAAAGGAAACCCTGCTGCTCCAAAAGCTGAAACAGGAGAATCTTCAATACCAAGGGCCCTTCTCCCTAGAGTAAAACGCGGAGTCGCCAGATCAAAGGATGATAAAAAATTATAGAACTGGAATATGATTTTCCCCAGCGGAGTCGCCAAAAACTTGTTGGTCGTCAAATATGACTTTACGAAGAGCAACAGTCAGGGGACAAGAAGTCCCTCCTCTTTAATGGGAGAGGTTCCCTTATTCAGAAATGAACCTATTTACAAATATACAAAACATGATTTTCTGGTTGAACTTGGATATTACGAAAGTGTTTTTCTATAAAGATCATCAATTACAAAAGGACTGAGGAATGAGAGTACGCGAATGAGCAGAAAGGCAACACTTAGAATTATAGATAACAGAGTAATTCTTTATGTATGCGAAGTTACAGTGAATTGAAACAAGATCATTTGTATCATATAAATAAGATGGAATTTAAAGACACAAAGTTCTGTAAATAACATCTGCCACGAACACAAAGTTTCTTAACATAACACAGACAAATGATCTTCACAAAATTAAATGAAAGCTGGGAACAACAGAGATCAGATAGACAAAGAATGGAAAGCCCTTCTGTATTGATTTCTTTATGATCTATTTACACTTTCAGAAAATAAACCAAGTTCTTCCTCCCTTCAAAATGGCGTGGAAGAGGCCATTATATAGCTTACAAATCAGTTATTCTTTGTAACTACTTCTTTTAACTAAAGATTAGTTAAGGACCTGCCAACCGCAATACCTCAACTAATTACAATGAATCCGAGAAAAAGAATTAGAAAAGAAGAGTAGGAATAAGGAGAAGAAGACAGGTGGTTATGAATGGGAGGGACCCACTGACTTCAAAATTCGCTGCCTGAATCTCTTCAATGCCTCGGTTATGTCTCTGCCACGAGGGACTGATGCTGCTGTAGCTGTAGACTGAGTATGGTAGAATCATCTGCGCCATTGGTGTAGGGTTTGCATCAGCCATCCTCGACCAAAAATTCACCAAAATCAAGATGATGAGCTTCACTGTCCCTGACATTTGATCTTCAAATTGATAGTAATTCGGAGGGTAGAGCCGCACACTAAACTCGGGAAGGAATTACAGCGTGAAGGGGATACATGCACAGGAAATTAGATTATAAGGGTTCACTCATAATATAGCCGTTTATGGAAGCAGTGTGAAAGATGCATAGGGGGATAATGATATAGCGCATTAGGAGAGAGAAAGACAATTACCAATTTGAATAAGCAAGATATTCGGGTAGAGCGGGAAAAATAAGCACGAATGGCACTTGGTTCATTTGGGACATGTGAGATGCGAATGCGCGAAACACGCGGCTCGGGCGATTCAGGCGAAGCGGGGAAAAGACGCACAAATGCCTTTTGGGACATGTGGAACGAAAGTGCGCGAAGTACGCGACTCGGGCGATTCGGCCGAAAATGGAACAACTTGCCCATTTGAAATTGGGACATGCGGGACAAGTGAGACGCGAATGCGCGAAACACGTGGCTCGGGTGATTCGGGCGAAGCGGGGAAAAGATTGCACAAATGCCTTTTGGAACGTGTGGGACAAAAGTGCGCGAAACACGCGACTCGGCCGGATTCGGCCGAAAATGGAACAACTTGTCAAATTGAACTTGGGACATTTGGGGTGAAAGTGCGAAGTACGCGGTTGGGATTCGGCCGAAAATGGAACAACTTGACCGATTGGACTTGGGACATTTGGGCCCGACGGGACCGAAAATGGAACAACTTCGAGGAAACCGGCCGATCGCGGAACAGAGCGCCCATTTGAACTTGGACACATGCGGGACAAAAATGTCTGACAGGCCCAAAAAACACACAAAATGACCCAAAAAACATAGATTTTCCCAAATTCTCGACTTTTAACACTAAGTACAATAGAGAAGACACTTAAAACTCAAAAATTTGAATTTTCACTTCATTAAGAGCATGGGAATTTTGAGTGGACAAACACTACTCAAGTGTTTTATTCATTTCTCTATCTCCTAGTCTTCCATCCCATCTCAATTCTTCTCCACTTTTCCTTCCCAAGAAATCATTCCCTCTGAAGAAATAAGAAGTTCCACCTCCCTCTCAACCAAAAACAGAGCAAAACCGGTTGAACCCCAACCCGTCATTCCTCTTGCTTCCCCAAATCCATGTTAGGGAGATGAAAATCAAACAACTAGCAAAGGGCAACAAGAAGAGGAACCCAACAGAGAATAAATGATAGACAATCCAAAGAGTTGGGCTGCCAAATTTAAGTTACAAAGATCCCTTGATGGTTAAGCACGTAGAGAAGGTCAAGGTTGAAGAGCCAACTGTGGCTGAGGCTGAGTTTTACAGTAGAGAAGGAACAAAATAGAGGAAAAAGATCAACAACCTATTTCTTTTGAATATAATGTCCCTAATGGTACTTTGTCGGAAGAGGATGCTAATATGATCCAGTTACACAACTAGTTGGGGGAGAAAGAACAATCAGCTCCAAGTCCCATTGAAAAGGAGTAGCTGAGAGAGATCAAATCAGTGTTGAACCCACTCCATAAAGAAAGCATCATTGAATATTCTTTGCTTTCATTTCGAGGGCTGATTTGATTGATGAACCCATGATGATGGGAGGACCATACAGTTTCAAAGGTTTCAAGCGTAGAGCAGGCTACTATAGAACCTTTAGTTCTTCCTCCCACTTCATCCCCTTCAAGCTCTCTATGTTGAAGAGGAGTTCAAAATTTCAAACTTCTGTTTGAGGAAGAGGGGAACCATGGTGAGAAAGTTTTTCAGATCAAGAGGACACCATGGAGGAGGTAGAGTACCTGCTGCAGGAAAACAACAAAGGAGGCAAACTCTGTCAGACTCAAAATATTTCTTTGGTGAAGAGGATCCCTGAGGAGATCACATCATTTTCTCCTCTCCCATCCATCTTCCAAGCATATAAGTATATACTGCCATGAAGGAGGACATTCAAGGACAATAGACTGCACTTCATAACAACTCTCTGAGACCAAGGTTGGAAGATATGAGTCTTCCATGTTCTTTAGAAAAGAGGAAGAAGAAACAACAAACTCAATCCAAGCTAGTTAAAGAGGAGCATATGAAGCTGACCAAGACAGATTCAGAGGCACTGAATCATGATCTGGTTGCACAAGAAAGTACAGACCCCTCTCCCTTTCAACCTCTCCAAAGTATGTTTCTTTGGAAGAGACTAAACTCACTAGCTTCATATTTAAAGACGAGGCTTTCATATGGTGAAAATAATGAAGATTTTAAGATCACCATGCCAAAAGGGAGATACCTTGTTACAGCAGGATAGTAAAGGGTTTGATTTCCTATCAAACTCAAAAGAATGTTTTGAAAGAATGGGTAAGTTGAAATTGTCATATTTTCTCCCCCATCATTCATTCTTCAATCACAAGAACTTGTTGTCATGGAAGAGAACGTGCAAAACAACCCTGCAGTTTTACAACATGCCTCCTGAATCAAAGTTGGAATATTTTGATCTTCCAAAAGTCACACCTATTGCAGAGGAAGAGAAAGAGTATGAGGCTATCATTCCTCCCACACCATCCATCCATGAGGGTCATCAAGAAGGCTCCATTCTTGGAGTTTTAACAAGTTCAAAACCATGGGAGAAATTCAAAGGACTAGACCTTGCCCAATCAGGTACTTGGATTCATTGGAGACAAGGGAGAAGCCAAAACTAGTCATTCCTACTTCAGAGCATGAGGATGAGTATAAAATCACCAAGGGTCACCATCAACACCTCCATGAGTCTAATGCAAATCAGCTTGAGGCGGTATTTTCATTATGTTGATACCTTGTTGATATGGGTGGAGGATCGACTTAAATTCATTTTTTCACTCATACAAGAAGCTATATTTAGTGTCAAATAATTTACTTGGCTGTGCCTCTTGAGAAAGGGAAGCTACTTCTCCCTACCTGTAACAGGCTTTGTTTAAGCTTTTCTTTCCTCTCTGGTAGTCTAGGGGTATGAGTATATTTTTTTTTAGCTGAATAATTTCTTGTGCACACTTTGCATGTCTCATTTGAGGCATGTATGATTTTGTCTTTGTACATAAGTTTTTTTCATATTTATCCAGAGCTATTGAGAACATTCACTATTCATGGCAAAAGACTTATAGTTACCTGTAATAGTTGCTATCTTCAAATAAAACAAATTCAGAGCAACACCCTAAAAGTCATCCTTGAAATAGTCTATTTAGGGACAAATGAAATCCCCGGGTTAAAAAACACTCTCTACTCTCAGAAGCCTTGTTTCAATAACCTAGATTTCTTATGACAAATTGAGAGTGTAAATGGTCTAGGCTCCTGATTCGGATTGGGTAGGATTAGTGTCAGCCGTCATTCTTACTCCATGCCCAATGAATATCCAAGGCAATTGGTCCTTTCATGTAGCAGGCAGATACCCATGTGAGTTGCCAAAAATGTTATCCATATTTTACCCCCAAAAAAATTGATCAGCCCTACGACCCCACACAAATAAACTAGAGAAATCATGTTCAAATCCTACAAAACAGGTTGTAGAGGGACTCTACATGGAGTGGTAGGGCCTGTGAAAGCATCAAATGATTCCCTGCAAGAAGAAAGATTCAAGACAAACAACTTTTTCGAGTGAAATCCGTGTATCAAATCCCAGCCAATAGATTCAGGTGGGCTCAAAAATAGAATAGAAGGGTTAGGAAGGCGGAGGGAGACAGTGGTCAAAAGAAGCTAGAAGATCAAAAAGAAAAGGAGCCGTGGTGAAATTTAAAAGTCTCAGGCTCTGAAACAATTCAGAACGAGCCCCAAAAATTGACTAAGTATGGAGGAGACAACGGATGCTGCCAAGTAGTGTCCAAGCGGTGCACCTCCAAAGGTAGTTCTAAAAGGGAGACTCAAACAAGCTGCCTAGGCCCCCCATGTGTCCCATACCCAAATAGGAGGCAGAGTCAATAGTTAAAGTCAAAAGGCAGACAGGGCGGGCTCTAAAAATACTAAGTATAGAAGTGCTAGTAGAATTTGCTCTAAGCGTTATCTTGGCAGGCATCCCCAAAGGTAAATCCACAAAGTGATGGGATGGATCATACCCAAAACTCAACCAAGTATGAACCGAGATCGCCAAATCGCCACTATGCTTGTTCAATCCGTAAGCAATGCCGTTATACCAATGATTACCGTTGAAAGTCAGAAGATTCTGTTGGAGGCCTCCATGTGTTGCAACCCCGATTCCTCTCCTTTAAGGGGCAAAATCATGAGCTTCAGGTTTGCACCAGTGAGTTGCGGACGCCTCCATTGCGTCTGGTTTCAATTAAAGGGACCAGGTTCAAGTTGAATAGGACCAAATTTCATTGAAGATGTCCAGTGGAGGGATTGCCTAGTGTCCGTTTACGATGCTAAATTCAAATCGGCAAAAATTACCAGGGAAGATGTTGCCAGTCCACACAGTGCTCCAATTCCTCTGCCATGTCCTCGGTTAAATCTTCTTCACTGCCGTCTCCGCCATTTGACTTGAGCATTGAATCCTATCATCCTATAACATGAAAGAATTCAAAGCACGTCACGGTGAGAAAGCCAAAACGCATAACTTGTACACAACTCCAACCATAAACCCTCACTGCTGAATGCCTTGACCTAATTCCTTATCACACCAAAAACATGAAAGTTTCCAATGCCCTGGGTCCATCACAGAAATTTGTGTGAATGGTTGTCGCATATTTGACCATTTCAGTACACGGACTCACGATCAAAAGAGCATTTGGAAAATGGCCCAGGACCGACCACTTCTTCCCAAATATGGCGGCAGGAAATACATGATCAGCCGAACCCTAGTAAGATTTCAGGCTCTGCGGCCATATTCGCAACTGACAGAAGTCTGAATACTTTTAAGTTAGAGAGTTTATGGGAAAAAGGGTTAAAACAAATGCCTACAGGGCCATTAAGCAGGGCCATGATCTATGTTACGCCAAACTCACAAGTCGATCTAGATTTCCTTGATCACCGAACTCATATTCGAACTCATAAAACTATCATCCATCCTGACTTGCGTCTCACAATACTTAGATAATACACTATATCACCACAAATGGCAAGTTTTATGGCTCAACCAGAGATGACATAAATTGACACATTTCATGGCTACTCCTTCTCCATATGTGCCCCCTCAAATGAAGCGATTTTTTAGCCATGACTAGAAGCCATAACCACGTTGGGTGTCGGTCCTGGCACCTTATTCCTCAAGAAATGGGGATAGCACAGAAACTGCTCATACGTCTTGTACCTCGTCCACTGTGTGATGACCCTACAATCCAACTTCCCGCAATGTCTACCCTGCTACCTACATCCACATGAAAACAGACTCACAATTTTCTTACAACTACCTTTTTCTGCTCATGATTTGGAGCCACACACTCCTCTCTCTAATTCTGTTATAATGTCCGCATCTTCCACCACATACCACGCATGGCGTGGATCTGAAACTTACCTGCCTCAGCGAGCCAAGTATGCAAACTACCAATAAGAAATTCCTTCCAATAATAAAATGATAATCAGCACCTCTGACGCTATATATATATGCACACAAGGATGATCCTCTTGGATCCACTTAAATCATCTGCACAGTCTATTTATCTTTATCTTTGAGCTCTGGGACCACGAAGCATCACGTATCTCAAGTCGAGTAGATACTCGAAACACCACCTCCTCGTAAGCGAATCGTGTCTACATTGCCTCCACGACCGGAACATAGATCCGACCTCAATCGTCCACACAATTGGTTGATGATTTCCTCCTTGGTCTTGAAATTTTGTGTTTCATAGTCCCAACTTCAATTGGAAATGGCATATTCTCGTTGAGACCATTCATGGGGGGGACTGCTATTTTTGAAACAAACAAATGTTTAGGTTTCAAAGGTCCATCTAGGGGGGGCGCCTCCTGGGTAAGGCTTTTTTTTTAGTTAAAATGGTCTATTTTTTACATTTTGGCTTTTTTGGTTAAACACCCGCGAGGGTTTTTCAAGACCGTGACCGCCTCCCCTGGCCAGGCGGCGGTTTACACGTACCCACCCGCCTTTCAACGGCGGCGGTTACAAAACCCCGCCCTGCTCAGGGCGGCGGGTTTTTTTTTTGCACAGAAATGCAAAAGAACCTATTTTTGAGTTTGCACTTGTCTTTTATCCGTTTCTACTTCTTTTTTGACTCTCTCGATATTTATTAGATAAACTACTTGCTCTGTGGTTTTGTGTGTTTTTGGTTGTATGCAGGCGAGAGCAGAGTAATATCAGATGGAGCTGAGAGAGAGAGTGTGTTGGCTCTCCGGGGATTGGATTGCCCTTTTCTCAGGATGCGGAGGATAACATTACATGGGCCCACATATTTGCGTTATATCACTAATTGCCCCACTTGTCACACCATTCATAGTCCCACCAACCTCTGTACACTACGACAATATTGTGACTTGTTGTACAATATTCCTGGTTGTAGATTCGGCACACCTTTAACCGTACTGCCACATTATTGGCAAGCAACCGTGGTGGCTTTGACGTCGTTATCTGATCTTCTATGAGGAATGCTACTACTAATATACTTAACAAAATCCTATACCTAATACCTACATTAATGAAATGAGAAATTACGAGGAAAATTTTAGTGTCGACATCCCCCTTTCCCCCTTCTTCTAGCTCTCTAACCGTCCTCGGAGTAGACTATTCTGGTGCTTGGAAAATCTTCAACTTGTCGTGGTTGACCCATTTCATAATGGGGGTGCCATCCAATTCCTTCAGTCGGTATGTACCATTTTCATGCACAACTACTATTTTGTAGGGCCCCATCCATTTTGGAAGAAATTTTCTCTGTCTTCTTTTTTTGTATCTTGAATCATATACTAGGACCAAGTCATTCACATGAAATGGAGACCACCCGGATCTTTTGATCAAAGTATTCATTTTGCTTCATTTTCTTTCTTATAGCTTGTATCCTTAGCTATTTCCCTCATTTCCTCTAGCAAATGAAGATGTACCAACCTTTCTTTTACTGAATCACTTTCATCCGTTCTTTCACTTTTCATAACTCTAACCGTGGGAATATCAAACTCAATAGGAAGAACTGGATCAATGCCATAAGCCAACTAAAATGGGGAGTGTCATGTTGCTAACTTTGATGTTGCCATATATGCCCACAATGTTGTATGAATCCTTTTATCCCATTTATGTACCTGCAAGGCTGCATCTTTTGCTAGAATTTGACACAACACAAAATTTGTTCATTCCACCTGTCCATTTGTGCTTGGCTTGTATGTTGTTTCCTTCCTGTGCTTAATAGAAAACTTATTGACTAGGGCTTCTACCACCTCATTAATGAAGTGGCTTCCTTGATCTATTACAATTTCTAATGGACAACCAAATCTGGTGACAATGCGTTCATATATGAACCTTGCCACTTCATCCATGGAAGCTATTTTTCAATGGCCTAGCTTCAACCCACTTGGTTAAATAATCTGTGGCAACTACAATATACTTATTTTGGCGTGAGGTAGTTGGAAGTGGACCTACAATGTCTATTCCCCACTTTTCAAAGGGACCAAGTGGAAGAATAGGGCATAATGGAGCTGATGAAGTCTTACGGTTACCATGTGTTTGACAAATATCACATGTCTTACAATAATTATAACAATCTTTAAAAAGAGTGGGCCAGTGATAACCTGCATCCAAGATCCTTCTTGCTGTAAGTTGTCCAGAGAAGTGCCCTCCACATGTACCATTGTGGAATTCTTCTAGCAGTTCCTTCCCTTGATCACGTCCAACTGCCCTCTTGTACTGTCCATCAGGTCCTATTCGAAATAATACTCCATGCAGAATAGAATATGGACGACTGGCTTGAGTAATATTTCTCTTAGTCTTTGCATTGGCACCATCAGGAAACTTGAATTCATTCAGATAATTCCAAATATCTATGTATTCACTAGGGATTGTGTCAAGGGATAACAATGCTGCATCTGGGAAATCATCATCATCACAAGATGATCCTAAACCATCATAGGCTCGAGAGAGTGCATCTGCATTGACATGCTTCTTTCCTGGCCTATCTATAATATCAAATTCAAATTCTTGTAGCAAAATTATCCATCTTGCTATCCTCCCTGATGGGTTAGGCTTATTTACAATATATTTTAGAGCCTGATGATCTGTTACAACTATAAATTTTTACCCTAGCAAGTAATTCCTAAACTTCTTTACAACAAAAATGATAGCCAGAGCCTCTTTTTCAGTTACAGTATAATTTACCTCAGCACTGCTCATTTGTCTGCTCCCAAAGTAAATTGGATGTTCATTCCCATTTTCATCCTTTTGGCTCAAAGTACTTCCTAGTGCTGCATCTGAGGCATCAGTGTACACAATGAATGGCTTGCTCCAATCTGGATTCTTTAAAACAGGTGAAGACACCAGGGCTTCCTTCAGTTGTTCAAAAGCTTCATGCGCCTTATTTCCTGGTTCATAAGTAACATCCTTCTTCAAGAACTGGGTTAGTGGCTGTGCAATCTTTGAGAAATTCTTGATGAACCTTCTATAGTAACCCACATGGCCTAAAAATGATCTCAACTTACTTCTATTCATAGGAAATGGTAAACTCTTTGATTTTTGAAACTTTATCAGGATCAGTACCAATACCATCTCTGGATACAACATGCCCTAACAAAATACCTTTAGAACATCCAAAGACACACTTTGTAGGGTTTAGTGAGGCTTGTGCTTCATCTAACCTTTGAAATGTTGTCTCCATCTGGTGCAGGTGGTCCAACTTGCTCCCATAGATGCAAAAATCATCCAGAAATACTCTGATGAAGGTCCCAATGTAGGGTTCGAACACCCTATTCATCAAACGCTGGAATGTTGCTGGAGCATTACACAACCCAAAAGGCATAACTCTATAAGCAAACGTTCCCCAAGGAGTGGTGAACGTGGTCTTCAGCTGATCTTTCTCTGCTATACGAACTTGGTTGTAGCCGCTATATCCATCAGCAAAACTATAGCACTCCTGGCCAGCTACTTCGTCCAAGATCTGATCTGAAAATGGAAGAGGGTAATGATCCTTCTTTGTTGCCTTATTGAGCTTCCTGTAATCAACACAAATGCGTAGCTTCCCATTCTTTTTTATTGAGATCACAATGGGAGAAACCCATTCTGAATTCTCCACAGCAAATATGAATCCTGCATCAAGCAACTTATCTATTTCTTCTTTTACAGTCTTGGAAAAATTAGGATTCATTCTATATGGCATTTGCTTTATGGGCTTAGCACCATCTACCAGCTCAATAGAATGTTCTACCCAACTTACTTGACGGAGTTCCTTGTAATCAAAAGTGAATATGTGTATGTACCTTCGAAAGAGCTGGAGGTAGGATTCCTTCTCACTCTCCATCACAGCATCACCAATCTTTATTTGTTGGAGACGATCATCAACTTCTTCTTCAGATAATTTTATGGGGTCATGAGTTGGTGTGACTGGAAGGATATCCATGACTGAAACATCCACCTCACTTTCTTCATCTTCAGTGTCCACTTCACTGGTACTAGAGTAATCAGAGGATGTCCAATCATCAGTTTCATCACTTGAATCCATAGGTTCTGCCTTATGATGTCGAGGGATCACGTTTATCTTCACCCTCTCTCTACCACGTCCAAGTGTCATGAAACCTTCATTCCAGTAGTTTCTTGCATGAACTCTCCTTAGCCATGGTCTTCCCAGCAACATTGGGTACGCAACAGTACCATTTTTCATCACCTGAAAGTCTACCACACATACAACACCCATAACAGATATTGCCACATTTGAAACTACACCTTCTGGTTTAGTTTTTCCCTTATTTAATGACCTTAACATAAGTGTTGAAGGGCGATCAATTTTTAAACCCAACATATTCATTACAGACTCGGTCATTACATTAACTGCAGCACCTCCATCAACTAAGACATCATGAATTGAAATACCATTACATAATACCTCAGCTTGTGGAGCATAGGGATCCGCCTCTGCCTCCAAAACAGGGACCTCAACCTCCTTCCTTCGTTCGAGCATTGAGTCCACCTCGCAACTCCCGCCTCTTCTCAGAAGACATAGCCAAGAGTTGACCATATGTAATATTTGCAGGCCTTTTGGACAGATCTTCCAAGATGGAGTATGGTCCTTGCCCCTGTGAAATCAGAAAATCCTGCACACCCAACTTTCTTCTCCTATGTTTCTTACTAGTTTCTCCTTTCATCTTCTTAGGATCATTTCCATCTTGATTATCTTTTTCTTTCTTTCTTTTTGTTACAAACACATCTACTTCATTATTTCTGCTCTTATCTACTACATCAAAAGAATTCACAGGTGCTTTTCCTTTATCATTATCTCCTTTACCAGATGTAGAAGCTCTATCTAGACAATTATACTTATAATGACCCTTTTTATAACAACCATAACATACAACTTCAGAAATATTTCTTTTTGGACCTCTATCTCCTCCCTGAGAACTAAATTCCTTTCCTTGAAGAAGATTAATAGTTAACTGACCCATCTTTTTGAGCAGATCTTCATACTCAGTAGATGTACTAGGAGAAATATTTGTGCTCACCGGGAGTGGTTGTGGATTCTGGACCAAAGGTGCTGGTGTAGGCTCTACTTTAGCAACAATTTCTTTGGGCTCCTCTTCCATGCTTTCTTCTTGCCTTCTTGCAATCTCCTTTGCTTGTTCAATGGTAGCTGGGCGGTCATACTTCACTCGTTGTCTGATCTCTGGCTTCATCCCAAGAATGAAGTGCTTACAGAGGAGATTATCCACGCCATTCATCAACCCATCCGCTAATCCTTCCTTCCGGATCTGGGCATCGAGCTTCCTCCTTAGCTCTAGAACACGAGCATGATAATCCCTTATCTTCTCCTTCTCTCCTTGGGATAGCTTTGTGATCTCGATCATGAGATCTGCATATTTCTGTTGTTCACCAAATTCTTCAAGAAAACTTTCAGTTAATAAATCCCATGAATTTTTCACATTATCACCTAGTGTTTCAAACCACCTAAGTGTTGAACCATCCAAAAAGGTAGGAAAAAATTCAGTCCATTGTTCCCTTCTTATAAGGCCATTACAAATACAAGATCGCTTAAACTCTTGAATGAAAGAAGAAGCATCTTCATTAGATTGAGCTGAAAAAATAGGAATCTTTCCCATTTTCAAAAGTAACCACCGTGAAATACCAACTCACAAGTACAATCAACAAGACTTATGTGCACAAATAATTGGAATCACTATACTAGAAAGTGACTTTACACCTTTCTACAGTAAAATAGAAATGACCACGGTAAACTATGGTAAAATTTGACTTACTGTGGTAAAAACTGACTTTACTGTGGTAAACACTATTCACGGTAAAAAGTGAAGTTACTGCGGTAAATACTATTCACGGTAAAAAGTGAAGTTACTGCGGTAAATACTATTCACGGTAAAAAATGACTTTACTGCGGTAAATACTATTCCAACAAAAATGACTTTACCATGGTAACTACTATTCATGGCAAAAATAACTTTACCATGGTAACTACTATGCACAGTAAAAACAAGGTTACCCTCCAATTGATTTTTGACTAAGTGGGAATATCTCTCCAGAAAATCCACCAACGAGGAATGGTCCCGGCAACGGAACCAAAATGTCATCACCAATCCGGCACTATGATAATTCTTCACCGGGAACTCCTCGTGCTATGATTATTTACTAATGCACAGCCTTTAGTTTGGTGGATGTAATCTGGAAACAAAACAACAACATAACACAAGAATACCATCGACTATGATAAGACAGAATGATGACAAATCTGAAATATCAAAGTAAATTATAATATTAACATGAAATTGTTACAATCTCACCCATGAGGTACTTCAAGTGTTATTGACTTCACTTGCCTTTCACCAAGACTATGGGAGAAACTTTACAATTACTCCTCTTAATGGCTTCTTCAACACACCTTTAAACTGATGGCTTCCTTCGCACACTTCCTACAATATTTCTCACTACTTCCTTCTATGCTAAATGAGGGGGGTGGCCTCTCTATTTATAGAACTTCTAGGCTTATCCATCTTATCTCTAAGATAGGATAAGAAATCCACTCTGACGAATCATATTCCATACCTTAACTCTTATCTGTACATGTAAGCTTATCTGTTAAGATAAGATAAACCTTATCATTTTACATGGGTTCCACATTTTTAGACTTTTTACAAATAAAATACACAAAATATTTATGACCTCACTCCTTGTCCTTATTACCAATATAATATTTCTAATTCCTAATCATGTAGACCCTACTTCTCTAATTACCCAAACTTTGACATTTTAACATTACCGGACCACTTACGACAAATATTTACTTTTTACAACATTCCTATTGTACTTTGACTGTTACCGTACTCCACATTATTGGCGGCACCGTACTGACGGCGCCGTTATCTTCTATCAGACGCTACTACTAATTATACTTAACAACATCCTATTCCTAATACATACATTAATGAAATAGAAATTACGGAGGAAAATTTTAGTGTCGACAGGTACATGATAAGATTGATGATATCAATGTACCAGGGACATATAGAGATGAGGGGCCTAGTTTTGACAAAGTATATACACTCATACCATGATTTACCAAATCGCCTCCATCTAATGGATGTTAGCTAATAGTTTATGATGATTTGTCTTACGGATTTTTGGTTTACAAATGTTAACTCAAATTCACCCATTAAGGTTATGAAATCCCAGCCTTTTTAGATAAAGACCCTTGTGAGGAATGTTCGTAAATGATCTGTCCTTACAATGACCCTTGTTTCTTCGTTTAACATGTAATGTATTAAACGCTGTTGCAAATACTATGGTAAGGCATTCTCTCTATGCCTTGTCATGTGTTTCATTGGGCAATGTTCGGCTAATACATAGACCAACGAGACATCGGTATCATTGTTCTTATAGCCACATGCAATAGGGAGACATCAGTATGAGTATAGGTGGCATTAGGAGGCATTAGCGTGGGTGACAGTAAGAAGTGTTTAACTGCTTGAAAGCCTTCATTGCAGTCTTAGTCCAATCAATGCTATAATCTTTCTTTGAGTAAATTATTGATTGGATGAATACGAAAAGCTTAAGTCTGGGATGAATCTTCGGATTGCACCCAGTTTCTTGAGAAATGACCTGATTCCAGATTCTCATCCGAAGGTGGGACCATTTCGAGGACAGCCCAAATTTTGGTTGGATCAACATCGATCCCTCGTGACGATATGATGTAACCTAGGAGCTTTCCTCCTGTTACACCAAAGACGCATTTTTCCGGATTTAGCGTGACTCCGTATTCTATTAAACATGAAAGAATGACACAGAGTACTTCGGGATGGTCACAACGCTTCTTGGCCTTAGCCAACAAGTCATCACGTAGGATTCCATGATTTTATGAATTAAATCGTGAAATATATATGTCATAGCCCGCTGGTACGTAGCACCGGCGTTCTTGAGACCGAATGGCATAACAGCGTAGCAATAGGTTCCCCAAGGAGTTATAAAGGTGGTTTTAGCTTGATCTTTTCAGATATTCTGATTTGATTGTATCCCGAGAATCCATCCATGAGAGACAAAAGCTCAAATCCAGCTGTTGCATCAACAATGACATCAATAGATGGCAATGGGAAGTCATCTTTAGGACATGCTTTGTTAATGTCCCGAAAATCTATGGAGATGCGTATCTTTCCATTCTTCTTGAGAACAGGAACAATGTTAGATACCCATTGGGAGTAGTCAACTGGCTTGATGAATCCTACCTGAAGGAGTTTTATTACCTCCTCTTTTACCATGAGGGCTACCTTGGGCTTCATAGGTCTTGATTTTTGCTTAATTGGCTTTGCATCTGATTTAGTGACGAGGTTGTGCACCGCAATGTGGGGTGCGACTCCTGTCATTTCTTTATAATTAAATGCAAATGCCTTCTGATGTTCTTTGAGGAACCTGAGTATGTATTTCTACTTCTTCTGGGGTTAATGAAGAACCTAGTTTCAATATTTTGGTTCATTTTCTGTCCTGATGTTGACATCGATTGTTTCTTCGATTAAAGAGGCGTTACCCTCTTCAAACTCAGGTGGTGCTGGAGGTAGATCTAAATCATCCCCATTTTCTATTGCGTATATGCTAGGTTCCCTTTGTGAGGGAAGATCCGTCATGGGATTTCCAAAAGTAGGAAGATGAATGTGGGATTCAGGATAAATCTAGTGTATGACAGGAGCGATGTAATGCTGCATAGGTGTTTAAGTAATCCAAAGTAGCCGCATCATTTCCAACATGGTCTAGGATGGTAGATTCATTTCCGCTTGAAAGAGGATTTGTCATTGTTTTTATCAATGGTTCGTTACGAATGGATACTGTGAAGTGAGTATCTTCTAACTCATTGCTTGGAGTGAAGCGTGATGCCGAAGTTGCTATTGAATCGGCGAGAAGATTTTTCTCTCGTGGGATTGCTTCAATGGATATGAAGTTAAACCCTTTGCTTAAATCTAATACAGCGTTTTGTAGAGTTGTAAATGTTCGGCTTTAGTTTCATATATTTCAGAAACTTGGTTTGTTACTAATTGCGAGTCTCCTAAAACTCTGATGTTATCAATACCAATTCTTTTGGCTAAATGAGGCCAAGGAGGAGAGCTTCGTACTCAGCGCCGTTGTTTGTGCATTCAAAGTTTAACTTAAAAGAGAATGGGAGGACCTTTTCCTCGGGTGAAGTAAGAATTATACCTGCCCCCGCTCCATAGCGACATTTAGCTCCATCGAAATGGAGAGTCCAATATTTAGCCGGGAGCATAGATGTTGGGATATCTACTGTGTTTGCACATTCTACTTCTACCATGCAAAGATCTTCTGCTGGAAGAGAACCAACCCCTAGGGAATATCCCATACCTACTGAATCAAATGGTAAGAACATTGGTAAATCTTGTTCTATTAATTCAACGATTTTTGCAGTAGTCCCTAATGATACTGTTTCTTTAGCTTTACCTTCATTTTTTGGGGTTGTTTTGGCTATGCTGATAGTTTCAAGATCCGTCGTAGGTACCAACTTTTCTTTTGACTTTGAGTCAGTGGGTTTATTAAGTTGGTTTGTTGGGAGTTCAAATTCTGAGTGTACACCTGGTCTCTTCTTTAAATCAGCTAGGTGTACGTCAAATGGCTTTGGATCACCTTTGGCTACAAATACCTTTCCTAAGATGCAAGAATCTTACTTCTTGAAATAGCGTGGAAGGGATTGCCTTCATGCGGTGTATCCATGGTCGGCCGAGGATCATATTATAGTTAGTTTCCCGATCTATAATATAAAACTCAGTCAGGATTGTTTTAGGTCCTAAAGTGACCGGTAGTATTATGGTTCCTATCGAAGTGGCTTTAAGGCTATCATAGCCTCTCAAGGTATTTCGAGTAGTGGAACAGTTTGTTTCTCCATATCCCAATTTTTGGAGAAAAGAGAAAGGGACTATGTTAACCGCAGCCCCATCGTCAACCATTGCCCGTTTTACATAATTATTATAAACCCATACTTGCAAGTGTAAGGCTGGATCGCCTCGGCGTGTGATCTCAGCATCTGTAGGCATTTTACTTATTTTGAATATGAATTAGACATCCCTATCCGCCTGTCCTGGAGGATAAACATCAAAGTCTATATGATTTACTTGTGCTTCTGGTGGTGGAGTGATGTTAATTAAATGACCCAAACCTAACGCCTCTAAAAGAGCAGCCCTGTGAGCAGGGGAGTTCTTTAGTAAATCAAGGAATGAAATATGCGAGAAGGTTTTTGTTAGATCATTAATTAAATCATAAGCACCCATAGGTTTTGCTACATTTGCTGGATGTTATCTGTTTCCTGGCAATGGCTTGGACTTGGTTGAGAGAAATACTCTCGTGTCCTTGTTATAGCTTCAACGGGTAATTCGGAGTCTAACTCCACTAATCCAACTACCTTAGGTGTGGTTGACTTCCTAGTTGTGGCGCAACTAATGGATGTAGCGAAGTTGAGGCTTCATGATCGTTGTTTCCTGTTATTGCACCTTTGTTTGTTCCAGTTGGTTTAACCCATTATTATCATGATTTGGGAGTGGATCATTAAAGATCTTGAGAGGGGCATTCTGAGGGGAAACTGCCCCTGCGAAGGTATTTGCCGTTGGTGACGTAGGATCTGCTAAGAACATATCCATAAAAAATTGTTTTTGTTCATTCTGGCAAGCGTTGCATGAATTTGTTGTAGTCACGACACGTTCTAGTGTCATGACCCCGAATTTTGTGGAAACCACAATAAGAATTGGGATTATAATTCCCGTTTTGTTGGTTTGGTGTGTATTGTGGCCTAAAATTTTGATCAAACTGTTGCCTATTAGGTTAAAGTTTTGGAATTGTTGTTTTTGGTTTTGACTTTGGTTTTGATAACCAAATGAGTTTTGGCTTGGCCCTTGCATGGGATTTCACCGTTGTTGTTGTTGTTGTGGATTGGACGATTAAAATCCACCGTATTGACCGTTGGGGTAAAATTGTTGTTTCTTTGGTTGTTTATTTGTGATGGAGTATTAACAACATTTACCCTCTTGGGCTGGTCAGTTACCCCATCTGTTGTTACCCCCACGATTTTTGTTAAGGATTTTGGGTCCTTGATTGACATTTGTGGTAGTTGTAGTATTTTGAGTGGAGGTGATTAACCTCCCGTTTGCTCCATAGGTCTTACGGCCACTATCTATTGCTGCCTGGTCTATTCGTAGAGCGCTCTCAAGTACTTCGTCATAAGTCCTTAGTGGGAACTTCTGGACTTCTTCCTTCACTTCTCTGCTAAGAGAATGAAGGAATAAATCGCATAGTTCCATCTGATCCATGTTTGGAGCGCTTGCCGAGGAATAAAGGACTGTGCGCCACCTTTGGATGAAATGGGCGACAGACTCGTTATGTTCTTGCTTGATGTGCAAGAACTCCCTGATTCCTGTCCTTAATAGTTTGTTCATGTCGAAGGATTTGATGAACTCAGACACGAGTTGTTTGAATGAATGTATGGAAGCCTCAGGTATTCTGTAATACCAATCGAGAGCAATGCCTTCCAGCGTTTTGGGGAATATTTTAGCAACAACCCCATCCCATGGGAGTAATTCTCGAATGGCTGTAGCGTAAGCTTTGATATGCGCATTCGGATCTCCCTCTCCTTTGTATTTGGGTAAATCGGGAAGAGGCCTTGGAAGCATAACGCTTCGTATGGTGAAATCTAAGGGCTCCTTTAAATATTCTGAATAAGTCCCTATCGCATACGTCTCAACCATTGATGGTGCCTGTTGAGGAGGCGGTGGCGGAACGGGTTGTTGATATGGCGTAACGTACGCGTTGGCAGGGGCATAAGGCAATCCCTGCATTTGAGTAAACATGCCGGAGAGGATGAGTACATATCCCCTTGTGGCGATTTGGAGTACATGTTTAAGTACGAAGGGGTACTATCCAGGAATGGATTGCTCTGTACTAGACCAGGAGGAACAGTGCTAGCGATAGTGGGTCTAGTTGGCACTTGTTGTGAATACTGAGGAGTCATACCTAACGTGCCTACTCCTGTGAGGAGATCTACTTGGCTAGGATGGTGCGGAGGATTGGAACTCCCTGTTTGTATGAATTTTGAATTTTGACTTGCTTGGGCAAGTTCTAATCCTCTAACCTTTTCTATTAGAGTTGAAATGACTTCGTTTGGTGAAGTCACGATATCGTGCCTTGGTGGCGTTTGTTGTATACCCTGGTGTTGTATAGGCATGTGATATCCTGCTATGAACTGATTGCTATCTTGCCAAGCATCTCTGAGAGTATTTTCTATACGTGATGGCATAGAGGTATTTTCTTGAGGAGAGAACTCGGGCTGTATTTGCAAAATTCCTACAGGTGGGTACATGCCTTGAGAGCGTTGTTCATTCCTAGGATAACGTATTGAGTACTCGTCATCTAGAACTGAGTATGGATCTGATTGTCTGCTAATATGTGGTCTAAGTAACACCTGAGGAGATGAACAGATTCTCCAGTCAATGTCATATTGTTTGAGCCTGAAGGCTCTGTTTGTGTTTGAGCGAGTTGCTCCAACCCCTCTGCTTGGAAGGACGAGTTATATCTAGTCCTTGGAGTTTGCGTTGACAACTGATTAGTTGAATAGTTGTCGCCCCATATTGAGAGTGAGGGTGATGATTCCCTATTCTGTTGGGCATAGTATGCCTCAAGACCAGGAGGGGTCTGCCATATGCATCGAATCCCGACATATTCGGGGGGTATATGAATACCCGCAGAATAATGGGAAGGTGGAGCGAAGGTGAAACAGTTGTTTGTTTTGTCGGGTTCACCAAGGTGAAGCTGATGTGAAGTGATAGTTCAAAAGGTGAAACAGTTGTTTGTTTCACGGGTTCAATTTTGTTGGTGAAGCTGAGAAGGTAGGAAACAGTTTGTTTACGTCGGGTCACCAATTTTGTTGGTGAAGCTGATGTGAAACTAATTTGAAATAGTAGTTTGTTTCACGTCGGGTTCACCAATTTTGTAGCGTCGGAAAAGCAACAGTAGTAAGTTTCAGTTCACCGTGAGAATCAACGAGTGGGAATCTACAAGTGACTCTTCCGCGTACCCGACCTCCCGAGGTCGTGCCGAGACAGCCGGTGGGGGTAGAATATGCAGACAAACTAGTTAGGCAAGTCTAATGTCTTCGACACGCACTAGTGGAATTTGTGAATCTAAGGCAAAGAAGGCCCTTCTAACTTGGACTGGTGTGATAGATCGATCAGCGAGGATGACTGCTCGAAGGCTCCAATCAATATCGAGCTCTGGCGTGATTCGATCTATGGGTTGTGGGATGCGTGGAAAATGACCCGGGATGGTTTCGTGTATTTCTCCTGATAGGGTCATATGGTGAATATAGTCAACTCTATGGACGATTCTCTGGCCTAGTCCAAAATTCTCTAGCTTTGTTAGCTGTTGTGTCTAGTAGGGATAACTGTTGAATGATGATAGGTGGAATCGGAGTAGACTGAAATACTAATGTGCGTAGGCCAGTGTCTATATCTAACTGACTTGTGGATTCGTTAGGCTGTGGGATTTGTGGATCACAACCGTAGACTCTTGGTTGTTGCGGTCCTGTTATGGTCATACGCGAGATCAAGTTCTAATCCCTAGTATCCAGTAGTCGTAAGCTTTCTCAGCCTCTACGTTTAGAATCAGTAATTGTGCGATTTTCTCAGAATACCTTACAGGTGTTCTAGCAACTTGAATTCTTAAGCTGGTATCTATATCTACGAGGGTGTCTCCAGCGTCTGGCTGTGGAACTAAAGGATCACACCCGAATATGTTTGTTCTCTTTCAAACCCTTCTACAGTCATGTGGATGTTTTCTAGGATAACCTGTAGTTTGGCTGATTTGACCAAAATGTGTGTGCTTGGTCGTCTTCTATGTTTAACCCTCTCAACTGTGACCTGACCTGTTGGAAGTCTGTTGTTGTTTGGAAGACTTGTATCCTAAGGTTTTGGTCAATGTCAGTTATTGCCACTACGATATTGGGCTGGGGCACAATTGGCTCGAAAATGTATTCCCTGGGCTCCCTAGGTCCCGTAATTGTCATGCAAAAGCAGTAATGAAACAAACTATAATAAAGTAAAATCTAAGTACACTTCTAGCATATATAATTTCTTTTTGTATTTTCTGGCAATTTATAAGAAAGCAGCTATTTAAAATATTTAGAATTGACAACTAAACTAATAACGTTTAAAACAAACAAAATAGCCGAGTGTAGCTATTTGTCTGTGCAATTTTGTATATCTATTCTAAACAATGAAATAACTAATCTATTTGCAAGATTCTCGATCCTACATCAGAAGTGAGGAATGAATCATAGTTTCTCAGAAACTATCAATCCCCACAACTTCCCTGGCAATATCGAGAATGGAAATAACTGAAATAAAGTGATTAACTACTTTATTTGATAAGTTCTAACTAAAACTTTGAAAGATGGAACCTGGATTTCGCAGAACAGTGGCGAATCCGACTGGTGTGTGTGTTCTTGTCCCCTCAGTATGATCTCTTCGTTCTTTGTGCTCACGTGAATCCAGAAAAGCGTGTAATGCTTGCATCAACAGGAATAGATATTTGGATCAATGGACAGCCTTCAGAATGCAGACAGAATAGAATGCGGATAGGAGAGGGATAGCGCAAGAGTACAGAGCTTGGCCTATGCAATTCCTAGCGGGGTCTACTGCGAATCATGCAACAAAAAGCGTCCAGAACCTGAAACTAGTCTGTATGAAGAGCAAAACCTGCAACTTTAATGGCTGCCTAAACTATTCTACTCCAAAAACAATAATACTGTTTGCACAAGTTGGATCTGTGGCTTACCAACAGCTGAGTAATGCAACCAAGCATGTAAAAGATTTTAAACTATCAAACTTAAGCAAACTAGAAGACTGAACTACTGAAAGATGGTGTGGCTTACCAACAGCTGAGTAATTTTAACAAAAGATGCAAGTGAATTAAACAAGAGCAAAATGAGGGGCCATGGGTGAAACAACAGCACTTGCACAAGATGGATATGTAGGCACCAAACACAATGCTAACCCAAATGCACTTTATGAACAATAAACAATGCTAACTAAGCATACATTGAAAAAAACTAAACATTCTAAGCAAAAGGAAACTGAAGGAATTGCTGCAACAAGAAATTCAAAAGCAAACCATGGAGTGAAAACTCAGAGGCCACTGCTTGAGCACAAGCAATTCATTTATAGGAATTACAATCACCCAAAGATCAAAACCAAACTGAACTCCTAAACAATAACCAAAAGAAAAACACTATTCCAAGGACCAAAAACATAAATGCATGCTCAAGTCGGCAAGAAAAGCTGGTGAAGCGTTGAACTTTGCGTGCGTTCCGTCAAAAGAACGTTCTGGAAAATGCGTAAAGGACCGCCGCCCTGCTCAGGGCGGCGGTTACAGGACCGCCACCCTTCAGGGCGGCGGTTTCGTCACTGAAGACCAAAAAGCCAAGAAAAGAGGAAAAAAAAGGGGAAAACAAAGCACATGGGGGCTAAGCGGGGCATGTGGGATGTTAACGCATATCCGTAAACGTTGAACTTTGCGTGCATTATCGTCAATTGTAGCCTTTCAGAATGTTTTGGAAAACGCGTAAAGGACCGCCACCCTGCAGGGCGGCGGGAACAAAAGGCCAAGAAAAGGGATTCAAGAAGGGAAAACAAAGCACGCGGGGGCTAAGCAGGGGCATGCGGGATGTTAAGTGCATATCCGTAAAGCTTTTCTGGATCATCCGGTGGATAGACTAGTTAGGCAATCTAATATCTTCGACACGCACTAATGGAATCTGCGAATCTAAGGCAAAGAAGGCCCTTCTAACCTGGACCGGTGTGATAGATCGATCAGCCAGGATGACTACTCGAAGGCTCCAATCAATATCGAGCTCTGGCGTGATTCGGTCTATGGGTTGCGGAATACGTGGGAAATGACCTGGGATAGTTTCGTGTACGTCCCCAGATAGGGTCATATGGTGAATATAATCAACTCTATGGACGATTTTCTGGCCTAGTCCAGAATTCTCTAGCTTTGTTAGCTGTTGTGTCCAGTAGGGATAACTGTTGGATGATGATAGGTGGAATTGGAGTAGACTGAAATACTAGTGTGCGTAGGCCAGTGTCTATATCCAATTCTCTTATGGATTCGTTAGGCTGTGGGATTTGTGGATCACAACCTTAGACTCTTGGTTGTTGTGGTCCTGTTATGGTCATACGCGAGATCAAGTTCTAATCCCTAGTATCCAGTAATCGTATGCTTTCTCAGCCTCTATGTTTAGAATCAACAGTTGTGCAATCTTCTCGGAATACCTTACAGGTGTTCTTGCAACTTGGATTCTTAAGCTGGTATCTATATCTACGAGGGTGTCTCCAGCGTCTGGCTGTGGAATTACAGGATCACACCCGAATGTTTGTTCTCTTTCAAACCCTTCTACAGTCATGTGGATGTTTTCTAGGATAACCTGTAGTTTGGCTGATTTGACCAAAATGTATGTGCTTGGTCGTCTTCTATGTTTAACCCTCTCAACTGAGACCTGACCTGCTGGAAGTCTGTTGTTGTTTGGAAGACTTGTATCCTAAGGTTCTGGTCAATGTCAGTTATTGCCGCTATGAGATTGGGCTGAGGCACGATTGGCTCGAAAATATATTCCCTGGGCTCCCTAGGTCCCGTAATTGTCATGCAAAAAGCAGTAATAAAACAAACTATAATAAAGTAAAATCTAAGTATACTTCTAGCATATATAACTTCTTTTTGTATTTTCTGATGATTTATAAGAAAGCAGCTATTTAAAATATTTAGAATTGACAACTAAACTAATAATTTAAAACAAACAAAATAGCCGAGTGTAGCTATTTGTCTGTGCAATTTCGTGTATCTATTCTAAACAATGAAACAGCTAATCTATTTGCAAGATTCTCGATCTTACCTCAGAAGGGAGGAATGAATCATAGTTTCTCAGAAACTATCAATCCCCACAACTTCCCTGGTAATATCGAGAATATAATTAACTTAAATAAAGCGATTAACTACTCTATTTGATAAGATTCTAACTAGAACTTTGAAAGCTAGAACCTGGACTTCGCAGAACAGTGGCGAATCCGCTGGTGTGTGTGGTCTTGTCCCCTCAGTATGATCTCCTCGTTCTTTGTGCTCACGTGGATCCAGAAAAGTGTGTAATGCTAGCATCAACAGGAATAGATATTTGGATCAATGGACAACCTTCAGAATGCAGATAGAATAGAATGCGGATAGGAGAGGGATAGCGCAAGAGTACAGAGCTTGGCTTATGCAATTCCTAGCGGGGTCTACTACGAATCGTGCAACAAAATGCGTCCAGAACCTGAGACTATCCTGTATGAAGAGCAAAACCTGCAACTTTAATGGCTGCCTAAGCTATTCTACTCTAATGGATGAGATAAAACAGCAACACTGTTTGCACAAGTTGGATATGTGGCTTACCAACAGCTGAATAAAACTAACCAGGCAAATAGTGAATTAAACTAAGAACTCCAAGACATAACGAAAGTAAATCTACAGCAAAGAGAAATTCAGAGGCAAGCTTCTAACTAGATTGGATGAAATGATAGCACTTCCTGCACAAGATGGGTCTGTGGCTTACCAACAACTGAGCAATTTTAACAAAAGATGCAAGTGAATTCAAGCTATGGCTTCTAAACAAGCTAACTAACTAAAACACTAAAATGAGGGAATGAGAGCAAAGATCAAACTTCCAAATCCAGCCAAGCTTCAGACCAAAAACTCCAGACCAAAGGTAATGTTTGCACTTGCACAAGTTGGATATGTGGCTTACCAGTTGCAACACAATACTAACCAAACATGAAATAAACTATACTACCAATCCTAAGCAAACTAAAAGACCACAGCACTGAAAAATGAGAAGATTGAAGTAAAATGGTGGCCATTTTCTTGAGCACAAGCCAAGCACTTATAGGAATTCAATCACCCAAAGATCAAAACCAAACTGAACTCCTAAACAATAAACAAAAGAAAAACACTATTCCAGGGGACCAAAAACATAAATGCATGGCCAAGTCGGCAAGAAAAGCTGGTGAAACGTTGAACTTTGCGTGCGTTTCGTCAAAAGAACGTTCTGGAAAACACGTAAAGGACCGCCGCCCTGCTCAGGGCGGCGGTTACAGGACCGCCGCCCTGTCCAGGGCGGCAGTTTCGTCACTGAAGAACAAAAGGCCAAGAAAAGAGGGAAGAAAGGGAAAACAAAGCACGTGGGGGCTAAGCGGGGCATGCGGGATGTTAACACATATCCGTAAAGCTTTTCTGGATCCCGAACACCTTGCGAAGAGACCTGCATCATCATTGGGGCACTTATTACACCGTTTCGCAGTACAATACCTTACAATTTTGGGTATGAAGCTGGAATTTGTGAGGCTAAGCAAGCCATAGTATCTGCAAATTTGTTAGTTTAGCGGGGAATGGTTTGGATAGAATAGTGAGTAAATAAAGCTAGAAGTGAGTCCACGTAGTATTTGTACTTTTGAAGTTCCTCATTTTTACATTGGTAGATGCCCATAACTTGATTGACTACCAATTGAGAGTCACAAAAATATTGATAGATTTGATACCTAAGTGTATCACAACTTGGAGACCCAGAACAAGGGCCTCGTATTCCGCTGTATTATTAGTGCAGGGAAATCAAGCCGGAATGAAAGAGGCATAGGTTCAGCGTCAAGAGGGATGAGAACAACACTAGCTCCTCCGCCGCGCTGGCATTTAGATCCATCGAAGAAGAGGGTCATTTGATACGACTCTTCCTCGAGTGAAAGAGTGGCGATGAGTTCGTCGGGGAATGTAAAATTGGTAAATTGTTCCCCAGGTAAAGGGGCTTCCGCAAGTTGGACTGCGATGGTTTGTCCTTTTATTGAATTCTGGTGTATAAATTCAAGGTCGAGGTTAGTGAGGAGCATAAGCCATCGGGCGATGCATTGGCTTAGATGTGGTTTGGCGTACATATAATGAATGGGGTCCGTGTTGGTGATGATAAAAGTTTTATGATTCAGGAGGTAGTGTCAAAGTTTGGTGGCTACAAATGATAGGGCTAGGCACAACTCTTCTACATGTGTATACCTAGTTTCGTAATCCATGAGAGTACGACTTATATAATAAACGGCTTCTTCTCGATGCTCGGAGTCACGATGTGTGAGCATGGCTCCTACAACATGGTCAGTGGCAGAAAGGTAAAGATAGAAAGGGCGATCGTCCTGAGGTGGGATAAGCATAGGTGGCTACAAGAGATAGGCTTTGAGAGCCTCAAAGGCTTGGTGGCACTCTTCACTCCATTGAAAGGTCAATGTCCTTTTTAAGGAGGTGATGAAAAGGTTGACATCGATCCGAGAGTTGGGAGATGAAACGCTGGATAGATTGGAGTTTACCTTGCAAACTATGTAATTGTTTGAGGTTAGTAGGTGGGGGCATTTCTAGGATAGCTTTGACTTTAGATGGATCAACCTCAATGCCACGCAAAGAGACGATAAAACCAAGAAGTTTTCCTGAAAGGACACCAAAGACACATTTCTTTGGTTGAAGACAGATAGAATATTGTAACAGGTGATCAAAAATAATGGTTAAAACATCGAGATGTTCACTGCGATGTTTAGATTTGCCAAGAAGATCATCGACGTAATCCTCAAGGATAGTGTGCATAATGTCATGAAAAATGTAGGTCATAGCCCGTTGATAGGTTACACCAGCATTCTTAAGGCCAAATGGCATAACACGATAACAGAAGGTTCCCCAAGGAGTTATGAAGGTAGTTTTATGTTGATCGGCAGGGGCAACCAAAATTTGGTTGTATCCTGAAAATCCATCCATGAGAGAGAGCATCTCATGGCCTACAGTGAGATCAACAAGTTGGTCAATACTTGGGAGGGGGAAGTCATCCTTAGGGCAAGCGAGGTTAAGATCTTGGAAATCCGTGCATATCCGAAGTCCCCCCGTCGCTTTAGTGACAGGTACGATGTTAGAAATCCATTGAGGATAGTCAATAGGCAGGATGAAGGAAAAAGAAAGGAGTCGTTGAAGCTCTTCTTTGACCAAGAGGGTAATGCGTGGATGCATTTTTCTCAGTTTCTGTTTAATTGGCTTGGAATCAGGGTTTCAGGGTAATGTTATGGACAGCAATGTCAGGATCAATTCCTGGCATGTCAGCGTAGGACCAAGCGAAAGCTTGGTTGCGAGTACGGAGAAAGGTAGTAAAGGTGACTTGTTCTGATGCATTAAGGGATTGTCTGATCTTCACAATGTGAGGATCCTCCTCTGTGTGGATGTTGATTTCTATAGTTGACTCGTTCAACATGGTTTGAGTTTCAGACGGTAAGGCGCGTTGAATATAAGAGTCATCCGCCCCAAGGTAAGTGAGGATGGAGTCGTCATCCTGGCACTCAACAACATTAATTGATCGAAGGCGAATCCTCTTCGATCATGTCTGGATATAGAAGGGGAAGAGAAGATGGGTCCTCATTATCGCATTGATAAGTGAGAGGACCTAGGAAGATAGCATTTATGAAAAAAAAAAGTTAGGAGGGATAGATTCAGGATCTATCAACTCTGTGGGTGACGATGGCAAAATGGGTGATGATGGTTTGGTAGGGGTGACGTCGTCATCTTCCAGGAGACAACTGACATGAGGTTCCTTCGGTGTAAGTGTTCCAGGAAATCTGAGACCACTACGATCATTGTGCTTGCATGTAGTTACGGGAATGATTGTATGTCGGCCTTGTTCATAAAGACCAAAACCAAAGCCTTTCCAAGCACAGCGAGTCAAGAAGGTGAGGGCAAAACGACGATTTGTCAGGTATTGAAAATCAGATTGGAAAGGAACCACACCAAGAGGAGGTTCAGGGGTAATGGAGGATGCGTCGACACCCCCATATGTTAGGTTGGTGTGGCAATGAGGTGGTCCGTAGGGGATTACTTCCCCCACACGACGGTCATAGGTAGGATGTGCATGTACCTGTCCGTACTCCTGTGGGGTATGGAAAGAACTAACGTTATATAGGCGATACTCCCCCAGCGTAAGGCATTGAAAAACATCTACTAAGGGGTCTGAGGTTGGGATGTTAGCTGCGGGAAGGGAAGGGGTTTTTGTGACAGCGGTTTCATTGGTTGAAGGTGTAGGTGCTGTTGAAGTGAATGGTAGAGGTGTGGTTGAAGTGGATGGTTGGGTTGGATGAATGGGTGTCTTGATTGGTACAAGCACATCATTAGGGCGATATAACATATTGCAGGTTTTGAAGGGGGGAGGATCAGCTTTTACGGTGTAGGACTTCCCCTCGTACTCAAATTTTATGCATCTATGTAAGGTTGAGGGAACGCATCCCATAGCCCGGATCCAAGGGCGGCCTAACAACATATTGTATTGGAACTCTCCCTCAAGGACATAGAAGAGTTCGGGTAAAGTACGTGGTCCTACACGAATGTTAAGGATCACGGTGCCTAAGGTAGAGGTAATAGCATCATTGAATGACCGCAACATGATGGGGTTGGCACACATGTAGCTAGAAGGGATATTCATTTGTTGGAAGGCTTTTGAAGAGATGATGTTTATACTAGCGCCCCTGTCGATCATAACACGACGTACCCGAATGTCCCGGACGTAAGCTGAGATGAAAAGAGCAGGGTCAGGATCTTCTGTACCAAAGTCAACAATTTCGTCTTCGGAGAAACTGACAGCAGCAGCTTGTTGTACAGAGACAGAAGTGGTTGGGGCGGTAGGTTGTTTGGTGAGGGAAGCAACGTGATTGGGTGTTAGAATGGAGGTAACAGGTAGGGTTTCATTAGGTAAGACCTCAATCCCTTGAAGGATTTCAACGAGAGCTTGTCGATGAGATTCAGAAGTCTGAATGAGATCATATAGTGTCATTTTTACAGGTGATTGGTGAAGCTGTTTGATCATGGCTCGGTGGGCAACTCCATTAGAGACGGGGTAAGGCAGGTCCACGAATAACCACTTTAGGTGGTGGTGCGATCGGGATGGTGGACGGAGAAAGAGAGGACGCAGGTGTGCTTTCTTTCGCTTTCTCATTGTTTTTCTGCGCTCGAGTAGCAACACTAATCATATTGATCTCGTGAACATGAGAGGAGGAAGATGGTAGGGATAAATCATGGGCTTCGAGAGGTGGGGTTGTAATAATGATAGATATTGGTGAGGCGGGGACAGGTGGTATAGGAGAGGGAATTGAAGCTAAAGGTCTCTCCCTTCGTAAGTTGTCTTTCTTAACCTTTCTATCTGAGAGAGGTGACTGACGAAGGATGGCTTTTAAAGCTTTGCATCCCTCCACATCATGTCCTGGTGTGCGGTGGTAAGCGCAGATTTTAGACTCATCATAACCTATTAGTCGAGGTTTAGACGGGTCATAAGGTCTAAGTGGGGGTAGGGAAATGGTCGCATTCTCCACCAACATAGTAAGGATTTTGGCGTAAGATCCTTTGAGTGGGTCAAAATCGGAGGAAGATGAGGGTATTGATTGAGTGGGTTTTGGTAATGTTTGGGTATGGTTGGTTCGTACGGGTGGTGGTTTAGCCAAGGGGTGTTGATACGTGGTTTTAACTAAATGTGGTTTCTTTGGTGCAGGAGCTACGTTTAGCTGGTTAGATGATGAGGCTCCAGATAACGTGGTATCCGGAAACAATGGCGGCAAAAGAGGAGTGACGGCAAACAAGTCCTTTGATGATGAAATTTGTTTAGGGTTGATGGGTGGACAGGATACGTGGGGTGACAGTGTTGATATACCCTTAGATCTCTGTATGTGTGCAGAAGGCGTAGGTGGTTTTAAAGAAAACGCAGGAGGTATGATATATTGATGCAAGGTGGAGGGATGAGGTCCCAATATGGAAGGTAGGTGTGACGATGATGGTTTTAATTGTGATAGAGGCACAGATTGAGTTTGTCTCCTAAGTGGAGGGGCGGCTTTATTTTTGGATAAATCTAGTCGCTTAGGTGGGTGTGTTAGACTGGGTATTGGTGAGGTCCCAAGTGTAGGGGAAGATTTGGTTAGGCTAATAGAGGTGGATGAGATACTTGGTAGAGATGCGGGGGATGGAGATGAGGACATAGGCATTTTGAGTTTCTGTAAACACTTCGGGTATATGGTAGAGGTGTCTGGATCGGTCATCTGCATTTGAGTAGAATAGGGGGTACTCAAACGTTCCCATAGGACTCGTCTATCTTCTGGAGAATGACAGTCTTCAGGTGTGAATTGGAACTTTTGTATGGAAGAAAGGTGGGTTGTGATTCCGGTCCACTGTGGGTGTGATACAGGGGGTAGATGAGGCACTGTATCAATAGGTGTTAAGAGGTCAACCGGTCGCTGAAAAGATTTAGGCGATGAAGAACTAATAGGTAGGAGGGCATGTTTGAGAGGATCCGTCATGGTTAAAGAATTTGGTGATGTCGGTGCAAGAGGTTTCTCGTCTAAGGATGACAAAAGGAGTGGCGAGCCTTCCTCTTGTGCAGCAAGAGTGGTAGAAGGAGACGTTTGGGAAATAGATAAGTTAGATAACATCCGTTCGCAGTCTTGTAGGGATGTGGTGTAAGAAGACTCATCTATGAGAAGAGAACTCTGGGCGGTTAACTCCTGTATGGGTAAAGGAATGATTTCGCCTTGTCTTGATGGTGGTGAAGGAGGTTCGGGCCCCTGTGTCAGTGAAGAGGCTTGATTCAAAATTTTCTCGATAGAGGCTTTTGGCTGGGAGTCGAAGACTGCATGGATCTCATGAACACTCTCCTCGGCTAAGATATCTTGGTTTATGTTACTGTTAGAAGAGTGATTCGGGAATGGTTTGTTGAAGATTTTCAAATTTCGGTTAGCAGGGGCATTAGGATTATCGAGGGTTATATCCCCTGCATCAACCATTTCCTGCACTATGTTTTTCAACATCTTGCAGTTTTCATGACTATGTCCTTTTACGCGGTGAAAGTTACAGAAGTCATTTTCTTTGTACCAGGAAGGTATAGCGCGGGTGGAGTCAAACCCGGAGTGAGGTTTAACAGGAGGCAAGGTGATAGCTCCGGCTTTGAGCAATTTTTCCAAGATGACACCATAAGTTTCTCCCAAGGGAGTGTAATTGATGGGCTCGGCTTTATATTTATAGGTGGTTTTTGGTGGGGTATTAGACGGTGCTTGAGATTTGACCATCACCGCGTGGACAGCTCCTTTTGATTTCGAAGAAGTGGATGTGTGAGGAGTGGTGGTGTTTGGTTTATTGGTGGAATCTGGAGTTCAGAAATTGGGGTTTTTGTTGCGCAACCGCAATTTCTCTTCTTCTAAGGCTCGAATTTCTAGTTTCCGAGCCATGGTAAAGGCCTCGTCAAATGTGCGGAAAGTTTGAATTTGAAGGGTAGGAGAGATGTGCTTAGCGCATGCCCGCGTAAAAAGTTTGATAAGTTCAGCCTGAGGCAAGGCATATGTAAGTTGGTTGATAAGGCCCCGCCATCGTCCAACGAAATCTGCGATAGATTCGTCTTCAAATTGTCGGATGGCATAGAGGTCGGTGATAGATACTTTCTTGGCAATGTTAATGGAGAAATGATCCAAGAAAGATTGGGCTAGTTGGTTAAAAGAGAAGATTGAGTGCTGGGTTAAAGCACTGTACCACTCCAAGGCGGGTCCTGATAAGGACATGGGAAAGGTGCGGAGTAGCAAGGCATCATCATGAGCAATCAAATAACAAGCATGTCTAAATGATCGCAAGTGTTGTTGAGGATCCTCTTTACTATTAAAACGAGTAAATTTCGGCAATTCCCATTGAGGAGGATATGAATGAAGGGGGACAGAAGGGTGAATAGGCTCCCGACAAACTTGCTCGTATGTCAAGGCGCTACGACTTCCTGAAACAGAAGCCTCCAGATTTTGCATTTTGTCCATCATTTGTTTGATGAAATCCGTGGTTGGATGAGATGATGGTGCGGTTGTGGTAAACGGAGGCAAATTGGGCCAAGGGCCTCCGCTAGACAATGGTGGGGTTAAGTGTTGATAAGGTATGGAGGATGAATATGTTGAGGCGACCGAATAGGGATGTCCTATATAAGATGTTGAGGTCACTGGATACGTGTATGGGAATGAAAAGGTAGGCGGAGCTTGAGAAGGAAAGCTCGTGTGGATAGGTGGCAGAGAGCAAGTCATGAACGGAGCAGTCTGCAAGAGAGATGAGGTAGGAGCAGTCGGCGGTAATGATATGTGGGGTCCAAGATTAACCAAAGGAAAGCCAATCTGTGTCGTATGAACCTCTGAAGCCGTCGGATTGGGAGACGGGGCTAAAGATGCAGAAAGCAAGGCGGTGTTATCAGGCGGAGTGGGAGCTAAATGAGCAGCTATACTAATAGGCATGCCAACAAGGAGTTGACCATCGGGCGTACGGTCAGGGGCATGAGACAAATAGTATTGTACGGCGCTAGGATTAGCATCCAGAAATTTGGCAAATTCCTTATCTCCTACAGGAATTTTGGGGATCTCACTGGTGTCCGTAGGGTTCCCTATAGAATGTGAAGGGGGTGATTCAGGCAAAGGCACAGAGCAGGCATGTGAAACCATGGCGGCGGCTTGCTTCCGAGTGATAACAACCATGGACAAGAGTACACAGTAGGGCTTCAATCTATCAGGAACAGAAACAGCCTCAGAATGGTGAAATTGGTAGGTTGCTGGTTTGTCAGGAACTGTAAAAGACAGTAACCGATATCGGTCTGATAACCGATGTCGGTTAGACTATAGCCGACGTCGGTCAGTTAACCGATGTCGGTGTAATAAGACTGGTATAAGAAAATATAAGAAGCTGCTGATTTGATTTTTAACAATGCTTAGTACATTGATCAAATTGTTCTGAGGTGATCACAGAAGACAGTGTATAACAGAGAAAACAAAACCGAAAACAAGCAAGATGCACACGCAAATCCAGAGACTAACCCTAGGGTTAATTTTAATTATTGTGGTCTTATGCCTTTAGACATAGAATGATGTCAGAATCCTAAACAAAAGACTTAGGGGAAATGTCAAGTTTGTTTTGGCTTATAAGGTTACCTCAATCGGGCGGAGGAATACCGCGGAAAAAAGGGGGGATGTTTGAGCTGTTGTGTTAATTGTGAAGTGATTCGGTATGTGTTGTGCAGTGAAAGTAAGATTAATTTCTTGTCAATACCATGGATATCACCCCCACGTGTACGACCTGTTACTTAATCTATGTTCACTAGAATTGAAAACAGCAAGCAAGAATGTGATGCACGTGTTTTAAACCCAAATCGAAAATGATATTCGATGAAGCAAAAGAGATGACTTTCACTAATGCAAAGATGTAAAAGCAAAGCAAGTTCTTTTACCAAAATAACAAAATACCTTGTGAATATCTTTAGAAGAAGAAAACAGCAAGTATGCTCCCTATATGAAAGCAAGCAAGAAAGAAAGAAACCCGAAATGGGTCCCACCGGGCGTGCCAAAATGTTTCGCACGGAATGTTTCAGCTTTTGGGAATAGAGTTGCTTCTATCCTTTCATTCCTTCTAGAAACAGATAAGGGTTAGGGCTAGGAGGAATACCTATTGAATGTCGAGATGGTGTGCGCGTACCGTAGAGAGAGATCAGGTTGATTGCGAAGAACTCCTTTTTGTCTTGGAAGGACTACCTGCAAATAAGAATACAAGACCACAAGATTTTGATTAGACAATAAATGAGGGAACTGCCTTGGGCCCAGGAAATATAAAACTTCCTTTCGAAGGTGGTCAGTTCCCCTGCTAATATGAATTAACACAAAAGATTGTAAAATAACAATTTAATTGCCTCGTTGAAACAAGTAGGGGGAAAGGCTGGTTTTTGGTTTTGAGTCACAATAACCGATACCGGTTGCTGCTAACCGATATCGGTAGGGGCTATGTTTTAGGGACTTTTGGTGAGGGTCGGTTGTAGGGTGGTTGTGTTGTTTGTAAGGCTAGTAAATGAGTGGGATCAGGTAACGGGGTGATGAGAGGGTAGAGGAATGATAGTTAGATGTAATGTGTTGCTGGGTAGTAGATCTAGGAATAGATTTATGACGGCTGTGATTCAAAAGTCTAAGAAATGTTATCAAAGAGAACATACAAGATACTACTTACTGGTTATTGACGAGAATGCAGGTCCAAGAACTGTGATGACAAAGGCAGAACTCAGATAGGATGTCCTGACAATCAGAAGATGAGATATCTTCCCTCCCGATGATCAGCTGAGTGTCACAGGGCTCTGGTTATTCAGTTGCAGTCTTGGGCTTGATGTCCTTCTCTGCAAACTCTTCTTGTTTCTTCACTTGTCTCTGCTCGGCCAAGTAAAATATGGATTCTCTCGATCGCTTCTGATGATCCCGATTGATCAAAAATCCTTCGACCTTTGTTTCTGGTTAGGGGAGGTCATTTACAGGGAACCGATGGTGGTTACGTAACTGACGTCGGTCGAGTAGGAACCGGTATCGGTCAGGTCAAAGTGGGCTATTTTTAGTAAAATAGCCAACTTTCCCTCCTTTTCTCCCGAGGGATTAGTTGCGGGCTTGGTCAAGTAACTACAAGGTCGGTTTTGGGTGCGAGTAAGGAGTCATTAGTCATGGGTGTGGATGTAGACAAGTTATAGGTCTTAATTAGGTTAGTTTAGGGTTAGGACTAGGTCATGATGAGGTGGCAAAATGAGGTGGCAGGTAAGGCGATGTGGATTTATTAATTATAAGGTAATTAATAAATAATTGTGTAAGGTTTAGGTGATGAGGTTAGGTTGCGAAATGAGATGCGGGTCACAGGGGGTCGTAAGACACAAATTACCTGTAAAACCCTCAAACTACATCGAATCCTAAAAAGAAAGATGTAAAATTAGGTGTAAAACTATCCTAGGCTATCAACAAGGTGAAATTACAATTGAGTGATGCACAACATCTAAAACCCAAAGTATTTCTGTGTGTGAAGAATCATGCCTTATACGGCTCTTGTGCAAGTCGCACTTGATAACGTGTAATAGCTAGATGTAAAAGATGTAAATAGATGCGTGTATGAAATAATTAACTTCCCATCCTATGTGTGTATGTAGAAATGGTATTCCCTTGTCTCTTTGTGTGGAGCTTGATGGATGCTTGAAAGCTCTAAAATGCTCTTGGATGAAACCTTAGGTGGTGATAGCTAATGCTTAATGTTTGGTCCTTTACTATTATCACATAACTTTATATTTATATGATTTGCTTTCTTGAATTTCATAATTTACCATGAAAATTCTGTCTACCAAGAAAATAAAATGCCAAACAACAATAGAAAGGACTTAAAAGATGTGATAAAAATACAAAGAGGTTGGGGGTACATGACATTGGTGTCCTGGCTAGATGTTGGCATCATGGCTTGGAGTTTGTGTTCAAAGTGAGAAATGTTGAAGTGTAAAAATAAAATTGGGATAGGAGTTCAAGATCAATAGAGGTAACAAAAGCCAAGAAAAGATGGCCAAAGACATGGATCAATTGGTACTTTTCTTACTTAGGAATCATATGTATAGTAGAATGTGATCAAGGCTAAATACCCAAAGTATATGATTTTGTGTCTAAAAATTTGTATAATTTCAGTTGTGACCCCTCTTTTTGATGCACACATGCTCAACAATGGGATAGGATACGCAGATGAGCTCAATGTTCTCTAACAAACCCTGGTGAATGAGAATGCATGTGAAAAATGAGTCTCCCTCTTTTTCATTCTATGAAGAAGGTTGTATTCATGGTGAATGGAAAGAAAAGAAAATGCTTGTGTCTCCTACGGATACTTTTAGTCATGAAGATAGCATCACCATCAATTAAAATGATATTAAGGACAATGTTGAGAAAATAAATTTTCAGAACATCAAAGTGATAATGTGCAAGAACCTTGTGAATGGATTCAAAATTAGCTTGCTTTCACTATTTCTAAATCCCATCTTATTTTTGAGCATGAATCCATGTTGTGATATTCTCTCCAGGATGTTGAAATCCTTCAACACAAAATCAAATGTTCTACTTTTGATAACATGGTGGAATGGCTTATCATATTCATGAAGCACCAGGTGGAGGACCCCTGAAGGAAATACCTCTAAGCATGCTACAAAGTGGTCATTGGATGCAAAAGTGTTTTCCATGTAATATTAGTATGAAAAAGGAATCTTGGTATGTATCCTTCATCTAAAACCATGCAATGCAATCAAAATAGACATGACATGATAATATAATGATCTTCAAGCTTCAGAGGTTTGCATTCATTCCATTGTTCCATGATGGTACATACTTCTCACAACATTTTACCAGGGTATGTGTACATTTTATCCCGCCTCTGTAAATTTCCCTCCCCTATAATACAGTTTCCGTTTTTGTCGTGTGTTTATTTTCCATTGATGTGTTTCCCTTTCATCGGTGTGTTTATTTCGTTGTTATTGTGGTGAAGAAATGACTCTATAATCCTAATGGATAAGGCATTGGTCCACATAATGTTTTGAGATTCTGGATTTCCTACTTGGCCTATCCTTATTTTGTTTGATCTAGAACAAGTCCCCAAGGTAAAGCCAATTGTTGTCATCCAAAATGTTTAGCATGAAAAATTCAAAAAAAATTGTAATGACAACCTAACATTCATTCAAAAATCCCTCTACTAATCAATGTAAACTTGTCCTCCAACCATCTTAGTTACCATGTTACCCTCATAATTGCCATTAGAGAATATTATAGTGTGATTTTTGAGTTTTGTTTCATGTGTAGGGAGGTGATCAATGGACTCATTCAAGACCATTAAGAAGGAATTGGTCCTAGAGGCCCAAAAATGCCTATTTTTCAGGAGTTTTCACACTAATGGACACCCCTCAGAAGATGACTAGTGAAGCACAACCAACCTAAGAGATGTGTAGAGGAGATACAAGATGCACTGAAGTGATTTACTAAATTTTTGCAAGAAAAATCAGGTTTAGGAACAAGTTATGTAATATCGGACTATTTGTAGCATGGTATAAGGAAATGAAAGTGATGAAAAAACTAGTTGGTTTATTATAAACATATCATAAGCCTCAAAAGTATTTGGAACACAATCATATAATCATTGGAAATATAATAGTGTCTAATTCATTTTGAAATAGGTTTCAAGATATTATGAGGAGTAGATTTTGTAGATATTAGCTCAACAGTATAGGTAAAGACCTCTGATTTTGGTGAAGATTCAATTAAAGATTATGGGAGTTACAAGGATATTTGGAAGCCAATTCAAAGGAAAAATTTGATCGCATGGAACCCTATACATGTTCCATAAGATAAGTTGGATAAAAATACATATTTTATTTTAGTAGGACTTGGACCTTCCAGGAACTACCTGTGACCAGAATTGAAAAGTAGCATAAATTTCAAAAAGGAATTAGAATCAGGTCCTCAAAAATGTGTAATTATATTCTTTGGGTGTTTTAAACTCAAAATTATATAAGTTTTGTCCTAGGATACACCAAGAGAATATCTAGAGGCAAGAAGGCAATATATAAGGCTATTTTTAGTAGGCAATGGTGACACCCAACTTTCAAAAGTGGAAAATACACACTTGGAGATGCATGATAACCTTTTTTCTTTTGAAAAAAATCCAAAATTGGCATGGGGGGACACAAGATTGTGCCACCAAGGAGGAGGATAATATTTTTTCAGTTAAAAGACAACTTTAGGTGTTAGAGATGTGTTTTCAACTCAATTTAAGTTATGGCCCCTTCTTCATGGCATGTGGACCCTTGGATCACTTTGGAGGCCTTTATTTCCATTTTTTACCTTTTCTATGGGGATATGAGGGACACTATAATGGACCACCTAATGGAGAGGATGATTTTTCGTCACTTAAATTACAACATGGAGTATTAGGTAACTGTTTTCAACTTCACGAATTATGTCACCATTGGCCCCTTCTTCATGTTCCTCCTATGCATGGTGAAATTTTTTAGAATATTGTGTCCCCGTGTCCCTTTTTGCAATATTTTTTAGGTGGGGAAACTTGAGTGTGTGGTTACACTTGGGTTGGGTTGTCCGGGGCTGGGTTTAGGGTGAGTTAACTAGGTTTTAAGATGGGAAATGAAGCGGGGATGGTATACAGGCTATCCTTAGCCATTTTTCAACAATTTTTTTCATTTTAAATTCCCCCTCACATCATACATTATTGTTATGCTACCAAAAATTTCAGCATCCACCATTAGAAGAGGACCAAAGAAACTTCCATAGCTCTGACAAACCTCCATTTTTACACCTAAAACTTGCACAACCTCTTTTTCCATAAGAAACCAAAAGAATGAAAAAAAAATCAGTTCCATTGATGCCGCAAATCAGTTTTAGTATCAATTTATAACCTTATTTGACCTCCAATTTAATTTTTGATTTCTAATTCATTCCTTGAGCAAAATCAATTGAAATTTTACAAAATAACTCAATGTTAAATTCCTAAGCTAGTGGAAGTGATATTTTTCAATCTGACCTCTATAGCTCACTTTCTATTTATAGTAAATTTGAACCAGAATAATGATAAAAATTGTAAGGGTCATCAAAATTAACAATTTAAACTTCATAATTCAATTCCCCATATTCAGAAGACAAGAAATCTAAAATTTTGAAAATTGGAAAAAACTGCTAAAAATAGACCCTATCCTACAACCTGTGAAAAATAGAATTGTGCTCGGATTGAATTGAAATTTTCACAAAAAATTATTCATTTCACTCTAACAACATTAAAATCATCATGAAGGTAAAATTCATTGGATTTGATCCCATCTCCATCTTGATCACTGAATATCTTGAATGTGGGAGATAGTGATATGGCACATCTAGACTTAGAGGATTTGAAGGCAAGGATGCTAAGGAACCATGATTGTAATTCGTAAGACCAAGAAATGATACTGATGTAGAGCCCATTTAAATTTAAATGCACTCAACAAGTTATAAAATAACTAAACATAACTATACCAAATGCTCTATAATGAGGATCTACTCAAGTAGCTTTAGAATGGCTCAAACTTGCAAACATTGACCTTTTTCACTTTAGATGAATTCATCATTCATTGTACCTAGTTCACATACCTCATACAATGTCAATTGATCCTTCAAAATGATTCACAATAAAAATAAATACAAACCTTAGTTCCCTCTCAAAAATTGTTCTTCCTTGTCTCTTCAAACAACCTTATATGAAAGGAGAAAGACTTAGATTTTAATTCATGAATTTTCTTTCTATGATCATGTTCCATGCTTAATAAACATATGAAAATACAAAACCAACAACTAAAACTGCATGGGTGGTGAAGGGAAATTCCCCACCCTTATAAATATGTATTGAACTATGCATAGCTTAGTAGGTACTAAAGTATTGTAGAGTTGTGTTGCAGGTTTTCTGACGTGCACATGACTCATGTAGATATACTATTACAATGTATGTAGCTTCTGTGTTTTACAGTATTTAATGAAATGGAGTATATTGCTTGGATAATGGTATTAGACATGACTAGAATCTGGTTCTTATATGGTTAATCTTATCATAGTTATTGTTTAGTTCATTTATCATGATTCTCTAAGATATACATCTGGATTATGTCCACTGTGAGAATGTTTACTGTCTAGTTATGAATATGAATATGCTTAAACATCATCATGCCTAACATCCCATGTACAAGCAACTCTAAAGAGGGACCTAGTACCTTTGCTGCGCTTCGGGGTGAGTGCCCATCTTAGGCTAAGTGATGTGCCACCACACCTGGGTTATTCACAGTGAATTCTAGGTAGCATCATTGGTTTCATTTTTGGGACTTATTTTTCAGTTGTTCTCAGAATGTTTCATGATGAAGACTTACCAATTGACCCTATTAAGTTTTAAGGAATGGATAGTAGATTATGGAAAAAAAATATGCTCTGAGATTTAGCATTGGATGTGAGTTTAACCCACACACATGGGTAGAGAAGAACTTGTATTACTATTTATATGAGATAGTTTATTTGCTATCTTTCCAATAGATCTGTACGAGTGGCTGGTTGCTGTATGCATCCAAAAGGAATTGGAGGTTTTTTCACACTTGTTTTGATGCAGGAAGAATTTGTGGCTCTCTATGATGCTTGATATAATTTGGATACGTGTTGTGGACACTTGGTTCCATGATGTTCTGAATAGCTATATTTTGGAGTACTCAATTTCCACTTATTCTTTCCCGTAAAGGTAGTTTAGTTTCAATTTTTTACATTATCCCAGGGGAACCTATCTGTAAGGCATTCCACTAGCAATCAAAATCTTGATTGGTAACCCTGAATTTTGGAAGAAAAATGGAGTGGGTAGCTAAACCCTACCATGCGCGGAGGCATGAGCAGGTCTGGTTGAAGGATGGAAGACCTAGCTGGCAGAGAGGAAAAGAGAAGAAAGGTGGCTTAAGTACAATAAGGCAGTGCGAGAGAGAGTTAGGGAAGTAGTTTGCGATATTGCATAATGAATGGTGTTGAGGAGAGATATTGCTTGTGAAGGATTCAGAATTCATGCAGAGGGCGTGGATCTAGAGCATCTGGAACTCCCCCATATGGGCAAGCATGAAATGGAAACCTCATCAAACTCTTATGAGAGCATGACCATCAGAGACAACATGGGTTGCAGGTGTGCATCTAAATCTACCTAGAAACCTAGCCCTTGTACTTGGTTTTCCAGTATATAGTACAACCAATAGTCAGCAAGCTAGTTTAGATAGTAAAATAATAGGAATAAATGAAAGAAAAAGTACATATATGGTTGGGCAGATGTCTTATTTTTTATTTCGAGGTACCTTTTCAGGCACGTAATCAACACAAAACTTAGGCACATAGAATTTTTGGACTCACCTCTAGGAGTAATACCACCTCATAGACTATAAGAGTTTAGTTTAGTACCATTATTTGGATACATGGCAGCACATCCTCTAGTTCACTTCCTACTACATGTGGAGGATCAGGGGGCATAGGTGGATCTGGTGGGTCTAGAGGTAGAGGTAACATAAAGGGTTCTAGATCCAGTAGGCATGGTCCTCACCAACCCCAGAATATTTATATGGAGATGTCACTTCACCTTCTAAAGTATATGGGAATAGAAGATGTTATTGAACATGTGCACATGTGTGAGATACTATGGCATGTAAAAGTGATCATGGGTTCTGAGCACAAGGTAAGTCAGTTTACAACTAAGTTCCAGGGATGCGCACATAGTTGGTACAGGAATTTTGACCCTGATCAAACTTGCATAGATTATAGAGCATTACAGGATGCTTTCCTTAAGGAATTTTATATAACTAAGTTTGAGAATAAGAGTTTAAGCGCACTCAAGGATATTAAAGAGGGCAATAATGAGAGTGTTTGCGAATATGATGCCCATTTCAAAATGCTTTTTTCTAAACTTTCATATGATATCCATATAAGCCAGCATGCACAATGGTTTGTTCGAGGCTTGATCACACCTTTTAGGAGGGTACTGTCACATGAGACATAGATGGATCTATGTGAAGCACTTGAAGCAACATTACATGATGAGGTAATCGAAATTATAGACACTAGAGTGATCCCATTTCTAGAAGCTCAGATTACAGCTATGGTAAAGCAGTTATAGAAACTATTGACCAATTCAGCACATGAGACGTGCACTAAGATTTGGTGTACAGATTGTGAAGTAGAGGGGCATACTAAGGATAGTTTTCCCCGAAGGTCAGTGATCTCATTATTGATAGACTCTAAGACATGTCATTTATATCATGATGCAATCTGATGCCCATTGTTACAATGTGTGATAAGAAAGAACGTATCTTGCTACTATAAAATTTGATCGTTCCACGACTAACAATACCGAAGATTACAGGTTGATTGATCATATCCATGATGCCATTAATATTAGTGTATGACAAATAGGAGTATTAGATAACTGTAAAGGTAAAAGTGAGCACCATGATCATGATCACAATTGAGGGTGATACGATCAGAAAGAAGGGCACTTTGAAGGAGGTTATGGCAGAGGTTGAGGTTACCATGGTGGATTCAAGGGTCGAGGCCTTGGTGGTGGATGAGGTGAGTTTCCTCATGGAACATGTTATACGTGTGGCTCTCCTGACCACTATAGGCATGAATGCCCTTAGAATATTACTTGTTCTTTTTTTGGAAAGAATCATAACTATGAGGAGTTCCCAGACTTATATGAGCATCTAAACAAGAAACATAAGTAGAAGAACAAGGGAGCATGGATGGTTAGAATACAACAAGTAATGGAATATCAATGGATGCCAAAATTGGCACCAGAACTTTAGGTATGACTTATTAAGATTACTAAATGCATTTGTCCACTCAAAATTCCCCGCTCTGATAAGAGTAAAATTTTCAAAATTTTGAGTTTAAGTGTTTTTCTCTGAAATGCCTAAGTCGTGAAATTGAAAAAATCTGTGTTTTGGGTCATTTTGTGTGATTTTCGGGCCTGTCGGAACTTTTTGTCCCATCTGTCCCAAGTACGAAAGTGCACTCTGTTCCCCGATCGGCCGAAATCCCCGAAGCTGTCCCATTTTCGGGCCCGTCGGAGAGTTTTGTCCCAAGTGTCCCAAAACTTATTTTGCATGTTGTTCCAATTTCGGCCGAATCATCCTTCCCGCGTACTTCGCACTTTCCTGTCCCAAATGTCCCAAAGTTAAAAAGTGCGAGCTTTCCCATTTTCGGCCGATTTGCCCGAACCGCGTCCTTCGCGCAATTTTGTCCCAACTGCCCCATTTTAAAAAGTGCGAGCTTTCCCAATTTCGGCCGAGCCGGTCAAGTCGCGTACTTCGGAACTTTTTGTCCCGAATGTCCCAAGTCCAAACGGGCCCTTTGTTCCAATTTCGGCCGAAACACCCGAATCGCGTACTTCGCACATTTTCGTCCCATTTGTCCCAAATGCATTTGTGCGTCCTCTCCCTGTTTCGCCCGAACCGGCCGAGCCGCGTGTTTCGCGCATTCGCGTCTCACATGTCCCAAGCGTACCAAGTGTCATTCACACTTAGTTTTTCCCGCTCACTCCGAGTATGATGCTTTTCAAATTGGTGGTTGTGTATTCAATGCGCATTAAAGTCATCCCTCTCTCCAAACGGCTTGATAACGAGCATTCCCCTTTGCATTTTTCGCATTGCTTCCATGCTATCTTTTGCTCGAACCCTTGCAATTTGAAAACCTGCGCGATCCCCCCTCCATTTGCAAATTCCTTCCAGAAGTCTAGGTTGCAGCTCCGAGACTATCACTATGAAGATCAAGTTCCAGGGACAGGAGCAAATTTCTCCGCTTGAGTCTGCCGTTAGCAATATAGGGGACAGCGAAGCTCGTCATCTCGACTTCGGTGATTTTTGGGCAAGAATGACAGATGCAAACCCTACACCAATGGCACAGATGATTAATGATAGTGGTTTAGCTTTTGCCGGAGGATTCCCAATCTCAGTACAGTGTGCTGATACAGTGCTTTCATGTGGAGCTCACTTCGACCCCGCTTCGAGCGAATTGACAAATGTACATGGGGAACTCATTGCCAAGCTGGACGCTGCCGCCATTGGCGCTGCTCTGAGGATTCCGGAGATGGACAATGCTATAGTCGTCTCCCGGGATCAAGCACAGGCTATGTTCGACCAAGACAGTGACAAATACAAGGCGCGAGTGGCGAAGTCTTGGTTGAAGAACCCTAAGAAAGGTGCTTCTCGCCTAACCAAAACCCTCTTCCGAGCAGATTTCAATGAAGAACTGTCAGACTTCATAATCCTGCTGGCTCGGGTTATGGGTTTGCCCTCCACCAATGAGTTTCATTTCTGGATGTGCCCGCTCATCAGCATGGTGTGCGAGGGAACACAAAATATCAACTGGGCAGAGATCATCAGTATGAATTTGGCGGAGCAGCTATCCAACGTCCAGCAAACAAAGAAGTTCTATATGACTTCATACCTGATGTATACCCTAGCAGCATCCAGGCAGTGGTTTGGTTTCTCCTATATAGATGCACACAAAGATGATCCAGTGTATGCCTATTGCCCGCAGTTCACCTTGGAGACCAGCAACCGCAATTTCAGAAGGGTCAATGATGCTTTCACCATGTACGTGGTCAGATTGCTCGAAGGTGATACTGCAAGAAGGTTTTCAGATGAAGCCATGAACCTGATATCGCAGTATGGAGCCTATTTCATTCAATTCAGGAAATTTTCCTATATCAGGCTTGCTGGCTATGAAAGCACTCCTCTACGGCTTCCCATGTTCTGCAATGACAAAATGGCCTTGATTGAAATATGCAGGCAACTAGACAAGTTGCACAGAACTTGCAGAGACAAGAAGATTTCTGGCTTGCACTTTCCCATCTCTCTGGGAAACTACACATGCAAAACAGCTCTGGATGCTCAGAACATAGAAAGAGCCCTGGTCCCTATCACTGTTCATTTCTTCAAGCCAAGAACCTGTTTTGACTTGAAGAAGTTCATTGAACAGAACATCAAGATAGTCTATCATCATAGGGCAGATACAGAAGACTACTGGGCTGACTGTGCAGATGATTTTGAAGCCAGAAGAAGGCATTGTGGCAGGTTCTCCCTGCAATTGATCCAAGAACTCAGTCTGTACCAAGTTCCTGAAGGTCTCCAGGATGACAATTCTGATCTATACTCTTATGAGTATGAAAATGTGATTAAGCACACCCCTCTGGAGGACCTGGATTGGAACAGGAAAGAGAGAGATGATCTGGCTGAGATTCTTGCTCCAGTCTTAATCAGGACTAGGGTCTGGTTCAGTAAGAAGATCCGAGAATTCAAGAGGCACTCAGGAGAATCTAGCTCCAAGGATGATTCGACACCCATAAGAGAGGCATCAGTTCCAGAGTCTGGAACACCAGTGAAAACCCCTCCTGCCTCAACAGCTCAGGGACCTGTAGAATCTACTCCTTCTCCATCTACCCAGGTATACAGGAAGAAACTCAAAGAGGTAAAGAAGGAACCTGCAGAGAATGATCCTCCAAGAAAACAGGTAGAGTTGCCTATAGGGCCAGAGAACATCATTGTTCTCAGTGAAAGTGAAGAAAGTGAGATGCCCACTCCTGCAAATGTTCCTGAAGATCCAGCAGATAAGGACAAAGAGGTCCAGAGCACTGAACTTCCAGGTGCTATTGATTCTTCTACTGCCATTGCCTCCAGTGCTCTACTCACGTCTCAGCTTGAGTCAACAGCTGCGCAGACCCTGAGTGTCATGAGCTCCCTGTCTCTTGGTCCCCTTGCCCCTCCTGCAGATTCTTCTTCCTCTTTTGCTTGGGTGCAACCTCTGGTTGACAAAAGGAAGAGGAAATCCTCCTCTCAAAGCTTGGGACCAAATTTTGATGCTGTAGCAGCCTTGTTGGGCACCACTCCTTCTCGTGCCAAGAAAGCCAGAACCACCTCCAGAATTGTGTCTGATGCCCAAGGTCAGCAATTCTTGGAGATTGCTAAGCCTACAGTAGACAAATCAGAATCAGACTTGCTGACATCTGACTTAGAGCTTTCAAGGATCCCTATGGGAGAGTCTACTCCTGAAGGTGAAATTCACAACCTCCAGGAAACAGTCACAAGAGTCATTGGAAGGGTAGAGAAAGGGCAGCAGACTATTGAACAGCTGGAAGAACAAGCCCAAGTTCTCACAAGTTTTATCAAGTCACTCTTGTCTAAGGACAAAGTTTTGGACCCTACCCCCTTGACTGCTCTACCGCCTCCTGTAATTCTAAGCCAAGATGAAGTGCAAAGTATTAAAGATATGCACAAGTATTCTGTCTATGGCAGAGCTATTGAAGCCATGGTGGATGACATGCTTGTTGCTGGGCTAAACTTCATCGATGAAGCTTTTAAACTACATGGAAAGGTAGACAATTTGCAACAGAAGCTATCCTCTGCTATTGGGGTTATGGATAAAGAGCTTAAACTCTGGAGCAGTTGCATTGTAGACCTTCGCCTCATGGGACAGACAGATGAGAACATCTTACTGGCGAATAAGATTTTCGATGATGCCAAAGACAATCTATCAAAATCCTGGGTCTACAGCGTAGAGTGGAAAATCAAAGTCCTGGAGGAAGCTGTGGGAGAAATGAAGAACAGCTGGCAGAAGGGAGAAGCTTTCAAGACACTGGCAGCTGCTGCTTTCAAAGATATACATTGTCATCTTCAAGATGAAAACTCTGGTGTTTCCTTGTCCTTGCAAGAAATCAAAGCTCAGTTCAGAGCTTTTGTCAAAGATCATCTATTCAAGGAAAGCTCCATCTCTAAGGAAAAGATGAAGGAAATTTGTTCTCTTCAGTCTGCCATTGAAGAAGCAAACAAAGATTATCATACTCACGTCGAGTTTGATAAAGAGATGGAGAAATGTCTGGGATTTTGGACTCAGTCTGCAGCCAACACGTCAGTCCCTCGTGGCAGAGATATAGCTGAGTCATTGAAGAAATTCAGGCAGCGGATTCTGAAGACAGTGGGTCCCTCCCAATAGCTGGCCACCTGTCTCCTTCTCCTTTCTTTTCTCTTCTTCCCTTTCTTTTCGTATTCCTTGTAATTAGTTAAGGTATCGCAATGGGCGATCTTTAACTATTCTTTAATTAAAAGAAACGGTTACGAAGAGTAACTGACTTGTAAGCTATATAATGGCCTTTCCACGCCATTTTGAAAAGGAGGAAGAACTTGGAATATTTGCTGAAAGTGTAAATAGATCTTAAAGAAATCAATACAAAAGGGCTTTTCATTCTTTGTCTATCTAATTCTTGTTATCTCTGTGTTTTCCTTTAATATTGTGGAGATCATTTTGTTCCTAACTCGTTAGTCTCTCTGATTGCATACTGTTCAGTTTTGCAAATACAGTGATCTTGTACAACCAAGAAGGAACTTTGTGTCCTTGATTAATAAATCTGAAGAAGGTTATTTATGGAACTTTGTGTCTTTAAATTTAATCTCATTCAGCCAACGCAAATGATCTTGTCTTAAATTCTTTGAAGCTTCGCATACACGAGGAATTATTCTGCTATCTATAATTCTGAATGTTGCTATTCTGCTCATCTTCTTATTCCCTTTCCTCAGTCCTTGTGTAATTGATGATCCTTGTGGAAAACACTTTCGTAAAATCCAAGTTTGACCATAAAACAATGTTCTGTACATTTGTAAATAAGTTCGTTTCTGAATAAGGGAACCTCTCCCATTAAAGAGGAGGGACTTCTTGTCCCCTGACTGTTGCTCTTCTAAAAAGTCCTATCTGACGAATAGGAGTTTAAAGGATGCATCCATTACTATACAAGGGGTAAAAAGTTCACTAGGAACTTTGAGGTTTTAGCGCTTGCAGAAGAAGATAGCTTCCCAACTCTACTTGGGTGCCCTTGGTGTTATACAAATAATGCTAATCTATGGTTCAACAAAGGGTATATAAGTTTTGAGAACAAGGAAGAAAGAGTTATTATCCCTTTGACAGATGGGAAATCTACACCTTATGTTGAACCTTTGAGTGAGGAAGACCTAAACAGAATTTATGTGCGTGTCATTCGAGATCTAGAAGTACTTGAGCCATCTAAGGAAGGAATCCTCTAGTGGGAAGATGCACAATATTAGTGATACTACAAGTATTGCTTGTGATAATTGGGCTCATGGACACCTATGATATGGTTGGGTGAAAAGTAAGAAGTGCATTTGCATGTGAGAAGTCAAACCTCTTTATATTAATAGGATAAGTAATAAATCTATGCCCTTGTAGACTGGAGAAGGAGACCCTACAATATTTGAGCATGCCATGGAGTAACAGTGGAAGGATTAATTGGATAGAAGAAATATTTTAGTATATACCCTGCATGGGACAACGACGTGTTGGTTGATGGTTTATAGGGATAATCTCATAGAATGGAATGAAATAAGAATTTCTCTAACAACCCATTTCCTTAGGAGCAATGTGCCTGCTCAAATTTGCATATATCATGGTAATCATCCTATTTAGCACCCCATTCAACAGTGTGAGAGACTCTAGATAGAGGGGCAGGAAGCTTTACCACATTCACTGTGGGTGCAAAAACTTTATTTTACTTTATGCGGCTGCACACGCACTTGGTATGTTTATGTTGAACTACATAGGGAGACTGGAAATTGGCAAGACTTGACTGCAAGAATGATCCAGACTTTTGACTACTTCTCCACTAAACCTCCTGGTGAAAGAGGCATTACAGGTTATGGAGTGCTTAACTATGGGAGATAGTGCAAAGGCTGAAGAACTCATTCAGGATTTATTTGGTGAGGCATACCCAAGAGTGCATTTTGATGAAGTAGATGAGACATATGCCACACTATTTGAGCATGCTTTTCTTGAGAAGGAGAAAGGAAAGATGGTCTACATAGTGGATGATGAAGAAGTAGTAAATTTGGACATTGATCATTTAGAAGGTATGCACGTGAGGTTTGGAAAGTGTAGATAAGAAGGCACACACCTATCATGAACCTATGAAGACCAAGAAAGTGAACATAGACATGGATGGCTGAACCTAAGGAGGCCATAATTGGAGATTATTGGTCTGATTCTGAAGTGGCTAAGATAATTGAGTTACTATGCAATTTCAGGACTTATTTCCTAGGGGATACCATGAGTTAAAGGGAGTGCATGAGTCATTGGGATGAGATGAAGATTAAGCTAAAGGAAGGTATGTACCCTGTTAGAATGATACCTTACAGGATGAACCCTAACTTGTGCATGAAAGAAAGTTAAAGAAGAAATTGACAAAATGTTGAAATCTGGAATCATTAAGCCCCTAGAAGAATCAGAGTGGGTTAGCCCCATGGTAATCAGTATAAGAAAGATGGTCAGATTAGGATTTGTGTGGACTACAGGGAGCTGAATGTTGCATGTGTGATTGATCCTTTTCCTACGCCTTTCACTAAGGAAATATTAGAAGGCATTGTAGGGCACGAAATTTACTCTTTTACAGATGGATTCTCTGGGTATCATCAAGTAAGAATTGCATAGGAGGATCAATAGAAGACAAATTTCACTACTGAATGGGGAAGATTTGCATATACGGTGATGCCCTTTGGTTTGAAGAATACACCTGTTGTATTTTCACGCATAGTTGTTCAAGCATTCCAGGATTTTATTCACAAATTCTTACAGGTTTACTTAGATGATTGGACAGTATATGGGCTTGTTAAGGATCATTGTGACAACTTGTGCTTAATGTTTGAAAGATGTAGACAGTTAAGCATCTCTTTAAACATCAAGAAGTGCATATTTGCTACACCTTTTGGAACTCTTCTAGGGCATATCATCTAAGGAAGGTTTGTTAGTAGATCTAACTAAGGTTGCATTTATTGTAGGCCTGGAGGAGCCTACCAGTCAGAGTGAGGTGCGCAGATTCTTAGGCCATACATGGTATTACAGAAAATTTATCAAAGGATATGCTAAATTTCCATGCCATTGGAGGAGTTACTAAAAGGGAAAGGTACATTCTATTGGGGAGAACCGCAACAATGCACATTTGAGAGCATTAAAGGAGAAACTTACTACCAATGCCTATTCCGCATTTTCCCTCATGGAACCAACCATTTCATGTACATGTGGATGCCTCAAGAATGGCCATTGGTGCAATGTTAGCTCATCCTGGAGAAGGTATTATAGATCATCCTATTTGTTTTGCTAGTAGAAAGTTGACTCCTGCAGAATAGAATTATACAACTACAGAGTGCGAGGCTTTATCAATAATCTATGCGCTACATAAGTTTAGATAGTTTTTGCTAGCAACACCATTTTTTCTTTTATACAGATCACATGGCATTGAAATACTTGGTAAATAAGCCCATTTTACAGGGGCACATATGTCGATGGGTTACTCTTATTTCAAGAATTTGACTTTACAGTCATGGTAAAACCAGGTAAAAGTAATTCTGGACCAGACCACTTATCAAGGATTCAATCAGGAGAGGAAGCATAGAGAATTAAAGACATAATGTCATATGCACAGTTATACAGGTTACAATGTGTGCCTTCAAAATTAGAGGATATTTTGTCTTTTTACACATAGCAATGGTATGGCACTAGAAGGAATGAAATCCTTAGAGAAAGAAATAACTTGCTATTCATGGCACCTTTCATGTTAATCAGTGGTGACTTATACAAACTAGGCCAAGATGAAGTATTACATTGGTGTGTATTAGAACATGAGTGCACAAATATCATGGAAGAGGCTCATGGTGGTATTGCAGGTGGGAATTATGCAGGTGAGGCCACCGCGTGTAAAATTCTACTCACTAGCTTATGGTGGGAGACCCTGTACAAGGATTGTAAAGATTATTGTAAGGCATGTGATCATTGTTAGCACCTTGGAAAACCTAGGAAAAGAGATGAAATGCCTTTGAGGCCTATTACTAGTGCAGAACCATTTGAAAAATGGGCAATAGATTTTGTGGGTCCTATTTCCCCAGCCATGCGTAGAACTGGATTGCACTACATCATCACTTGTACATATTATCTTACAAGGTGGGAAGAAGAAGCACCTACAAAGGATTGTACAATGGCTACAATAAGGTTTCTATGGGAAAATATTCTTACTAGGTATGGATGCTCTCTAATCTTGACAAGTGATAGGGGCACACACTTCTGGAATGAGACAATCAGGATATTATTGGATGAATTTATGGTTGTGTACCATAAGACTACACCTTATCATCCTCAAGAAAATGGCACTGCTGAGGCCTTCAACAAAATTTTGAGCCAGACTTTGACAAAAAATTGTGATGTTGGAAGAAAGATTGGGATGATAAAGTTTCTGTTGTACTTTGGGCATATAGAACAACCTACAAAAGGTTGAATAAAGCCACACCATTTCAATTGGTGTTTGGCACAGAAGTAGTTCTTCCTATGGAATTCATGTTACCTTCTTTGCGTATTGCGCACGTTGGAGGTCTAGCTGATGAGCAAGCATTGGAAGAAAGAATTGAAAGTTAATATAGCTGGATGAGAGATGAGCCATAGCACGTTGGAGTCAAAAGTAGGAAAAGGCTAGGTAGAAATCATGGGAGGACAGAAACATAAGGGATAAGAAGCTTGAGGTTGGAAAGATGGTACTTCTTTATGATTCTAATTTTTTTGCCACCATCAGGAAAAACTTAAAGTGCATTGGTTGGGACCGTATGTTATCACTCACATACCTTGAATCAAGTGCTTTCTAGTTAGAGGCACTTGATGAAACACGGTTACCTAGTTACTTCAATGGGATTAGGTTGATTCCCTATGATAAATAATTTGTATTGGTGTTTGTAATAAGGTAGTGTTGCCATTTAGATTAGATTTCACTTTACTGTATTTCCTTGATGTATTTCCTTCATTTTTCGCTATGCTTTGTCAATTTAGTTGGTTTTTTTGTAATAAGCGCTTTGTGCGTCAGAAGCTAATTACAATATGAAGTGTTTATATGCAAAAAGGACTGCACATACCCTTAGTGTGGGGTGGATAAAGGAGGTATGGAAAATAAATAAATTGTGGGACCAAAAGAGGAACATAAGGAGAAAGGAAAAAATTCATGACGGAACTTCTAAATAAAATCTGATAAAAAATTTTAAGACCATGACCAAAGATGGAAATGAATGAAATATAATATAACGGGAGGTAAGCGGAGGCCATTATAGACTACCAAAGAAGGTCACATTGTGATGAGGTACTTTGGTGCATAGTAAAAGCATGTAAGTAAAGAGGAGTTATCTGTGACCAGATAAGTAGCGGAAGCCAGCTAGAAGGTTATAGAATGGGCACAAAATGTCAAGGCATGAGAAATTGAAGCATGAGATATTGGTCAATCATGCAATGCACTCAGGATAGTTGGTATGTTGAAGTACAATAAAGTGGATAAAAATTTAAAAATTATATAAGGAGGGATTAAATTCATTGTTTCAATGTCCTTTGCAATACCTAAGAAATTGACGAAAAAATAATTGCGAAGAGCAAGTGATTTGAGAGTGTGAAGGTGTGAAACAAGTGTAGATTGAGAATCTTATCATGTTTTGAAGCAGAGTTGAGTGTCCATGAATGGAAGTTTGAGGAATTAGAGATTAGTGTTGAAGTTTCACCGCAATGGAAGACTTGAGCTAGGGTTTTATTTCGTAGCTAGGTTTTTCACTAGGATGAGATCCCTTGTAAAATCAAAATTGAAATGGCACCACAATAAGAAAAGCTGCCATAGCAAAAGAGAAGAAGGTTGATGATCCAGGTAGAGGAGATATCACCTGAAAGTGGAAATTTTTTAAAATCAATATCCAGAAGGAGTCATTGAAGGCCAAGAGGTGGGATTCAACAAATAGATCAGTAAAGGGTTTCAAATATTAACCAACTACATATACCAATGTAAGAAGGAACTTGTTTCACTACAGAAGTTCTACAGAAGGACAACTAGCGACTGACATTATTTGACATGTCATGGTTTATGGATGCTTGGTGAAGAAGCTACTTGAGAGTATGGGTTTAATGTAGATCTGTGGATTTTCCCTACTTTGGAAAGACTGTATGATTGTACCAGTGGCTAATGTCAAAGTTTCACAAGGATTTTTTCTATTTTGCTAGGACATGATAGTTAGGATAATATTGCTAGGTTGATCTCAGAAGGTAATAGGTTTGAAGGGTTATAGATTAGAGCATTTAAATAATTAGACCTATCATACTGATAAAGGCACGAATTTAAGCCAAAAAGTCAGTTACAAGTATAAGAAAGGCAACTGTGAGATGGACAAGGTCATAAACATTAAAGACATGGCTGAGTTATGCAAGAGTTACAACACAGCCTTAGTTAAAAGTTGAATGCCATTGAGATGATGGTCACAGGAGGTAAATCCTATGTGGTTGCATATTCGCACAAAATGGCCAACAAGATCTACTACAACATTAGATGGCTACATTGCAAGAGCTCCAAGGATGAGGTGTGCATCCAAGAAGAAAAAGGATGAGAAGAAAACATGGGGCTGTTTTGTTCTGAATTGTGTTTATGTGAATTGGGGTACCAGACGATCCAAGGAAAACATATGGGAGTTTACCCCATGGAGAACAAGTCCCTAGCCATAAAGATATGCCAAATACAATGCACTATGTGTGAAGGATTTCCAATACAGACAAAGCAAACTTGGTTAAGTGGTTATCGAGACTTGACACATGGATTTTGAGGAAGAATGACGCATTCAAGTGAGCTACCATTAGTGGTTTTATGGAAAGGAAGTACAATTCAAGTATACCAACATTTCATCTTCAAAGCACTTTGAATGAAGTTTGGGACAGAAGAGCCCTTGTGTGTAAGTTGCCCTTTGCATTACCATAACAAGGTTTTAAAGACTCTGTAACATATTGTACATGACACACCACAGATCTAATTCGGGATGCTGAAATAGTAGACGCAAACTATTCACATTAGGAAAAATATATGTATCCAGGTAGGAGGCCTATATCAAAACTATTTCTAAAATGTGGAACTAATCAATCCAGATAAGTTTGGTTGTAGGGCATATTGAACAAGCGTGTGTGTGTGCACATATATAGTTCACCTTACAGACCAAGGATGGGAAAGGAAACTATGTGGAGCACCATTTTCATGACTTGGTCTTCCATGACCTCCTAAGAAGCTCCCAAGACAAATAGTGGATGAAACGAACCAATAAACATGATTGCATGCTCAAAATTGATTGGAGCCTCCAAAAAACCTACCAGAGTGGAGGATAGGTAGGCTTAGAAGCATAGGACCTTGAAGAAATCACTAGATTTCATTATTGCGTATTGAGGATGCTAGATTTTTGGAGGTTCACTTCAAGTGACACAAAGGTGCTGGAACATCATCAGCCATATTAAGGACATTCACTAGCATCTCTTGTCAAAGAATAATGACCTCAAGGAGGAGAAAGAAGAGGTATGTAGATTACCATACAATCATAGTGACTTTTCCCCATAGCAAACATACATGAACCTATGAGGAAAATAAAACTAATGAGTGGAGATAGAAGCCGAGGCTTTCATCCCCCATGTGTGAAATGTTTCCCAGATATTGGTGCGTGGTATTCTAGGACCCACTAGAAGATGTCAAGTGTACGAGCATCATGCAATCTATCTCTAGGGTCTTAGAGCAAGCTATAGTGAGGACAAATAGATCAAGGATCATCACCCTACTTTCAGGAAGAAGGGAAAGATTCAAGGAATTACTTGTGGTTGAAGCTCTGATTCACAGAATAGCTCTAGATGCAACATTCCAAATTGCAGGAGATGTTGGTCAGCATTGCACACGTGCACATGGAAGCCAGATTTTTAGGTCTAAAACTCATGAGTTATATGGTGAATAAGGCACCATCCATGGGGTAGGCACATATTCAAACCACATTTCAGAAGACAGATACTGATCCAGAAACAGTTATTGGACAGAGGAGTTGAGGACACTGAAATGGAAAATACGATGCACTTCCAAACAACTGTATCTATAGGGATGCATACAAAATACAATGGATGACCCTATTTAAGAAAAAATGAGGATTCATGCACCTTCAAAGAAATATGATGAAGCTTGTTAGCAGTGCCAATGATCAATTCATAGCAAATCACAGGCCCCTTTATAGACCTCAAGGTATACAACACATTTGCCAAGGTGTCTTCACCAATAGCAGGTCATAGCACACCAGGTGAAATAGGTTAAGGCATGTAACAATTTGGGATTCATTGGAGCAAACCAAAATTCATAGAACAAGCAGGTAATCCCCAACCCTCCACAATGAATCCTGCAAGTCAGGTATGAAGAATTACTCAAGGAACCTTGGGGATAGGAATAAAAGTGTGCATGTTAGGGGTGCCTCCTCAACATCCGTATAATTTACCCACATGAGGACCAAACATGCCAACTGGACTGTCGACACTAAAATTTTCCTCCGTAATTTCTATTTCATTAATGTATGTATTAGGAATAGGATGTTGTTAAGTATAATTAGTAGTAGCGTCCGATAGAAGATAACGGCACTGCGTCAGTACGTGCCGCCAATAATGTGGAGTACGGTAATAGTCAAAGTACAATAGGAATTTTGTGGTAAAAAGTAAATATTTGTCGTAAGTGGTCCGGTAATGTTAAAATGTCAAAGTTTGGGTAAGTAGAGAAGTAGGGTCTACATGATTAGGAATTAGAAATATTATATTGGTAATAAGGACAAGGAGTGAGGTCATAAATATTTTGTGTATTTTATTTGTAAAAAGTCTAAAAATGTGGAACCCATGTGAAATGATAAGGTTTATCTTATCTTAAAAGATAAGCTTACATGTACAGATAAGAGTTAAGGTATGGAATATGATTCGTCAGAGTGGATTTCTTATCCTATCTTAGAGATAAGATGGATAAGCCTGGAAGTTCTATAAATAGAGAGGCCACCCCCCTCATTTAGCATAGAAGGAAGTAGTGATAAATATTGTATGAGTAAGTGTGTAAATGAAGGCATCATTTTGAAAGTGTGTTAAAGAAGCCATTAAGAGGTGTAATTGTGAAGTTTCTCCAATAGTTATTGTTAGAAGCAAGTGAAGTCAGTAACACTTGAAGTACCTCATGGGTGAGATTGTAACAATTTCATGTTAATATTATAATTTACTCTGATATTTCATATTTGACATCATTCCTTCTTATCATAGTCTATGGTATTCTTGTGTTATGTTTGTTGTTGTGTTTCCAGATTACATCCACCAAACTAAAGGCTATGCATTAGTAAATAATCATAGCACGAGGAGTTCCCGGTGAAGAATTATCATAGTGCCGGATTGGTGATGACATTTTGGTTCCGTTGCCGGGACCATTCCTCGTTGGTGGATTTTCTAGAGAGATATTCCCCCTTAGTCAGAAAACATTTGGAAGGTAACCTTATTTTTACTGTGCATAGTAGTTACCATGGTAAAGTCACGTGAATAGTAGTTTGACAAAGTCATTTTTGCGTGAATAGTATTTACCGCAGTAAAGTCACTTTTTACCGTGAATAGTATTTACCGCAGTAACTTCACTTTTTACCTGTGAATAGTGTTTACCACAGTAAAGTCAGTTTTTACCGCAGTAAGTCAAGTTTTACCATAGTTTACCGTGGTCATTTCTATTTTACTGTAGAAAGGTATGAAGTCACTTTCTATTATAGTGATTCCAATTATTTGTGCACATAAGTCTTGTTGATTGTACTTGTGGGTTGGTATTTCACTGTGGTTACTTTTGAAAATGGGAAGATTCCTATTTTTTCAGCCCAATCTAATGAAGATGCTTCCTCTTTCATTCAAGAGTTTAAACGATCTTGTATTTGTAATGGCCTCATAAGAAGGGAACAATGGACTGAATTTTTTCCTACCTTTTTGGATGGTTCAGCAATTAGGTGGTTTGAAAAACTAGGTGATAATGTGAAAAATTCATGGGATTTATTAACTGAAAGTTTTCTTGAAGAATTTGGTGAACAACAGAAATATGTAGATCTCATGATCGATATCACAAAGCTAGTCCCAAGGAGAGAAGGAGAAGATAAGGGATTATCATGCTCGTGTTCTAGAGCTAAGGAGGAAGCTCGATGCCCAGATCCGGAAGGAAGGATTAGCGGATGGGTTGATGAATGGCGTGGATAATCTCCTATGTAAGCACTTCATTCTTGGGATGAAGCCAGAGATCAGACAACGAGTGAAGTATGACCGCCCAGCTACCATTGAACAAGCAAAGGAGATTACAAGAAGGCAAGAAGAAAGCATGGAAGAGGAGCCCAAAGAAATTGTTGCTAAAGTAGAGCCTACACCAGCACCTTTGGTCCTAGAATCCACAACCACTCTCGGTGAGCACAAATCTTTCTCCTAGTACATCTACTGAGTATGAAGATCTGCTCAAGAAGATGGGTCAGTTAACTATTAATCTTCTTCAAGGAAAGGAATTTAGTTCTCAGGGAGGAGATAGAGGTCCAAAAAGAAATATTTCTGAAGTTGTTTGTTATGGTTGTTATAAAAAGGGTCATTATAAGTATAATTGTCCAGATAGAGCTTCTACATCTGGTACAAGAGATAATGATAAAGGAAAAGCACCTGTGAATTCTTTTGATGTAGTAGATAAGAGCATAAATAATGAAGTAGATGTGTTTGTAACAAAAAGAAAGAAAGAAAAAGATAACCAAGATGGAAATGATCCTAAGAAGATGAAAGGAGAAACTAGTAAGAAACATAGGAGAAGAAAGTTGGGTGTGTAGGATTTTCTGATTTCACAGGGACAAGGACCATACTCCATCTTAGAAGATCTGTCCAAAAGGCCTGCAAATATTACATATGGTCAACTCTTGGCTATGTCTTCTGAGAAGAGGCAGGAGTTGCGAAGTGGACTCAATGCTCGACGAAGGAAGGAGGTTGAGGTCCCTATTTTGGAGGCAGAGGCAGATCCCTATGCTCCACAAGCTGAGGTATTATGTAATGGTATTTCAATTCATGATGTCTTAGTTGATGGAGGTGCTGCAGTTAATGTAATGACCGAGTCTGTAATGAATATGTTGGGTTTAAAAATTGATCGCCCCTCAACACTTATGTTAAGGTCATTAAATAAGGGAAAAACTAAACCAGAAGGTGTAGTTTCAAATGTGGCAATATCTGTTATGGGTGTTGTATGTGTGGTAGACTTTCAGGTGATGAAAAATGGTACTGTTGCGTACCCAATGTTGCTGGGAAGACCATGGCTAAGGAGAGTTCATGCAAGAAACTACTGGAATGAAGGCTTCATGACACTTGGACATGGTAGAGAGAGGGTGAAGATAAATGTGATCCCTCGGCATCATAAGGCAGAACCTGTGGATTCAAGTGATGAAACTGATGATTGGACATCCTCTGATTACTCTAGTACCAGTGAAGTGGACACTGAAGATGAAGAAATTGAGGTTGATGTTTCAGTCATGGATATCCTTCCAGTCACACCGACTCATGACCCCATAAAATTATCTGAAGAAGAAATTGATGATCGTCTCCAACAAATAAAGATTGGTGATGTTGTGATGGAGAGTGAGAAGGAATCCTACCTCCAGCTCTTTCGAAGGTACATACACCTATTCACTTTTGATTACAAGGAACTCCGTCAAGTAAGTTGGGTAGAACATTCTATTGAGCTGGTAGATGGTGCTAAGCCCATAAAGCAAATGCCATATAGAATGAATCCTAATTTTTCCAAGACTGTAAAAGAAGAAATAGATAAGTTGCTTGATGCAGGATTCATATTTGTTTGTGGAGAATTCAGAATGGGTTTCTCCCATTGTGATCTCAATAAAAAAGAATGGGAAGCTACGCATTTGTGTTGATTATAGGAAGCTCAATAAGGCAACAAAGAAGGATCATTACCCTCTTCCATTCTCAGATCAGATCTTGGATGAAGTAGCTGGCCAGGAGTGCTATAGTTTTGCTGATGGATATAGCGGATACAACCAAGTTTGTATAGCAGAGAAAGATCAGCTGAAGACCACGTTCACCACTCCTTGGGGAACGTTTGCTTATAGAGTTATACCTTTTGGGTTGTGTAATGCTCCAGCAACATTCCAGCATTTGATGAATAGGGTGTTCGAACCCTACATTAGGACCTTCATCAGAGTATTTCTAGATGATTTTTGCATCTATGGGAGCAAGTTGGACCACCTACACCAGATGGAGACAACATTTCAAAGGTTAGATGAAGCACAAGCCTCACTAAACCCTACAAAGTGTGTCTTTGGATGTTCTAAAGGTGTTTTGTTAGGGCATGTTGTATCCAGAGATGGTATTGGTACTGATCCTGATAAAGTTTCAAAAATCAAAGAGTTACCATTTCCTATGAATAGAAGTAAGTTGAGATCATTTTTAGGCCATGTGGGTTACTATAGAAGGTTCATCAAGAATTTCTCAAAGATTACACAGCCACTAACCCAGTTCTTGAAGAAGGATGTTACTTATGAACCAGGAAATAAGGCGCATGAAGCTTTTGAACAACTGAAGGAAGCCCTGGTGTCTTCACCTGTTTTAAAGAATCCAGATTGGAGCAAGCCATTCATTGTGTATATTGATGCCTCAGATGCAGCACTAGGAAGTACTCTGAGCCAAAAGGATGAAAATGGGAATGAACATCCAGTTTACTTTGGGAGCAGACAAATGAGCAGTGCTGAGGTAAATTATACTGTAACTGAAAAAGAGGCTCTAGCTATCATTTTTGCTGTAAAGAAGTTTAGAAATTACTTGCTAGGGTAGAAATTTATAGTTGTAACAGATCATCAGGCTCTAAAATATATTGTAAATAAGCCTAACCCATCAGGGAGGATAGCAAGATGGATAATTTTGCTACAAGAATTTGAATTTGATATTATAGATAGGCCAGGAAAGAAGCATGTCAATGCAAATGCACTCTCTCGAGCCTATGATGGTTTAGGTTCATCTTGTGATGATGATGATTTCCTAGATGCAGCATTGTTATCCCTTGACACAATCCCTAGTGAATACATAGATATTTGGAATTATCTGAATGAATTCAAGTTTCCTGATGGTGCCAATGCAAAGACTAAGAGGAAGATTACTCAAGCCAGTCATCCATATTCTATTCTCCATGGAGTATTATTTCGAATAGGACCTGATGGACAGCACAAGAGGGCAGTTGGACGTGATCAAGGGAAGGAGATGATAAAAGAATTATACAATGGTACATGTGGAGGACACTTCTCCGGACAACTTACAGCAAGAAGGATCTTGGATGCAGGTTATCACTGGCCCACTCTTTTTAGAGATTGTTATAATTATTGTAAGACATGTGATATTTGTCAAACACATGGTAACCGTAAGACTTCATCAGCTCCATTATGCCCTATTCTTCCACTTGGTCCCTTTGAAAAGTGGGGAATAGACATTGTAGGTCCACTTCCAACTACCCCACGCCAAAATAAGTATATTGTAGTTGCCATAGATTATTTAACCAAGTGGGTTGAAGCTAGGCCATTGAAAACAACTTCCATGGATGAAGTGGCAAGGTTCATATATGAACGCATTGTCACCAGATTTGGTTGTCCATTAGAAATTGTAACAGATCAAGGAAGCCACTTCATTAATGAGGTGGTAGAAGCCCTAGTCAATAAGTTTTCTATTAAGCACATGAAGGCAACAACATACAAGCCAAGCACAAATGGACAGGTGGAACGAACAAATATTGTGTTGTGTCAAATTCTAGCAAAAGATGCAGCCTTACAGGTACATAAGTGGGATAAAAGGATTCATGCAGCATTGTGGGCATATAGGGCAACATCAAAGTCAGCAACAGGATACTCCCCATTTCAGTTGGCTTATGGCATTGATCTAGTTCTTCCTATTGAGTTTGATATTCCCACTGTGAGAGTTATGAAAAATGAAAGGATGGATGAAAGTGATTCAGTAAAAGAAAGGTTGGTACATCTTCATTTGCTAGAGGAAATGAGGGAAATAGCAAAGGATACAAGCTATAAGAAGAAAATGAAGCAGAAGGAATACTTTGATCAAAAGATCCGTTGGTCTCCATTTCATGTGAATGACTTGGTTCTAGTATATGATTCTAGATACAAAAAAAGAAGACACAAAATTTCTTCCAAAATGGATGGGGCCCTACAAAATAGTAGTTGTGCATGAAAATGGTACATACCGACTGGAGGAATTGGATGGCACTCCCATTACGAAATGGGTCAACCACAACAAGTTAAAGATTTTCCATGCACCAGAATAGTCTACTTCGAGGATGGAGTAGAAGCTAGGAAGGGGGAAGATGTCGACACTAAAATTTTCCTCCATAATTTCTATTTCATTAATGTATGTATTAGGAATAGGATGTTGTTAAGTATAATTAGTAGTAGCGTCCGATAGAAGATAACGACGCTATCGGTACGACGCTGCCAATAATGTATAGTACGGTAATAGTCAAAGTACAATAGGAATGTTGTGGTAAAAAGTAAATATTTGTCGTAAGTGGTCCGGTAATGTTAAAATGTCAAAGTTGGGGTAAGTAGAGAAGTAGGGTCTACATGATTAGGAATTAGAAATATTATATTGGTAATAAGGACAAGGAGTGAGGTCATAAATATTTTGTGTATTTTATTTGTAAAAAGTCTAAAAATGTGGAACCCATGTGAAATGATAAGGTTTATCTTATCTTAAAAGATAAGCTTACATGTACAGATAAGAGTTAAGGTATGGAATATGATTCGTCAGAGTGGATTTCTTATCCTATCTTAGAGATAAGATGGATAAGCCTGGAAGTTCTATAAATAGAGAGGCCTACCCCCCTCATTTAGCATAGAAGGAAGTAGTGAGAAATATTGTATGAGTAAGTGTGTAAAGGAAGCCATCAGTTAAGAGGTGTAATTGAAGAAGTTTCTCCCATCGAGTTATTGTTGGAATTGTACAAGTGATGTCCCAGTAACACTTGTTGAAGTATCTCATGGGTGAGATTGTAAAAATTTCATGTTAATATTATAATTTATTTTGATATTTCAGATTTGTCGTCATTCTGTCTTATCATAGTCAATGGTATTCTTGTGTTATGTTGTTGTTTTGTTTCCAGATTACGTCCACCAAACTAAAGGCTGTGCATTAGTAAATAATCATAGCACGAGGAGTTCCCGGTGAAGAATTATCATAGTGCCGGATTGCTGATGACAGAGCCTCGAGCTCTAACCCCCAAACCTTAAACTAGTAACTCTGAACCCCGAACCTTAAGCCATAAACCATAAACCATGAACCCTAAACCCTAATCCCTAAACCATAAACCCTAAACCTTAAGCCTTGAAACCTACACCCTAATCCTTGAGCCCTAAACCCTAAACTTTAAACCATGAGCCCTAAACCCTAAATCTAGAGCCGTGAGCTCTAACCCCTAAACCCTAAACCCTAAAAACGTAACTCTAAACCCCAAATCCTGAGTCATAAACCCTAAACCATGCACCCTAACCGCTAAACCCTAAACCCTGAGCCCTAATCCCTAAACTGTAAACCATAAACCTTAAGCCCTAAATGTTAAATCCTAAAGGTCCCTAAACCCTAAACCCTAAACCCTAAAAACTAAATCATAAACCCTAAAACCTGACCCCTAAACCCTACAATCTAAACCCTAAGCACTAAATCCTAAACCCTAAACCCTAATCCCTAAACCCTAAACCCTAAGCCCTAAACAATAAACCTTAAACCTTGAACACTATGTCCTAAACCCTTAACCCTTAACCATGAGACCTAAAACCTAAATTATAAACACTAAACACTAAAACAAAAATAAAAAAACCTTAAACTATGAACACTAAAACCTGAACCCTAAACCCTAAACCCTAAACCCTAAACCTTGAATCCTGAACCTTGAGCCCTAAGCCATAAACCCTACACACTAAATCCAGAAACCTAAGCTCTAACCCCTAAACCCCATATATTTCCAGTAGGTCTCATGAGTGAGTTTATTTTTTGAATATCTTAGGACCATATTTCCTAGTCTTGTGCCTAGAACCATCATTAAGTTTGCTTTTACAACTACCTTGTTTATGAGAGGCGGGAATTTCCCTCCTTCAAAATATCAGCAGATGAAAGACATCAAATTTTGATGAATCTCTTTGAATTTTTTTCCTACGAAGTCGATGAACTCTTTTACGGTTGAACACTTTCTGTCAATACTAATAAGAATGGGTAAGACACAAAACATTACAATGAGTGAAATAGCTCGCATGTAATGGGAATTCCCCTCCTTTAAAATATTTGTAGATGAAAGGCATAAAATTTTGATAACTCCTTTGAATATTGTGCCTATGAAGTAGATGAACCCTTTTTAGTTGAATACTCTTTATCAATACTTATAAGAATGGGTAAGACATAGAACATTACTATGAGTGAATGGGTGAGCCTAATCCATCAGCCTTAAATCCTGAACCCTAAACCATAACCCCTAACCCCTAAACCTTAAACCTTGAGCCTTAAACCCTAAACCCTGAACCCTTTGCCCTAAACCCTGAACCCTGACCTTTAAACCTTAAACCTTAACTCCTAAACCCTAAACCGTAAACCATAAATCCTCAACCCTAAACCTTAAATACCGAGCCCTAAACCCTAAACCATAAGCCCTAAACTCTAAACTCTAATCCCTAAATACTAAACCCTAAACCCTAAAACCTAAACCCTAAGCCCTAAATCCTAAAACTTGAACCCTAAACCCTAAACCCTAAACCCTAAGCCCTGAACCCTAGGCCCTAAGCCATAATACCTAAGCCAAAACCCTAAACCTTGAACCATTAAACATAAAGCCTCAACCCTAAACCCTAAAAACTAAACCCTGAGCCCTAAACCCTGAATCCTCAACTCTCAACCCTAAACCCTAAACCCTAAACCTTGATCCTTAATCCCTAAACCCTGAACCTTGAGCCGTAAACCCTAAACTCTACACCTTAACCCCTAAACCCTGAACCTTGAGCCCTAAACCCTAAACCCTAAACCCTTAACCCTGAACCATAAATTCTAAACCCTAAACCATGAACCCTAAGCCTTGAGACCTAAACCCTAAACCCTAAAATCTAAACTATAAGCCTTAAACACTAAACCTTAAACTCTAAAGCTTGAGTCCTAAACCATGAGCCCTAAACCCTAAACCCTAAACCCTAAATCATCACCCAAAGGAAATTCCTAAAAAGATCATTTAACATGTTTTATTGTTTAGGGAATAATTTTTAAGGTGATCGATTGACTCATTTAGTTTTGATGAGAGACTACTTCCTTTGAAGACCTAAAAAGGAATTTTTGGCCATTCTGTAGTTAATTTAACACCCTTCAGAACAAGCTAAAATGAGCTAGTCATGTCACCGAGCTATCAAGGACTATTATTTGTGAAGTATTAAGCCATTGTTTTTCTCCATAAGAGACATGAGAAAAAAACATGTACAAGAATCATGAATTCGATTCCATGATGATTTTAGAGCTAGGAAAGATGAGGGGATGATATTTATATGGAGCACCATGTTTCTAAGAATGAGCAATCATCTGAATTCACTTGATGTAATTCACTTGGTACTATTCGTAGCAACTCATTCAACACCTAGTAGTGCTATCACACCTTAAGGAGGAGGCACATTACAATCACCTCATTTTGGCCGTAGGACAGGAATTCCATTATGGGAACAAAACTCTATCTACAAAGTGAGGATCTCTTTTTAGTAAGAAGCAGACAAGCATCATAGAGTTGATTCATGGTCACTAAAGTTAATTATGGAGCAAATTTAAAAATTAGTACCAATTCAAGCAGTGGTAGGGCCAAAATCCATTTTAGAAGGTTAAAAAACCTAAAAAATGACTATATGCTTTCCCAAAACAAAGACTGACTATAATATATATGCCCTAAAAGTTTTAGCTCATTTGCTGAAATCCTGAAAATGAGTAAGTACTGACTGGATTAGATTTTGAAAAACTATCTTCTAGATTATAATTGTTGGAGCTACGGGAACCACTTCCATTAGGTGCAGAGTGACCCTAATTTCTTATATTTACTAAAATAAAATAAAAGTATAAGAAATAATAAACTCAAACATTTATTTTTGTAAGTATAAGACACCCAAAAACATATACATGGTCCATACTATTCAAAATGCGTACGTGTTTTGACTTATATAAAATTCGTATGCATTTTTCCTTCCTTATAACGTATATGCGTTATAGGTTCGGTAATTACCAAGCCAAAAATATTAAAACGCATATGCGTTTCATCTTTTTTTGGGTTTTTGTCCACTTTTTGGCCCCCCAACTTCATGCACTTACCCTACATGTGTGTACCCAACATCCTCCTCGCTTTGTCACACCTCAGGCTAGTCCATCCATTAATGTAGTTACTACTCATCATGCTCATCTGATTCCTCCTATGACTCCACCCACCTCTATTCCTCCACCCATTACTTTCACACCTCCTTCTACTACTTCTAAGGGCTATGACATTACTGAACAACTTAAAAATACGCCTGCTAAGATCTCTCTTTATGACTTATTGCATAATGCATCATATTTTTGTAACACGCTAGAAGTTTCCCTTTGTTCCATTCATATTGAAACTGATAATTATGTAGTGGCCTTTGCACATCTCATACAGTCTCTTCATAATTTACAACATGTTATATATTTCACTAATGAAGATATTTCACCTTTTTCTAAAAGAAATATGTGTGCTCCTTTACTCGTTACTGCCATTTTTAGCGCTACTTACATTAAACGAGTCCTCATTGATAATGAATCACCTGTCAATTTATGCACTCACTCTCTTCTAATATAATTTATGGGTCGTTGTAACTTCTAATCATGTAATCAACCTATTCAATTATTGATGTCATTATAGACCAGGAATATATTCAATGTTGTATGTAGAGAAGTTGATATGCAACTTTAGTCAATATGGTGGTTCTCTCTTTGGGGGGTTCATTTGGTACCGATTATTTTGTTCTATATTACTTAACTACTGAAAGTGAGTAAATGTCTAAAATATTGAATATCAAAAGCTTCTTAACTATCAAATGGAAAATAAAGTATATAAAATGAGTCTATTTTACTGAAAAAAAGTTACTGAATGAAATGCTTGTTAAAGGAAATGCTTTGCTGAAATGAAATGATTGTTTGAAGGAAATGACAAGTAAAGTAAATTATCTGAAATGAATATATATAAGATTATATGTAGATAATCACCAAGTAAAGTTATTAAAACTAGAATTTAGTAAATGTAAAGAGTTTACACGAAAGTACCAGTCCTCCAATCTCCTTAGTCGAGTGGGCCCTTGCTCTACTTCGGGATTGAGGCTCTTAACATCTATAAACATATCATCAAAATATCATATATGATATTGATAAAAAATGAGTTTGTTACATACTTTAGAGAACAACTAAAAATAAATTCTACCGTTTATTTATTGTAATATTGAAAAGAAGTAACTAAGAAACAATCATAAGAAGGTTTCTTATAGACATGACTAGTTTTAACACATGCCAAAGCTATCAAAAACTAATTAGAAATTCATAAAAGTCCCACAACACCCCATAAATCTAAGGGAAACATGGGTCTTAGTTTGTAGCTTGTTATGGTTCAGTCTTCAAAATGGTGTAGTGGTTGTAGACTCGGTCTCTTTTGACTGTAACTATTCAAAATGGAAGAGAATGCGCCTCATCATCCTGCATATGTCACCAAATTACTCAACAAAGTAGTTAGTGGGAATTTCATTGGTCATTAGTTCCCTTAAAACAGAATAAGTGAAAATTTATTACTTTCTACTTTAGATATAACTATTTAGAACATTCCCATGCATTGATTAGTGTTTTTTATATAAAGTTTATAGTTATATAGATGTTATGATGAGTCATTTTATGGACTCATAAGTAATTAGGTACTAATAATAATTTAATTTCTAATAATTCTACCCTCATTTGAGGTTATGATTCTACCACTCACACATGCTTAGGGACTAGCTCATTACATATTCAAGTTGGGCCTAAGACTATTCTCACTGAGTTTTATGTTATCGACACTTCCTTTCAGTTTAATCTCTTATTAGGTAGGCCTTGGATTCATGCAATGCATGCGGTACCATCTACTATTCACCAATGTGTCAAGTTCTTGTATGATGGCTATGAACATACTATCACTAGGAAAGTGCACAAAGATGGGGGGCAAAAAAGTGGACACAAATCAGTTTTTTGGCCATTTTGGCCATAACGCACTCATGTTATAGCTTGGACGTGTTATAATGCGACAGAGAAAAGTTAGGGGCGCACTATAACATGAGCGCGTTATGATTCGATAAGTTCGAGGCATAATGCGAGTGCGTTAGAGTGCGCTCGCATTATAGCACGCTTGCATTTCAATGTGTTATGTGGTATATGTGTTTGTGGCATGATTATATTGACTAAAATAAATGTTTTTCTTTAATTATTATTTATATTTTATTATTTCTTATAATTTAAATTTATTTTAGAAAATATAAGATATTAGGGTCACTTTGCACCTTATGGAACTAGTATCATAGCTCCATCTATCACGGTTTAGAAGATAGTTTTTTAGATTCTAATTTGGTCAGTATATAGGCATTTTTCAGGATTTCAGCATTCAACCTTCAACCTTTTAGGGGCATTTTCGGCTGGTTGTTGACATTTTTAGGAGTTTTAGATGTGTCAAAACTATATATTCACAAGAACCTCTTCTTCCTTGAAATTTCCTAGTTTGTCTCAGTAATGATGTCTCCCTGTATCCAAGGATGGAGGACTACTGGGGTATGTGGAAGGATTGGAAATTTATGAATCATTGAGTTTCTGAATTAGAATTTCGTTATATCTGGAGAAATATTTTCAAACATGGGATTAATGCATCTTGGAAAATAAAATTAAATCTAAGAAATCCTCTCAAATTACTAGCTTACACAAGCACTGGACATATCAAGCTATGTTCTTTGAATGAAATATTCATTCCTGACAACTTGCAACCGAAATGATTATTCAAAATAGCGTAAAAAATGATCAAATTTACTTGGTATCCTAATATTTCAAACCTAAAAATACCACTGGACTTGCTATTCTCAATTAAGAGTTTAAGGTTTAGCATTTAGGGCTCATGGTTCAGGGTTCAGGGTTTAGGGTTTCTAGCGCTTAGGGCTTAGGGCTCAGGATTTAGGGTTGAGAGTTTATGGTTTATGGTTTAGGATTTAGGGTTTAGGGCTCAAGGTTAAAGACTAAATGTTTAGGGTTTAGGGTTTAGGATTTAGGATTTAGGGTTTAGGGTTTAGGATTTACGGTTTAGAGTTTAGGGTTTAGGGTTTATGGCTCATGGTTTAGGGTTCAAGGTTTATGATTTATGGTTTATAGTTTAAGGTTTAGGGTATATAGGGTTTAGGGTTTAAAGTTTAGGGATTGGGATTAGGGATCACGATTTAGGGTTTATGGCTAAGGGTTTGATATTTGGGGTTTCCAGTTAAGGGTTTAGGGTTTAGGGATCAATACTCAACGCTCAAGGTTTAGGTTCTAGGGATTAAGGCTCAATTTTTAGTATTAAAAGATTAAAATTTAGGGTTTAAGGTTCAAGGTTTATAATTTACAGTTTAGGGTTTAGGGTTAAGGGTTTATGGTTTAGGGTTCAAGATTTAGGGTTTATAGATAAGATATAAGATATAAGATCACTATAGGGGCCATATTCGCTATGCTCAACTCCCCATTTAGGGTTTAAGGTTTAGGGTTTAGGTCTTAGGGTTGAGTGTTTAGGGTTTAGGCCTTAAGGTTCAAGGTTTAGGGTTTAGGGCTCTGATAATAATGGTATAGCTTAGATACCAAATGATAAAATAGTATAAGATTGCAATGACCAAAGAGGGACGGAAGCCTCACAAATATTATTGATCATGAAATCAGATTACATAACAATGCAAGAGCTGTAATATTTATAGATATTAGACAAGCCTCATATGGATAGACATGACACCCTATCAGGCACCAACTACGAGATGATAAGACCCATCTCACATGCACATGTAATTACTACTAATACCAATATTGAATGTTATCCAACATAACAATATTGAATGCAAGTCACTAGACTAGAGTGCACATGTTGCACATTATTAAATAAAAGACAATGCAATAAAATGCAATAAATATGCCTATGCTAAATTATGCTAACATTCCCCCCCTTAATTTTGCATAGTTTCCAATGAAGTGGAGAGGAACTCTCTGAATAGTGTGAATTTGTCACGTGCAAGTGACTTAGTGAAAACATCTGCCTTCTGTTCAGCTGTAGGACAGAACTGGAGCTGTATGTTGTGCTTCAAGACATGCTCGCGTATGAAATGAACCTGTACTTCAATATGCTTGGTTCTCTCATGAAATACTGGATTGCGAACAAGCTTCAGAACTCCTTCATTATCAACATATACTGGAGTAGATTTCTGTTGTGGTAGACCAATTCCTTCCAGTATTCGGCGTAGCCATATTGCTTCACAAACAGCTTCACCTGCAGCTCGATACTCTGCTTCTGTAGAAGAGCGAGAAACAAAGTTTTGTTTCTTGCTTCCCCATGATATCGGTCCAGATCCCATAAAGAAGACGAAGCCTGATGTTGACTTCCTATCATCCATGTTTCCTGCATGATCTGAATCTGAATATCCTGTCAAGAAGAAGTTGTCGTTCTTCTTGTACTCTAGACCAAGGTCAATTGTACCCTTTAGATATCTCAGTATTCTCTTTGCTGCTTTCCAATGACATATTTTTGGTTCTTGCATGAAGCGTGATAAATAGCTGACTGCAAAGCTGATATCTGGTCTAGTATATGTCAGGTAAATGAGACTCCCGATCAACTGCCGATAGAGAGTTGCATTCACCGGTGGTGATGGATCAGAACGAGATAACTGAAGTCTTGCTTCCATAGGTGTAGCAATAGGAGTGCAGTCCATCATCCTGAATTTCTCGAGCGTTGTCTTGGTGTATTTCAACTGTGACACAAAGATATGATTCTCTTTTTGCCATACTTCCAACCCAAGACAATAGTGCATGAGCCCGAGATCTGTCATGTCGAACGATCGATTAAAATCCTTCTTTGTTGCATCGATCATCTTCACAGAACTACCTGTAATGACTAGATCATCAACATAAACAACCACAATGACAATCTCCCCCCTTGCTTTTTGAGGTAGAGATTGGGGTCATAAGGATTCCTTTCGAATCCATGACTTATGAGATGCTCATCAATTTTGATGTACCATGCCCGGGGTGCCTGTTTTAGGCCATATAGAGATTTTATGAGTCTGCATACCATCATCTCTTTTCCTGGTATTACATAACCCTCTGGCTGAGTCATATAGACTTCTTCTTGCAAATCTCCATTAAGAAAGGCACTTTTCACATCCATTTGGTGGATTTTCCAGCCAAATTGTGCAGCTAGAGCAAAGATCATCCTGATTGTCTTGATCTTGGCTGTGGGAGCAAATGTCTCCTCATAATCAATGCCTTCTTGTTGTGCATACCCCTTTGCTACAAGCCTTTCTTTATACTTTTCAATAGTCCCATCTGATTTGTACTTAGTCTTGAATATCCATCTGCATCCAATGGGTTTCTTCCCTGGTGGAAGGTTGACAAGTTGCCATGTGTTGTTCTTCATCACTGACTGATACTCTGAATCCATGGCATCTTTCCAAGATTTTAAATTGTAGGGCTTCCTGAAATGTAGATGGCTCAACTGTTTCAACAACTCTGCTCATTAGGGCATAATTGACCTCTTCACAAGCTTGACTGCGAGTTCTAGGTCCAGGATTGGATGATGTGCTAGGTGCTTCATCCAAATTTGCATCTCTTATTAATTGAGTATACCATTTAGGTAACTTCTTAGCTGTTCCATTGGCTTGTGGTGGATCCAAGTTTTCACCATCATCCAATTCATCACTGTCATCTTCAGTGGGAACATCAAATTCTGTCTTCACAAGAGGTGTATTCTGCATGTTTGTTGAGTCGTTGAGTGGAGCATCTGCTTGTTTCTTCTCAAAGAACTCAACATCCCTACTTGTGTATACTTTCTTTGCTTTCGGATCCCATAATTTGTACCCAAGTGCTTCTTCACTGTATCCAATGAATATCAGTTTCTCAGCTTTCATATCCAACTTGTTCCTATTCTTCTTAGGTATGTGCATGCTAGCTTTACACCCAAATACTCTTAGGTGTGCAATTGATGGTTTCCGATTTGACCATGCTTCTTGAGGTGTCACTCCTTCAAGAGCTAATGTGGGCACTCTGTTCAACAAATAGACTCCCATAAAGTTCTTAGCAAGCTTCTGGCTTACTTGCCACAAATGTCTCTTGTTAAACCTGAGTCGTCAATCATACGAATCATGCCACCATTTCCATGATAGTATGATTCCTTCTCTCATCTATACCATTCTGGTCTGGTGTGTGAGTAGGACTGGCTTCATTCACACCACTGTGAATCCATGAGCTTCCAGGTAAGTCTTGATACTCATTAGATCTTGTGAATTGACGCCCCCTCGATCTGAGCGGAGAGTTTTGATCTTGCGACATAACTTCATTCTCAACAAGTTGCTTTGAACTTCCGATGACACCGTTGATGTCTCAAAGGCTTGACTCTTGTTCATCTTAGACAATATATCCACATCTTTCTTGAGTATCAACATGATCATCAATCACAAAGCATGACATTTCAGACATTCAGAATGTACTTGGTCTGCATGGAGTCGTCGCGCAAAGATCAGGTGTGCACCAAATCAAGCTTTCCCTTGAGCTACTATATGCCTGTTGCACCTGAACTCTGGAAGGGTATCCCTCTTGTGAACAAGCAGATTTACAGCTAGGAAATAACTCAATAATATGACATTTGTCTATATTTCATGCTAATGAATGCTATGCATATCCTAGGAATGTTGTTGAACAACTTTTGAAATAGTTTGGAGTATAGCCATAAACTTCTCGTGACTACTATATTGTTATGCATTTGTTATAACAATAGTAAACATACTAACAAATTGTGTAATAAACCATTTGAATACTAGATTCCTGATCATTCCCCCCCTTAGTGTTTACATGGTAGAAAAACATCCAACATGCTCAACATTGCAGGCTCTTGCTCACAATCTGTGGCATGTCCACCTCTTGACTTATGACCTTATCCAAAAGCACACTTTTCCTTCCATTTTTAAACTGGCTTACCAAAATCCTTGAACTGACAGGAAGTCATCAACTGATCAACCTCGTGTGGTTTTCTGGATCCTGATAGCAAACCCTTGGTCAGATCCATGAACATGACAATTATCTGGTGCTTTGTTCACCACTATGCTTATACAAGAGGAATTATGTGAAAACAACTTCCAATCCACAAAACTACTAGTATGAAGATCCATCACCTAATGACAAATGGTTCTTTGTTAGGTTACTTCCTATAAGTGTGTAATGTTCTTAATAGTAGTCTCTGTCATTGATCCAGTCACTGTGATCGAGTTCGAACACCATAGACTTCAACCGCCACTACCACTGGAAGCTTTCCTGGACTTCGTTTTGGGTGCAAAATGGGAATGGAACATTGGTATGTATTCCCCCCCACAATGTGAAATTCCACACATATAGATACTGAGAAGCAAACTGCATCGAAGAACATACTCCTGAATGGATCTTGCTAGTTAGGTCTTGCTGCACATGGTCGCTAATGCTAGTGAACGTATTCTCCTAGCTGACCATCTTCTAACGAAGTACGGCAGTCAGAGGATCAATTTTTGACAGTCATCTGCGCTCCACCACAACTTTATTTCTAACATCCATCAAATACCACACAAAATAGGATTCTGCAAATAGAAGCACTTTGAGAAAATGGAAACCACACTGAAAATCAAATACTCACACTGCACACCTGTGCCACCAAATCATTTTGTGCGGCCAACGTCGTTGGTGACTAATGAGAGGTCGTTGTTTTAAAGACCTCCAGCCTCCGATGCCTCCTTCCTCCATTGTTCTGCTACATTACTTACCTCGGATATGGAAATGAGGCTCATGCTTTTACAAACTACTATTTGTGTCGGTTTTCACCGTAAATGCACCCCCCCACTTGGATGTCGCGTACAAGTGATAATGCAAAGCTCCAATAGTTGAAATGTGAGGCAAATTTTTTTTATTTTTACAATATCGGGACGATAAAAAAATCCAATTAAAGATTGGATTTTTATGAGCTTTTTTTCACACTTTTGACTCAAATTTAACGACGAATCTCTTGACAATATGAAGACTCAAAGTTTGACTAACACTCTTGATTGACAATTGATAGTGGAACAACATGACAAGACGACTTGACTAAGCACTACAAGACTAAACATATTTATTTATTTATTTTGACAACACACATTGAAGACATTTAGCAATTACTCTACACCATACAAAATGACAAATTTTAACCAAGGTAGGTGACTCAAAATGAACATTTTATGCCTATTTAAATGTGACACGAATGTAGGGATGTAACTAAAATGACAAATTACTAAACATAGATATTAGAAAAAAATAATTAAAAGACAAATAATAGTAAATGCCCGAACACTTTACAAAACAGTAATATGCAATATGGACAGACTAAGTATTAAACAAATGCACTCAGTCATTACGGTTGTATGACCTGTCTCAGTTTCTTTTGGAAAATGGCGTGGAATGGAGTATAATCTGCATCCGTCTAGAAGGAAAGACACTTTTGCACAGCTGGGCACTCTGATTAGGTGTCAGATTGAATGCACTCTTTTAAGGTGTCGTTTCCAAAATACTGCCAAAACTCGTACAAACAACACTTGCTTTTAGATAATTATTTTTTATAGCAAGTATTGATCTATGTACTCGATGGATCTGGTTGCATCAACGAAGGAGGTATGATAGATTTGAATCTTTGGCCACTAGAGCTTGATTTCATCCTTGTGGACAAAACAAGTTGGAATATGATTCCAGCCTGATCCACATTAGAGCTTCTCTTCTACAATTCTATTAGAAAGGTGACTAACGTTACAATACACAGATCGCGTCCAAATTGATTCCGACACCTATCGATGCAGCCGAGTGAAATGAATCACTGTATAAATTTTCGCGTGATCCACATAGAAGGAAGAGCGCAGGAGTTGAGGAAATGTCAAATACAAGTTTGATATACCATACGCAGTTGTGATTTAAATCTCAATGCAAGCATGCTTGATTTCCTATGTAAATCAGGCTTTCCAAAGCAAAGTAATGCAAATGTTTGATAAAAATATAACAATGCAGGAGGATTTAAAAATGACCATCAAGCTAGATGCATGGCACGTCAAGGTGTATATCATTCAATTCCAGTGCATGATGAGATTTAGGCAAAAGCAACGATATGTTTAACAGACTGTTCTGTGTGCTTGCATTTTAATGAATATAGGAGAAATCTCATCACGTGGGGCAATGAAGAATAATATGCACCCCTGCATCAACAATTTACTTTCCCATTACAAGCAGTGGAACAATGTACGGCTCTGATACCAAATCTTGGAGTTTTCAGATTTACATAGGAAATAACTCCATTTATTATGTATCACCCTTTTTCTATATTTCATTTGCTAATACAATGGCCCTTATATAGCTTGAATTATTGTTACCCTATTGGTTAGGAAGTATTGGGTTTTGAATTGCTTGATGAACCCTTTTTATAGGAATTGTACCAACAATCTTTGATGTCATGTCCCCCTCTATTGCAAATGGGACACTTCTTGGTGTTGTCTAGGAGTGACTTTGTCACCTTTGTTGACTTTGATTTTGTTGGGACTTCTTGTGATTGGACTGAAAGCCCCTTTCCTTTATGATTGGAAGATAGTGCTTGCTCATCTTCATGATCTTTGTTGTTCATTTCCTCTTCTTAATGGAGTAGATTGACCAAATTCTCAAAGGTGACTTTGTGTTCACTCATATTGATAGTTGTCACAAAGATTCTGTAGGAAAGAGGAAGTGCTCGTAACACAATTGGTACAAGGTATTCATCACTTATCTCTTTTCCCAATGCCAATAGAGATGCCCTCAAAGTAGCAACTCATCTCAAAAAAACTTCAACCTTCTCATTGTGCTTGAACTTGAGAGTATGCAGTTGTGATAGTAGGTTGAGGATGGCATTCTTGTTCTTTGCCTCATAGACTGTGCTCAACTTATCCCATGCATCCTTGGCCAATGTGGCATCTCTAATGTGGGGTTGCACATCGTCTGTTACGCTAAACAAGATGATCAACTTGGCCTTTTGATTGGCCCTATCAAATTGAACTTGTTGTCTTCCATCATCAAGTGATCTTGTTGTTTTTCCATCTACAACTGTCCATAGGTCTTCAAACTCAAGTAACATCTTGATCTTCGGTTTCCATGCAGCATAGTTGTCTCCTCTAAGCAGTTGTGAATCTGGCAAGAAGAACTTTGGTGCTTGTGCACCCATTTCTGCAATCTAAATTTCTGAAACTCTGAATTTCTGACAAAGGGTAAGGCTCTTATCACTCCAGGTTTATGGTCTCCCTCTCAATATACCGTCAGGCCGATATACCAAACCTTTCTATATACGCTCCCTTCCGATATACCCATCGGTACGTGGAAGAAGATCACCCTTTCAATATACCCATCAGTACGGAAAGAGGTGTTAATGCACGTGAAAGAATTTAGTACGTGGTACTTAGACAGTACGGAGAGGGGTTTGTGCAAGCACAAATGGATGGGAGGGCTCAAATGTGTGTGTATTGTGTCCTTATTACTCCCTATCGATTTTATAGGGTCGATGCCTAGACGATGTTTAGGCAGCTATGTTAGGTGTTAAGTGCAGTAGTAGTCGTGACGACATCACCCGTAAGCACTTCCCAGAGGCACCGTATATACCGAACGCTGCTATGAGATCAAAGATCTCGTGTGATAGAACCAAACATAAAATAAAAAATTTACTTTTTTTTTTTTACACTTTATGCACCAAGATTAGTACAAAATGCTCCAAAAGTACATCAAAATGAAATTTTTGTGTTCCCCCTCTTTATAAAAAAGGGTCTAGAATCACAAAATACACAATTTAGGCCAAAAATATTTTTTTACCCCCCAATAGGTGTTTTTCCGCTAAATTTAGCGGTGGCTCTAAATGTGTTTGGTGAGCTTCTAAATTTAGAAATCTCCCAAAATTTAGTAATTTCTCCAAATTTTCTAAAAAAAATAATTTAATAAAAAATATGGAGAGAGTGGGAATTGAACCGCTGACCTGTTTGTTCCCAAGATCCAAACAAACAATCTGAATATTGTTTTCACCTTTTCTCACAAACCGTGATCTGAGTTTTTCTAAAATTTTGACAGCAACATCATACAATATTTTTCTTGAAACCCACAAAATTTCAGAAGAATTGGAATCTTATTTTTTGAGATCTTACCAATTTACCAGCTAGATCTGATTTTTTTTCAGAAAAAATGATCCGACTTGTACAGACTTTTTGTCATATGTAGAGGCCGAATCTAAAGATGATGTAAACTAAAAAGTTGTGCGCCTCCTTCTTATCTTTCCAGAAAAAAAAAAATGGCACATCAATCCGACATTGTATGAAAAATTTACATCCCTTTTTTTAAGAGCTATCTGCTGGAATTTTGTTGACGGGACTGCTTCAACCTTTGTTCCCGAATTCTTCACACCTCCACTTTCACATCTGATCTTTTTCTTTTTTTTTTTTAGATCTGCATTTTTTTTCAAGATTTTTTATTTTTCTTTTTTTTTAAGATCTCTTTTTTTTTCACAAATTTTTTTCAAGATCAATTTTTTTCTCCTTTTTTTTTTTTTAAAGATCTCCAAATCTAAAATATTCCGCCAATATGTTGGATCAATTGGCTATGCCAATGACTAATCAAAAAAAAATTTACCTTCCAAATAAGTGGATAGGTCAAATTTTAGTTGAGGGATGCTTGGAAGGAATGGAGGCTGCGGGATGCTTCAATGGATCTCCTTTGATGCAGATCTTCTTCTCCAATGGATCCTCTCTAATAGTGCTCCTCTTCAACCTTGCTTGGATAGAACTTGCTCTGATACCAAATGATAATAATGGTATAGCTTAGATACCAAATGATAGAATAGAATAAGATTGCAATGACCAAAGAGGGATGAAAGCCTCACAAATATTATTGATCATGAAATCAGATTACATAACAATGCAAGAGCTGTAATATTTATAGATATTAGACAGCCTCATATGGATAGACATGACACCCTAGCAGGCACCAACTACGAGATGATAAGACCCATCTCACATGCACATGTAATTACTACTAATACCAATATTGAATGTTATCCAACATAACAATATTGAATGCAAGTCACTAGACTAGAGTGCACATGTTGCACATTATTAAATAAAAGACAATGCAATAAAATGCAATAAATATGCCTATGCTAAATTATGCTAATAGATTTAGCACAAAATACACCTAGTTCAAAATAATGTTTTATTTGGTTGTTGGGGGTGCATTAAGTGAAGCATGGGATGACATTTCTCACTGCTATAATTCATGGGACAGCATGGTGAGCCTTTGCAAGCAACAGAACATCATTTCACTTCATTTACTACCTCTTGCAAGTGGTGAGAAGACAGATTTCAAGATTTTCATTCTTCCCTCTCTCTCTCTTCTCAGAATTCTATAAATTGAAGTGTTGGGCTCATTGTAAAGGGGAGATAATTTTTGGGTAGAAAAACTATGTCAAAATTTCTTTGTGAAGTCAATGTGTTGCAATCCCTTGTAGTGGACTCTTTGTATGGTAATCCAAGCCCATATTTTGTAAAGTATTGAACTGTGTCATTTCAAAATGCAGTGACGAGATGACAACCAATGTGGATGTATCTTCCCTTGCTTTGTTTGGCCACCTGCAAAATTCTCAAATGCTCGTTTAATCTCATTACATATATACTTTATCTACTTCTATGAAAGGTTGCAGGAAACGAACTGCACCATTATTACTATCACATGTATCAGAAATATAGAATGTCGAATTCGACCTAAATTTTGGTAGATATGTGGAGGACTTGGGTTAGCCAAATTACTTTCATAAAGATAAGCTCGAAGCGAAGGAATGCATTTCATAAGTAATTTTCCAATCAAATTTATTTTCTTTTTTATTAATACTTGATACTAAAACTAGACTTACGATTGCATCCTGATAAAAATAAGTTCCCAAGAGCCAAGGTAAACTTTTAAAATTATCACACAAGCATGGGGATTTCTATCTGATAATGAAAAAAAGGCTACCTATGATGTTATAGGGAAAAATCAACAAGGGCACAACCCCGCCTTCCACCAAATGAATTCCATAGGCACTGTCACTGCCATTGACATTAAACCAATATGTAAATGGGAATAATTATTCAAGTGTGGATGCCTTTCCTAAAACATCCATATTCGATGACCACAACCAAAACCAGAAACAAAAATAAAACCTAGACTAGGGAAACATGACCTAGACCAGACCCTAGACTAAATTTGAGAGAATTTATGAGGTTCAATTTCATTTTCCAAGATGCATAACTCCAATGTTTGAGAATGTTTACCTAGATGCAATGAAATTCTGATTCATAAACTCAATGATTCTTGAATGTCCAATCCTGTCATAGACCCCAGTAGTCCTCGATCCTTGGATACAACGAGACATCATTACCGGGACAAATTAGGCACTTTCAAGGAAGAAGAGGTTCTTGTGAATATATAGTTTTGACACATCACATCACACGCTTCATTAGGATTGATGAATACCTCCTATCTTTTTTAAGGAACTTTTGAAAGCATCCATGGGTTTTCATAGAAGGTATTACCAATGAATGGAAGGTCACTAAGTCATAGGCTAATAGACTCCCATTCAGAACTAAAGAAGAAATATTTACCAGGCAATTGATAAATCCTTTTTGTTCTTAGTCATACCCCTATTTCTATGCTTATTTTGCACAAGCAGACTCAATGATGGTTCAAGGCATGAGACTAGGAAATATGGTCCTAATATTGTCACACCCTCCTAGTTGAGTAGTTAAAAGCCATATTAGTCTTGACCAATGAAATATAATTCTCCAACTTTCATTTTCTTTACTCATCTTCCACATCATACTAAATAACTGATTTGATAGGATATTTTCTCTCTTCAACAACGATACATTGAATGAATATGATCCTCAAGAGTGGAGTTACACCTGGAGAGGTATCATCTGATTCTACACCTAAGACTTAAGTTGTAATCCATAAATACTAAATCCTAAACCTTGAAGCCCAAAACCTAAACCCTAAATCCTAAACCCTATTTTTAGCACCTTGAACCCTAAACCCCAAGCCATAATCCATAAACTCTAAACCCTAAACCCTAGAACCTAAACCCTAAACCCCAAAACCTAAACCCTAAACCTTAAAACTTAAAACCTAAGCTATAAACCCTAAACCTCAAGCCCTAAACCCTAACCCCTAAACCCTAAATACTAAACCCTTAGCCTTAAACTATAAACCCTATATCATGTTCCGTAAACCCTAAACCTTAAATCGTAAACCTTAAGCCTAGAGCCTGAAACCCTAAACCCTGAGCCCTAAACTCTAAACACTAAACCCTAAATCCTAAAACCTAAACCCTAAACCCTAAACCCTCAACCATAAACCCTAAACCCTTAACTCTAAACTTTGATCCCTAAACCCTAAGCCATGAGCCATAAACCCTATTTTTACCACCATAAAGCCTAAACCCTAAACACTAAGTAATAAACCCTGAGCCCTAAACCCTAAATGGTAAACCATGATCCCTAAACCCTAAACCCTGATTTCTAAGCCCTAATCCCTAAGCTCTAAACAATATTCCCAAATCTTCCTAAATTGCCTCCAACACTTCCAAGATTCTCTAACATCACCTCTAGATGCTTAATATATTTCTTGAACTATCCTAGAGGGTGTTTGATTAGCTCATAACTATTCAAGAATTATGGTTTAGGGTTTAATGTTTAGGGTTTAGGGTTTATTGTTTAGGATTTAGGGTTTAGGATTTAGTGTTGAGGGTTTAGGGTTTAGGGTTTATGGTTTAGCATTTAGGGTTCATGGTTTAGGGCTTAGGGCTTAGGGCTTAAAGCTTAGGGTTATGGGTTGAATGTTTAAGGTTTGGGTAGGGTTTAAGATTAACAGATTAGGGTTTAATGTTTAGTGTTTAGTTTTTAGTGTTTAGGGTTTAGGATTTAGGGTTCATGCTTTAGGGTTTAGGGTTCAGGTTTCACGGTTTAGGGTTTAGGGTTTATGGCTCAGGGTTAAGGTTTGATGGATTAGGGTTTAGGTCTTAGGGTTTAAGGTTTATGGTTTAGGGTTTAGGTGTTAATTTTATGGTTTATGGTTTAGGGCTTATGTTTTAGGGTTTAAAGTTCATGTTAGAAGTTTCGTCACTCAAAAGCACAATATGGGGTGTTAGGAAGGTGTTTTTAACTCACAAAAATTTGCCTCATCCTCATGAGATCCTTACCCATGGTGAAAAATAGTCTATTTATAATTCCTAGAGGTACTTATCAATGTTTACAAATATTAACCTATCACCATGTGGTGATCATATCTTTAGTACTTACAAATTTAGGGCCATTTTTATCCAGAAATGAAAGGGGTAGCTACATTATCTTGAAATTCTTCATGAAAATTTAAATTTTTAGAGAAAATTTGATGTTACCAACATGTATATGATTTACATATCTTTTCAGTGCCTATTTATTTTCCTCCTAACTCCTTACGAAGCTCCCAAAATCATTTGAAGAAGTCAAATTTCACCATTAGAGTGTTTGTTCCCTGCACCTAGAAAACCCGTTGTTGAGAAGATTTCCCTTGAATGAGTAAACCTTTCCTAAATCTTCCTAAACAATCCTTCAAATGTCAATAACCTATCCAAAAGGCCCCAAAACCTAATCAATGACTATATTCTTTCACAAAATAGATATTGATTATATAATTTAAACCCTAAAAGATTGATTATTGAATGTTAGAATCCTACAAAATACCTATGTATTGACCAAATTAGAATATGAAAAACTATCTTCTAAACTGTGACAGATGGAGTTGTGAGACTAGTTCTATAAGGTGCAGAGTGACCCTAACATCTTATATTTACTAAAATAAATTTATAAGTATAATAAAATAATAATAAAAGAAAAACTTATACTTAAATAAAAACTTATACTTAGCGTTATAACGCACTCACATTTCACCTCTTTTGGGTTTGAAATTCCTAATCCATAGGATTGGATTTTCCTTGGATTTCTAAACCAATGGTTTGGACTATTTCTGCATGATTAAAATCGTGTTTGATAGACAAACATCAAAATTTCACGTATGCACCCCAATATCTCATGTATTAAAAAATAATATTAAAAAATAAATTATACTACGATGTCAAGCTAAGTTTTACCTTGATGATTATATAATTCTTTCTAAACTTTGATTAGTTTAAGGCTTTCATCCATAATTTCTTTTACTATGCCTTATTTTCTTGTAAAAACCTATGCATACATTTTGGTGCACAATTTACAATTTTTTCATCCAATTTTTGTTTTTAAAAAGTGGTTTTTTTATAAACTCCATTCTACATGCACTCAAAAAAAGAAAACTAAAAAATGACTTTTTTCTCAAAGTTATGGGGGTGCACACACAAATATTTCATTTTCATGGTATGTGCACTTTGAAAATTAATAAAAAAATTATATATTCATCCAAAATTTATGAAAAATTAATGGGACCTCGTACATGGTCTTAGATAACTTTCTAGTAAAAGGATTTAAAAGAAAATTTATAGAACTCAAAAAATGGGGGGGCGTACACACAATAGGTTCTTATCTTTTTGACACAAAAATAGACATACTTTGTGTGCGCACCATATTTGACCCTCTTAATCTCAACCATTAAAAAAAATTAGTTTAGAAACTAGATTCTCAGCTCTATGGAATTTATTCTTATAACTTTGTCAAATTTTGAGCCTAAACATGCAAAATTATTCGATGAAGTTTAGGTTTCGCTGATTTTAGGAAAAAGGTGTCCCTTTTTAACCCCCTTTTTCTCCCCCATCTCCATGCACTTACCTGTGAATGAAACTACCTGAGGCTATGTAATTTTTAGATTTTAAGATTGTTCACATATAGAATTTTGATATGTCAACTAGTAACTCATTAGGTATAGGTATACACAATGAATGCTCAGTAGGAGTACTAGTCTCAACAACAACATATGTATCTAGGGTGTCTGTAGGAATAGGTTATGATGAGGGAGTGACTGAAAGTTATTATTATGTATTACCCATATCTACTTTACGATATAAATAACAATCAACATCAACATGGAAAATATACTCAATTCCATTATGTGAAAATTTGATGCAATAATGGAAAGTAGAAGAGATATCTTGCATATCATGGTTCCAAAGATGTCTGAAGAGTAAATTATATTGCAAATAGGTTTCCATAATGTGAAATGTAGTGGATGATGTCTTAGGACCAACAAGTAGGTCAAAAGTGATAGAGCCAAGTGTAGAGAAGGTTATCCTAGTAAATCCATGTACAGTAGTAGGAGACTGATTAATTGCAAGATGATAAATACCATTATTTGTAAGAAATGATTTATGACATGTGTTAAGACCATAAATGTTATATATTATAACCCTTTTATGAAAGAATCCTTGAATGCATGTAGTAATGAATAAGGGTGCACATTGAATCATATCATTATTATGTGATATCTTAAATGGTTTTATGTGTTCTAAATATTTTTTTAGCTTTTGGGATTCACCGTGGATGGTGCCAAATCTGGGAACTCTACAACTATATTCACAGAAGCTCGACGAGATTCTCACAATCGAAAACACAACAATAATTTCTATTCTATTTAAACCCCAACACTTCTCTATTTCAGAATCATTGAATGCATACGGTGATGAATAAGGGTGGACATCGAATCACATTATCATCATGTGAGATATTATATGGTTTTATGTGTTCTAATTTTTTTCAAGGTTTTGGGATTCACCGTGGATGGCGCCAAAACTGGGAACTCTGTAACTATATTCATAGAATCTCGATGATATTCTCACAATCGACAACACAACAATAATTTCTATTTTATTTAAACCCCAACACTTGTCTATTTCTGTTTAAACAACATAATAAGATTTTATCTAATACCCAAAATTGTAAAGCCATGAAAAAGAAACCTTGAATGAAATGCAAGAAAGTGGAAAAAAATACCCGAATGCTGATTGGGAAGTTGTAGACAGGAGCAAAATTACCCAAATGTAAGAGAAATACCCAAATGTAAGATAAATACCCAAATTGGAGATTCTAATAATTTCCAAGCTTTTGTGAGAGGGTGAGCTTTTATGAGACAGAGGAAAGAGATGAATATTGCAAGGAAATGGAGGATGTCAATGGAATGGGGGGAGGGATGCTAAAATTAAGTCTAAAAAGGCACAAGAAGGTGACAACGTCCTACCTATTAGATTCCTGTGCCAAGGTTCCAACTGTCTGTTTCCCGTTCAAATAATCCAGTGGTTACAAAATTAGTTTGGCTGGTATCATGCCACACTGGCATGCTCTTGTTTGGAAAAGTATGATGAATATGGATGGGGTATATGCACAGGGACCATGGGATATGGATGCGGGTCATGGGATCCTATCGCCAAGACAACCTCATGATAATCCCAGTGAATATTACCATGTAAGTTAATGTTATGACTTCAAGATAAATATAGAATATAATAATTTAAATCCCGAAAGCTTTATTTTTCTGAACCAGTATCTTTTTATGTAAAAGGATAGTCTATCAAATTCATGATAACATTCCCTCATGTATGTATATTTCTTTACCATTTATCATAGTTGTTGTATATGGGGCCTTATGTATATAATTAACAATATACATGGATTCTAGATTATAACGCATATGAGATGAAAAGTTGGAAAATAGCCATGTCTACTTGGATGGAGTGACAAATTTTCAGTATGGAAGTAGGAAAAAAAATCATTATAGATGAATATACACTTTAGTGCATGCCACACCATACTCACACCTTACTGGCTTGATTGGACAAGTGCAATGCATGGTGTTTCTTATTGTGTATATCAATAGCCACCATGAACAAACACACCATGTCCACCTCAATGTTTATTGTCCTTTAAAGCACAATGTTTGTTGTAATTTAAGTTTTTGTTGCCTTATCAACTCCTCAAAAATAATTTTCAGTCACAAAGTATAGTGACTGAATACTATACTTTTTAGTTCAATTGAAATAATTTTTGTCAATGGACCAATCACAAATAATAATTTTTTTCCATCATTGAATTTCTAGTGTTTTTATGCAATTTAAACAATAATTTAACAAATAAAAAATCATTTAACTACTTTTTCATTGGTTAGTTAAGGATGATTTCACAAATTTGAGGCCTTATTGTAGCATTGATTTATCTAAAAAAATTAACACTTAAATTCTTAAATTGACATGTGTACAAGCTTTAATGATGGATAAGACATGTTATAAAATTCATTCCTTTGATTCTATATGTCCCACTCACTAGCTAGTTGCTGATGTAGAAAACATTAATAACATTTATTTACATTTTCTAGTGACTGTTCTTATTTATTAAATTTCAAATATATAGCATTTGTTAGATCTAGCAAATTTATTTATTGAAAAAACCTCTAGAATCTTGTAGATTTTCTGCTGAGTAGTTGGGTCAATTGAAAATGTTAATATTGCAGCAATGATCTGCTTTAAATATTTTTTTTTCAAAAAAAAAAGGTACATCCGTGTCTGTAGATCAAAGGAGGTTCTACATTTTCAAGGATAATATCCTTTGCAAGTCCTTTTCTAAGGGAATCCCCCGCTTCAAAGGAAAACTTTCCAACACCCTTCAACTTGTAGGTGATCAAGAAGGATTATGCTAAGAAAACAACCAAGAAATCTAGGTTGAAGGAATTTACCAAAGTTAACTAAAACCACATCATGCCCACAAGGTAAATAAAATATTTTTGTTTCTATATGCATTACTATATTCCCAAGTACTTTGTGATGATATTAGCAACAATTTTACTCAATTATCTCATTTAAGAAAGATTTCCGAACTTACTCAATGTGGCCAATTTTCAGCTATTTCACAACTTTTATATGATTTTGAATTTGAATGATCGTTTAATAGCCTAAACATTTCCTAGAATATGTATGGTGCTGATGAATGTGGTTGTCTTCTTCACACAACAAATATCCCTCATCATTTGTACAATGCTAAAGGAAGTTGAAAATGTTGGGGGCCATGTTCTCCTTTTTGACACAGATCTTCCTTCAGAAATTCAGAAACTTATACACTGACACATGTTAATTGCGTCTGCAATTTTCCTTTCATTATTACGTCGCATTTTTTTAGTTAATAATTTAAAAATCAGTGTTTCTTTTGACTTGCATAGTTGAAATTAGTGGACTAAATTGACTTATTCGAAGACTCCACTTCTATTTTGTTGCAGAAGCTTAAATTTTTTACACAGAATTGACATTTAAATATTGGAAATGTCACAGACAGTTTTGGCAATCACAATACTTTGAATAATAGCCCAAGTGTAGTAGAACTTATCCACTTGGTACTAAATCTTTTGGAACAGCTCTGGATTTTTACCACGTAATTGGGCTTGTAGTTAGGAATTTTATTGACAATGGCGGTAAACGAACTGAAAAATTATAATGTAATAGTAGTGCAAATAGGGACTACATTGAGGATATACTTGGGGAAGTTTAGTATGTCCCACGTTCTGGTAGCCACAGCTACTCTTGCAACACTAACTGGTTTTGTTTCTCTAACATAGTATTTTTAACAATATTTTCTTGCATCTTAAACTGAAATATATCTTTTTCATGTTAGTTAGAAACCTCTCACATAACCCTGCTCTAGAATTTATGATCCTTGAATTATTATAAAGTGCATATCTCTAAGATACAAATTGGTTGCTCAACATAAATTATAAAATAAAAACTAGAAATAGCTTTGGTGACCTCTAAGAGAATAATTTCATCTACAATCTCATACTTCATAAACCATTAGATCTCATGGATCGTAATAAACTTATTTACGCGTGCACTTGTTTTCAATTTTGTAGAATCCCTGTTATCAAAATGCTTATCGATATTTTTTCAATGGTTTCTCAAATGAAGGCCATTCCTTATAGTTATAAGCATTCCTTTTTGACTTTTCCTATGCCTTTTTGATTAAAATTTAAAAATCTCTTTATAATGTGTACAACCTTACTAGAACAAAAAACATTATACATTTTGCAGTTGCATAATATACATCTCTAAATGCATTTGTACAACTTCTTGCTCAAGATATCATTAGAATGTTTCACTTCATCAGAACTTATAAATTACAATACTTGTTTCTATTCTTCCACCTTTTATCACTTAAAATACAATAAACAACCAAATCCTCAACTTGAAAAAAACACAGTTTAACCTTCCAACATTGCAACACATCACTTGTCATTTTGATTTCAAGCAAAAACAACAAAATTAAGACTAAAAATTGTATACCATAACATCAATCATGCGAAAACATAAAATCTAGCACATCCTTCTTACATCATGCATGGTAAGAACTGGTTGCTTCATGGCTATTGTTTTTAATAGGAACAAAAGGGAAAACAATTAATTTGGTGTAACATTGGAAAGAGAAAGGATGGGATATGCATTAGTCTTTGAGTTCGGTGAGCATGATAAATAACTCCGAAAGTAAGTCATTTATCTTCAAAAAACCTCCAATGTGTATAGTAAATGAGGTAAATGTTAACCCTACCACTTTGTGGATAGTGAGAGACCAAGCCCTTTAGAAGGTTAGTTCACTGAGTATCAAGATCTCTTTTGGTAATTATGGATCTTGGCACCCAAAAGGGTGAATGGATATTATAAGTAGACCAGAGAAAGTTGTCAGACTTGATAACCACAAAGAAATGTAGTTATTGAGGTTTTGTACCTCTTTTGTAAATGATAGAGATGAAATCGCCAATTGCATCAATGAATATATTTCAAAAAAATTATGAATTTAACAATTATTGTGGTGGTCCACTGATTTGTTTCCTAGCTACATATACAATGAGAAATGAAAATGCAATATTTAATCTTCTAGAAGAAACAAATTGTATGAGACGTGAGGCATTTTTTTCATTAAAATGATCCTTTACATTTCATGTACTTAGCATAAGTTATCAGAAAGAGACCTGGAATGGCTCACTTCCTTTTTATGAAAGATTTTTAACAAGGTGCCTAAAATTGTAAAGCTTCTCAACAAGGTTGAACTATAAGATTTGTCAACATACATTGGGAAGTCCTTGACAAGGGGCGGTTGGGAAAAGTCAATAACAAGAATGATTGACCGCCCTCCGAATGGGGCCAATATTTGGCAAGGGGATACCTCTCAGAAGTGCATATTAATAAGGGAAATTAAATTTTTCTCTACAAATCCCATTTCTTTGATGATAATATAGTAAACATGTTTGAGAGATTCTTGGAAAGTTGCAAGAGATTTCCCTTCAAGGGGTTTCATTTCATTGATAGGCGTTAGAAGGCAAGCACATATGGTGGATGTGGAAATGTTGAAATAAAAAACACCCATTGGAGTGAGGAAAATCATTAGGTGATGCAAGTGCATATTTGATAGTGTTGATGATGTAATATTTCCCTGATGTAGTAATTGAAAACTTATTTTGGCATTTTCCATTAATCAACAAAAAAATTGATAGTAAAGACAAGAGTGCAGAAGTGATCAAATATATAAACCAAGAAAAAAGATCAGATATATACATATGAGAGATGGATGGAAGGAGGGAACTGTCAACCATTTGGAGAAACTAAATGTCACATAGGAATATCTAAAAAATGTGTGTTATGCTAACATTCCTCACCTTAAATCATTGTTTTTAAATATCATATTTCCATATAGTGGACACCCCCTTATTTCAAACATGGAAAAAAAATTACACTCTCCGTGTAGCCTGCTCACCTTTGAGGTGGCATGTCCTCATTTTGGCCTCATGGTCTTGGTGACACCTTGATTTTTCCTTGCAGGATTACCACAAACCTTGAAGTGAAAGGAGTACATCTCTCTGCTAACACCTTTGGTGGTTTCCTAGATTACCATGAACCCCTATAGTTTTCTATTTGTAGATTAATCAAAAACCTGTAGGTGGCAGGAGGTCTCAACTATACACTTTGGTGGTTTCTCAAATTTCCAAAAATCCTTTTCCAAGAACCAAGTGCTACTTTAGTGATTTTGATTCTCATAATATTTTTCATCAAGATGTACCAAACTAGAAAAATAATGCTCAACATTTTTCTTTAAAAACACACTACACACAATAAAAAAATACTACGCACAACAACAAACACACTAACAAAGATGTCACCATAATAATGATGTGACCATGTTGTATGTGATTGACGAGAGGATACCAATTGTCCTCCAACCTCCGTGTATCCTCTAGCCTCCAGTAAGTTGCTACTCAGTTAGCAAATATGGATTTGAGGCTCATTATGATTAAAACAATCTCCACACATCTTTTGATTTTTTGAATGCTCGCTGCTATATAAGACACTACTTTGGTTGTTCCTCTTTAGGATATTCTCCATGATGCTTTGGTAGTCTTCCTTGTGGAGAGGTATGTCACTCAGACGCAGCCATATCAACCCCTCAAACAGAGATAGGGATCCAAATTTCAAATCGGCTACATCATTTACAGAGTTGGAGAGGTATGCAAGGAGGACCAATAGTTTTGGCATAGATTGTTTCAGCGGTTCATTTTCTTAACAAAGATGGATAGACATGCAAGGAGGATCAAGATTTGTGGCATGGACTAGGGTATGCTATATTTAGATGGATTTCCTATTCCAAAACTCTTATTTGTGAGGAAAAGTGAAACATTTTCCTGCTACATATATAATAGCCAGCCTCCGATACCAATGTGACCACCATCTACAATACAGGGGCACCACTTGTAACAACTATGTTCCCCTCATGTAACCCCAAAAACTCACTTAATATAATTTACTTGTCTATGGTCTACGAGTAAACGAGGGCTTTAGACTCGTGAGCTACCCCAAAAAATCCTGCGCGGGGATCAACAACGGAAGGGATGTTGGAGGCTTTAATAACATTTCATTCGTCATGCTAGGTTTAACTATTTTGAAAGATTATTATTATGGCATCAATGGAGTGTTTACCAGAGATTTCCTAAACAATCCTCTATTTCCATTTAATTACTCTCAACAAAATCTTCCAATGATTATTTAGGAGCTCATTTTGGGGACAAAAGTAATGTGCAAATAGTGTTTCAGAACATGGCATTATTACCATACAGGACTATCCTATACATTTTCATGGCCATGATGTTTTCATTGTGGGTCAGGGATTTTGTAAATATAATCCTCAATCAGATCCTGCTAACTTCAACCTAGTATATCCTCAGATGTTTGAACACCGTGGTATTTCAACATTGGTTTATCATTTTGTGGGTATTTTCCTAAACAAGTGATTATTGATGTGTTGCAGTGGCTACATGGCTCTAGAGTATGCAATGTGAGGGAAGCTTTCGGATAAAGTAGACGTTTATATTTTTGGAGTGCTATTTCTTGAGATTTTGTGTGGAAGAGAAAACACTGATATTCATCCTTCACAGGGATTACAAATCCTGTTAGAATGGGTGGTAACTGGATTTTTTCTCATCATCCTTTTTCCTTAAGTAAGATTTATCAATGTCAGGCAACCAGATTTAAGTGAATACCATGTGTGATGTAGACATGGAGACTATATGTGGGAGGATATTTTTTTGGAAATGTTAGATTCAATGGTAAGAGAAACATGTTCATAGGAGCAGGCCTTGAGATGCATTCATGTTAGGATTCCGTGTGTACAAGTTGATGCAACTGTTCATCCAGCTATGTCTACTGTTATTATGCTGATTTCTACCAGTTCAGTGACATTCCCAACTTCAATCTGGTGGGTGGGAAGCCATTAGATTTACAGCTGATAATCCAGGTAAACAAATTTGTATTTTGTATTTGTGTTCTTTAATCTAAGACTTGATGTTTTGTACATCAACTAAATTAGAGTGTGTTTTCTTATCTTTTGGAATAACATGATTAGATGGCATTGACACCATTTGATTTTGGAGTGTTGTGCTAGGTTCGATGGATTTTGTTGTCAGAGAGAAACTATCAGAGATGTTTTGTGTGTAGGTATGTAGCCCACTTTCCATGTTGTTATTTTCAGCGTGTGCATTTGTTTGCTCTGTTCTACTTTGTTATGGGCCCTTGTTCTGGTTAGAGTTTGAGAAATTATTGTTTTATGCTAGTTCCCATGATTGGCTTGTGTTAGTTCCGTGGGCATTTAAAAAAACCGATTCAAAGTCTTCCCAAAATCAATATTGCTGAATATGCACACCTTCGGACTAAATAGAACATTTTTTTAGGACTTTTGGCATCTTGATCAGTTTGAGATTAAAATGAAATGTTTGATAGAAATCTATTTATTCATGCAACAAGCTTTCTAATTCTATATATTGTTCTTGCATGAGCACAAGAGGAAAGCATGTGAGTTGTTTATCAAAATACCTCTACAAAATGTAGCCATAAAACAAAGTTTGTTGTTATGATATATATATATATATATATATATATATATATATATATATATATATATATATATATATTCCTCTGAATTTTTTAACCATGGCATGTTTAAATCATGCATAGAGATGTAAGGGAAAATATCACAGGTAAATGGTTCGCGAAGAGCCTTGAGTTTTAGCGTCTGGTAGTTGAATTGAACTCCAAGGTTTCTTTATTTTAGGATGCCAGATGTGGCTGATATAGTGATCTTAAAGGCCTACCCCATCTTTGCAAGAAAACGAATATACTTCTGGCGATGTCTTTATTAAAAAAGTAGTAGTAAAGTAAGGAGATATTGTGGAAGTTTGTGATGGAAAGCTACTGGTGAATGTTGTCATCAAAATGAAGATTTCATTCTTAAGCCACCTGCATATGAGATGCATCTAGTGATTTTACGTAAAGGTTGTGTATTGTATTGGGTGCTAACCACAATAATAGCTATGATTCCCATGTTTGAGGACCAATTCCTATGAAAATATATTGGGAAGATCTTTACTCTACTACTGGCCTCCTCCTAGAATTAGAAATGTTGTTTATGAAGTGGAGACAACTATAATATTAGATCACAAAGTAGAAGTGAAAATTACATTAAAAGAGAACCCAGTCATAGTCGAGAACACATGGAGCGTAATACTTGAATGAGATAGGGAAATAATGTTGTTAGATTGTAATGTCTCAGATATCAGACCAAACTAGATGGACTAGGTTGATCAACCAGACAAATCAGAGAAAAAACCAATTTTCTCTGCAAGTGATTTTATAGAAGAAAGAGTGGTGATTCAAAATTCAATTTTTTCAATCTTTGGGAAGTATGCACGTGAAGTATTTGAAAAAATGCTCCAAGGAAATTTCAATTAAAAAAGTGTTACTTTGTATGCAAATGGAAACGATAGCATGTGACATATAAGACTGGGCTAGCTTGGCATATGTTTTCAATCTCATCAAGGATTATTGACACCTTTCCAATTCATTTTCCATGTTTTTCCAGCAAGTTTGGAGAAATAGTCTGGTTCAAAGATGAGTGAATTACGAAAGTGAGCTTCAATGAGCATCCCGAGGACTTGACTGCATATGAGTTTGAGAGAATATGTTGGGAAGCTATGTTGATGATGATGCGTATTTTGGGAAGCTTGTTGATGCTTTCTTCAATGCTTCTGAGGAGATGATTTTTAAAGGAATTATTGCCACTTGAATAGCAAACGGAAAATCTGATACATTCGTGTTCATTGATGTCGAGCCAATGAGGACAATGTTCTGCATCTTAGAGCTCTTGATATTGTTAAAGTTTTTGCTATTGATAGTGCACAATCCTCTGTGTTCCTTGATTCTACTACAATCCTCAAGAAATTAGATAATACACTCCTGCTGAAGGGAATACACTTACTAAACTTGGGGGGAGCACAATGGATCAACTGTAATATACACAGTTTCTAAATGAATATTTTGGGTTAGTTATAAGTTAGTGTGGCAAATCCATCTTAATATATACACAACGAGTTTCCATATGGTACTATTGTTTATGATGAGACGGACCTGCAAAAATCTAAAATGAACCTTCCCCATTTGTGGGTACTTATACCAGGAAAAATCTAAATCTGTTATGAAATCATCTACTTCAAATATCTGTGTTACTCTGAAGGCTATCACTATTAGATTGGCATCTACTTTTTTGTCACAAAATACAAATGCCTGTGTAGAATTCTTCTGCAAGTAATTTGACGATTTGGTAATGTCAATGTCAGTATTCATGAAATTATATTTATCTACTATAAAACCATCTATTCAGAGCATTGGTGCGGCTAGTACTATTTACATTTACTTTAATTAGGTACCTTGAACGTAAAAGAATATGATTTCAAATTATTCTTAAATTGATACATAAATTTTTGTACCTTATAATTATATTTTCAATTTCATTTTAATGGAATACAATACACTTTTTATTTTTCCCAATAAAGATTCCATACCATTCCAAAAGTCGAAGTTCTCCACAAAATGCATCTGCAGGATTATACATTAACAGTTGTATCCAGCCAATATATATTTGAATTAATTTCTCACCATCTTAATTTTAGGACAAATCAGTTCCCTACCCTCCAGTTCTCGCTATCTCTTTTCCTCATAACCAACTCAGTTTCATAGATTAGTGTTGAAACCATTACTGAAATATCGGCAAGGGATCTGTCCCCAGGGTCCCTCCTTTTTGAACCATTAGCACTTAAATACTCAACTTGACGGCCACTTTTATGCCCCTCTAGATGACCAACGACACTTAAATGCCCGTGTTCCTTTTCTGGGTGTGATGATGCTTCCTGCTTAAAACAATTTAAATAATTCTCCATTACATGAATAAAGAATTGGTTCAAGAAAGAAATTAAGTAGCCAACTAAAAATAAAAGTAGGAGATTTCACAAGTTAGTTTCCCTTTAATAAATTTAATAATGTTCTTAACAATCCTCCATTCTAGGAAAACATGTTCAGAAAGAATTCTATCAGGATCCCCATTGTCGGTAAGGATCCTGCAACATTTTTCACAATTTTCATTAATATAAGCGAGATGCTAACTTCCAATTCTCATTCAACTGTAATCTGAGGGACTCTAGACATTCTATGAACTGTTGTCTTGTTGTATGAGGCAATATTAGACTCCGAAACAACTTCAACAAACAACACCTCTCAGGGTAAGCTATCAAATAATCTGCCACCATATTTTCGCAAGGAAAAAATGCATTGTTAATAATATTAACACATCAATTATGTATTGCAGTGTGAATGATGAGAGCCGTTGCAGCTTCTTGAAAGGTGAATTAGTCAAGTTTCTAATAATATCTCATGACACACCAAATACACCAAAAATAGTTCTGAGTTTTTACACTCTCATTTTAATTTACTATAGTTTTAGTATCAAATCAGTCGTAAGTTTTATTACTTATACTAAGATTGCATAATAGATGTATGACGATTTCTGAAAAATCTCTCTATGTAGATTCTACTTAGATTTTTTTTGTCTTCTACAATCATGCACTATGAAAGCTTAACTTATTTAACCTTTTATTTAATAAGCAATCTTCAAAGCGTCATATTGCCAATGTAAGTGTTTTAATTAAATAATTTTGAAGATTCTTGAGATTTTCTGATCAGGTGAAATGATATTACCTAATGAGCATGTCCTTTGGTGTAACACCCGCAAAAACGATGTTCTAAGAACTCGCTTCAACCAAACACTTAACCCAAAAATGTGACTATTTTTTTTTTGTTTAAAGAGGAAAGTTACGGTGTAAGAATGATGCAAAGGTGCTTAACCTTTACGGTTCGTTAACTTACTTACATTACTTAACTTATATTGAAGATTGAGAGAACAAGACTAGTTAAAGGTACATATTCACAAAACTTGTAGGGTACATTAATCAACAGTCCTAAGGAAGGTAACATGGTTTAATTCATTTAAATAAGTGTTTTCTACTCTTTCCATTAAGCTTAATTCTAATAAGGTTAACCATATACTCAACTATTAAATTCATTTCTTTAATAATTTAAAGAACCCTTTTTAATACAATACTACACAACTAAGGTCTTAAGGACACCACACCAATAGGGAATTAAATGACCCCACTCACCCATCTACACATACCCTTAAGGTCTGAAAATCAATATGTAAAATTACATTATTCTTAATAAAGGTAGGGTTAATTCTCCACCCTTAGATCAAATCCATTTTAGCCCCTATATCCTAGGGTTCCCAACATAGCCCTTCTTATATCAAAAAAAATCTAGTTTTTATTTCAATATTTTAGTGTATTGGGTTTTAAATTTGGCTAAAAACCCTACCCCCTTTGATATAAATGAATAAATGCTTTTAGATTCACCATTAGAGAGTTTTGATGTCACACCTCAATGTATTCATCTTTATTTACTTGCTAGAAGCATTATATTTAATTCTTTTACACTTAGAAATTAGAGAAAATGGTTATATTTTACGTACAGGCACGGATCTGTGGAATTTTGTCATAAGTGACACGACCGCTGCCCTGCGCAGGGTGACAAACACAGGACCGCCGCCCTGGCTGAGTGACAAACACATGATCGCTGCCCTGGCTAGGTGACAAACACAGGACTGCCACCCTGGCTGGGTGACAAACATAGGACCACTACCCTGGCTGGGTGACAAACATAGTATATTCACCCTAGCTGGGTGACAAACACAGCACCACTGCCCTGCACAGTGCGGCGGTCCTGTTTACGAAAAATAGAACCTTAATGTCAAGATTTTTACAAAAACTTAAAGTTCCTAAAGGATGAAAGAATGCATCATTGATTTTTTTTATTCATTTCAAGTTCAAAATTTGAGATTTATTGCTCATTTATTCATTTCTTGCTAAATCTATTCATTTTTATGTGTTTTCTTTTCTATTAACTTCATCTACTTACAAGAATATTTTCTGTTTGTTTAACTAAGCCTTTCTTTTCATTACAAGAAAAAAGTAATATAAAGCTATTTCATTCTTTAGTCATTTTCTACTATAAAAACAAAATTTCTACATACCATGCAATCTAACTTATTTTCCCTTTCATTTTGCTACCATGTTCATTCATTCAAAATAATCATATTAACTTTATTTTCTATAAAATATATTTTGCAACAAAACTTATAACAATCTCTACATTTTCTTCTTCCTCAAATTTACAAACAATAACTAATTAATGCAAATATACTTTCTTTTCCATTGTAAAATAGATCAACCTTTCAGTACATCCAAGACTTCAACAATGTGAATTTACTTTCTTTTACTACTTGCAAACTATCTTTACAATACATTATTTCTTCTTTCTTTTCCCATGCAATGCAATATCAATAAAAACAATAGGATAACAAATTTTTTTGACAATGCCATTACAAATTTCCTCCACTTGAAGTGGGGTAAACATACCAAAATGTACACAAGGAAAGAACCATATTATTACAATTCCTTCCACTCTAAGTGGGTAAAATAAAAAAGTAGTTTTCACATGGTCACCAACAAGACTCCAAGCTCCAAGCACCAACAAAATAGCTCCTCCAATAGTTTGCTTGATTCAAAACAAAATAAGGGGAGAGGCAACGCTCTCCTCCCTACCAAGATACCCAATGGAGAAGAGAAGCCATCCTCTCCATTGGCCCCCGAGCCCTAACCACATTACAATGGGAGAAAACTCAACTCATGGCAACTACTAGCTTCCACACAACTTAACATAAAATTTCACATTCATTACATATTCATTCAAAACACAATCAACAACTCAACAAGAGGAAAACAATCAAAACAACAAAGTCACAAGGCTTATCAAGAAAGCCAAAAGAGTAAGACCTATGGGGAGGCCACTTATGCCTCCCAATGAGAATGGGTGCCACCTAAAAAGCCTACAATGCAAAACACCATACCCCTAACAACTCTTATGCCTCCCTCAAGTACCCTTTATCCCTCCATCCACTCTTATGCCTCCCTCAACTCTTATGGCTCCCTCAAAGTAAGAACAAGAAGAGAATGTAACCATTTCTCATACAAGGTGGACACCCAACCCAACTCCCTCCTCAAGAACATGATCTCTTATGCCTCCCTCAAATAAACTCCCCATAGTCTCCTCCCACTCCCAACTTAGGCATTCTACCCATACCAACAAGCATTTCCAAAAAAAAACAACAACATTCAAAAAACATATACACACATATATGAAACAATAACATAATATAAACAAAGGTGAAGCTCCTACCTTTCCATGGTAGCTCACTTTTTCCAATTATGAAGTTCTAAACTCCTCCAAAGATCAAGCAAGCATCCAAAATCTCCAAAAATCAACAAGTATCAACAAGCTCCAAAAAAAATCCACAACCTCCTTAAAAAATCCTCCCCATCCAAAAATACAAGAGACTAAAAATGAACATCCAACCCCAAAACAAGCAACAAGAATTCAATAAATAGAGAAAGAAGAGGGAGGGGTGATGTGGCTCCAAGTAGGATGCCACCTCATTTCCTCTCCACTCCACATCACTTGGTCAACCTCACATTCCAATGCATAACTAATGAGTGGTTAGAGGATGTAGAAATTACTCTGATCTAATACAAAGAATCCATGAAATAGCTACAGACAATAATTGAAATCAGGAACTCTATATTATATTTTTATTATACCTTCACTATTTCATTACACTCTATTATATAGGAGATGTAAAATAACAATCTTTATAACAACATTTGTCTTCATGTACAAACATACACCCATATGGTTTCAACCTCTCACCAATATAATAATAAAACAATACTAATTGTTTTATTATTCTAACTTACTAACTTACCACATACTAGCCACATTTTACATTTACTATTTACATTTACATAGTAAATGTACTTTCACTAATTTACCATAATAATAATTACACATGTAATTATTATTCACCCGTACATACAAATGGAGCACTAAGATATATTTCCTAACATTCCCCCCCTTAGTGCGAACATGGGGAAAACCTGCGTTATACTTGCACCTGCTCATGATCTGATGATTTTACAGGATGATCATAAACCTAATGGATGGTTTTTCATAGGGTTGACCATAAACCAAAAATGATGGTTTTGCAATTGGTTTACCATAAACCAAAAAGGGTGATGGTTTTGCATAGGGTTTACCAACAACCGAAAATGGTGGTTTTACAAGTGGTGTACCACAAACCAAAAATGAAGGTTTTCAAGTGGTTTACCTACAACCACATCATGATATGCCAAGTATTATTCTTAGCCCTCATCACATCTCATTGCAGGGAATAACATAGGAAATTCTGCTGAAATCTGCTGCATATATAGAAAATACCAGAAATGTAGAAAACTAGAAATGGAATATTGAGATCATGTTCCCCCCTCAATGTGAAATTTCCTTTATTCTGCAAACCACAATAGGAACACTGCAACCAAACACTCTGCCAGAATACAAAGAAACAACAAGAACACACTGTATAAAAAAATAATCACCATAGCTGATACGGCCCCGTCGTTGGTGACTGACGAGAGGTCGTTGAATGACCTCCAACCTCCTGTGCCTCCTTCCTCCAAGAACTTCACTTAGAATAGAAAGTCTTCAGAATTATAGTCAATTTCATCTGTTATTCATTCATCTTCATTGTCTGAGCCTTCTTCAGTGACTATATTTGCTTCATTTTTAAGATTTCCATTGAGCAAGTCTTTAGCTCGATCTCTACAAAAAGACTTAGTATGACCCTTTTTATTGCAATAGAAACATTCAATTTCATCCTTTTTTTTGAGAATTTTTTGTATTTCTTTTTAACATATAAAGCAGTTTCCTCTTCTATATCTTCTTTAGTTCTTTTCTCTTTAGCTAGGAGAGCTGAAATCATGCCCTCTAATGACTAAGAAGACATTTTCCCTAGAGTAAAGACAACATTATTGTACTTGGATGGAAAATTGTTTAATAATATGGATTTTGCATCTTCATCATCAACAGGAGATTTAACTTCTGCTAGTTGTCTAAGAAGAGATCTCAATTCATTTATATGACTTGACATTGTGACTTCTTCATTCATTTTCAATTTGAATAATTGCAACTTTAAAGAGAATTTTGCATTATTCACTTTAGCCCCAAAAGTTTTGTTTAGTAAATCCTATATTTCTATAGAGGATTTTTCTAAATCTACATGATGTAATTCAGAATATGAAAGACCATGTCCAATTATTGCTTTGGCTTTGTCATCTCTAGTTTCCCATTCTACAATTTTGCTTACATCTGTAGGTTTTTTTTCTTTTCCATCTACTATCCTCCATAGATTTTTATTCATTAACTACATCTGGATTTTTACCCTCCATGTATGGAAGTTCAGCCCATTAAATTTATCTAATGGTATATCCATTTTATTGAATCTAAATATCCAAAAAAAATTGAATGTAGATTTGAATTACCTTTGATTCTCTGATTTCTTCAAAAAAACAACAGTGATCAATGTGCTGTATAGTAAATTGCACGTTTCTCCCAAACTACGAACTGGGTTTTGCTGAAATTTCTACTGTAGATTTTTGTATAACAGATCGTTCCACACACAAAATTTTGGAGAAACCCAGATCGCGAAACAAAAGTTACGAGATCTTCTTCGAGACAGATTTAACCTGCTCTGGTACCAAATGTAGAAATTACTCTGATCTAATACAAAGAATCCATGAAATAGCTACAGACAATAATTGAAATCAGGAACTCTATATTATATTTTTATTATTCATTCACTATTTCATTACACTCCATTATATAGGAGATGTAAAATAACAATCCTTACAACAACATTTGTCTTCATGTACAACCATACACCCATATGGTTTCAACCTCTCACCAATATAATAATAAAACAATACTAATTGTTTTATTATTCTAACTTACTAACTTACCACATACTAACCACATTTTACATTTACTATTTACATTTACATAGTAAATGTACTTTCACTAATTTACCATAATAATAATTACACATGTAATTATTATTCACCCGTACATACAAATGGAGCACTAAGATATATTTCCTAACAGAGGAATGACAAATACCTTACACACTCCATCTAATCCCACTCCCCTTAAAGGAAAAAATCAAATATTTGAAAGGAAGTGCAATTAACATTTTACCTTTTTATTCCCCCAACACACCTAAAAGATCCTAAATTTGGCTCCCCAACCCATAGGTAGGGTTGGCATGGGCATTTAAGAGGTGTGGGACAAGTTTGACTTGTCCCACAAGCTTCCAAATTTTACTTCTAAGGCCAAATTCGAGTTTCCCTTGTGGGGTAGATTGTGCTACACTCAAAACTCAAACACACATCACTCAACACAAAATCCAAAGTAAATCAAGCCTAATAAATGAACTCTTTTTTGGTCACATATTTTAATTAGTTTAAAAAAAATTCAAATTAACTTAATTAAGACACTACAACCCATGACTAATAAATGGGTAAACACCAATCCAAAAATATAAATAATAAAACAAGTAAAATTTCACTTACTAAGAGGAAACACATACTAACATAATAGAAAGGGAAAATTAAAACAAAACAACACATGACCCCTAGGTCACAATTTTCCCCTAACCAAATAATTCTAACACACACAATTACATGTTACCATGGTGACCTAGTTGAATTCTTCTTGAATTCCGATGTGGTTGGTCTCCTCTCCCCCGATGTTGTTAGGAATATAATATTCTTTTAAAATAGAGAATACCTCCTTCGGCCTCATGGCCTCATTAAAACATTCATGTCAAATATAAAAATAATCTAAAATCAACTATATATAAATTACTATCATCTATGCAAATACGATATCACTTACAATTTCTAGCACATTTCTATTCCACATTTCATTTATGTCAAACGATCATCACATTAATCCAATTATCAAGATCTACCCAATATAACTAAATATATCACATGTAAGAATTAAAGATAAATAACCATGTCAAAAGTATACCAATATCATCATCAAATGTCTCCAGTAGACCATATGCATCATATAAGGATCAAATCAATAACAGTTCAGTGTCTATGATATCTACTAACATGCTAAATCAAAGAAGCTATAATAAATCCATAAGTGAAGTAACCAATATAGAAAACAACAAATCAAAATGGTGTCGAAGGGAAGTGGGCACTACATCCCCCTCCCCTTAGACTCGAATTCCTCCTGGAAGTCACTAGAAAAGGTGTGGAAATTTTCCTCGTAGCAAAGTAACATCCTCTTAATTAGCTGTAGTCTCGTCATATCTGTCCCACTGGACCCGAACCTAATCAATCTCTCTTTTGTGAAGGCCCAAGGTCCTGCACTCTATAATGCAGACAGGCTCCACCATCACCTACCACTGATCCTGTAGCTGCAATGTGGTCCAATCTAGCACGTGAGAAGGATCAGAAATATATCTCCTAAGCATAGATACGTGAAACACATCTTGGACGTGAGACAAGTTAGGTGGCAATGCTAGACGGATAGGCCAGGGGACCGAGGCACTCCAAGATCTCGAAGGGACCCATAAACCTAGGAGGAAGCTTAGAACCTTTTCTGTAATGGATAGGGCTCTTATGCGGTCTGAAATAGAGAAACACCTTCATGCCCACCTCAAAACTACGATCTATCCTATGCTGGTCTACATACTTCTTCTGTCTATCTTGCGCCTCCTACAATCTCTGTCTGATCAAGGTAAGTTATTGCTCCATATCCTGTAGTAATTCTGGCCCAAGGGAAACCTTGTCCTCAATCCTGTCCCAACTAAGAGGTGTCCTGCACTCTCTACCATATAATGCCTGAAAAGGAGCCATGCCTATAGAACTCTGGAAACTATTATTGTAGGCAAACTCCACCAGGTACAGGTACTCCTCCCATCTCACCTGATGATCCATCACGTACATCCTGAGCATATTTTCTAAAATTTGATTCACCCTCTCTGTCTGTCCATCTGTCTCAGGGTGATAAGATGTGCTGAAATTAATCCTAGGGTACTGCATGGTAGTCGAAGAAGGTAAAGAGGACTGCAAATGATTCTGTGGAATCCCATGCAAGTCTCAAGATATACTCGTGCCACTGCATGGCTATATAGGTGGGAGAAAAATGAGCTACTTTCATCAATTTATCCACCGTGAGCATGATGGCATCATGGTCGTATCTTGACGTAGGTAACCCAATTATGAAGTCCATGGAAATGGTGTCCCATTTTCACTCCGGTATGGCGTGAGGATATAGAAGGCCAGCTGGATGCTGATGCTCGGCCTTCACCCTCTGGCACTCCAAACAACGTGACACAAACAAGGCCACGTCTCTTTGAATTCCTCTCCAAAAACAAAACTGTCTCAAGGTGGTGTGCATCTTCTTTACCCCAGGATGGGTTGAATAAGGCACATGATGAGCCTATGACAAAATGTCATGTCTCAAGTCTCCATCTTTGGGAACATAAATCTGACCTCTGTGCCTAAGAAGACCATCTTCCTCTAGTGAGAAACCATCAAACTTCCCTTCAAGGGGCCTCTGGGACTCGATCTCTACTCTCGCTGCCATGTAGAAACTATCAAGAGGAAGCTGTTGAAGGATCCTGCTCCACAAATCTATGCCTACTGAAGTGGCCATACTCATATGTCTCTGTCTACTCAAGGTGTCTGCAACCACATTCTCCTTCCCTTTCACATTCTCTATCTCCATGTCATACTCAAAAAGTAGTTCCATCCAACGCCGTTGACGAGCGTTTAGATTGGGCTGCATGAAGAGGTGACAAAGACTCAAGTGATCTTTCCTGAGTGTGAATCTCTGACCTAGAAGAAAGTGCCTCCATCGAACTAAGGTGTGCACAACTACTGAAAGCTCAACATCATGAGTTAGATAATTAAGCTCATAATCCTTGAGTTAGGAGACTCAAAATCCATAACTCTGCCCTCCTACATCAGCACTCCTCCAAGGCCTACCAAATAAGCATCTATGCAAACATAGAACTCACCATGAAGATCTGGTACTACAAGAATAGGTGTTGTAGTGAGACACTCCTTCAGTGTCCTGAAGGCCTGCTCACATCTATTTGACCAAACAAACTTCTTCCCTTTCCGCTGAAGAGAAGTGATAGGGTGCGCAATCCGAGAGAAATTCTGAAAAAATATCCTATGGTAACCTACTAATCCCATGAAGTTGCGCACCTCTATCACAGTAGTGGGTATTGGCCAATCCATAATGGCTCTAATCTTGGAAGGATCGACTGCGATACCTTCCCTAGAAATAATGTGGCCCAAATACTGCACCTCAGTCTGAAAGAACGCACACTTCTCCAAGTTCCCGTAAAGTTGCTACTCGCGAAGACACTGAAGAACCTGGCAAAGGTGCTCCTCGTGCTCCTCACATGTGCGTGAGTAAATCAGAATGTCATCAAGGAATATGAGCATGAAATGATCTAAGAAAGTCCTGAATACCCCATTCATCAAACTCATAAACACTGCGGGGGCATTCATTAACCCAAAAGGTACCACTGTGAACTCGTAGTGGCCATATCTCGTACAGAACGTAGTCTTATGAATATTTTCCTCTGTAATCCTAAGCTGATGGTACCCTAACTTAAGATCTATCTTGGGAGAAAACTATAGCCCCCTTCATCTGATCAAATAAATCATCAATGCATGGAAGGGGGTAACGATTCTTGATCGTTACTTTATTCAGTTGGTGGTAGTCAATACACAACCGAAGAGATCCATCCTTCTTCTTCACGAAGATCACCGGTGCACCCCAAGGGGATACACTAGGATAGATTAGGCCCTTCTCTAGAAGGCCCTCAAGCTATAACTTGAGCTCACATAGCTCAGGAGTAGTCATCCGATAGGGTGCTTGTGAGATAGGCTCTGTGCCTGGAACTAGATCTATATGGAAATCTATCTCACGTGGGGGAGATAACCTCAGTAGCTCCCCTGGAAACACATCAGCAAACTCTATCAAGATGGGATGGTCATCGAGGGATGGTCCACTTGACTCATCCTCTGAACTATCACTAACCATAACAACAAACAACTGACAACCCCATCGCGTACACCGCTTAAGCTTCATAGCGGAGATGGTGTGAATGGAAATGACCCTCCTAACTCCTGATATCACTAACTCCACTCCAAGATCATTTATGCAAGCAATAGTCTTATGGTAACAGTCTACTCTAGCTCTGTGAGAAGACAACCAGTCCATGCCCAATATGACACCATAAGATCATAATGGAAGGATTCGAAGATCCGAAGTAGTGGTGAAGGGTCCAAATCCACTACACACTCCTTAACTAGGGAGTCTACAGAAATTTTGGCTCCGAAGCCATCTCAATGTCCCAAATGCGGCCCTGCCTAACTGACACTAGCCTACAATGCTCTACTAAGGATGGTGTAATAAATGAATCAGAAGAACCAGAATCAAATAATATAAAGGTGAAAATAACACCAATACTACATGCCATCTCAATCATGGTAATATGGTGCTCAGCCTGGTGGTTCTCGATTGCTACGTAGATCTGATGACTCCATGCCATATCTCCAACCGTAGGCTCTGAGCTCTGCATCTTACCCTTGTTAGGGTTATGTGGGAAATCTCTCCAATGATGTCCAACAACACCACAACCATAACAGCTACCTGGTCCCCTCCAGTGGGATGCAGCTCCAGCCGGTACTCTAGATGTCTGAGCTATGGATCCTGATGATCCAGCTATGGACTGTTGAGGTCTCTGCTAACGGGCTCCTGTTGACTGAGCTCTCGGTACACCCTGTGTCCTGGCGGGACCCCTAGGAGGAGGCCCCATACTCCGCCCTCTCTGCGCATCAAATCTCTGAGGGGGTCTATAAGGTGGGTGGGTCTGCTGTGGCTGCTGCTGCTATGCTGGCCTAAAAGAAGCCTATCCTAAACTCTGTCCACCCTGTGGAGGGGGAATCGACCCCTTTGACCTACAATCCTGCATCTATTGGATATGGCTCCAAACTCTGTCTCTAGCCTGCTGCATCTTTCCCCGTGTCTCCTTTGCAATATAGGCCTTCTCCACGGCCTCTACTAATGTTTGTGGGCAGTAAATGCACATCGCGCCAACCAAATCCAAGTTCAGGCCCCTGATGAACCTGTGAATCCATACCTGCTCATCCTGTATATAGTTGATGTACTGGAGTAGATCCATAAATTGACTCTCATACTCAGCTACAGTCATAGATGCCTAGCGGAGGTCATGAAACTCATCTATCCGCTAATGTATAAACCTCCTAGGAAAATATCTGCTCCTAAAATGCTCCTCAAATAGATCCCAGGTAACTATCTCAGAATCAACATGGAGCTTCTACTCCTCGGTCCTCCACTAGACTCCTGCTCCATCCCTCAGAAGATGGATCACAACACGAGATTTTGTGTTGCTAGTACAAGGAAAGAGCTTGAAGCATCTGCTCAAGCTCACCAACCAGGCCTCCACCTGAAAACTACTTGTATCACCTGAATAGTGAGATGGTCATAGCTTTAGGATCTCCCTGATATGGTTCTACAGCTGATGTCTGACGACCCCTAGGTCCCTCTGCTCCCCTCTGTCTAGGGCTCTGAGACCTATCCCTGTGTCCTGAGATCCTGTCCCCATGTCCCCTCTTGTGGTGACTCTGCCCTAGCTGACTCTGCGTGGAAGTTCTCTGCCCTATGCTCCTCGCTATGTTGAGGGGATACCTGGGCATCTACTGACGGCTCCATACCATGTCTAGCCAAATCATCCTCCCAAGGGCTCTCCGCGTATAGTGGCATTGACATCCTGAAGCGTCTGTAAAATCTGAGGTAGAATGGCCGCTACAGCCTGCTCTGGCAGTGGTATATCTAGGTCTATATGAAAAGACCCCTCGCCTAATCTGTGCCTCCTGCATAGATCAAGGTGAGAGTTAGTTAATTTTTCTAGGTCTTGTTTTAGTTTTCTAAGTTTGCTATTTCATACAATTATCAAACATTATGGTTTTCTAGATTTAAAAGAATCAATTTTGCACTAGGTTAAATGTTCATGTTTCATGTTTTCTAAGTGTGCCCAAGGGTCCAAGATTTGAACCCACGGCTCTGATACCAAGTGTAACGCCCACAAAAATGATGTTCTAAGAACTCGCTTCAACCAAACACTTAACCCGAAAATGCGACTAATTTTTTTTTTGTTTAAAGAGGAAAGTTACGGTACAAGAATGATGCAAGGGTGCTTAACCTTTACGGTTTGTTAACTTACTTACATTACTTAACTTAGATTGAAGATTGAGAACCAAGTCTAGTTGTTAGGTACATATTCACAAAACTTGTAGGGTACATTAATCAACAGTCCTAAGGAAGGTAACATGGTTTAATTCATTTAAATAAGTGTTTTCTACTCTTTCCATTAAGCTTAATTCTAATAAGGTTAACCTTATACTCAACTATTAAATTCATTTCTTTAATAATTTAAAGAACCCTTTTTAATACAATCCTACACAACTAAGGTCTTAAGGGCACCAAACCACTAGGTAATTAAAAGACCCCACTCACTCATCTACACATGCCCTTAAGGTTTGAAATTAAATATTTAAAATTACATTATTCTTTAAAAAAAGGTAGGGTCAATTCTCCACCCTTAGATCAAAACCATCTTAGCCACTAGATCCTAGGGTTCCCAACTTAGCCCTAAAAATCTTTATGAAAGTCTATTAAAACCTTTTCTTATTCTAACCTTCTCATTTGATTCAATTTCTTTTGTTAAATTTGCAGGTTGGAGAGAAAGAAGCCATGAAAGCAAAAGAGAAGAAACCATGGAGGATTCTTCAAGAAGATTTAGTTTAGATTTAGCTTAGTTAGCCTTTTATTTATGTAATTTATTTCTTTCAAGGATTGGGAGGAGTTTCCTCCTCCAATCTAGTTTTTATTTCAAGATTTTAGTGTATTGGGTTTTAAATTTGGGGCAAAACCCTACCCCCTTTGATATAAATGAAGAAATGCTTTTAGATTCACCATTAGAGAGTTTTGATGTCACACCCCTATGTATTCATCTTTATTTACTTGCTGGAAGCATTATATTTAATTTTTTTACACTTAGGAATTAGAGAAAATGGTTACATTTTACGCACAGGCGCGGATCCATGGAATTCTGTCATAAGTGACAGGACACCGCCCTGTGCAGGGTGACAAACACAGGACCGCCGCTGCCCTGGCTAGGTGACAAACAAGGACCGCTGCCCTGGGTGACAAACATAGGACCGCCGCCCTGGCTAGGTGACAAACACAGGACCGCTGCCCAGGCTGGGTGACAAACACAGGACCGCCACACTGCATAGGGCAGTGGTCCTGTTTCTGAAAAACAGAACCTTAATGCCGAGATTTTTACAAAAACTTAAAGTTGCTAAAGGTGTAAAAATGCATCCTTGATTTGTTTTTTATTCATTTCAAGTTCCAGATTTGATATTTATTGCTCATTTATTCATTTCTTGCTAAATCTATTCATTTTTATGTGTTTTCTTTTCTATTAACTTCATCTACTTAGAAGAATAATTTATCTTTTTTTAACTAAGTCTTTCTTTTCATTACAGGCAAAAAGGAATATAATTCTATTTCATTCTTTAGTCATTTTCTACTATAAAAACAACATTTCTACATACCATGCAATCTAACTTATTTTCCCTTTCATTTTACTACCATGTTCATTCATTCAAAATAACCATATTAACTTTATTTTCTATAAAATGATATTTTGCAACAAAACAACTTATAACAATCTCTACATTTTCTTCTTCCTCATATTTACAAACAATAACTACTTAATGCAAATATACTTTCTTTTCCATTGTAAAATAGATCAACCTTTCAATACATTCAAGACTTCAACAATGTGAATTTACTTTCTTTTACTACTTGCAAACTATCTTTACAATACATTATTTCTTCTTTCTTTTCCCATTTGTTTCTTTCTCATGCAATGCAATAACAATAACAACAATAGGATAGCAACTTTCTTTAACAATGCCATTACAAATTTCCTCCACTTGAAGTGGGGAAACATACCAAAATGTACACAAGGAAAGAACCATATTATTACAATTTCTTCCACTCTAAGTGGGTAAAATAAAAAGGTAGTTTTCACATGGTCACCAACAAGACTCCAAGCTCCAAGCACCAACAAGATAGCTCCTCCAAAAGTTTTCTTGATTCACAACAAAATAAGGGGAGAGGCAACGCTCTCCTCCCAACCAAGATACCCAATGGAGAAGAGAAGCCATCCTCTCCATTGGCCCCCGAGCCCCAACCACATTACAATGGGAGAAAACTCAACTCATGGCAACTACTAGCTTCCACACAACTTAACATAAAATTTCACATTCATTCCATATTCATTCAAAACACAATCAACAACTCAACAAGAGGAAAACAACCAAAACAACAAAGTCACAAGGCTTATCAAGAAAACCAAAAGAGTAAGACCTATGGGGAGGCCACTTATGCCTCCCAATGGGAATAGGTGCCACCTAAAAAGCCTCCAATGCAAAACACAATACCCCTAACAACTCTTATGCCTCCCTCAAGTACCCCTTATCCCTCCATCCACTCTTATGCCTCCCTCAACTCTTATGGCTCCCTCAAAGTAAGAACAAGAAGAGAATGCAAGCATTTCTCATACAAGGTGGACACCCAACCCAAACTCCCTCCTCAAGAACATGATCTCTTATGCCTCCCTCAAATAAACTCCCCATAGTCTCCTCCCACTCCCAACTTAGGCATTCTACCCATACCCAACAAGCATTTCCAAAAAAAACAACAACATTCAACAAACATATACACACATATATGAAACAATAACATAATATAAACAAAGGTGAAGCTCCTACCTTTCCATGGTAGAGCTTGTTCCAAGTATGAAGTTCCAAACTCCTCCAAAGATCAAGCAAGCATCCACAAGCTCCAAAAATCAACAAGTATCAACAAGCTCCAAAAAAAATCCACAAACTCCTTCAAAAATCCTCCTACTCTCCAAAAATACAAGAGACTAAAAATGAACATCCAACCCCAAAACAAGCAACAAGAATTCAATAAATAGAGAAAGGAGAGGGAGGGATGATGTGGCTCCAAGTAGGATGCCACCTCATTTCCTCTACTCCACATCACTTTTTCAACCTCATATTCCAATGCACAATTAATGAGTGGTTGGAGGAATGACAAGCACCTTACACACTCCATTCAAGCCCACTCCCCTCAAAGGGAAAAATCAAATATTTGAAAGGAAGTGCAATTAACATTTTACCTTTTTATTCCCCCAACACACCTAAAAGATCCTAAATTTGGCTCCCAACCCATAGGTAGGGTTGGCATGGGCATTTTAAGAGGTGTGGGACAAGTTTGACTTGTCCCACAAGCTTCCAAATTTTACTTCTAAGGCCAAATTCGAGTTTCCCTTGGGGGGTAGAGTGTGCTACACTCAAAACTCAAACACACATCACTCAACAAAAAATCCAAAGTAAATCAAGACTAATAAATGAACTTCTTTTTGGTCACATCTTTCAATTAGTTTAAAACAAATTCAAATTAACTTAATTAAGACACTACAACCCATGACTAATAAAGGGGGTAAACACCAATCCAAAAATATAAATAATAAAACAAGTAAAATTTCACTTACTAAGAGGAAACACATACTAACATAATAGAAAGGGAAAATTAAAACAAAACAACACATGACCCCTAGGTCACAATTTTCCCCTAACCAAATAATTCTAACACACACACAATTACATGTTACCCTGATGACCCTAGTTGGATTCTTCTCAAATTCCGATGTGGTTGGTCTCCACTCCCCCGATGTTGTTGTGAATATAATATACCTGTAAAACAGAGAATACCTCCTTCGGCCTCGTGGCCACATTAAAACATTCATGCCAAATATACAATATAATCTAAAATCAACTATACATGAATTACTATCATCTATGCAAATACGATATCACTTACAATTTCTAGCACATTTCTATTCCACATTTCATTTATGTCAAAACGATCATCACATTAATCCAATTATCAAGATCTACCCAATATGACTAAATATATCACATGTCAGAATTAAAGATAAATAACCATGTCAAAAGTATACCAATATCATCATCAAATGTCTCCAGTAGACCATATGCATCATATAAGGATCAAATCAATAACATTTCAGTGTCTATGATATCTACTAACATGCTAAATCAAAGAAGGTATAACAAATCCATACGTGAAGTAACCAGTATTGAAAACAACAAATCAAAATGGTGTCGAAGGGAAGTGGGCACTACATTTGGATTATCCTTGCAATTGTGCTCAATACTACAAAGTGGGTCCATTTGAGACAATATTATAATTTCATCTCTAAGTTCCCAACTTTTTAACATTTAATAATTTATTTATTTTATTTATCATGCACACGAAAGCATTTTATTTTTTCTCTCATTTTACCCTTCTCCATTTCTCTTCGAGCTAGTTACTCTCGACCATTATTTCTTCTTTGAGTTTTGGGGGTCATGATTCAAGGGCGACAAGTGGATTTGGTTCATACTACTTGAGTGGCGGACTGGTGTTTGATGTTGGGGAGGTACCAAGGTTCATACCCTTTTTTGGGCTCTGTTTCAATGCAATAGGGCATACAATGAGGTTTGACAACGAGAATGACTCTATGGACGTCCTACAATTTGCGGACTTTCCACTTACAAATGTCGGGCTTGGCTAGGTTTAGATTAAATTCAAGGTTATTTCTCTCAACCCTATCGACTACAAGATCCTCAAACCTCATTGCACACACAAGACATTAACTGTATACTTACACCTTAATGAAAATGTAATTTATATTTCGATTTTGTTTTGGATTTTTCCTTCTAAGAAACTGCCAATTTTCTGCTCGCTCTGTCAACTGCTCTCCATTCATTCGACAACGTCGATTTCTAGAAAGGGCATATTGTGTTTGTTGTGGGAGGAGTTGACAGGTTTGGAACCCTCGCTATTCAACTAGCAAAGCATGTCTTCAAAGCTTCTAGGATCGTTTCCACTACAAGCAAGGTAAAATTAGATTTTTTAAAAACCCTGAGGGTAGATTTGGTGTTGGATTACACATAGGAGAGCTATGATCAATTGTCAGATAATTTTAATTTTTTTTTTCAACACCATAGGTATGTGATCACTATTTTAGTTCACTTTTCCTTATCTACATTCTTCTCTCAAATTAGCATTCAACCTTTATCGACTTCAATCTTCTCTACAACTGATATCAGGTCTCAAAACTGACTTACACATTGAATCAAGCTCTCTCCTTCATAATAATAAGAGTCTCATGAATCAATTTCTCTTCTTTTATTGACAATACCATCTATGTCTTTTACATTTCTCTACATAAACCAACATATCTCTCTCTGGCTTCAAAAACAACTTAGGTTCAAAAATAAACTTTTTATAAATAAGAATGAGCACACTAACATGACCCTTGACCTTCAACTTGAGTGACTCTTCAATTAACACCCTTAACCATACGTTCAAGGATATGAAAAAAAACACTTCAAATAAAAACTGCCAAAGGTTGTAATAACTGTGCTGACATATATTACATGTACACTCTCTGAATTCTTCATGAATGGTTAATATTATCTGGGTTATGTGATGATCCAATAGGGAAGTTTTAACTCTTTTTTATTCTTACTTATATGTCAAAACCTTCTATTCACCAAAAATATGTTTTGTAACTGTCATTTGCCTTGTCTCCTAGTGCTATGATCATGTACTTGTCTTTTAGTGCTGACATGGATGTAAAAAGAAAGTTAAACTATGGAAATGTCATTTATAATATTCATTCAACCTTAAAGTTTTGACATTTCTACTTCCATATCAATCTTGGAAGAAGGAGGCATGATAGCACACACTTTAGGATCACTATTATGAGCTTCAGGAAAGGTGAACTTTTCAAACCATGACATTGCATCTTTTCATGGTCCTTGAACCTGTAGGAGGTCTTCATACACATCAAACACTTGGAGATCATCACAAACAAAGGAAGAAGAACTTTTTCACATTTCATAAAAAATTTCAACTCCATAAACTCAACAATATGTATAACAGTGATGAAGGGTCTGGATTACACAAACAAGGTCCTATTTGAGTTTTAACATGGTGTATGAGGTTTTGTGTTCACTTTATAACTATCAAATGAGGCATGGTGTTCTTTATTTTCAATCACATACTTGCACTATTTAGAAATTTGAATGAAGCACATGCACCCTCTGTCAACAATCATTGTAAATGCATTCTTTAAAAGGTATGAGACAACTTTACATCTTCCCAAATCAGAGCTTTGTCCAATGAGTTACAATTTTTTCGTTCTTTCTAGACCTTTACTCAACAAGGATTTTAAGATTTAACCTCTAGTCATACGTCTGAGAAATTTTAGTGTATTTTCCTTCATTGTTGTGCCAATACACGTGAGGAGTGACTTTGTTAGAGGTTCTGGAAACCATCTCAGGTTTTATTTTTCCTTGAGTGATATGCTAAGTTCATGATTAGAGTTTGAGAGTACTTACCACTTTGACTATCATAAAACAACCTCAGTCACAGACTTTGAAAAGTTAAAGAAATCACATGTATGACCATTTTTCTCAAGTTTTAATTTACTTTTTTGAGGAGTAAACGTTCCTGCACCCTTTTTTCATATTTTGTGCAACTATCACTTTAAGGAGTATAGACATGAAACTTGCTCACTTACAGGATTGTGTCCTCTTTTGCTTAAACCACAGTAGCAAAATTTCAAGTCTGAGACTTCTTACTCACATACCATCACTTATTCATTTTATATTGCACTCATCCTTCACTAATAGATATTTCAACATGCTTAATCTTATCTTGACTGGATTAGAGGAGGAAGATCTAGTTTTTCATGCACAAAGATACAACCTTTGAGAATACCCTGAAATAACTGTTTTATCCATGCACTCAAAAAACATAAATTGAAAGTTTTGAATAGGAATTTTGTATCTTGTTCACAATCATATAGCTATTGGACACAAGTATTTTGCATCAACAAGATCACTTAGATGAAGGACTAATGTTTATCAGTTAGCACACACAAGCTTTGCAGGGGCTGAACTTTGGTGGTGGAGAGAATACATCAAATAACCAAATTAAATTCTTAAAAATGTATTTGAGAGAAAATAATATACATTGACCACAAGCTTTCACACTGGAAACTTCAAAACAAGACTACATATGCAACATTTGCAAAACTAAGGCATTTCCGTACAACACTCTCATGCTTGGATAGCACACATACCACCATCTTGTTGTGGAGAGAATATTTTACACTTATGAGGAGTTTTTAGACATGAAGAAGACATTTGGAGTCAAAACAATTCATTTTTTCCTACCACTTGAAGAATGTGGCTTGAGGAGAGAGAGGCCCTGTTAAAAAAATGCTCATAACTTATTTATTTCTCAACCAATTTCCTAAAATATTTTTGTAAAATTTCAGGATTAGAGTGTTCTTCGAAAATTCCTTCTATTATTTATCCGAATGAAGATCTAAATTTTTTTTGGATGCTAAGAAACTAGGATTCTCATATTGCATTAGTTAATAAACCAGTTTTAGTACAACTTGAATAACTTCAAAACCCCATTTCAAAATTTTATGAAACTTGACACGAAGTACTACAAGACACCCCTCTACACACTCCATAGGTTGGTTAGCCATTAATTTTTCTGTAAATCTCAAACCTATCTCATTTACCTCAACTTTCACTGCAAGTCCTCAAAGGTAGTTTTGATGAACATTTAAATTTTGCCTCCAGGAGCTAAAATAAGATTTTTGATTGCTCATACATGCTCGAGGAAATGTTCATAGTTCCCTCCCATACTTATCTATTCTTATCATAAACTTCTTTATTCCCATACACCTCATTAGGTTCCAGAACTAGGCCTAAATGGACTAGTTAGAACTGTGACTCCCAACATTTGACATGTTGCTCATTTCAAAAGCTATTTCACATGATAGAATCATCATGTATGACCTGTATAACATTTTTTCTAGGTTTACCAACCAAATTTATTCCTCCACTGGTCTCTTACTTCACTGACCAAGCTTGCAGCATCCTAGAACCATCTTGGAATCAACTTGAAACCTCTTTATGAGCTCCAACTATCACTGAGAAGGAATTACCAATTAATCTTCATGCCTCTGACTGAGATTCACTTCACCATTCACACCTTTTCCCTCAATGCCACATGACATCAATGACAACACCAATGACCAAGGTTCAACAATCTCCCCCTTTGTCATTCAACTCAGAAACCTTTGATGGCAAACACACACCAGCAACTTCAAATCACTATTCCTAGTTTCTGATAGCACTCTCCCACCTTTGAAATTTATGAAAAATGGTCATGCATTCAACAATATAAACAACATGCAAGTAATCACTTACAAAACATAAACTTACCTCAAGAAGCTCCCCCTTGGATTAAAATCACTATCTTGCCACCTGTGTCTTAAACTAGTCATTAGCTCCCCCAAGAACTATGTTCCACCTTCTTTAACTCTAATAAACAACAAATGGGAATTAAAGGACTTGTCTTGGTATAGATGCAGCTCCCCTTGAAGGTGTATCCTCTTTCTTGTCTTCATCTTGACTATAGACCACTTCTTTTGTGGACAAAAATCATTCTTATCAAACTAAACTCCTACAAGCTCTTAACAACTCTTTATCTCTATTTAATTTTGTAACTTGTTGTATAGGCCATGTAGCAGCATTTTATTGCATGTTGAATGATATTTGATAGCCTGTATAGTCCTTAACATTTCATGGAACATTCTTCCAATGCTCCCCTTGAGGTCAAACCATCCATATTTCCCTGATTTTGCAAGAATTTATCCTTAAAGCTTGATCCCACAACATACATTTTGATATATTCTTTTGTCTCTTCCCTAAAGTGAATTTTCAGAATTTGTAGTCTCTTTTTGATTGGTTTAGGGTATTAATTTGGTTATCATTTGTTCCAAACCTCATACCTTACACTTGGATTCATTTCAACTCCTATAATGATCACAACTCGTGAAACTTCTTTTTCTACTCACATCTCACCAACTTGTCCTTCATCATCCTCAATTATCTCTTATCATTCTTCAACCCTACTTCAAAAAATACTACCTCATCCAAAAACTGCATGGAAAAGAATCAAAAGTTCACTCCCTTGCTTTCTTGCTCTAGGTTGCAAATTAGTGCTTTAAAGACAAATATCTTTTCTAGGATCATGATTAGAAAAATCTAAGGTGATTCCCAACAAGATAATAAAATTATTAGTAATCCTTTGACCCTAATGAGGTGTTTATAAATTTTCATCACCCATTTCATTCATCCTCTCCTTCAAACTTTAATCTTGTTTTTCTTATCTAGCAACTTCTACTAACCCTGGAGCTAGACTTTATTAAATTTATCCTTCTCTACATGAGGTTTCAAGGTACGATACCAATATTTTTAAACACCCATTTTCAAGTTATCCTTGGGTATGAAATCTCATACCTCGAGGCCACCCCTAAAGATAACTTCCTTTGTTAAGGAACACTAATCAATTAGGTATAGCCTGTATTAACATTATCCTAAGAATTTCAAGCAAATATTCAACTTAAACTAGTGAAACAAAAAAATTACACTTGAATCACTCTACTCATCTCCCCATTATCTTTACTTCAAATTTTCATGCAATAATTCCTTAGGTTGGGTCTCAAAACCCATGCCCTAGTTCAAACCTGACTGTACAACACTATGAAGCCCGAGAACACAATTTTTGCAAGAATGTATTGTATTTAATTATTCAAGACTCAAATTTTCACACAAAGATCTATCATCATGCCCTCCACCTTATTTTATCACCTGAAATTTGTGACCACAAAGTTCAATTTCTTGTTGCATGTGAAATTTCTTTCTCTTGCTTGTTAGAGCAGGGTATGAAACCCTCTCTCTCACCTAATGAAAGACATAGGCTTCTTACTCCTGTAAAATAAACTCATTTATGTTTTAGATGATTTCACCCAACCTTCCTATGGTTTTAAATCATTTTTATACTCATCACAGAGACAAAACATGACAAGGTTGATCAATCCCACAATGCACAGTCACACTTTTCCTTCTTGGGTTATTATGTATCACTTTGATCCTTACACATGTTGCATCGTAGACCATTTTTGACCACTAATACTTAGGCCAATGCATAGAACTAATGAATTATTCTTTTGGTAGGTTATTCATCACATTAGATTGAGTGGTAATACTGTTCTACAGACCTTTTCATAACCTACAAACTACTTGAATGATCCATCAAGGACTGATTGAGATTTGAATTTGCAGGGCCACATATTATAACAACTTGTTTGGTATGTTTAGGATGGATAGAATTTAGAGTACATAATTCCATACTTCGTCAAAATTCAGAACTTGAGGACACTGGCTCAAAATAATAAAGAATATGAACACACACACACTTTTCACTTCTTCAAGCAAAGGACTTTCTTATAACTCAAACAGACATCCTCCAGCATGTAACTACTCAACTTGAAGTAGTTTCTGTACTGAATGAGATCAACTTGTATTATATTAGGATGTTAAATACCTTATAACATGTTTATACTCTCTTTTGGATACCTTTCTTTCATGACAACAATATTTTCAAGATGATACAGACTTCAATTTGTAACATTTTTTCAAGAGCATACTTAGGAATTTTCCAAAAAATTCAATAAAGTAGAATGCTTTGATTTACAGGTTGATAAAAAATGAAGAGCAGACAAGGATTATTTTGGCTAGTATATACCTTCTAGAAGCATAGAAAAGGAATACCATCTTGTGAGGTTATTATATGAATCAAAATCGACACGCGGCCTTCAAGACACACTCGACCTCCCGAGGTTGTGCCGAGTTAACCGATGTAGAATGAGTGGATGGCTATGGGTAGAGAAATATACTGAAAATGTGATATGTGGATGAAAATATTTGGGAATGGGATGAACAAGCTATCAAGGAAAAAAATGTCCTCGACATGCAATATTGGGATCTGCTCGTCAAGGGCAAGGAAGGCCAATCTAACCTGAATGGGTCTAATGGATGGGTTGAAATAATAGCCACACGAAGACTTAGATCAATTTCAAACTTTGTTGAAATCCTTTCTAACGGTTGTGGGATGTGTAGAAAACCAATGGGTGCCTCGTAACAATTTGTAGACAAGGTTATGGAATAAATGGGAGAGAGGCCTAGTTCCACTAGCTCTATAGGAAGGTAGCTGGTTCCGTTCAGAACATGAGGGATCGATGATATTCTTCATTCAGAATGTTCAGTTTTTTTATAATGTCTGATGGAATCAGGGATGTCCTAAAGACTAGTGTACGTAGTCTGGTGTCTAATTCTAATTGGTTTTTGGGCCTGTTCGGTTGGGGACCGCTAGATCACAACCGTAAACTCTCTCTGGTCATAGTCCTTATATGGACATATGTGGAATCTATACTCTATTTCCATGGGTAGTCCAATAGTCATAAGCCTTATCGTCTTCGATGTTTAATACGTTCAGTTGTGTAATTTTGTTAGAATACCGTGATGGTGATTTGAGGACAAGCATTAAAAGTCCAGTATTATGTCTGTAATCAATTTGGGCGCATTAGGTTTGGGGACCCATGGATCACTTCTATATGTTTGTTCTTGTTGTGGCTCATTAATGGTCATGCATGCATTTAATCTATGGAAATAAATAACAAGCTAATCCAAGAAAATAAAAGCTACACTATGTTTTTTATTTTTCCAATATAAAATAAATAAAAACAATACAAAACAATTAATCTAATTGAAAGAAATATTTTTGTGCTTTACTGGAACTTTCTGGTATTAAATGAAGAAATTAAAGCTTCAAATCCTAATTACCAAATCCTATACAAATAATAACAGGATGTAGTTATTTATCTGTGGTATAGTGTATTAAATCTATTCTAATCACAACAACGTTTTTTCCAATTTAAAGTTGTGGATTATTAAATCTTCTTCTATCTCAGAGACATGGGAAGATTTAAATCTTCATAATATTTTCTTCCCCTATAACTTATCAGATGGAATATGTGAGAATTTAACGTAAACCACAATTTACAAAAAAATTATTATCGATGGTGATATAGCAAGCTTCCTCCAGATATTCTTCCCTCAAAAATCCAAAGGGATAGGAAGGGAAGGATCTACCACCAAAAACCTCTATAGAAGATGTGTAAAGCTTCTTGGAAATGAATCTAATTATTTTGAATAAAGGAAATTGCTTTTCTTCTACTCTATTTGGTATGTGTGCGTACGTTCAGAAATGAAGAAAATAAAGAAATGAAGAAACTTAATAACAACCCCAACCTCGAATTACAATATACAGGAAAATCCAGTTGTGGTATCACTTTGTCCCCTCAGTTGTCTTTACCAATATTTTTTTTCCACTTGAGTCCAAGGATTTTTGGAATCCAGAGGAAGCAACAAGAAGAAAGTGATGAAGCAATGGCACCTTGATGGCAGGTTTGGTTGCAATGCAGGTAGGAGAAAGACATTGCAAGAGTATAAAGCTTGGCTATGTAGTTTCTAGCAAGATTGTGGCAGCTCAACTAAGCAAAATACAAAAATAATCTCTGACCATTTGCTTCAGAAGAAGCGGTGGTTTTATATAAGGTTGGCTAGGCAGTGCACTATCACAATTGGCAACCATGGGGTGCCACATCAACACATGAAGGGGCATTTAAACAGTCAATTAGCAATTAAAGGTGGAAGAGGAGTTTAGTACAAATTAATCAAGTCTAATTTTAGCTAAAACGATTCATAAATGTGCTCTAAAAGTGGACTGAAGTGAAGCAACACATATCTAATTCACATATGAAGAGTTTTGGAAAATTTGCAAATGACTGCCACTCTACGCAATGTGGCGGTTACAAAACCATTTTCCAAATAGGGTGGCGTTTTTGTAACTATAGGCAAAAAATAAGGAAAAATTGATGTGGGAAGTTACAAAAAATAAGGAAATGGCTAAGGTAAACTAGGCTACAAATATAAGTTGGAAAGAGGTTAACGAGCTCGAACACCTTTGGGAAAAACATGAATCATCATTGGGGGTTTTAGACTATTTTCTAACAATGTAGCATGTGTATATTTGGGCACATACATATTTCCGCCTCGGAGAAGAGTTTTAACCATGAAGAGGCATAAAACGTTGAGTCTGAGTATGGCATTCCCGAAATGGGGAGTTAGTAGCTATACCTGACACGCTCGTGCACCGAAATGTCACCATCCAAGCTCCCACTACCTATAAGATGAAAGAAAGACTCAAGTGTAGATAGATATGATATTTAAAAATAAGCACTAAAACAAAACAACAAGAGGACTTACCATCTGCGTGAGGATAAAAGTATACCTACACTAACGCTCCATCCCTGTAAAACATATACACTCAAAACGAAGTTGAAACAAATCATATGTATAACCAAACCATTAATTTTAAAATTGATTTGCACATATCCTCATTTTGATTTTGGAGCTCTGGATCACCGATCACCGTTTTGAGTGAGAGTATAGTCAAAATGACGAGTGCGATAACATGATCATGGCCCCGCGAGTGAGAGACCCAACGGTGAAGATATTGATGATTATCTTTGCGGATGAACCATCAAAGTCATGGGATACCTTAGGGAAGTGGTAAGTTCCCCCTAAGATAACCTCCAGGTTTTATAGAAGTTGGCTCTTCTTTAGGTGCAAGGTAAGGGATAGAGGAAAAATAAAACAAAGTGCAAAACTGATCTTAAAAGACACAGATAGATCCTGGGAAACTGTCTTTAGAATAGTTGAAGAGCGTTTAACATGGTCTACAATTTTCTAGGAGTATCTTGAAGTATCAAGGGCTGAGAAAGTGTAAAACATAATAATTTGTAGATGATAGATGCATATAGAAAACCTAAGGGCATATAACACGGTAGATATTCAAATATTATCTAAAACTACTAGCAATAAAGGATGAATAACACATACTATTGAGATCTAAAATGCATAGAACAAGAGCCCTTTATTCAGAGAGAAAATAATACATAAGGTTGATTCGGTATATATTACAACTTTCTTCTACAACGGAGCCTTGCTAAGGCTAGCAAACACAATAACTAAGCCTAGAATCCTTTTTCACATCTCTGGTATGTTTTTATTTTCTATCTTCCTTTTTTGCTGGATCAGAACATTCCTTTATAGACCCCCTTAGCTCTTGCTCCAATGTCTGAAATCAGATCTTCCACTGCCAGCATTCAATTTTCTTTAAAAAATCCTTCATTTTTTGGGCAAGATCTCAACCACCTGTCAGTGATATTTATGATTGCCTTTAATTCGTCCAATTTGCACTCATTTGGTTGGTGATGATTCTTCCCTACCACGTGGTGTAGCACACTTCTTTGAGGGCCTTTCTTGAGGCTTTGTATTGAAACCTGTGCCTAAGTGACACGTGGAGGTTGTGTGCTTATTTGAGACCATTCATTCTCTCTCTTTATTTAAAATTGTGCTCAGGTGACACGTGAAGACCCTGTGTGTTTTTACTATATCTTTGACTATTTAATCCTTCAAGATAGCTTTATAAAGCCTGATACACATGGGTGGCGTGTGGTGATAGTTTGGGAACATTTATTTCTCCACATTATGCCCCAAGCACGCCAAAGGGACACGTGGATATCTTCCACATTCAATTCCATACTTAGCTAAATTTGGGCTCAAATAAACAAAAGAAAAAGAACTAGGGTTGAGGCAACAAAAGATAGTGGCTGGTAAAAGAGTCTCATACAAAATAATTCTACAGTTATGGTGACTCACCAAGGGACTCAGAGTTATTGCAAAGTAGTCTGATATCCAAGCCATTCTGCCTCTATAGGGTAGGTTCTTCGATTATCTCCTTGTGAGAAAAAGTTTGGAGACTCTGCACTACTGCGTGCAAACAGAACTCCAATTGCATGATTGGGTTCAAGATGGCTTCCACCTTGGTGACATTGGAGCTCTCTTTTAAAGACTAAAAGACAATCTTATCTTTTCATTTAACGATCAAGAGCTATTGAATTCATTCCTTTTATAGGACTATGGATTCATTGAGGAAGGGGGAGGGGAAGCCTAATTGAACCAATTCATTGATACTCTGCTTCCACTCTTTGATCCCCTATTGGAGCTCGGTCAAGAGATTATGTCATTTGATGGATGCTTTGTTATAGCTTAGGATCTCTTTGATCTTTGCACAGCAATCATCCCTTGTCTGTGATTCTGGTGCCTTATAGGGCATATTTGGAAGAATCATAAAGTTTCTGAATCATCAGTAATGATTCAAGGACCTTGGCGGATACAACATTGCTACTGATGGTGGAGGTTGTGATTTCCACATTTGAAAATAACCCATGTGCATCAAATATAAATCCAAGTCTGGGGGATAGATTCATTGTCGTGGTGGAAATTCGGTCACACAAGAGGCATATAGCTCCTGCACTAATGTTACAATTCGCCCTTTCTAGGGTTGTCCTAATTTATGGGTCAATTCCTTGACCATGTCCTCAGATGATTTCAACCTTGTCTGGAGGCTTCCCTTTTCTACGTCGATGACACACAACTTTTCCTAGAGTGTAGCAATTTCTGCCTTTCTTAAATCAACCTCCTATTGGAGGGATCCTTTCTCCTATGAGAGTGAATTGGCCAAGGCTTCAGACGTGGTGCATTTAGCTTCCAAATTCTTAGCTTCACCCTGAGAAGCCGCAAGGACTTCTTGTGATGGAGCTTCATTCAATTCCTTGTGGAGTTGTTCAATCTCCTTACCTTTTCCTTAAATCACAGCTTATTGGTTGGTCACTTGGTGGCTTCTTCCCTATGGAGGCTAGATTGTGCCTTTTTGAGCTGGTTGCTAAGCTTGAGGTAGTCTATCATGACTACGGCAACAATTTCATTCATTAACTTGATCTTATCTTGAGGCCGGAACTCTGAGAGGTCAACCACGACAATGTTGATAGAATAAATATCAGGTTACATCTGCTCTGCAGGTTTGGATGCTTGGGGGACTAACCATGCGATGGTCAAGGAGCTTTGTTGGTGGTCATATAACGACTACATCTAATTTTTCACTCTTGTCAACATTTCCTTCTTCTTTTACGTCGCCCTTCTGCTATCTCGAGCTACCTTGGCCATTTCAGCTTGACTCAAAAATTTTGATGGAGAAGGGATGACCCTGCTTGTGAATGAGAACCCAGGTGGCAGACCATATGGGATTGTAATAGGTGGTTGAGGCTGTGAAGTTACCAGATATGAAGAAGGGCTTGTCACCACATGGGGGGAGACAGTTGGGATGGTGGAGTGGGGTTGAGGTAAAAGAGAGGCTCCGAGTGGAGGGAAAGTTTCTGAGATGGGGTCACTAATAAGGGGATATCCCATGAAGGGGAAAATGGTGGTGGAGGAGGAAATTGAAAGGGAGCCCTAGGAGGAGGGAGAGGGGGTGGAGATGCAAGGGTCTTGACCATCTTTAAATTTTTGTGTGTGTGGCTCAGCACTGATTCCTCCATAGGTCTCCTACTTTGGGGAACTGATATGAGTTGTGGAGTGGGTGTCTGAACCAAAGGATCTTACCGAGAAGTGGAGAGTGGAGATTGTACTGGTAATTTCTATTGAAAGGGCCCAGAGGACTCTACAGTTGATCTCACGGGCCACTCCTTGATCATTTTCACTATCTCCTCACTCTCCGCATCGGACCTGTAATCCACATCTCAAAGCTCCTCCCATTGTTCATCGCTGGCTACGCCCTCAAAATTGAGGGTGGTTTGTCTGATATCCTGCCTATAATTCCAATAATCCTCAATTTTTTCTATGCTCCATTCCTTGTTACGTAGGCCCGCTCTGAGTCATTTTGTGATTGTGAGGGTGGGATCATACCTATGGTAAACAGGATGGAACAAATCTCATTCTTGAATTGGAATGTCCCTGAGATCGATGAACATGTCGGGTGACTCTGCTCGAGGGGACTGCCTGTATTTAGAAAAATTCTTGGACTCGTGTTTGCAGGAGTCTGAAACTTTGTTCCTGAACTAAAGTTGATTCCATCGTCTCATCTGGGTCATACCTCCATGAGTCTTGAATTAGGGAAAATCTTGTAGGAAGCCAACTTTTGTGTGAGCATATGCTCCGCCTTTCTTTTAATCACAGTAATCCCTCCCTTGCTTAAGGAGAGGTCAAAAGGTGCCTTCTTTTTTCAACCAGAGCTGAATTTAACATCCAATAGTACTTGTTGTCTGGTTATCTCAAAACCCACCACCCATGTTGTGAGGACCCTCGGGAGCATGGAGGATTCATCTCGAAAACCATGTAGTCGAATCATAAAATGTCCTGCTCAAAAAAATAATTGCCAAGGGTGTAGGGATCTTTAAGGATGGACTAAACAGAGCTATTCATTCATGTTATTAACCCATTCTAGGTCAAATTCATGCAGGAGGGGATCCATAAAAGATTTAAAAAATTCATATACGTCTGACGAGAATGAAATTACATGAGTCTAAGAGGACATTGGAAGGATATTTTATGGGTCTACCTTTGCATCCCATAACATTAGAGTCATGTACTAGTCGAGGTACTGGGTATTATGATATAAAATGAGGTTGAAAAAATATGAGGAATACTTGAAGGTGGAGTTTACTGGGAACATGGCTAGCACTCACAAATAGAAAACAAAAAGCACTTCAGTGAAGTTGAAACGGTATGGCTTCTCTTTCTTTATGAACCTCATTTAAACAGGGCCTTCATATGCCAATCATGGACACTCTTATCTAAATCTTGGCTGAAAATGAAAAGGAATTACCAAGGGGTTGCCTTCCATGGTCTCAAGTTTGAAAGCGTTGTGGTCCTTACATGCGCTGATTTTGAAGGGTCCTTTCCATAAGGGGTTGAACTTTCCATGATTTCCAGGCTTGGCAGCCCTTGCATCCCATTTCAAAACCATAATACCAACTTGTAATTCTGGTTCCAACATCTTTTGGTCAAACCAAGTGTTCACCACCTACTGACTGATCATGGCTTCATGAGTGGCCTCCTACTTATCTTGGAGCTCTACTAGCTTGGTGAGTCTTACTTGCATTGCCCCATTTTCCTCTATCAAAATTTTCTTTAATAGTTGTAACACGGGGATTTCTAGGGAAATCAGCATCAAAGATTTTTTCCCATATATTATCTCATATGGAAAGACTTTCACAGATCTATTTAGGTGTGATTTGATCAGCCCATAAGGTTGTTTTGACGTGTTCATGCCACAACCTCTTATGCTCATTTCCCATCCTTTTTATGAGCCTGATCATATTTTTGTTAGTGGATTTCGCTAGACCATTCCCTTGTCACGTGGGTAATAATTGGAGGATGTTTTTAGATATATTCCATGCCTCACAATGAAGTCAGATACTTTGGCCCTAGAAAAAGGCCTTAGAATTATCTGATATAATAGTGTGGGGGGGGGGGGGAAGTGGGTAGTGATATCCTGTATGAGTCCCAGTATCATGTTCTCGGTGGCCTCTTTTAGTGGAACTACTTCCACCCATCGGGTGAAGTAATCAGTTGCGGTGAGGATCCATTTGTGCCCAAACTCAAAGTTGGGTAGACCATACCAATGAAATCTAGACCCCATTGTGCAAATGGTTCCTCAAATAGGATGGGGTTAAGAGATAATGTCGCGTTTCTTCAGAAGCCGGTATAAACTTGACAAACATTGAAAATCTTTGATTCTACTTGACAATAAATGAACAGGCTTGGCCAAAAGTATTCTACTTTCCAAGATTTTATAATAGTGGTTTGGGTAGAAAAATGGCCTCCTGAACTCCCATGGTGTAACTCGTGTAATACCCTTTCAACTTCTCCATTCTCTAGGCACCTGAGCAAGATTCCCATTAAAGTTTCTTTTGAAAAGGAAATCTCCAATCAAGGTGAAATTGGATCCTTGTTGCCTATAGTACCTTTTCTTTTTTAGGGAGAGATGGCTTGGGTATTTTCCCATCTGCATGAAGTGGATTCTATCTAATACCCAACTATTTGAGTTTCTTTCTTGGACATAGAGTATCTTCTTTGGTTCATCATTAGTCAGGGGCATGGGGTCTTGTGTAAGATATTGCATAGGCCCCTTCCCCGTACTCTCTTTGTAGGATTTACCTCGATGTCGTATTCAGAGATCTTAGTGATCCAGTTAGCTTTTTTATATATTATCTCACCCTCTGTTATATATTCCTTGACACTAGAGTGTGCCACCATAACCTGGATTCTACTATGAGTGACAAGGTGCTTGAATTTATTCAGACCCTTGACTATAGCATAAGCTTTTCTTTCTACAAAGTTATACCTGGTTTTATAGTCATGGAGAGTTTTTGAAGGTGAAAGAAGGTGACTAGATGTTCTTCTCCTTAAGAATCTCAATTTTGTGTCAGCACACATGTTACGCTATGTTTACTCCCGTATACATGATGAAATCCTTTGAGAAGTTGGGGTTGTGCAGTACTGAGGTGGATACAATAGCCCCTTTAACTGCCTCAAAGGCCTTATGACCTTTAGCAGTCCATTTTAAGTTAAGGTCCTTCTTGAGCATTAACATGATCAGGTGGATTATCCCAGCAAAGTCCGAAATGAACTTGCTAACAAAATTTATCTTTCCTAATAAATATTGGACTTATTTCTTATTAAATGGTAAGGGTAGTCCCAGGATGGCTTCAATTATTTCTGGATCAATATATATTCCTTCCTTGCTGATAATGTGTCCCAAGAGCTTGCCCTGAGGTACTCTGAAAACACATTTCCTTGGGTTCAGGGAGATCCCAAATTCTTGACACTTCTCGTATACAACTTCCAAGGTGCCAAAATGATCCTCTGCTACCTTGGTAAATATAGTGAGATCATCTAGATATATAAGAATTACCTTATTGATCAGTTCTCTAAACACAACGTTTATGGCTCTTTGAAAGTTATCTGTTATCCATATTTCTCCCTCGTGCCAAATATTAGATCAACCATGATCCCACATAGGAGGAAACAGAGTCAAAAGGCAGACAGAAAAGGGATTCAAAATTGGATAAGTATAAAGGTGTAAGCGGAGAATGCCAAGTGTTAGTATGGCGTTGATTTAAGGGGTAAAATTTAAAAATGGCCCGCAACTCCGCCCAAGGAAAAGTCAACATCTGGGCCCGAGTCAAAGCCAAAGCGAGAATCAGAAGAAAGGGAAAAAGATAAATTACAGACCCATAGGCCTGATTTTGTTTCAGTTTGGCTGCCACATGTCCCATATCAAAAGGGGACCCATTTTTCAAGTTGTTTTCCCACCCTCCTATACATACCCGATACAAAATTTGAAGGGGCATATCTTTCGACTCAGGTCTCGAAATATTGTAAATCTGATACCGTTGGAAAGATCTCAGCCCTCGCCCATGTCATGAAGGTCTGAAACTTTAATTTTGAAGAGGTTAGGTGAAGAAAAATGGAGGAAACATCTTCAGGCTTTCAATGCAGGATCTTCTTGCCTCAACAACCAGATCAGATTTGGTCTGTTCCACCGTTTCCTCTTCCTTCAAGGCACCGAACCAAGGATTGATGCATTAAAGATGGGTTTGGGGAGAGATTTCATCAGAGGCATTAATAGCAGTGGTCAAACTTCAACCATGTTTGTCCCGCTTCTATCTCTTTTATTCTTTTAGGTTGAATCTATAAATATAGGGGCAGGATTCGTTGTAAAGGGTTGGACATTCTTTGTTTTGCAGGCTCCCTTCTCCTCTTAGCAAAAGGATTTGTGGGGTTCAAGGCTTCCACAAAAAAATTGCAATACGTTTCAACCTCTAGGCTACTTTGTAATGGACTGTATCAATCTACAGAGCAATAAAACACATATGTGATCGATTTTAGATCCTCTCTTGTCTCTTTTTTCTTTCATCTGGTCTCCCATTACATATCTGGTTATATATGCTTGTTTATTGTATGCATTTTTTTGGTTTGTGTCTATTAGCAAAATAAGTGTTCATCATTCCTTTGGTGCATCACCTCATAGTTTAGCTTTGTTTTAATTTCTGTATTCCTTCTATCCATGTCTCCTTGGTAAAGTTTAGATTAGGATTAAGAATAGATCCTCTGCAAGTTTCTACGTATGCACCTAAACAGAGGAATAAGGAACCAACCTTTAATCTGGAGAGCTTTCCCATTTTGCAAGGTCCCACACCTTAGGTAAAGTTAAATGTTATTCAATCACACTAAATGACCTTGCCTTAGAAAAGAATACCTGTAGAACTCATTTGGGGGTGCTGTGATTTCACGTTAATAGTTTTGGCACACCTAGTGGGACTAAGAAGTCTCCATCTTATTACAGTAGGAATTTATGTACACTTGTTGTGATTCTGGCTTTTAAGAAGCCTTAAAATTATACATCTAGCGACTCCAAAAGAAACAAATCTACTAGTTTCAGCAGCCCAAGCTTGGAAGATTCATGAGAAAAACCCAGTCTAGAGCAAGGAAAGAAGGTATATTTGAATACTTACGTCTATCCCCAGGTAGAGAAAGGAGAGGAAGAAGAGTTTAGAGGTCTCCATCTCCACCAAGCAGAACCTTGTCAACACCTCCACCTGCAAGGCCTTTCTTTCAGTCTGTAAGGATTCTTAGGCCAATCAGAATGGCACAACCAAATCCATATGTCAACTTCACTGGAAGTAGTCCACTCACCTTGAATGCACAAAACCCAGTTCTGATTGCAGCATTAAAGAGCATCCCATATTTCACTGGGGAAAATCAAACTTCTCCTGGTGACCATGTCCAAGATATTGCAAATGTCTGTACAATCCACGAGATCCATGAGATGGACATTGCAGTCAAGTTACTCACCTCTTCATTCAAAGGGAAAGCTTCACAATGGTTCAAGAGCCTCAAAGCAGGCTTTATCCAAAATTGGAACCAGCTGTGCACGGCTCTTCATAACCAGTTTGGGGAAAAGGGTGATAACTTGTCTTTGTTGGAGCAATTAACAACAATCAAGAGAGCCCCAAACGAGCAGCTGACAGACTTCAACCTCAGATTCCAGCGGACCTGGGATAGGATTCCAACAATAGTAAAGCCCACTAATGAAGGTGCCTTCTTATACTTTCTTAGGGCTTTAAATTCTGATATTTCTTTGATGATTCAGTCAATGGGGGGAACTACATTACCTGCAGCCTATAGCCTCTCTATAGGGGATGAGAATGTTTGATTCAAGCTGGAAAAATCACTCCTAGGCCATCCATGCCTCTGTACCCTGAGTTAGGAAGCCCAAATACTAAGCCAAGCACCTACATTAGCTCCTATACCCACCCCAGGAGTCAAAGCTCAGCTGAAGCTTCCACTTCATCATCTAATGCCCTCTAAAGAGTCTTCAGGAAGGTGATGAAGCTATTTAAGAACTTTGGGAATGAGCTAGTGACCATCAAAAGAAAACAAGCTCATAGTTTCAGGCCATACCAGCCCCAGGCTCAATATCAAGCTAGACCCAAGTATCAGCACAATAGGACACCACCTCAGACTTTAATCAGAGCTCAGAACCAAGGACAACCCCAAGCTGCTAGACCTTTCAGGCCATATGATCCTAACATAGCTTCAACATCAAGGGCATTGGTTCTAACACAGAACAATATGGCACAAGAATATGATTGGTGTTTTCCATGCAAACAACCACATAACCAATCAACATGCTTTAATGGTGCTCTAAATCAGGACTTGATGGTGCAAACAAGTATGGTGCCATAAGAACCTGGCCAAGAGGAAGATCAACAACAAGGATCTCAATAAGGTGGCCCCCCAAATGAGACTATAATTGTCAATTGGCAGGTTGAAGACTTCTATGGGATGAATCAGTCCCCTCCTCAAAGTGTGGCTGCAAACACACGGTCCAAAAAGACGTGAAAATATTGGAGAGGGCAACCACTGAATTGGTAAGTGACCCTCAATCTTCCATCACTCCATAAGGTCCTGGTGCTCCAAGTACAACTCCCAACATACTGAACCAATCCAACCACCTTCCCAAACCCAGTCTAGGGACCGGTTGTAAGAGCCCGTGTGAAAGAAAGGAATGTGTCTGGGAAGGGGCAGAAAAAGGAAAAAACATTCAATATTGTTGATCAGATGAAAAGGAAAAGTGTGAACATTTCACTATGGGATTCACTGGCCATTCCATGGCAGAGGGATCTGTTGCGGACTGCCATGCAGAATTGGTCAAGTTTAAATCACCCCCCTAACCAGCAAGAAAGAGTTCTTGTCAATGTAGTTCATCCTGGGAGGAACCATGGAGAACAACAAGGTGAAAACATGAGACCTCCTCCCTTCTATGTCTCATTAATTATTGGAGACAAATTAGTACACAATTGTATGATTGATTCTGGGGCTAGTAGTTCTGTGATGCCCAAACAAATAGCTGATCAGTTGGGTCTCTAATATGAGGTCATCTCTAGAGGAGTAGTCCAATTAGATGGGACAAGCAGTGACTACTATGGGAATCATCAAGGATCTGAGTCTCACTCTACATGCTTGCCCTAATGTGACTATTTTGCAAAATGTGTCAATCATAGACTTGCCACCACATTTCACTTTGTGTCTGTCTAGGGACTTCACTGCCAAAATTGGAGGCTACCTATCTGTTGATTGGTCACATATGCTCTTTAGGACAAGGTATGGAGTGAAGGCCATAATCAAATCTGACCCTATTGCTGATTATCATATTGAATCCTATGTGCCTAACCCAATCAACGCCAACTACTCAGCTTTTGACCAAGAGGACCTCCTAAGTACTTCTGAAGCAAATACCAAGGTGGGATGTATCCTAGACTTGAATCTTGATGATTGGGGACAAAATTCATGCTTTTGACCCCTATAGTGAATTGGAAGAATTTGAGCTAGGCGTCTACTGCCTACATGAAGAATAACCAGCCTCTTCCTACATAATCAAGCTCAGAATACAAGGATGCAATGAGGTATGGAAATTTTTCTTTGATGGTTCAAGGAGTAGACAAGGAGATGGAGGAGGAGCCATGATTGTGTCCCCCAGAGGTATGAGATATTATTCAGCCTTTTTGTTATTCTAGTTCACTTGCTCAAATAACATTGCTGAATATGAGGCTTTACGGTCTAATGTCTTCATTGGGCAAGGAAGTTGGGAATCAAAAACTTGCAAGTATTCAGTGATAGTGAACTGGTTGCCAATCAGGTCAGAGGAGATTAATGTTGTCAAAAATGACCTTCTCAAAACTACAAGAGTAGGGTATGGGATCTCATGGAAGAATTTTGAGGCCTTCAGTATTCATGTCCATACCCAGGAAGGAGAATGAAGCTACTGATAGACTTGCAACAATTGAGAGCAACATTTGATGTGGTTAGTGAACATCAAGAGGGATCAAAGAACAACCACATATCTCATAGTGGTTGTGAGGCCAGTAGTGCCAGATAATAATACATGTGGCAGGTGTTTGAGAATGATCAACAAATTAGTTAAATTTCTACAAGAAGAGGATGAATTCTCATCTATAAACCATTCTTAAGCAGAAACTAGAGCAGCAGTACGTGAATCAAATAAGTACGGCTGCATACAAATTTAAGCTTCCAAAAGGCTTGTACAGAAGAAAGAGTGACACTGTTAATCTATTTTCAATCCTAATCATTAGTTCAAAAAAGAGAAAATCTAACATGCAGATTAAAGGAGAAGATTCTGAATTCAATCCCAATTGAAGAAGACAAAACACTTCAAATTGGAAAAGTGGCCACCAAACAAGAAAGGTATGAATTCATACAACTTTTCCAAGAATTCCCTGATGTGTTTTCTTGGAGTTATGAGGATTTAAGAGGATTCAATACAAAGCTAGCACAACACACAATAGAACTAGATCTAGATCTCAACCCATTAGGCAGAAGTAGAAGGCAGTTAACCCACATATTGAGCCTCTGATAAAGAAGGATTTGAACAAGGTGATAGAGGCAAGCATCATATTTCCAATTAAACACTCAAGTTGGGTTGAAAATCTGGTCCCAGTTAGACTTAAAAATGGAGAAATCAGGTTGTGTGTTAGATTTTAAGGGATCTAAATAGAGCCTCTCTTAAAGATCATTACCCACTCCCTTCAATGGAGCAGATTTTGCAAGGTATGTCAGGTTCAGAAAGGTTCTCCCTCCTAGATGGCTACTTGGTATAACCATATCATGGTGAAAGAAGATGATCAATTCAAAACAACTTTCACTACCAAATGGGGCACCTATGCCTACAAGAAAATGCCATTTGGAGCTATCCAATGTTGGAGCCACTTTTCATGGGCAATGGATATGGCATTCAAAGGGATAATCTTTAAATAAAATAGTGTTGTCTATCTAGATGATATTACCATATTTTACCAAGAATGCATCATAACACATAGATTTCATCTAAGGCATGTTCCAAAGATGAAGGAGTTTTTGGGTGTCATTGAACCCCGTGAGAAAAACTTTTTGCATATTCAAGGTTGGCCCATGAAGGTAAGCTTCTAGGCCATATCGTATCAAAGGAAGGATTGTAAATTGACCCGGAGAGAGTTCAAGTAATAAGAGCATTACCATTGCCAAGTCACAAGAAGGCTCTTCAAAGCTTCTTGAGAAAAATCAATTTTGTCCGCAGGTTTGTTCCAAACTTTGTTTCCCTTATTAAGCCAATAACATTGATGTTGAAGAAGAGCTTAACATTCAGGTGGAAGGATAAAGGAAAAGAAAGTTTTGAGGCTATCAAAGAAGCCATATCACAAGCCCCAACTCTTGTGAACCCATATTTTTCCAAAGACTTCATATTGTATGCCTTTGGTTGTATCGACACAATTTCAGCAATCTTGGTGTAACAAAACAAAGAAAGTTGGAATAGCCAATTACTTTCTTCATCCAGAGTCTGGAAGATTATGAGGTGAGGTAATCCTTTCATTGAGAAGTAGGTCCTGGAAGTGATCAGAGGCATTTGAAGAAGTTCATAAGCATTTGGTTTCAAACAACAAATATTCAACTATTGGTCTCCCATGTTGAGTTAAGGAATTCCTTCTCAGCAAGGACCTGAATGAGACGCAAATAGGATTGGATGTAACCTGTGTCATGGAATATGACATTGAGTTCAAGGTCACCAAGCTGGTCTGTTGGAAGGGGTTGTGTGACAACTAGAACTCTCAGGTCAGCAAGATGATCACAGACAATGAAAAGGAGGCTATTTTTAGTGCTACAAGATGATAAGAAGAAGGGAGAGATGATGTACCTACTCCTTGTTGGACCCAAGACATGGTGCACTTCCTTCAAACAGGACATGTGTCCTTATGGGATGAGTAAATAAAAAAGAAGGAATTTCAAGTTACAAGCCATCCCATATGTTTTATTGGTGGTGTCTTGTTCAAAAGAGACATCAATGGAATTCTGCTGAGATGCATTAAGATAGGTCAGCATGGAGAGAGTGCTACAAGAATTCCATGTTGAAGCAATTGGAGGCCATTTTTCTCCAAGAGTGACAACACTCAAAATCATGAAAGCAGGATATTATTGGCCTAGAGTGTTTAGTGATTGCTACACATGGATCAAAAGGTGCAAGAATTATGCATTCTTCAAAGGCAAGGAAAGGCTCGCAACACTTCCATTACACCCAATCTCATTCGACCAACCTTTCATGCAATGGGGATTGGACTTCATTGGAGTCATCAATCCAAACTCAAGCCAATGTCACAAATGGATCCTAACAATTACAGATTATTTCACCAAATGGAGCGAGGCAGTGGCACTCAAGGAAGTAAATGAGTCTAGTATCCTAGATTTCTATGAAGGGAATTCCTAATAGTGACCAGATTTGGAGTACGAGCCACCATCATATCAACAAAATGCATTAACATTTATAGGTTCCAAGATCAGAGAGATGGGATTGTTAAGAATGGGACTTATTTGATTACTTCATCAAACTATTACCCTCAAGGTAATGACTAGGCTGATGTTAGGAAATAAGAGATAAAATATGCAGAATAATCCCTTACAGAATCGCAACAGTAGAAACTAATATGCAGAAAATATTACAGATCTCAAATAAAAGTGCAGAATAAATAACACAACACAAAGAGACAATATTTAACGTGGTTCACCCAATTTGGGCTACGTCCACCAAGAATCACTTGCTCATATTTTATTACAAGCCTCCACTCTCTCAATACAATACCCAGATCTGTTTGGAGCTATGCTCAACAAACTCTACAGAATTCACACCCGAATTCAAAACACATCTGCAATGCATTTACATACATCTATCATATGCATAAGACCATATAAATAGACAAATGCTTAAGAAGTTTTACAAAACCATGGGTATCAAAACCATGGGCCAAAACCGTCCCATAAACCTATGGGTCAAAAAATCTCGCCCATATGAGAAAAGCATGTTTCCTGATATATCGGGCACATTTTTTGAGGCCAAAAAAATTTACTGTGCCTAATTTTTTTTTTCTGGGGCTGTCCGCCCCCGAACCCCAGCAAGGATACATGGAAAGTGTACAGTACTCTTAGTGTACAGTCTTCAACACTTTCACACATGAAAACAGGCTCCACAACCTAACAATCTCCCACTTGGAGACTAGTTTTCCTCTGAGCAAGCTTCTCAACCCTTCACTAGTTTCTGTGAAGACCAACCAAAGTTGAACACAACTTCAAGTTTTTCCCTTGTGACCACCTTGGTCATCATGTCTGCAGGATTCTGATTGGTATGAATCTTCTCCAACTTCAACTTCTCTTCCTCCAAAGTTGTCCTGATGAAATGGTACCTTAACTGTATATGCTTCATCCTAGAGTGGAAAGCAGAGTTCTTAGCTAGGTGTATAGCACTCTGACTATCACTATGCACTTTCCTTCCTCCTGCTTATGTCCAACTCCTCAAGCAATTTTTGTAATAAAATAATTTCTTTACTTGCCTCTGTGGCAGCAACATACTCAGCCTCCGTGGTTGACAAAGCCACCAGCTTCTGTAGTCATGAAATCCAGCTCATTGATGTCCCACCTACAGTGTAAACATAACATGTTGTGCTCCTCCTAATGTCTACATCTCCAGCCATATCTAAATCTGCATAACCACACAAAGTGGTGTCTGATCCACTGTAGCACAAAACTGTCCCCATGGTCCCTCTCAAATACCGAAGGATCCACTTTACTGCCTGCCAGTGATCTCTACCTGGATCACTCATAAATCTACTCACCGCTCCCACTGCATGGGCAATATCAGGCCTGGTGCACACCATGGCATACATCAAACTACCAACTACTGATGAGTAAGGTACCTTGGACATCTGGTTTCTCTCCTGCTCTGTCTTGGGACACTGCTCCTTTGATAACTTGAAATGGCCTGCCAAAGGAGTCCCAACCGGTTTAGCATCCTGCGTATTAAACCTCTCCAAGACTTTCTTAATGTACTCTTCCTGAGATAAAGTCAGCTTCCGTTCCTTCCTATCCCGAGATATCCTCATACCAAGGATTTGTTTGGCTGCCCCCAAATCCTTCATAGCAAAGGATTCACTTAGCTACTTCTTGAGTACTTTTATTTCTTGCATGTTTTTACCTGCAACCAACATGTCATCCACATACAGACACAGGATAATATAACTGCCATCCTCAAATTTCTTTGTATACATGCAATGGTCAGAATGACATCTAATATAACCTTGCTCCATCATGAAGCTATCAAATTTCTTATACCATTGACGTGGAGCTTGTTTCAAGCCATACAAGCTCTTCTTCAGTTTGCACACCATCTCCTCTTTACCTTTGACCTCATAGCCCTCTGGTTGCTGCATATATAGTTCCTCCTCCAAATCACCATGGAGAAATGCAGTCTTTACATCAAGTTGTTCTAAGTGCAAGTCTTCTGCTGCAACTATTCCTAGAACAGTTCTAATAGAAGTCATTTTTACTACAGGAGAAAAAATCTCATCAAAATCTATACCTTTTTTCTGTGCAAACCCCTTGACCACCAACCGGGCCTTGTATCTTTTCTTGCCTCCTTCTTCCTCTTTGACTCTGAACACCCACTTGTTCTGTAATGCTCTTTTTCCTTCGGGTAGCTTTACCAAATCCCATGTCTGGTTCTCCATGAGAGCCTGATGCTCCTCATCCATGGCTTGCTCCCACTTCTTCCTGGCATCTACCTGCATTGCTTCATCAAAGCTCTCTGGCTCTCCACTATCAGTGAGTAATAAATAATAAAGAGAAGGAGAAAAATGTTCAGGTTCTCTTCTTACCCTAGAATACCTCCTCAATATAGGAGTTTGGGGTTCCTGTTGAGGAGGTTCCTAAACTGATTCATGTGTCACTTTCTCATTCCGAAGATCCTCTACCACTGCATATTCCTTCTTGGATTCTTCCCTATTTTCCTGCAACTATTGCTTATAGATGACTTTCTCATTAAACACCACATCCCTAGATCGAATGATTTTCTTGTCCTTAATACTCCAACATTTAAATCCAAAGTCATCACCACCATAACCAATGAAAGTACATTTTTTTGATTTAGCCTCTAGCTTGGTCCTATCATCCTTGTCTATATGAACAAACACCTCACATCCAAAGAATGTAAGAAATAAATAATCAACTTTCTTACCATACCAAGCCTCCTCAGGTATGCCTCCATCCAAGGCACTTGAGGGTCCTTTGTTTATCAAGTACACAACTGTGCTAACCGCTTCTGCCCAAAAAGAAAGAGGCAGAGTCCTGCATGTAACCTCATGCTCCTAGCACGTTCCATTATTGTTTTGTTCATCCTTTCTGACACCCCATTCTATTTGCGGAGTTCCTGGAACCATCTTTTTCCTACGGATTCCATTCTTAGAACAGTAATCATCAAATTCATTGCTGCAATACTCCCCTCCATTATCTGACCTGAGACATTTTAGCTTAAGACCTGTTTCATTCTCTACCAAGGCTTTCCATTTAACAAAAGTGTCAAATACATCAGATTTGTTTCTAATACAATAAACCCAAACTTTCCTTGTTGCATCATCAATAAAAGTAACATAATAACTTGAACCCCCAAGAGATGATACTTGAGCTGGCCCCCACACATCAGAATGCACCAGCTCTAACTTACTCTCTTTCTTTGTAGGTCCAACCTTGAGAAACCTTACTCGCTTCTATTTCCCATATATGCAGTCCTCACAGAAATCCAAACCTATTTCTGTATATCCAGGAAAATCCTTCTTTATGATCTCCATGCCCTTATGGCTCATATGACCGAACCTATAGTGCCACAATGTTGTATCTACTTATGAAGCCACAAGATTACAACATTAGTACTATAAGTGGTTAAATACAAGGTTCCAACCTTCTTACCTCTTGCCACCACAAGAGCACCCTTGGTAACCTTCCAAGAGTCCTGCTGTAAATATCACAGTACAACCATCACTTCCCAACTACCCTGCCGATATCAAATTTCATCTTAATGTAGGCACATGTCTGACATCCTTCAATAGCCAAGTATTCCCATTCTGCATCTTAACCTAAACAGAACCTTTTCCAACTATGCTGCAAGGCTCATCATCACCAAGAAAAACATGCCCAAAATCTCCTTGAACATAATCAATAAAATAATGCCTATGTGGAGTAGCATGGAAAGAAGCCCCTGAATCTAAAACCCAAGATTAAGTAATATTGTGCAAAGAAAGAACCAAAGCATCCTGACATACATTACCCATTGCCACATTTTCCTCCTTGTTTTCTTCCTGTTGTTTCTTCTTATCCCGAAGCTCCCAACAGTCCTTCTTTGCATGCCCAAACTTTCCACAGTGCCAACATACTATCTTGCTTTTGGATTTTGACCTTGCCCGATCCTTTGATTTTCCATGGCTTCCTCTATTCTTTTGTCTCCCTCTAGTTTCCACTATCAAAGCATTCCCTGAAGTAGAAGATTCCCCAGAGCTTTTTCTTTGCATTTCCTCGCTTAGAATCACCCCTACAACATCCTCAAACTTCAACTTTGAGTTAGCTGGAACCGAGTTACTTACCGCCATTACCAGGCTATTCCAACTCTCAGGTAAAGAGCACAGAATTAATAAAGCCCTAACTTCTTCATCAAATTCTATTGTAACTGAAGCTAGCATATTTACAATTGTATTAAAATCATTTAAATGATCTGCTACTGAACCATTCTTAGACATCTTCATATTAAACAACTTTTTCATTAAAAATATCTTGTTAGAGGCAGAGGGTTTTTCATACAACTTCCCTAATGCATCCATTAGTTCTTTTGTAGTCTTTTCCTTTGAAACATTAAATAATACCAAAGATGCAAGACACAACCAGATTGTCCCAAGTGCCTTCCTATCTAGCAAATCCCATTCCGCATCTGTCATGCTCGAGGGTTTGTTCACCTTCTCAGACAACGGAATATAAAGATCCTTTTGATAAAGGTAATCTTCCATCTGCATCTTCCAAAGACTGAAATTCTCCCCGTTGAATTTATCAACCCTTGATCTTCCATCATCTGCCATAGCTCCCACTCAAGCTAAAAATTTCCCTGTGATTCAACACTTCAGCAAACCAAACCAGGCTCTGATACCAATTGTTAGGAAATAAGGGATAAAATATGTGGAATAATCCCTCACAGAATCGCAACAGTAGAAACTAATATGCAGAAAATATTACAGATCTCAAATAAAAGTGCAGAATAAATAACACAACACAGAGAGACAATATTTAACATGGTTCACCCAATTTGGGCTACGTCCACCAAGAATCACTTGCTCAGATTTTATTACAAGCCTCCACTCTCTCAATACAATACCCAGATCCATTTGGAGCTATGCTCAACAAACTCTACAGAATTCACACCCGAATTCAAAACACATCTGCAATACATTTACTTGTACATCTATCATATGCATAAGACCATATAAATAGACAACTGCTTAAGCAGTTTTACAAAACCGTGGGTATCAAAAACCATGGGCAAAACCGTCCCATAAACCTATGGGTCAAAAAATCACCCATATGAGAAAAGCATGTTTCCCGATATGTCGAGTGCATTTTTCGAGGCCAAAAAAATTTATAGTACTCTTAGTGTACAGTCTTCAACACTTTCACACATGAAAACAGGCTCCACAACCTAACAACTGAATCCACAAATAAGAACCTGCTAAAGATCATAAGAAGAACTCTTCATGAGGATCAGAAGACCTGGCACACAAAGCTCAAAATGGGCTTATGGAATGATAGAATAATGCCCAAGAGATCTACATGCAGCTCTCCATTCAAGATTTTCTATGGGAAAGAGGTAGTGTTGCCTATATCACTTGAGTTGCCAACATTGGAGCTTGTGAGGAAACTAGAGATGTCTAAATTTAGACCAATGGAGGCTAGGTATGCAGAGTTGACAGAATTAGAAGAAACCAGAGAGCATGCTCTCCAAGCAATAGAGAAGAATCAGGCTTTGGTCAAGAAATGCTTTAACAAGAAGACAAAATCAAGAACCTTCTAGGAAGGACACCTGGTTTTGAAATGGGATGTAGATAGGGAAAAACTAGGAAGGCATTCCAAATTTGACCCCATCTGGAGTGGCCCCTATATGATCACAAGATTTTAATAATGCTTTCCAATTGTTTACATTGGAGGGTGAAGAGTTGTAGATTCTAGTAAATGGAATCTATCTTAAACACTGCTACTGAAAGGGGAGTTCTCACCCTGTACATATTAGTTTAGTTTTCTCTTTCCTCTAAGTCCTTATGCACATTGTCTTGTTGTAGTGTAGATCACTTTTCTCCTAAGTGCTTTTCACGTTCTGCATGTTCCATTTGGAGCATTTATGATTTCAAATTTTGTATATAGTGTGGTGTTGTTTTGTTTCTCTCATGTAGTGTTTGGACTCAACATTTGGTCAAGATAAATTTTGGTTCTAATGGGTTTCCAAGCAGCCCAGGGGTCAGTTTTCAAAGTATAGATCAGCAATAGGCTATCACTCATGACTCCATGCCCAACGGATATGACAAGGCAATTGGTCTTTTCATCTAGCAGGCAGATACCCCTGTGAGTCACCAAAGTGTTATCCATATTTCTCCCTCATGCCAAATATTGGATCAACCACGATCCCCTGTAGGAGGAACTAGAGTCAAAAGGTGGAAAAAAAGGGATTAAAAATGGCTAAGTATAAAGGTGTAAGCGGAGAATGCCAAATTGTGTCAGTATGGCGTTGATTCAAGGGGTAAAAGTTGTAAAAATGGCCTACAACTCCGCCCAAGGAAAAGTCAGCATCTGGGCCCAAGTCAAAGCCAAAGCAGGAATTGGAAGAAAGGGAAAAAGATAAATTGTGGACATGTAGGCCCAATTTTGTTCCAATCTGGCTGCCACGTGTCCCATATCAAAAGGGGACCCATTTTTCAAGTTGTTTTCCCGCCCTCCTATACGAACCCAATACAAAATTTGAAGGGGCATATATTTCAACTCAGAGCTCAAAATTTTACAAATCAGATGTCGTTGGAAAGATCTCGGCCTCGCCCATGTCATGGAGGTTTGAAACTTTAATTTTGAGGAGGTTAGGTGAAGAAAAATGGAGGAAACATCTTCGGGCTTTCAAAGCAAGATCTTCTTGCCTCAATAACCAGATCAAATTTGACATGTTTTATTGTTTCCTCTTCCTTCAAGGTGCCAAACCAAGGATTGATGCAGTAAATACGGGTTTGGATAGAGATTTCATAAGAGGCATTAACAACAGTGGTTGAACTTCAACCTACTTTTCCCGCTTCTCTCTCTTTTCTTCTTTCAGGTTGAATCTATAAATACAGGGACATGATTCGTTATAAAGGGTTAGACATTATTTTTTTTGCAGGCTCCCTTCACCTCTTAGGAAAAGGATTTGTGGGGTTTAAGCCTTCCACCAAAAAAATGCAATAATTTTCTACCTCTTGGCTACTTTGTAATGGACTGTATCAATCTACAAAGCAATAAAACACGTCTGTGATCGATTTTAGATCCTCTCTTGTCTCTTTTTCTTTCATCTGGTCTCCCATTACATATCTAGCTATCTGTGCTTGTTTATTGTATGCACTTTTGTTGGTTTGTGTCTATTAGCAAAATAAGTGTTCATCATTCCTTTGGTGCATCACCTCGTAGTTTAGCTTTGTTTTAATTTCTGTATTCCTTCTATTCCTATCTCCTTGGTAAATTTTAGATTAGGATTAAGAATAGATCCTCTGCAAGTTTCTACATATGCACCTAGATAGAGGAATAAGGAACCAACCTTTGATCTGGAGAGATTTCCCATTTTGCAAGGTCCCACACCTTGGGGAAAGTTCAATGTTACACAATCACACCAAATGACTCTGCCTTAGAAAATAAGACCTATAGAACTCATTTGGGGGTGTTTTGATTTCACATTAATAGTATCTCCAGCGTTTGTGAATCCAAATGGATTTTTTGTGTATGTGAAGGTTCCCCATTTTATCGTGAAAGTTGTCTTATGTTGGTCTCCTTCCGCGAGCTACATCTAGTTATAGCCTGAAAAACCATTTAGCAGAGAGAATGTATTTAAGCCTGCAACTGTTTGTAATATCTGCTCCATGGAGGGTAAGGGATAGTTATTCTTTGAGGACACTCTATTTAGGTCTTTGAAATCTACACAGAGCTAAATTTCACCATTTTTCTTCCTTACCAAAATTAGGTTAGAGACCTATCTTATGTGCTTAATAGGGAAGATTATTTTGGCCTCTAGGATCTTTCTCAGTTCCTCAGCCATGAGGGATTCTATCTTTGTGTTCACGGGCCACTGCTTCTGGCATATGGGCTTAGTTCCTTTTTCGAGGTCAATGGTGTGTTGTAACCATGTAGGTCATCGTACGTCCAAGACATCACTTTCTCATACTTATGGCATAGAGCCACAAGTCTTTCCCTTTCCCTGTGAGTGACTAATCTCCCGACTTTTAGCTTCCTCCCATCAGTCACTTCTAGGTAGACATAATCCTCCTTTACCACTGCAAACCTCCTTCGATCTGAATTAGCATTGTTAGAATAAAAATGGCTTTCTAGTGTTATCAACCCTCTTTGAAGTTTTTTTGTCTTCAACTAAATAATTTGATCTCCATAAGCTTCTTTAATTTTGGGTTGGAGTTTGTTCACAAACTGGTCGGATTGCTGGAGGAAGTGTATAATCTTCCAGTCATTGTTAAAAACTTGCCAATGATCAATGTTATCAGGTATAGAAGGGCGGATGATCAATTTTATGGTACTATCATTTGCTATCAAGTCCTGGATCAGGTTGAATTATGACTCGATTAAAGCCATCCTATCAGCCTCCATATTTTTGTCTCAGAGAATAACCTTGATATTAAAGGCTTCAAAATATTTCAATGAGATCCCACACCATATGTCAAAAGGACCTCATTCTTGGATTTTTGTGGTGGTAGTGTTCCTTACTTATGTCACTACAAACTCCATGTCGCCAAAGACTCTCAATTGTTTGATGCCTTCCTTTTGTGTCATGGCCAAGCCATGTACTAAGGCTTCTTACTCTGCTTCATTGTTGGTATAAGCAAACTAGAAGCAGAACACTTTAAGTATCTTCTTTCTGCTTGGGGATAACAAGCATATCCCAACTCCTGAGCCATTTTTGCTTTTAGATCTATCAAAATGTAGGGTCCATATCTAGGAATCCCTAATGGGATTCCTTTCTCTTTTATCCTCTTCTTTTACCACCTTTGGAATTGTGGAGTCTTCATCGAAGATGATGTAAGTTCTCAAACTTGTTGAATTGAAGTTCCTGAAGGGATCTTTGGGGGGGAAATTGGCTAAATGACTACCACTTTGAAGGTTTCCATCCTCTATATATGATTCCTTGTCTCGAGTGATCATGGCGTGGGAAGCCTCAAAGCCTGAGACCGCTTGGTCTGTTATATGTTCCTTGACAAGGGGTTCTGATAATACCTTCATCTTAGACCCATACTTGGTCTGCAGAATCAGATGGGACCAATCAAGAGACATGTAGCCTCCTATCTTAGCTATGAAATCATGGGAGAGACACATTCCGAAGACTGAAAAAATGTCAATTACTACTATATCTTGTGGAACGGTTATGTTCAAGAAGGAATAAAGCTGCAACAGGAGCCCCTTGATAGCTCCTATGGTTTGGAATGATTTTCCATCCAGTTGCATGAATCCCTTATTTAAGGACTCATATTCAATTCCCAAGGCATCTGTAATTGCTTTGGGCATGACCGTAGTGCTTATGCCAGAGTCTATCATGGAATTATGTAATAATTTCCAATCTATTATAAGAGTCATAAAAAAGGGGTTGGGCCTTGGTTTACTTACTTCTCCCTTCTGATTTAAAAACACTGCCTCTGTTGGGGCCCGAATCATTTTTACCTATTCCTTCTCTTTCCTAGTTGAATTTGGGTCATCATTTGATCTCAGTGCTTCTTGGAGCAAATCCTTTTGTTCTGGATTGCCCAAAAGATCCGACAAGGATGCGTTAGTTGGTGCTTTCTTGAGTTGTTGGACCATATTTATTGGTCTGAGCAATGATGTCTTGGACGGTGACTGGTGTTTTATTCCTTCAACTGCTGGATGGAGGGCACCTTGATTTCAGAAAGTCCTCGAGGTTTATTTTATAACCATCAGGCAGTGAGACTGTGATGGTTGGAGGCTCTTTTTTCATCTTGTTAGTCGTACTTGGGATAAGAGCGGTCGTCTCTATCATCATTATTTGGAAGTGAGTGTTGTAAATAAATTAAATTGGGTTAGAAGCAGCTACCTCATTTGTAAATATGAATTCCTCTCCTTCTACCCAGGATAAAAGTGGGTGCTTTGGTGTAATATTTTCTTCTTTCTCTAGGGACATCCCTTGAATCTGCACAACAAAGGCTGCATTTTGGACTCCCATAGACTAGTAAGGTCTTGATGTGTTAACATCATATCCCTCCCTTTCTCTTTGTTCAGCTACATTTTTCTATAAATTTCCTTGGGGACAGTCTCTTGGCATGTGAGGAATATTACAAGGGAAGCACCATGCATTGGGATCTTCTACCAAATTGTTTTTCCCAAGTACCATTTCTCTTCCGCTATTGGGTGGGATGCCCTGAAGTGGTGTTGGCACTGGGACAAGTTGGTTAGATGACTGTGAAGATGAAAACCTCTAGGTATTATGATGTTATGGGGGGTAGGCAGGCATGCAGCCCTGATAGCTTTGAAAATTTTGTCTTGGGTAAGCGTTGTGATTCCTTTTAAGATTTACTATCTTGTTAGAGAAGTTTATAAGGATTTTTTTGACTTCCTCCATCTATAGAGAAGAAGATAATGATGCTATAGTGGGAATAGGCATCAGATGAGAGGATGGGTAATTATATAGGGACGTAGGGGCTTGGGTAGAGCTTGGGACTTGTGCTTCTGGAAGGGGAGCTACTTCGGGGTATATTGGAAAAGGGGCTCTCGGGGGAAGCTTACCAACATCTATTAAATTGTTCTTGGCTTGGATCACAATATCATATGCTTTTGGTAAAGAGTCCCCCCCTAATGATTGAATCATCATAGAAATATCCGAATTTAGATACTTTAAGTAAAAAACAATAGCCATATCTGGAGGCGGTCTTACTAGAACAAGAATCATTTTCCACATTTTGTGAAATCTAGTGTTAAAATTGGTCATAAGTTCTTGCAGAACCTTCTTGATGTTGATGAGCTATTGTAGGATCAAAGATCTATCCCATTTCTTGTTGAATCTTGCTACCAAGACATTTCCTAGTTGGTCCCAAGTGTTGATAGAATTAGGGGTTAGGAATTGGTACTAATCCAGAGCCTTCCCCTTAAGGGAAGAAACTAGTAACCGCAAGGTGACATCCTGGTCCCTAATATAATGTACCACACATATCTTTGCTACATCATAAAGGTGTTCCTCCAGAGTTTTCAAGTCTTCTCCACTGAATTTGGGCAACGCCTTTAACGCATTTTCTGGGCTAGGATTCCACACCGCCAGGGGTGTTGGTATGATGATCGGACTCCCTTGATTCCATGAAACAAATTGTCTTTGAGGTTGAGCTTGGTGGTGGGCCATTAAGATAGGTCTAAGGATTCTAGTTGACTATAAGAAGGGTCTACCTGGTGGAGGTGTTGAGAGAGTTTGGTTCGGAGGAGACGGAGACCTCTTAATCTGTCTACCTCTTCTGTTGCATGGAAAAGATAACTGTAGATATTCAAACACATCTTCTTCTCTTGTTCTCACTCTTTTTCACATCTATCTCATAAACTAGAGAGGACAAAACTTAGTACTATTGAAATCAGTAGATTTTCGAAGATGAAGTCTTCAGATGTGTCATTGTTTGTGTCCCACCAGGCGTGCCAGGAAAACTATTGATGATTATCTTTGTGGACGAATCGTGAGAGTCATGGGATACCTTAGGGAAGTGGGACATTCCCCCTAAGATAACCTCTAGGTTTTATAGAAGCTGGCTCTTTTCTAGGTGTAAGGTAAGGGATAAAGAAAAATAAACAAAGTGCAAAACTAACTAAGGTGATACGTCGAAACTGATCTTAAAAGACACAAAGATATATCCTGGGAAACAATCTTTAGAATAGTCGAAGAGCGTTTAACATGGTCTACTATTTTTTAGGAGTATTTTGAAGTATTAAGGGTCGAGAAATTGTGAAACAAAATAATATGTAGATGATAGATGTATATAGAAAACCCAAGGGTATATAACATGATAAATATTCAAAATTTATCTAAAAATACCATCAATAAAGGATGAAAGACATAGACTATTGAGAGCTAAAATGCACAGAACAAGATCCCTTTATTCAGAGAGAAAATAATACGTAAGGCCGATTCAGCATAGATTACAACTTTCTTCTACAACCAAGCCCTTCTAAGGCTAGCAAACACAATAACTAAGCGTAGAATCCTTTTTCATAACTCTGGTTTTTTTTTCTTTTCTATCTTCCTTTTTTTTGTTTGATCAGAACATTCCTTTATAGACACCCTTGGCTCTCACTCCAATGTCCAGAATCAGATCTTCCACCGCCAACATTCAATTTTCTTACAAAATCCTTCATTTTTTGGGCAAGATCTCAACTACCTTTCGGTGACATTTACAATTTCATTTAATTTGTCCAACTTGCACTCCTTTGGTTGGTGATGATTCTTCTCTGCCACGTGGTGGTCACGTGCTTGTTTGAGGGCCTTTCTAGGGGCTTTGTCTTCAAACCTACGCCTAAGTGACGTGTGGAGGTTGCACACTTTTTTGAGAAAGTTCCTTCTCTATCTTTATTTGAAATTGTTCTTAGGTGACACATGGAGACCCTGTGCATGTTCACTGTGTCTTTGACTATTTAATCCGTCAGGGTAGATTTATCGAGCCTAAGACACGTGGGTGGTACGACGCTAGTTTGAGAACATTTCTTTCTCTACATTATGTCTCGAGCGCGCCAAAGGTACACATGGATATCTAATGCATTCAGCTTAATACTTAGCCGAATTTGGGCTCAAACAAACAAAAAAAAGAACTAGGGTTGGGGTGAAAAAATACAGTGGTCAGTAAAATAATCTCATACAAAAGAACTCTACAGAAGACAAAGGTTAGTATTTTACGTTTGTTTATTCGAAACCTAAAAATGTAAAATTTGAAAAATCTACACCTAGTGGGGTTATTTTCAAAATTTCTTGTGTTAAAATGTTCCCTAGGAGGTGGTCTAGGTGAGTCTACCTTTTATTTTGTCTAAAAAGGTCTATTTTTACCTTTTTTGCATTTTTGGGTCAAAGGGGGGTGGATTTTCCATTTTAGACATGATTATCACCCTGCGTATGGCGGTAATTACAGAACCACCACAAGAATTACAAAACTGCTTCTCTGCACAGGGCAACGGTTTTGTAATTGTCGAGGCAGAGAGAAATTTTGACCAACTTCGGTGATTTTTTTTAAATTTTGGGTGGTTTTATACTATTTTTGATGAGCTTATGTATAGAAATTTGTTGCTAACTTGCTCTTTTTTTTGTTTTGTGAACGCGGGAGTTATACATTCGCTGGAGTCGTGCAAGAGAGTGTGATTGACTTCCAGGCATTATTTCTCAGCTTACTCATGACGAGAGAGATTTATTGCACCGGGATAGGTTGTGGAGGATCTCTTAGGTGCCACACATAGCACTAGTCAACCATATTCTATGCAACCTATTGTCTTATTGGGATGCTGACTAGAACACTTTTTCAATTTTCTGGTGTTAAGGGAGAGTGGACCATCACTCTCGAGGATGTCTACAAGATTCTTGGCGTACTTGTGACTAGTAGACGGTTGACATTGGAGAAAGGTTCTTCAGTTTTGTATAGACAATGGGCATCGTATATGGGAGATGATGGGGCGTCGATTGTGGGGGCTAAGTAGGATATGTGGTTACTATCAGTTTCCTCTGCACCTATCCATACTCTACATAAGACCATCATTGGTATTTTGGATTCGCATTTGGTAGGAGACAAGGACGAGGACAAGCTCTTTTATTTTTGGGTCCCCATCATTACGTAGATTGAGCAATATGGGAGGAACTATGCCTGGGGTGTGGATATTTTTTGAACCACATATAACAAGTTGTACCAAGTTGTGAGGATATAGGGGAAATCCCTGAGCCATCCTTCTTTAGTGATATGTTGGGTGTATGAGCGGATCATCCCCTACCAGAGGGGAGTTGGTATACAGGATCTAGGGACCATAAGGGCCACAAGATGGATAGGTATGTTTGTTCTCATAGGGGCACATCAGCCTGTTACTTCTTTGACTAAAAATGACTTCATTGGTAGACCATATCAGGATATGATCAGATTATGGGATCAGGAGGGGACTATCCTGATTGCTTGTGCCAGCACTACACAGTTAGTTGATAGGACTGCGAGGGTGGAGGACCACCCTGCTACCAGAGTACCCTATCAATTTGGGTTACCCTATGATGACACTCTTCCTACAGTGTTTGTTGTCTACAAGAGTGTTAGAGAGGCACGAGTAGGCCCTAAGGGTGAGCATGGTTGAACTATTGTAACACCTGTTAGGATATAATGGATAAAATATGTGGAATAATCCCTCACAGAATCGTAACAGTAGAAAATAATATACAGAAAATATTACAGATCTCAAATAAAATTGCATAATAAAATAACACAACACAAAGAGACAGTATTTAACGTGGTTCACCCAATTTGGGCTACGTCCACTAAGAATCACTTGCTTAGATTTTATTGCAAGCCACCACTCTCTCAATACAATACACAGATCTGTTTGCAGCTATGCTTAACAAACTCTACAGAATTCACACCTGAATTCAAAACACATATGTAATGTTTCATTATATCTACCATATGCACAAAACCATATAAATAGACAACTGCTTAAGCAGTTTTACAAAACTTTGGGTATCAAAACCATGGGCCAAAACCATCCCATAAACCTATGGGTCAAAAAACCCACCCATATGAGAAAATCATGTTTCCCAATATATCAAGCCGTTTTTAAGGCCCAAAAAAAAATTCAGGGGTTGTGCCCCCAAACCCCTACTACTGGGGGGTAACACCCCCAGACCCTCACTCGGGGCCCGACTCAGCCCCAAACTCCGGCAAGATAACGTGGAAAGTGTACAATATTCTTAGTGTTCAGTCTTCAACACTTTCTCAGATGAAAATAGGCTCCACAACCTAACAACACCAGGGGTACTTATCAGTGTGGAGAAGGTACCAGTCCCTAGAGTAGCATTAGCTCTCCTAAAGATTTAGGCCACACCTGCTCACAATAGGGAGGAGGAGGCCCACACAACCTCATATATAGAAACTAAGGGCGAGGCCGATGAGGAGATGGGAAAGGAGGTTAAAGCAGAGGGGGGTGATAAGGAGGAGGACAGTGATACAGAGTGGTAGATCATAGAGGATATCTCTATAGCAGAGAGAGTGGAAGTGGAGGTGGAGAAGGAGACTCTTATTTCAGAAAGGCCACTTACTCATGAGGGAGGCATCGATAAATAGTCTGTGATGAGTCAACACATCACCCCAGGAGAGGGGGAGGCTCAGCAGGTGCTTGCAGTGGCCCCACCACCACTAGTGGTACCATCTCATCCAACTTGAATGCCCGAAGATCTTAGTATGTAGATACTCTACTCTTGACCTTTTTAGCTAAATTTTCTAGTAAACTACACATTGTGTTTATTTTTGGTTTTCAAATTGTTTCTAACTCATTGTTGTTTGCTTTGTTTTGCAGCCACTACTAATGGTTGGCGAGATCTTATTCGCAAGATCTGTGTCGATACCTTGCTAATCTCTACAGGGAAGACTCGTGTGGAGCTGCTGGAGGATTTGGGACAACCATTGGAGGTTGGATGACAAACCGATGTGTTTGCGCCTCTTTGGAAGGCCGCATAGCTCTTGACTTCTTAGAGCAAAAATATTGTCACATATGAGATGGCAGAGAGGATAGCGAGGCAGAGTTACTCACGCAACGAGGCCATGACTAGTGGTCAATCTCACGGTCACTCTCACCTCTCGGCGCATTCACGACATCGAGCCCACAACTAACCACACACAACTAGTAAGATGCTAATGCAAACACAATGTAATGTTGAAACTTTAATTTTTTAAGCAATATTTGATACTTCTTTTTTTTTTGGAAAAATGTGATGAATGTAATATGATAAGCAAATGAACCCACCCCACTTCTAACCCCACACAACTAGCAAGATGTGAGGGATCAACATTGAGAGCTAGGAGGGATGTGAGTTGTATGATTTTGATGAATGGAAGTGATAAGAGAAAGACAAGATTTTGAAAGAAATCCAATTAGAAACCTACAACCTAACCCTACACACAGTTTATTACACAGTCTAGAATGTGATTTGCTTGCAATTTTATCTGGACTTAGACCTGTAGATGGCCTCTTGATTGAAAAAATCTAGTTTTAAGGTTTTAAATCTTGTGGAACATACACATCTAATTCACTTTCTTGGGATTTATGATTTCAAAGCACTTTTTATTGAATGAATTGCTTTTAACTTACTAATTTAATTTACAGAGACCCCCTACACCTTGCCCCATACTACTAGTAGGAAGCATGGGCTCATCGCTAAGGACAAGGCATAGGTGAGTAATGGCAATTCCCTCCTTTCCCAACCTCACGCCACAACAGCAAAGCAGCCCTTTTATGTAAATTTTAGGGCCATTAGGCCGCTAACTAGGTTTCCCCTATTGGTGACCTAAAAATAGGTTCTGAGCAGTATTTCGGTGTACCAAATGTTGATATACCACTTACCATTGTCGTCGGGGCTGAAGAATCCCAACGCAAATTGGCCATTTTGCGAGGCAATTATATGGTTTGCAGTAAGTCCCAACACCAAATAAATTATATCTCCTACTCCAATGATAGCTGCAAAAATGGTTGTGAAAACCAGAAGTGTATGAGAATACTAGCATTTTATCTTAATCTTTATTATATGCCACATTTTCTTAGGTCCTCCTTGCCATGAATTTGGAATTGTAGCTGGAGCAACTAAAATTTAATACATTTATGACTCAAATCCAAAATTCATCAGCAGCAGAATTTGCAATTGCAAATTCAACAGTATCATGATCTAAAAATGAAAATTCTTCATCTGCAGCAGCTACAAGTTCTGCAAAAGCAAAGTCAGCATAATGACACTAGCTAGAATGAGCAAATGAAAGTTGAGAAGGACAATGGCAAGAATCTGCTGATGCTAATTATTTCTACAAAATTAATATTATTGCGTTTACAAGAATTTAACAAACACCTCGGTGGGGGACTAGCCACATTGCGACTCTTGTTGTTATAATAAATATTAATTTTTTTATGAAATTCTAATTTTTATTGTTTTTTAATGAATTTTTTACTTTTTATTAATTTCTTTTTAAAAATGATTTTTATAATTCTAATTTTTTATTTATTTTTTAATTTTTATTAATTTTAATTTTAATATTTTTAAAATTTTCTAGTTTTAATTTTTAATTTTATTAATTTTCAACTTTTATTAGTTTTTATTAATTTTTGTTATTTTTTAAAATTTATTAATTTTAATTCTTCATTTTTATTAGTTTTTGTGAAATTATAATTTTTATTAATTTTCATCAATATTTGTTATTTATTTTTTAAATTAATTTATCAATTTTTATTAATTCCATTTTTTATCGTTAAACACTTTTACCATGAGCTATTAACCCTTACAACATAAAGATTTTCAATTTCCACCTGACAACAAAAAGATGAAAAGGTGTCAAAACCACACGACCTGCATGCAAGTAGGGAACCAGAAAATAACCTGCATGCAAACAAGGAACTAATAAAACCACTTGCATATAAGCAGGGGCCAACGAGAATCAATACACAAAAAAGGACCAGAAGAAATAACTAACGAGCCCCATGAGGCACCGAAACCCTAAGCTTGGAACTAGAGCAAGCCGACCTTCGAAGCCCTCCAGCCACTACACCCTCCCGATCCTGACGAAGTAGGAAATTATATGTGAAGTCGATTCATTGCCTGAATTTTTCTATCACCTCTGTGTCCACCAACACTAGGGCCGCTAAGCCAGGAACATCCAAATTTATGAAGCTAAACCCTGCCAAAACCCCCGCCACACATGCTCCATACACCACTGAGAAAATTTTCATAAGCTCTAAATTCCTGATGGAAAGTGTCGTGATAACCCTGCGAGCCTCCTCCAACGAAATTCCATTTTCCCCATCTACCTAGATAGGAGGAACAAAGTTCACACCTTCAATCGCCTCCTCCAACCTTAACAGAAACTGTAGCTTAATGAAACGTTTAGCAATAAGTAGAGTCTCCTCCTTATTACCTCTAACCAACATCATGTGAGTAACAAAACAAAAGGACACTTCATTGTTCACCCTCCACCTTACTGACTCTCCCAAATACTCCTTGCCAATGATTCTTTGAATGGCGTTGCCCACCACTTAAGAGTCAACCCAGAAAAATGAGTTGAGGCAGGCACGAGAGATACCATCGATAAAGGCCATCTCCCTGCGCTCACTGTGTAGTAATAGGCTCGGAAGTGGAGGAGAATCCATAGGAAGTAATGAAGCAGAGGAGAATCCATGGGTGCAAAGGTCCATTCTTTTAAAATGCCCGCTACAATGTAAGCACAAGAAATAACAAACCTGTTATAATAATTAAAGTTTAACCATGCATGTGAGAAGACTGGACACATCAAAATTTCTAATCATGCCAACAATCTTATTCGAAGGCTCAATTCTTAGCTAACACTTTTTTCTCAATATTGGTCGAACAAATCTAGATCTTTCTAGTGCATCAAACCTAATGACATTAGCTGGTCTGACATATTAAATGAGTTGGTCTGATATATTAAATGTCACAAGCCAAGTAGTCACTTCTATCTTTTTTTCAGATCATAATTTATTTTAAGCCCCATGCTCAATAGTTTTCAAATGAATTTATATTTTTTTGAAACCATAATTTGAGGAGAAATTTTATGTTTCCTCGAACTTAGCAAACAATAAAGGGACTAAGTTAACTGTCCAATGAAATCCTAGATAAATATTAGTTTTCAATATATATATATATATATATATATATATATATATATATATATATATATATATATAAAGACATACATATAATGTATACATATGTATATATATATGGTCATTGTATAAAATAAATATGTAATATAAAGATAGTGGAGTATACATATATACATGATAATAATAGACACCATTCATCTTTATTATGTGTGTGTGAAAATAAAATGTAATGTGTGTGTGTGTGTGTGACAATATACAATTATCTACCAAAGGCAGGATAATATAATCATAATTCAATACAAGATAATAAAGACACCATTCATCTTTATTGTGACCCAATCATATACAAGAATTTTTTTCCCATGTCAAGATCTCTAATGTATAAACTTTGAATTGACATATTCACATAAATATATTCTTACATAAATCAATTTATTGTTATTTTGATTGGTGAGAAAAGTTGATTTGACTAATTTTTACCCTTATTGAGCTATAAGTTTTTCTTTTTTTTTTAAATCAAAAAATTAGTTTTTTTAGACAAGGTAAAAATGGTTTGGTTTTTACGGGACCAAAAAAAACTCCGCATACAAAGGAAGAAAGGATATAACAATGACGCACAAATAGGGAGGCCTCTACCAACATCCAAACCACAACAATAAACTAGAAACGAGACACCACTACGCTAGCGGCGAAAAGGAATAACAACAAGGCCATCAATGGGGGCCCAGAAAGATTAAACACATACCACTAGGGCAAAACCTGAGAAGGCACAACAAAGAGATAAGCCTTAGGATCCACCACTGGGGTGGCAGCTATGGAGCACCACTTCGACCTCTCAACCTTTGACTTCTTCGGTAGGACCTTAGTCCACCCATCCCCAGATGGGCCCGAACCAAGGTCCACCAAAATACCACCTTCATTTTGAAACACTTCAAAAGGATTCAGGGACACACCCACACCTCCACCACCTAATCTACCTCCAAAAGGGGTGACCTCCTCCCCAAATTACAAACATCTATCAAACGTGGCATCATCAGTTCTTCATCTTGATTCAAAAAAATCCTTGTTTTGAAGACCTTCAACAACTCGTTCACCTAACCTGTCATCCCCCATCCTTTCATTACACCTCAACCCACTTACTGAAATATTTGTAGTATCACCCTAATAACATTTAATGGATTTTTTGAATTTGAACTAAGCGGCCCTTCTAACATGCCAACTTGGCCTGACACTTTATCCATGTGTGGAGCCATGTAGGCCTGCATCCCCTCCACGTCGTCAAACCTCCAATGTTCAATTGAAGGCGATGCATGTGGCTCCTCCAATGAACAAACTACCATTTCACCATCTTCCTTCTCCTCTATTTTTTCCTCACCATCTTCTTCCTCAGACTGCACCACACCTACCGGGGAACTGGGTTTACCATTACATAGATCGAGCATAGGCTGAGAACACCTAGTGACCCCGACTACCTCTGAAATGCCAATTTCTTCCGATGTCTTCACTTCAGGCACTACATCTTCCAGCTGGGCTACAGGGCGCTCCAATATGGAGGATGAGGAGATGTAGGGGCAAGTTGATACCTCATACCCTGTTCACCTACATTTATCATAGATAACTCATGATTGTTCAATAATTATTTTTTGTTCAAACTTGTATTTTGAGGTTCTCTAGAAGATTTTACTAGGTACTAGAGCACCAACAAGGACATTGATAGACAACCTAAAAAAAATCAAACGTGAACAAGCCCTTGTAGCAGGGTCCACTACAATGAGCACCCCCATGGACCTAGAAATGCCAAGGAAGACATCTAGATCCCAAAAGTCCAGAGGTAAGCCAACAAAGTGAATCCTCACAAGGAGAGAAGGGTAATAACTTGTTTTCAACCCAGGGTGCCACTGATAGATGCTGAGAGCCATATTTTTGAAAAACCATGGCCCTTAAATAAGCACCTTTTGTAGATCTTCATCCCTCTAAAAATAGAAAAGGAAGCTATCCTCTCCCATTGCATGCACATCCAGCATGCATGACCACTTTTTCTTACACCATTCCCTGATGAAGTCAATATTCAGTCGCAAACCCCCAAATATTCCCACAACAACGCACTTGAAACTATCTCTCACTCTATCCATTAGGTCCTCTGAGATCTCTAACTGTGGTTCGCCTTCCACCCAATAAAGAAAAATCTTCAGGGGCTACCTGTCTTTGCCTCGAAACAAACGCGATGCCCAGGATCTGGTCATCGCAGTAGGAGTCAGGCTTGGAGAGAGACGTGCAGACATTGGAGGTCCTCCTAGAAAAACCTCACCAACAAATTAGAAAATTGTAAATTGCCAAGTGGCCTGACATTTATTATTCTCTATCAATCTATCAATTCATCTAGCTGATTTTTAATAGCCTGCATTAAAATTGATTATACTATGTGCTTGATAAGACCTTAGACATTCATTCATTGTCATTTGTGAATGACACTTACAAAAGGCAAAGAAGCATGCCACTTTTTTAATCTAGTTACTTATTACGCCGAAGGTGTATATACAGTTGAGGTGAGGCTTTCTAAAACTAACAATTGTAAGAGATGAACAAACCAGACCATGTTCCCATACATGAATTGAAAATCAGAGGGTGAAAACATGTCCACGTACGCATTGAGGGTGGAGACACGTTTCAGTGGTGACTATCGTATTCCTTGAGAAGGGTATTGCAAAGGTTACAATGCACTTGTCATTGGTTCTCAAAAGTAAACCACTTTTACTCACCATCTTCTCCACTACTCTCTTCTTCTCCGTCTTAAGATTCAGATACCCTACTTTTGCAATTTCAAACCCTAACACCAAACCCACCTCTATTATTGTTTCTTGTTTGTCCTCAATAGAAATCTATGTAAACAGGGATTCAGACCACAAATGCTTTTGAGGAAATTGGAAGCATCTGTTGCATCATCTTCATTGGTGCCTTACAATGTGTTCATAAGCCATCGTGGTATTGACGTCAAATCATGGTATTGACATCACCAAAGACAATCTATGATGCCCTCAATTACCTCAAAATCTAAGTTTTTCTGGATATAGAAGAGCTTTAATTCAATGATTTCATACCAGTTCAAATACAACTTACCGTGCGTACTTATTTCCTTCATATTTTCCCCCAATTAGCAGCGTGGTGTTTCTCTCATTTATGCTCAGAACTGCTAACAAAATTATTATTATCTTGGACAATGTTGAGCCCGTTGATATCAAAAGGGCGGCCAAAGGAATCTATGTCGGTGCATTTTCTGAACATGAAGACAAGGGCATATACAGTTCAGAAATGCTCGAGCACTGGAAAATGGCACTCCACGACATTTCATATGAGTAATTATCAACTGCTTTGTTCCCTTTTGTTACAACATGGTATTTATATAATGGGATCTCTTCTTGCATCAATGAAAATAGAGTCGACAACATTAATTTTTGATCTTTTTAGATTCACATATATATTATATAATCTCCAAGTTTTGATTTTTTTCCCCTTTGTGCTCTCTTGAATTTTTTGATTATTCAAATTTGGTTTTTTCTAAATAAATTGTAAAGTTTAAACTATTTCCTTTTAAGTGTAATTTTTCATGATATTGACTGTCTATAAATGCTTTTGTATACACCTATTTGGTTGACATTTCTATTATGATTTTATTGTGGGTAGTGATGATGGAAGGTTGTTGAAGAGCATTGTGAATTGTGTGCTGAAAGCACATGAACAAATAATAAAAAAATGGTAATTCAAAAATAGTATACCATAGGTTTTCAAAACTAGTATCTGATAACACTATTGCGACGTTTTTCACATACGCGCAACATGACAGCATGTGTATATAACAAATTTTGACTAATAGTTTTCTATTACATTGTTTACGTCATTTGTCCCATGCACATAAATGTGAGACCCTGTGTATACCACATGTTTTGAATACCAGTATCCTATAACACTATTTACAACATTCGTCGCATACATGAAAATTTTAAACCCTGTGTATACCAAAGATTTCAAATACCATTATCCTATAATGCTGCTTACGATGTTTTTTACATACGCACAACCGTGAAGCCCTATGTATAATAAAGATTTTGAATACCAGTATCCTATAATGATGTTTGTTACATTTGTTGCATATGGAAAAATGTGTTACCCTGTATATACCACATATTTTGAATACCAATATCCTATAATGATGTTTACGATGTTTGTCGTATACATACAATCGTGAGACCCTATGTATACCATAGATTTTGAATACCATTATCCTATAACATTGTTTGTGACATTTTTCACATATGCACAAACATGACACCATGTGTATACCACATATTTTGAATACCAGTATCCTACAATGTTGTTTGTGATGTTTTTTGCATACGCACCAATGTGATACCCTATGTATACCATATATTTGGACTAACAATTTCCTTTTACGTTGTTTACGTCATTTTTCACATGTGCGTAAATGTGATACCATGTGTATACCACATGTTTTGAATATCAATATCCTATAACGTTGTTTATGATGTTTGTCACATACACGCAAATGTGATACCCAATGTATACCACAGGTTTCAAATACCAGTATTCTATAATGTTGTGTGTGAGGTTTGTCGCATACGTGTAAAATGTAGTCACAAAATCATGCACTTTAGATATTATTTAGTCCTGGTATCATACTATTATTGAAAGGGTTTTTGAATGAATAAAGTATTAATCAACCCCCATCTTTTGGCCATCTTGTTTTATTTTATTTCGTCATTTCTGACCTTTTACATCCACATGCCTAGTCATCTTCTATCATCTTATGTTAATTTAGCCTCCACTGGGGTGCCTAGGCTGACTGGGGCACCCATGGGAGCCCTGGTCCTACCAAGGGCACCCCGGTCATTTTTGAACTATTCCTACTATCTTTTCGGCTTTTTCTAGCCGTTTTATCTTCTTATCTTCTTGGTGTTCGGCCATTTCAAAGTTAATTACAAAATTAGATCAAGATAACCCTATAAATATAAAGTTATGAGACTGTAATGAGAGACCAAACACTAGTCACTACTATAATCCACCTAGAGTTGCATCCACTCGGAGATCACTTGCGTCCATTAGCTCCATTTAAAGGAAAAGGCTAGTTCATCTGCATCACACAAGCATAGGGGGAGGGATTCCATTCTATTCCATACACACATAATATTACATTTTCTACATTTAGTTATTACTCGCTACTTCACAAAGTGCGACTAACACAAAAGAACCTAGGGCACACATTATGAAAGGGACTATACTACAGAAAACTCAGAATCCAGATGTGTCCCGAGAAAAAGAACTACATTTGGAGTCTAAAAGAACAAATGAGAATAGTGCATCCAACCTAACGCATCGGCGCGCACCCCCCCAGTTAGTAAGCCCATTGCATTTTGGTAGAACCACTTCTAAATTGCCTTTTAACTTAGGTCAAACTTTTTTGACCGATTCACCTGAATTGCATATTTATTTTTTTAGGGTTTTGTTCATACTCAGACGAAAAATTTGGTCTTTTGATCAAGTCTTGTCATAAACTTTGGATTATTGGTTTTTTGCTCCTTCTGATTTCACTTACGTGTAGGGAAACAAATTTGATGCAACATATCTCTTCGTTGATGACCTGCTTCTCCTCGGGTTTCAGACCATCTTCTATGTGCACCTGGAAGTTGAGCGTTTGGGACAGACCATTATGCACATTATTCTTACAAGAACTACATTTGGGTCTGAAATGTAGTGCAACGCTCAGTTAGTCATTGTTTTGGTAGATGAGGTCATTTTGACCGATTCAAATTGCATATTTCTTTTTTTAGGGTTTTGATACTTCTTTTGGTCTTTTGCAGGTCTTTTCATAAAGATTGGATTATTGGTGACACTCAGTGTAGGGAAACAAATCTGATGCAACATATAATGAGGGTTTCAAACCATCTTCTAGACTTGTGAGATTCAATGTAATGTCGTATTTGATGAGGCAAGAGAGGATGATACGAAGTACTTTAGGGTGATCACATAATTTTTTGCACTTGTCCAGAAGATCATCAACACATGATTCCACAATCTTGTGAATTAGATCATGAAATATGTAAGTCATTGCCCATTGGTAAGTGACACCAATGTTCTTGAGACCAACCGACATGACTGCATAGTAATAAGTTCCCCAAGGAGTAATAAAGGTCATCTTTTTTTTATCCTCCTTGGAGATCTTAATTTGATTGTATCTGGAAAAACCATCCATAAGTGGCAATATCTCATGACCAGTTGTTCTGTCAATAATAACATCGATGGATGGTAGTGGGAAATCATCTTTAGGACATGCTTTGTTTATATCCTGGAAGTCAATACATATTCAAATTTTTCCATTCTTTTTAAGAATGTGGATGATGTTAGATACCCACATTGAGTAATCGACGGGTTTGATGAACCCCACCTGTAGGAGTTTCATAAATTCCTCTTTAACCATTAGCGCCCACCTTTGGTTTCATAGGTCTAGATTTTTGTTTGATGGGTTTGGCATCAGATTTGGTTACAAGATTGTGGACTACAACATGAGGAGAAATTCCTTTCATCTCCTTAGAACTAAATGTGAAGGATTTTGAATTTCCTTAAAGAATCTTTCATGTGTATTTCTACTTCTTCAAGAGTCAACGAAGAGCCTAACTTCAAAAAAATTAGGTCCTCCTTTGTCCTGATGTTGATGTCGATCATCCTTATGATCAACGATGCATTACCCTCTTCAAAATCAGGTGGGGCAGCAGGTAGTTCTAGTTCCCCTTCCTCTTCTATCTCACAAATCTCAAGGCCTTCTAAGGAGGAGGGGTCCATCATGTGATCTCCAAAATAGGAGGAAGAGTGAGGAATGAGAGAAAAGTCTCTCTTATGATGTACGAGATGTAAATCCATATAAGTGTTAAGGTACCCTAAGATAGCCTCATCATTTTCCTCATAATCTATGGTACGAGGTTCATTCTCAGCCTCAACATATGCCCTGATCAGATTTGTTGGCATTCTGCAAACTAAGGGTTCAAGGTGAACCGAAACTATGAAGTTGGTATCTTCTAATTCTTTGTTCGGACAGAAGCGGGAAGCAAAAATAACTATTGAATCAGCAAGAAGGTTTTGTTCATGTGGGATGGATTTGATTGAAATGAAGTCAAAACCTTTTCTTAAGTTGAGTACAACAGTCTTATAGAACTGCAAGTGTTCCGCCCTAGTCTTGTATACCTCTGAAACTTGGTTAACAACTAGCTGTGAATCACTAAACACTCTAATATTACACGCGCCCATCCTCTTGGCTACTATGAGACCAATAAAGAGATCCTTGTATTCTACATCATTGTTTGTACATTCAAAATTTAGCTTGAAGGAAGAAGGCATGACCTTCACCTCAGGAGAAGTGAGGAGCACACGAAAGTGACACTTTGCTCCGTCGTAGTTAAGAGTCCAATAGTTTCTTGGAAAGATTGATGTTTGATCATTCCTTTCTTCTTATTCCCTTTCTTCTGAGACTTCAACCATGCAAATCCCTTTAGCGGGAAGAGAGCCAAGTCCCATAGCATGTCCTATGCCCATGGAATCGAATGGAAGGAGAAGGGGTAAATCATTCTCCAACAGCTCGAAAATATTTTCTGTGGTTTCTGTTGATAACATCTTAACAATCATGGTTTTGTCTTTGATTGCAGGAATCCCTTCGATCAACCCAATAGTTTCCAATTCCATTGTGGGAATTAGTTTTGTCACTGGAGTTGAACTCATAGGTTTTTTCAATTGGTTTGCGGGGAGCTCAAACTCAGTATGCACCCCAATTTTCTTCTTTAGGTTAGCCAAGTGAATGTCAAAGGGCTTTGGGTCACCCTGTGCAGTGAAGACTTTCCCCAAATGTAACAATCTAACTTCCTGAAACAATGTGGAAGGAATCACCTTCATACGATGTATCCAAGGACGACTGAGAATCATATTATAGTTATTTTCCCAGTCTATAATATAAAACTTTGTAAGAACCATCTTGGGCCCTAGGGTAACTGGTAGCACTATGGTTCCAATCGATGTTTCTTTGAGGCTATCATACCCTCTCAACGTGTTTCTTGTTGAAGAGAAATTAGTTTCTCCATAGCCTAACTTTTAGAGAAATGAGAAGGGGATAATGTTGAATGTTGCCCCATCATCGATCATTGCATGCTTTAGCATCTGTGAGCATCTTACTGATGTCAAATATAAACCTGACATCTCTTTCAGGCTTCCCAGGAGGATGTACGTTGAAGTCTAGGTGATTTATTTGTGCCTCCGTAGGAGGGTGACATTGATCAAATTCCCAAGACCCAATGCTTCCAATAAAGTAGCTCTATGAGTAGGGGAGTTCTTCAACAAATCTAAGAAGGAGATGTGAGAAAAGGTCTTTGTTAAATAAGTGATCAAATTGTAATCCCCCACTGGCTTCAGAAGTGTTGAAACATCATCTGACATAGATGGGTAGACAGGAATGGGCTGCAAAGAGTAGTCTCGAGTTCTTGTAGCGGTGTTTATTTGGGGTTCGATTTTTAATCTGTACTAGACCCACAATCTTAGTTTATTGGTGACCATCTAACGGAAGTGCCACCAATGGGTTCGACGAAGTCGAAGCTTCATGATCATTGTTTCCCTTGTTTATACCATGAGGGTCCAACTTATTATTGTTAGGACGTGTTGGTAGGGGATCGTTAAAGATCCCGAATGGTTTGTTTTGAGGGGATACAGGCCCCATGCTAGTATTATGAGTTGGTGCCATAGAATTTACCAAAAAATCTCAACAAAAGAGCTATCTTTGGTCCTCTGGTAGACGATGAATTAATTTATTATAGTCGGGACATGTTCTAGCATCATGTCCTTAGACCCTATGGAAGTCGCAATGCAGGTCAAGATAAGTTTCAACTATTATTCAACTATTGGTTATTGTAATTAAAGTTCGTAGGCCATTGCCCTTGATTTTGATAGTAGTTTTGGTACCCATTTGGGTACTGGTAAGGGCCTTGAGCTTAAAATTGTTGTTGTTGGGGTGGTGGACGATTAAAATCCATCGCATTGGCTGCAGGAGTGAAGTTGTTACTCCTTTGATTATTACCGTTCATGTTGTTGTTGATATTATTTGTGCTTGAGGTGTTAACAACATTTGGTTTCTTTGTTTGGTCTGTAACACCCCAGTTTTTGTTGAGGACCTTAGGTCTTTGATTATTGTTTGCGTTGTAAGGGTAACTTGAATTACCTTGATTGGGAGTGATCAATCTCCCGTTTAAACTGTAGGTATTTCGACCACTTTCTATTGTTTCTTGATCAATGTGGAGAACGCCCTCCAACACCTCTTTGTAACTCCTTAGGGGGAACTTTTGGACTTCTTTGTTCATTTCCTAATTAAGAGAGTGAAGGAATAGATCGCAAAGCTCCATTTGATCCATGTTAGGAGCGCTTGTTGAAGAGTAGAGTACCTTCCGCCATCTCTGGATGAAACATGCAACAGATTCATTGTGCTCTTTATTTATATGTAAGAATTCCTTAATTCGTGTTCTCAGTAACTTTTTCATGTTGAAATATTTGATGAAGTCAAACAAGAGTTGTTTAAAGGAATGTATTGAAGGCTTCAGGTATCTTATAATACCGGTAAAGAGTGATTCTTTCAAGAGTCTTAGGGAAGACCTTTGCTACAACTACATCCCATGGGAGAAGCTCACGAAATGACATTTGCATATGACTTGATATGTGTATTTGGATCTCCCTTCCCTTTGGACTTTGGCAAGTCAAGAAGTGGTCATGTAAGCATTGATTCATATAGTAAATTCCAAAGGTTCCTTTAGATATTTTGCATATGTGCCTAATATATAGGACTCTACCATAGACAACCCCTGATGGGGAGGTGGAGTAGGCATAGGAGGTTGATATGGCACGGTGTAAATGTTTATAGAGGCATAATGCATCCCCTACGGCTGAGCATATGATCCAGGACAAGAGAACATGTCCCCCTGCGGTGATTTGGAATACATGTGTAGATATGGGGGAACATTACTTTGATACGGAGTGAGAGGCACAAAACTAGGGAACGTTGCATTGCTAATTGGAATGGCGTTTGAGAATGCACTTTCGACTGGTGCCTGTTGAGGGTATATGTAAGAGGTGTGGGGGGGATACCCAAGGTTCTTGAACCTGTGAAGAGATCTCCAAGGCTAGGAACACCCGTGTAAACTGGAGGAGGATTTGATAATGGAGGCACTTGTCCAAAGTTATGTGGATGATGGAGAATCCTTCCTTTCCCAGTAGAAGATGAGGCATGAGTAGCCTAGGTAAAATCCAATTCTCTAACCATGTCCACCAATGTAGAGATGACCTCAATTGATGATGGTATGGTGTTCTGTTTTAGCACACATTGTTGAACCTTGTTAGGTTGCAAATAAGTGTGATATCTGGATATGAACTGTTCTTTGTTTGGCTACCCCTCATTATAAATGTTTTCTGTTGTGGGAGGGGTCGAGGTTTTATTCTGAAGTAAGACATCAACATATCTTTGCATCCTATCCAGAGATTGGTCCATGTTATTGTAACTCTCTTGGCTTCAGGTGAAGCGTGTAATGAGCTCGTCATGAGAAGATATGTAGGAAGTAAAGGGATCAACCTACATACTGATCTGAGGTCTGGAAAATACCCACAGACTGAAACCTTTTTCTCAAGTGAAATTCATATTGTCTGAATTGAAAAATTTAGGTTAATCGATCTCCTCAATCCTAACAAATGATCCATTGTTTGCACCTTGAGGAAGAGGAGTGTAAGGTGATGGCATATTGGAAGAATAATTGTCAGCCCACCTTGATAATGACGGTGATTGTTGTATGTCGATTTGGCAGTAATAAGCTTCCAGACCCAGAATGGGCCTGTCGTAATCTTGTCCCGACATATTTGGGGGGTATATAAATACCCGTAGAATAATGGGAGAGGGAGAAGATGAATGAAATAAATGGAAACGAAAAGAGACTAGCTCTTCAGTCAGGTTCACCAATTTGTATGAATGAAAATTGACACGCAATCTTCAAGATGCACTCGACCTCCCGAGGTCGTGTTGGGAAAACTGATGTAAAATGAGTGGATGGCTATGGGTAGAGAAATATAGCAAAAATGTGATATGTGGACGAAAATATGTGGGAATGGGATGAACAAGCTATCAAGGCAAAACAATGTCCTCAATGCAAATTATCAGGATCTACTCCTCAAGGGCAAGGAAGGCCCTTATAACCTAAATGGGTCTAATGGATGGGTTGGAAAGAATAGCCACACAAAGAATCCAATCAATGTCGAGCTCTGCTGGAATCCTTTCTAACGATTTTGGGATACATAGAAAACCAATGGGTGCCTCGTAACGATTTCCAGACAAGGTCATTGAATAAATGAAAGAGAGGCGTGGTTCCACTAGCTTATATGGGTAGTTAGCTAGTTTAGTCCAAAACGTGAGGGCTTGATGAACTTATTTGTTTAGAACATTCACCTATCTGATAATGTCTGAGGGAAGATGGGATGTCCTAAAGACTAGTGTATGTAGTTTGATGTCTAAGTCTAATTGGTTTTCGAGCCCGTTTGGTTGGGGGAAAGTTGGATCAGAACCGTAAACTCTCTGGTTGTGGTCCTTGTATGGTCATACGTGGAATCTAGACTTTTTGGAAGGGGAAGTCCAATAGTCGTAAGCCTTATCATCTTCGATGTTTAATACGTTCAGTTGTACAATTTTGTCAGAATATCGTGATTATGTTTTGAAGACAAGCATATAAAGTCCAATACCTATATCCGTAAGCAATTCGGGCCCATTAGGTTGGGGCAACTGTGGATCACTTCTGTATGTTCATTCTTATTGTGGCCCATTAATGGTCATGTATGTATCTACGGAAATAAATAACAAGCCAATCTAAGAAAATAAAAGCTACACTATGTTTTTGTATTTTTCCAATATAAAAGAAATAAAGCAATACAAAACAATTAATCTATTTGAAAGATTTTTTTGTGTTTTTCTGGAACTCTCTGGGATTAAATGAACAAATGAAGAAATTAAAGCTTATAATCCTAATTGATAAATCTTATACAAATAAATAACTGAATGTAATTATTTATCTGTGCAATAATGTATTAAATTTATTCTAATCAAAACAAAGATTTTTCCAATTTATAGTTGTGGATTATTAAATCTTCTTCCATCTTAGAGACACGGGAAGATTTAAAGCTTCAGAAGCTTTTCTTCCCCTGTAACTTCTCGGATGGAATATGTGAGGATTTAAGGGAAACCACAATTTATAACAGATTTATTATCTATGGTGATATAGCAAGCTTCCTCCAAATATTTTTCCCTCACAAACCCAAAGGGATAGGAAGGGAATGATATATCACTAGAAACCTCTCTAGAAGATGTGAAAATCTTCCTGGAAATGAATCTAACTATTTTGAATAAAGGAAATTGATTTTCTTCTACTCTATTTGATGTCTGCGTATGTTCAGAAATGAAGAAATTTAATAACCCCAACTTGGAATTACAGTACAAAGGAAAATCTAGTTGTGGTACCACTTTGTCCCCTCAGTTGTCTTTACCTTGATCTTTTGTGTCTCCTTGAATCCAAGGAATTTGGGAATGCAGAGGAAACAACAAGAAGAAAGTCTTGAGCAATAGCAACTTGATGACAGTCTGGTTGCAATGCAGGAAAAAGAAAGACAATGCAAGAATACAGAGCTTGGCTATGTAGTTTCTAGCAAGATTATGATGACTCAACTAAGCAATCTACTACAATAATCTCTGACCATTTGCTTCAGAAGAAGCGGTGGTTTTATAGGTTGGCTAGGTAGTGCACTATCACACTTAGCAACCATGGGTGCCACATCAACACATGAAGGGGTAGTTAAACAATCAATTAACAATTACAAGTGGAAGAGAAGTTTAGTACAAATCAATCAAGCCTAATTTTAGCTAAATTGATTGAGAAATGTGCTCTAAAAGTGAACTGAAGTGAAACAACAAACGTATAATTCATGCATGAAGATTTATGGAAAATTTGCACAGGACTGCCGCTCTGCATAGGGAGATGGTTACAAAATTGCCACGCAAGAAAGGTGAAGGTTTTGTAAGTATAGGCCAAAACTAAAAAAAACTTAATGTGAGAAGTTGCAGAAAAGGAGAAAATGGCTAAGGTAAACTACGCTACAAATATAAGTTACAAAGAGGTTAAAGATTTGAAACACCTTTGGGAAAGACATGATTCATCATTGGGGTTTTGGACCATTTTCTGACAATGTAGCACGTGCAAATTTGGGTGTGTATAGTTATTTCAGAACAAAACATAGTCATCAAAGCATTATGAATGACTCCATTCCTTCCTTTAAGTTCTAGACATTCTTTCTTGTGTGTACTACTTGGCAGTGACAATCTCGTCACTAAGCTCTCATTTTCTAGTTCAATGTCTGATAAAATTTCATGTTGCATTTTATATATTTTTTCTACTACAACTTGAGGCTGAAATTCTTCATCACTTGCACTAGAATTTCCTTCTTAAATTTACCATTACCTCCTGATGGATTGCTTGAACTTGTCTCTTCTTTATCTAATTTTAATTAATTCTCGATTGGTTCTATAAGAGTGTATTTGATTTCATCCTCTCCTTTATATGATCATTTTTATGAAATCTCTTCATAGTGTCAAACTCTGTTGCACTTGAAGCAAACAAGTTGATTCTTGTCTCTAGGTGTTCACTTTTTCCATTCTTGTTTCATAGGTTCTTCAAGACAAAATTTTACTATTTGACCCTTCTCATAACAGTTATAACAATACTTTGTTCTTCTCATTCTCAATCCTACAATCTCTCCATGGGTGTGTTTTGTCTATCTTTCTCATATAGTCTCTAGATCTATGTCCAAAAACATGACATGAAAAACAAGTTTCATAAAACTTACCAGTGAATCTCCTTACATTTGGCTACTTAACGATATTCTTATGTCCTTTATATGATGCATGAAATAACTCACTCTTCAACTCCTTTTGCCTTGTTTGTTCTTGCTCCTCTCTTAGTGTCTTCAAATCTGCATTTAGTCTATCATATTCTTCAGCCTTTTCTCTGATAGTTGTTTGACATGGCTAATGAAAAGATTCATGCTTCACTTCATTATGATTTTCTCCACTTCTGAGAATCAAACCTAATTTGTCATTTGGATGGTTTTGTTTATTTAGTAACTCATTAAGATTTCTTGAATCTTTCTCAATTATTTGATAGATCATCAATTTACTTTTGGTTTTTTCTAATCCATCCTTTAGAGTCTTCAAAGGATTTCACTATCACTGTCAGTTTTCAAAGCCTTTTTTGGTGAACATTTGAATTTTCTACCAGGAGTTAAAATAATCTTTTTGATTGCTCATACATGCCCTAGGTAATGTTCATAGGCTCCTCCATGCTTACTTGGTCTTGTCATGAACTGTTTCATTCCCATACACCTCATTAAGATCCAAAACCAGGCCTAAATGGACCAGTTATAACTATGACTCCCAACATTTGACTTGTTCATTCCAAAAGATCTTTCACATGTTAGAATCATCATGTATGACCTATATAACATTTATGTCATGCTTACCAACCATCTCCATGCTTCCAATATCCTGGAATCAACCTAAAACCTCTTTGTGAGCTCCAACTATCACTGAGAAGGCACTATCAATCAACATTCATGCCTTTGATTGAGCTTCACTTCACCATTCACACATTTTCTATCAATGCCACATGACATTAATGACCACACCAATTACCATGGTTCAACATAATCGCCACCTTTCCATCTCAATCCTCTCCCTAACCGTCTTCCACCATCCAAATCCCACTATAAACCAAAACATCATTTGCCATCCAAATCCCACTCTACACCCAAACATCATCTGCCATCCAAATCTCATCTTACACCCAAACATCCCTCACCAACCAAAAACAAAAACAAATCTCACCTCCCATCTTTTGTTAATTTTGGCCTCTTAGTAGATGGCAAAACTACAACCCCCTACCTCATGATGACCACATGGCATCATCTTCCCCATCCAGTTCATATCCTAGAGCCAAAAAGATGTTCGCTATTATGAAACATTAAGGAAAAGGCTTAAGCATCCATGAAGAAGGCATTCACGAACTCATCTGCCTTCATCAAAATTCAGGTTGTTTAGGAGCTTAGGGTATAAACCTAACACTACCAACTTCCCTCCTACTACTCCATCACAACCCATTTCTACCACTCCTCTTGTTGATCCTACCATCCCAACTACTCAACCCAATCACAAATCATTTAATCACCCTAAAAATGCCAAATACCTAAAAAATGATTGAACACATAATTTGTCTCCTTTGCATGGATATTCTTTCCTTCCCACCCATCCTCATATCCAACATTCAAATCGTTTTGCATCTAATCCATTCTTATCATCACATTCATTCATATCATATTCCAATCCATTCATTTTAACACTTAATCAACTTTCTCACACATGTTGTAAGACAATAGTACCTACTAAAATCATGTGACATTGGTCTATCATTGCCTCCAACATTCTAGCACAATTGTCCTCCTAGATATCCACACACTTTAACACAAAATCAACTTGTGGTGAAGACCCTTGAGGGCATCTTTTGACACTATAGCCAATTTCATCTCCACACTCATTTCCATCCCCCCATCAAGCCACAAGAGTTCTCAAGAGATTGAATCTTCTTTATTCAAAAATAAATCCAAATATAAAAAAATGCATATCAAAATCTAAAATATCAAATAAAATCCACGTCAAGATTATAATATCAATTGTAGTAATAACATTATTATTCACAATAACTTTGAGGTATGTTTTTGTAGAAATTAGATGAAACCTTAACATCTTAACACAAAACTACAACCCTAAATGTGAATATGGAATTATTATTATATTAATAACTTATTACAATTATTATAATAATAATTTAGAGTTAAAATAAATAGTAATTTATAATAAATAGTATTATTATTGTTGTTATTAGTATAATATACGTAATCATAACTACTACTATTATAATTCTAATTGTAAAACTAATAATAGTTAATTTAATATTAATAATTTATTTAAATTATAATAATGATAGCTATTATTTTCATAACTATAATTATTAATATAATTAAAAAATTATAATTATAATTTTTGTAATGTTAATATTAATTTTGAGTACAGTAAGTATAATAGTTTTTATACGTATTATTATTATAATAAATAATGATAACATTCATAATTATTACTATAATTACAAAGCGTTATTATGATAAGAATAATTATTTAAGTATTATTGTTAGCCCCTGACGTAACTATAGTAATCACTTTCTATTTTCATGGATGGCTTCCCTATTTCCATGCAACACTTCCGAAACATTTTTTTTAATTGGAAAGCAATAATACAATCCACTTAAGCCTTTACAAAAAAAATTCGCATAACATGTCAAAATCCGCTTCTCCCTTTCCTCACGTGTGGGCTACTCTTACTTTTAAAACCAAATACTTTCCTCCCTTGTTGCGCGTGGATTCTTCTTCCAATCGCTACATGGGTGGGTTTTTTTCTTGTTTTATTTCTGCCTCTTATGCTACCTTAACTCTACTAATGTGTGGCATGTTTGGTTCTTGGACATCATGACCTTGACCAATGCATGGTGGAAATGCTCTGATCAATGCATTCACAGTGTATGTGTGGGCCTATCTTCTTCCTAGTTGTGTTTCCTTGACCAATGCGTGGACATTTTTATTTATTCTCAGTGGAAATGTGGATTCTTGTTCTTGCAATGTATTGAAAAATTATCCTTCTGCATGCGTTGAACACTAATCCCTGACTGATGTATTACTCCATATGCATGGATCTTCTTCCAATTGTTGCATGGATATTTTCTTGGACTGTCCTTCTTTATTGTGTGGAAATTTTCTTTGACCTGCTGCATTGAGTCTTACTTGCTATTTCATTGAACTTCTCTTGATTTTATTTCTTGCGTGGCCTTCGTTGCCTTCTCCCCTGCGTGCATGGGATATTTGTTTTGGTTTTGTTTTTTCTCCAACGCTGAATCTTCCCAGTACTACGTGTATTACTTCCCTTTGTTTGTTCTTGGCCTCTCACACGTATTTCTCCTTCACAATTGCGTTCACAGTAAACTAGTATTGTTTGAGGGATGTGATACAAATATTATTATGTTCCTTTAGAAGAAATAAGAAGAAATTTGGAAAGCTTCGCATGACTCTTTTCAACGAGTTTTACGAAGGAATTTATGAGGATTAATCTAACTTCCCTCCTTCCCAGGTAGTGGAATTAATTGTCAGGGGGAAAAGGGAAATCAACGACCAATTGCCAATGGAAATGGCAAGGTGGGCTGACAATCCCCATTTTATTTCCCCATGCAAGAAATTAGAATATTTTTTTCCCATTTTCCAATTCATTAATTTGGAAATCGAGGGAAGAAATCCCACAAACAAGGAGTTAAAACAATTTTTCTAGAAAAGGCAAAATCCGGGCTCGGGGAGCCAATATGGCATCCCCGGCAATCAAAATAAAAAATTTCAAATGAAATTTTAATTAATATTTATTTAATTAAAAACCTCAAAGTTATTAAAATTTAATTTTGTCAAACAAAGAGTAATTAATTAATTAATATTTAATGCAGTTTGAGACCTGGCAGGAGGAGTTCTCGCCTGAAATGGACGAAACAAAGTTCGGAATGATCACAAAAATGAGATGATCACGATGAAAGTGATGAACCACACAAAGTAACACTTTTGAAAAAATTCAAAATTTCCATTTTTATATATATTTTTATTGATTTTGCGAAGTCAAAATTGGTTGATAATAGTAGGATGCAATGTTTGTTTTAAACCTGAAAAAATGATTGATTTCCATGAGAAAAAACAACAAAATGCAATGCAAAAATTGAAAAGAAAGGGAAAGGAATCACCTCCAAAATGCTCCATTTTAAATTTTAAAATTTTTGATTCATTTTTTTAAGAAAACCAATAAAAAAATCCCACAACCTCAAGAGCAAAAATCTACAGGGAAGGTTAGCAAAAAACCAAAATAGTAAGAAAATAGGGGTTATAGGCTGACTACTGAGTAATCAAAAGAACTCAGAGAAATTTTTGGCAATTGACCAAATCACTGACGATTGCAAAGCAGAAAACCTAGATATGAAAAATTTGAAATTTGAATGAATGAAATAAGGGAATGACAGTCCCACTGGGCATGCCAGAATGTTCAAATATGTTTCTACCTTTTTACTTGAATTAACAAATGGCAATAAGAAAAAGAAGACCGACCTCAGAAGAGATGGGGTTTACCGTTACCCGTAGATGATGGTTGTTGATGATCGATGTTGATAGAAGTTGCACTCTGTCTGAAACTGTATACAAGTTCCTATCCTGCGAAGAAACCTATGCTCAAAGACACTAAACAAAATGGATTAAATAGATAGATAAGCGAGCTGCTCGGCAAAGGATGATTTTAGGAATCTAAAGGGCTTCCTTGATGGATGTCAGCTCACCTTGTAAACAATCAAGTCAATTTTAATAGATAAATGATAATTGATAAATAGATACAAGATAGATAAATGCAAGGGTAGTAGACAAAGATGACTAGAATTAAAGACCAAATGATAGGTCCTATGCAACTTTGAAAATGGCCTGGGCAAGTGTGGATGCAATATGGACGTGCTCGAAATAATCGTACCAGAAGTTGTCAACTTCTTGGTGGATGTACCAGAGGAATTCAAAGATATCTTCAAGTTCTTCTTTAGGAGCATTTTGAATGGTGCAATGTGCCAGATCCTACAGAAGATCACACAGTTCCCAAAAGAAACGGTGTCAGACTATCAAAAGGCTGCAAATGCTTGTAATTTCGTGTGATTGACCAGGTATTGCCATCTAATAGAGATCCATTCTCAAAGACATGTTAGAACCAATAGATACAATGAAAATTTATAGAAGATGATGATGTAAATTGAAAAAAATTGATAAGAGGTATATTTGACAGGAATCACTAATGATTAGGCCAATTGCTGACAATTCGGGTGATTTTTAATAGTTTAATAAAATTGAATGTTTGAAATTTGTGATTAATGTTTTAAGTTTATTTTTGACTGAGAATGATGGAAAAGACATAAAAACGCATGTAAGAGATACCTTGAGGTTGAAATGGAGCTAAAATAAGCCTCAAACTATGCTAGAGAATGACCTGAGATGATTGGTGCAGTCTGCAAGTTGAATGTTGAAAAACTAATCCATAGAAGCTCTAAAAGGCACTGAAAATGCTTAATGAAGATTGATATTGATGCTTTACTAATAACTTTTATATTCTGGTACTTAGTGTTGATATACATAATGTTGAAAATAAGAGCTCGAGATCCGAAATTGAGGATCCTAGATGATGGCTGAAAAACTACTATTTATAATCGTTGGAAATTACCTGAATCACCAGAAATCTGGGTTTTTCGGGGTTTGGAAGGGTAAAGTGGTTGGAACCACTTCCAAATATATATATTTTTTAATTTTGGCTTTGGGTAAAAAGTTTGCTAAGTTCTTGGGGATGAAGTATGATGGTTAAGGGGATTATGAAATAGGTTACGTGTGATTTGTCTTTATTTAATTTTGATTTTATGGTGGTTTTAGATGGTTAGATATAGATTTGATAGTTGTAGAAAGGATAATTACAAGTGATAAATATGATAAAGGGGTTATGACTTAGGATAAGACATTTTCATGAGTATAAATGATGAATTGGATAAATAAGTGATAAAGTGGATGAAAGGTGTAAATTGTTTGGTGTCTATAGAAAGTACTAATTAACCCCCGTCTTTTGGCCATTTTACTTTGATTTATGTCATTACTATCAACCTTCAACACATACTTTCTCAATCTATTTTTGTCATTTTGCGTCATTTTAGCTCTAACTGGAGCACCCAAGCTTGTATTGGGGCACCCATAGGTGCGTTGGTCCCATTTGGGGTGCCCTGATTCTTTTCCCACTTTTCCACCACTTTTTGGGTACTTTCTAGATGTTTGAGCACTTCATATTTCTTGTGGTCGATCTTTTTGAGGTTAATTAAAAAATTAGAACAAACGAACCATATAAATATAAATTTATGAGACCATAATGAGGGACCAAACACTAAGCACTATTGTCATCACCTAAGGTTGCATCCATCAAAGACTCCATTTGCATCCATCTAGCTCCATCACAATGCACAAGGCTAGTTCATCTGCATCACACTACATAAGAGGGAAGTTTATTCTATTCCACCCACCATTCTATTACATTTCTACACATAGTTATTGCTCACTACTTTCATAAAGTGTGACTGACACAAGAACACCTAGGGCATGAGTACACACATACACATAGAACTATATCGGGCCTGAGATGTAGTGTAATGCTCAGTTAGTAAGTCCACCATTTTGGTAGTTAAGAACAGTCCAACCCCTTCATTTGCTTTTTTTTTTATGGTTTGATGCTTATTTTGGGGTTTTGCAGGTTTATTTCTCATCATTGATCATTGCAGATATTCAACACATAGTAGTGAAGTACATGCGATAGACAACAAGAGCTTCACATCGTCTTCCAACCTTGCAATTTTGGTTTCTGGATTTCCTGCACAGACTACTCAGAACCGAGACTAGGGCACCCACAGGAGCCCTAATCCTCTCCCGGGTGCCCTACTCCAGCCAAATAGCTCATATTTATCCTTTTCGGGACCTCTGCATGTTTTTTCCTGCTTCCAAAATGTTAAGTTCATTTTATGATACAGTGCAAAAAGCTCGTTGAATTAAATAAGCTCTTCCTAACCCTACTTGTTAATTAGGTTTCACATTTTCATTTACTTAGTTGTTATTTTTTGTTATTCCTAGTTAGATTAACTACCATTATCCCAAATTTTAGTTAATCATTTTGGTGAACCCGAACTTTGAATACCATTTTTCCTTAGGCATTTTCTTCATATGCCCATCACTCGTAGTGGTCATTTTGGGTCTTTTGAATGTTTATCATAACTAAGATGTAATCATAGAAATAATGTGTTGTGGGTTTGCCAATCCTGGAGTCCATTTCTTGTGGTTGGGTCATTACTAGAATTTGTTCAGTGGGAAAAGTGTGGCATCGACATGTATATGGTGTTGTCATGTGTCTATGTGAGTCGATGACTTAGATAAGTGTCTAATGAGTAGTTCAATTCTCTACTTGGAGCCCTTGTGGTCTTGTCTAGTGAGCAATGTAAGTAAAAAAAATTATCCTAGTATTTTACTGTTGTATTTGTGTGTGATATTTGTGGGCATTACAATATTGACAGTTCAAGGGTTGCGAGAGAGGCTTCATAGCAACACCAATATTGATAGTTGAAGAAAAAGAATTACCTATAGCTTTAGCAGACTGATTACATAAACAAAATAGTTTTTCAACAGTCGTCCCCTCAACATAAACACCTAACCAATTTGCGAAAGATGACCATTTGAAAGGGTAGAAACCCACAAGAGTGGCGTACCCCAAGAAAAGGCTCCACACATGCCTAGATCGCCCTCAAGTACTGTTGAAATGGACATGTGACTTTGGCATCTTTAACAATGATGATCTAAGTCATGTGGGGAATGTCAATGTGATCATTCCAAACTTTGTATTGTTTAGAGCAAACACCTCCATTGGTTAAAGTATTCGTTACACCATTACCCTCCCGGTATGTGTGACAAACAATATTTTACTTTTTTATTTTAAAATATTAATATTTTTTACTTTTCTAATTTTTAGTATTTTTCAAGTTTCTTTTTTATTTTATTATTAATTTATATTGTTTCTTATTTTTAATTTTTTAGTTTATAGTTATTTATTTTTTAAATATTTTTATGGAATTCTAATTTTAATTATTTTGAAAAATAAATTCAATTTTTTTAAATAAATTTATGTTTTTAAAAAAAAAATTAAGACTTTTACATTTTTAAGACTTAAATTTTTTAATTTTCATCATTTTTTTTAAATTTTTTTTTTTTTAATCTAAACTTAATTTTATTTGAAAATTTAATTATTTAAACTTTAATTAATTAAAAATTAATTATTTTGGTTTTTAAAAAATTTTAAGACATTTTTAATTTTTGAAATTTCAACAACTCTTATTAATTCTTATTAATTACATTTTGTTTTTACTTAAAATTAATTTTATTTGGAACTTTTTATTAATTTTAAATTTACATTATTTTTATTTAAAAAAATTTTAATTTATACAAATTTTTTATTTTTATTATTTTTTATAAAATTCTAACTTTATTAATTTTTATCAATTTTGATGGATTTTTATTAATTCCTATATTCAAAAAAATTTATTAGTTTTGAATTTTGAATTTTATTAAAAAAAATTCTTATTTTTAATATAACACTAATGAAATTCTAGTTTTTAATTTTTATTAATATTTATATTTATATTTTTTATTTATTTTTATACGGAGGGGTACCTCGCAGCCCAGCGCAACAAGCTAACCCATCCTTACCTTGGTCTTATATTTTGCCAAGTTGGGGACAGGAAGGGGTGAGCTGGGACAAGACTAGTCCCCTAAGATCCACACAACCATTGCTATATAGTTATTCTCTTTATTATTTTTTATAAAATTCTAATTTTAAATAATTTTTATCAATTTTGATGGATTTTTATTAATTCCTATTTTTCAAAAAGAATTATTAATTTTGAATTTTATTAAATTTTAAGTAAATTATAATATAGTAATACTCTTTAATTTTAATTTATTTAATTGGTCTTACAATTTTGCCAAGTTTTATTAATTCCTATTTTTAAATATAAAGTTTTGAATTTTAATTTTATTAGTTTAAGGAAATTATAATTTTCAATTTTAATATTAATTTTTTATATGGTGGGGTACCCTCGACAGCCCAACCCAACGAGCTAACCCATCCTTACCTTGGTCTTACATTTTGCCAAGTTGGGGACAAGAAGAGACAAATTGAGGCAAGACTAATCCCCTAAGATCTACACAACCATTATATAGTTATTCTATATAGTTATTATTTTTTATAATTTTGATGGTTTTTATTAATTCCTTATTTCAAAAAAATTTGAATTTTTTTTTAATTTTAATTTTTAAGTTTAAGGAAATTCTAATTTTCAAATTTTATTAATATTATTTTTTTTTGATAACGAAGGGGTACCCCACAGCCCAACCCAACGAGCTAACCCATTTACCTTGGTCTTACATTTTGCCAAGTTGGGGATAGGAAGGGATAAGCTGAGGCAATACTAGTCCCCTAGATGCACACAACCATTGCTATATAGTTATTCTCTTTATTATTTTTTATAAAATTTCGACAGCCCAACCCAATTTTTATCAATTTTGATTAATTTTTATTAATTCCATTTTTAAAAAAATTTTAGTTTTGATTTTAATTAAATAAAATAAAATATCCAAGTAAAATTCTTTATTATACTTTTAGACTTTAATTAATTTTTATCAATTTTAATGGATTTTTATTAATTCCTATATTTCAAAAAAAATTACAAAGTTTTGAATTTTATTGTTTATTAACTTTAAGGAAATTCTAATTTTCAAAAAATTCTATTAAATCAAAGTTTATTGTTTTTTGATACGAAGGGTACCCTCGCAGCCTAAGCCCAACGAGCTAACCCATCCTTACCTTGGTCTTACATTTTGCCAAGTTGGGGACAAGAAGATGCACATTAGGGCAAGACTAGTCCCTTAAGATGCACACAACCATTGTTATATAGTTATTCTCTTTATTATTTTTAATAAAATTCTATTTTTTTAATTAATTTTGATGGTTTTTATTTAAAAAAAAATCTTATTTTTTATTAACTTTAAAGATATTATTTTCATTTTATCAAAAATAATGTATTTTTTACAAAATTTTAAGACTAGTTCCCTTACCTTTTGCATTTTGCCAAGTTGGGGACAGGAAACTTTTAAAGTTTATAACACAATTGAATTTTAATTATTTTTTTTGGAAATTTTTTAAAAATCGAATTTATTTAATTAATTACGGAGTGGTACCCTCAAAAACGAGCTAATCCATCCTTACCTTTTCTTACATTTTGCCAAGTTACATTTTTATTAGCTGATTTCAAAAAATTTCTATTATTAAGATGCAAACATCCATTAATATTGGTCTTTATATTTTGCCAAGTTATTCATTGTTTAGCTGGAGCAATTTTTTGATAAAGGGTACCACGGCAGCCCAAGCTAACCATTATTTATTTTTACCTTGGTCTTACATTTTGCTAAATTGGGGACGAGAAGATGCGAGCTTAGGCAAGACTAGTTTAGGATGCACACAACCATTGTTATATCCATTTTTATATATTTATTCTCTTTATTATTTTTAATATTTTAAAATTTTTTCATACTAATTAATTTTCCTTTGAATTTTTTTTTTAATTTGAATTATTAACTTTTCAAATTTTTCTAATATTCATTTTATTTAATTTTTTGAATTTTTTTATTAATTTTATCTTAATTTAATTACATTTTTAAAATTAATTTTTATGAGCTTTGGCAAGTTTTTTCCCTTAAGATTTTTTAATCCATTTATATAATTATTTTTTTATTATTTTTAAAATGAAGGGGTACCCCGAAAATTACCCAACGAGCTAACCATCCTTACCTTGGTCTTACATTTTGCCAAGTTTATTAGAGAATTTTTACATTGGGGCAAGACTAGTTTAGGATGCACACAACCATTTTACTTTATTTTATTTTTTTTAATAAAATTCTATCATTTTTATTAATTTTAATTTTTTATTAAATTTTTCAAAAATTTTAATATTTTGAAATTTATTTTTTACTTTTCTTAATTTTTATTAACTTTAAAATTATTTTAATTTTTAATAATTTTATATTAATTTATTAATTTATATTTAAGGGGTTTTTACAAATTTCAAATTTTATGTTCTTCTTTTTCTTAATTTTTAGTTAACTTCACAACCAAATTTTTTAATAAAAATTTTTTTTTTTATTATTATATTTTTAAAATTTATCCTTAGTTGTCTTAATTTTTTAAGTTATTTTTTGATTTGTAAATTATATTTTTAAAATTTTTAATTTTTAATTTTAATTATTTGCTTTTTATTTATTTATTCTATTTTTTTATTTTATTTTTTGTTTTATTAAAAAAAATTGTAATTTTTACTTTATTTAAGAATTTTTAATTTCATTTATTTTAATTTACTTATTTTATTTTTATTAATTTTATTATTTTTTTAATTTTTTAAAATTTTTTTTATATTATTAATTTCTTAATTTTGCCAAGTTGGTGATTTTAATATTTTTTGAGTTTTGCAAATTTTAATTATTTTATTTGAATGCATTTTACAACCATTAACTTATTTTAATTTTTACATTAATTTGAATTTTTTTTTTTTCTAATTTTTAATTTTAATAATTTTTATTATTATTTTATTTATTGATTTTTTATTTTTACTAATATATTTTACTTTTAAATTTTTTTAATTTTAACATTTTATTACGAATAATTAATATTGGTATAATTAAATTTTGAATTTTATTTTTTAATTTTGAATAATTTTTATTTAATTTATTAATATTTATTTATTTAATTTGTAAATTATATGTTTGTACAATTTATTAAATGTTTTTAATTTTGCAAATTTTACAAATTATTTTACTAATTATTTTTGATTTATTAAATTATTTTTTCATAAATTTTTTTAATTATTATTAATTTTATATATAATAATATATTAATTTTATGGAATTTTTATATATATTTTATTTAATTTTTATATTAATATAATATTTTTTAATAATTATATTAAAATTAATTTTCCTTAAATTCATTTTTTATTTTTTTTGTCATTTTTATTATTTTTAATTTACATATTAAATTATTTTATTTAAAATTTTAAATAAATTTGTTTTTATTATATTTTATTATATCAAATATTATAAATATATTAATCAATACAATTTTATAATTATATATTATTATTTTTATATTAAAGACTTACATACTAATAATATAGTTATTTTTTATATTTTGATACTTACATATTTTATTAATTTAATATTATATATAATTATTATAAAATTTACTTAATAAATTTATAATAAATTTAAGTTTATAATTATAATTTAATTTTTTATTATTAATTTTAATATTTTATTAATTATTTATAAACAAATTTTAAATATTTGTTTTTACTTTATTATTTTACAAATTTTTTTTTTATTTTTTAAAAAATTTTTTACATTTTTATTAATATTTTATTATTCTATAGTAAATATATAATTTTTAATATTGATTTTTATTATAATTTTATTATTTTTATAATATTTTTAATTTTATTATTATTTTTAACAAAAATATTTTTTTACTTTTATAATATATTACTTTTTTTATTACATATTAATTTTTTTATTAATATTAAAAATTTTTTAATTATATTTATTTTGATATGTTTTTTTTTTATTTTAATTTTTATTTTTTTTTATTGTTATATTATTAATTTTACGTTTTAATTTTTATTTTTTTAATAAATTTATTTAAAAATTTATTTTAATTAATATATATAATTTATAAATTAATTATTTAATTATTGATTTGTATTTTTTATTATATTTTTATTAATAATTTTTTATAATTTTATTAATTATTTACTTAATATAATTGCATTAATTTATTTATATAAATTTATATATTTAATTAATATAAAAATAATAATAAATTATTAAAATTTATATAAATAATTTTCAATTTTTATTAATATAATAATTTTTTTATTTAATTTTATATATATATTATAAGTACATAATACATATTTTTTATATATGTTAATATAATATAAAATTACATATAATAAATAAATATAAATATATATTATAGTATATAAAAAGTCATAATTCATTATTAATTTTATATAATATTATATATTTATTAATATTAAAATAAAAATTATATATATATATATTACAAAATTTATTAAATATATAAATATAAATACATAGCAATTGTAAATATTAATATGTATTTATATTGATACATTTATTATATCAATATATATATAAATATATATATTATAAGTACATATAATATACATATATATATAAATATTATTATTAATATATATATATATGTAAGTACATAATATAATATAATATATATATATGTATATTAATATAAATCATAAATCTATAATAAATACAAGATATTTAAATATATTTATATATAGTAAATAAGTACATATAATAATATATTTATTTAATTATAATATATAAACAAATTTTATATATATTTTTAAATATATATACATACAAATAATATATATTTATGTACTTATAATATATAAACATATTAAATATATATTACTATAAGTACGAATATATATTAATATATTACTTATACACACATTATTTATAAACATATAAAATATGTAAATATATATTACTATTTAAATAATGTAATATATATATGAATTCATATAATATTTATAAGTATATAATATATTTATATTTTACTATTTACATAATGAAATATATTTATAAATACACATTTAATATGTAATATTTTCATATATATTTAATATGTAAATATATTCATTTTTCAATATATATTACGTAAATATGAAAATATAAATATGTATATGGATTTACGTATATGGAGTTAATTATATATATATATATATATATATATATATATATATTCTGTACACAGATATGTTTATACATATTTTTTATATAACATATAAAAAATAATATACATAGTTTTTATAAATATATAAAATACACATGAAATTTATATTTAAATATATTAATACTTTATATAAAAATAAATCTATATAAATTGTTTTCAAATTTATTAAATAAAAAAATATTTTTTATATTATAAAAAAATGAAATTTTAATATATATGAAAATAATTATTAATAAAATTAAGCATATTTAAAACCCCTACAATCATATATTAGTTTTAATTTTAATTTAAAAAAAAAAATTTTTCAGCTGAATTATATTATTTGTATATTTTAAAATAACAAAGTTTTAAGCTTTCATTGCTAAAAAATCTCATATAATTGTTATTTTAATAACAAAAAACTCATAAACTCCGTAGTTGATAAACAAAAAGTAGTGTTTTAAAAAATCACTATAAAAAACTAAACACAAAAAATCCATTATAGAAAATAACTTCTCTAAAAACAAAAGATAGAACTCAACAACAGAAACTGATAAAAGTATTTTAATAAAAGGAATTTGCAACAGAGATTAGGGCATAAAGTAGAAATTAATCATTCTGCTAAAAAATAATTACTCTAAAATAATACTCATAAACATTCTGCTATAAATAAATAAAAAATGAAAGGAAGTATTGCAAAGAGATTCATAAAATTAAATATTTTGCTATAAATAATATAAATAATAATGACAGTATTGAACAGGATTTAAATAAAACACAAGTGGATTAAAATATCGTTATGCTTGCTTTTAAGTAATTAAAAATTCATGTTTTTAAATAATTAACAAGTTAGTGATTGAAGTAACAAATTAATGCTGCATATTCATTATTGGTATAAAGAATATTTTCAAGTAATTTACAAGTTAACAGGAATCAATACTGTTTGTTATGAGAATTACTGGCTGAGTTATTTAGAAGTTAACATAATTAAAAGAATTTAGAATAATGTTACAGTCTAATTCTAAAATATACCAACTTAGAACCACAGTTCTAAACACTATAAACCACGCAGCCAAATATGTCATTATCTTTTAGAAATAACTGAATAGATTTCACAACAATAATCTAGGAATAAAGAAAATATATGCTCTAACTAATGAAATAACTGAATAGATTTCACAACAATAATCTAGGAAATATAAACTATAACAACTGCAAGAAAACATATCTAATGTAAGAATAGGCATCTACACGATAAATCATAACATAACAAAATCATGAACCCTAATAACTCACCTATACTCTGTTCTAACAAAATATGCTACAAAAATATTTCTAATCTTGTGCACTATCCTTTAGTTATCACTAAATCAAGTAGGTAGTGTACAAGCCAGTACAAAGCTTCAAACCTTGAGACTACAAAACATTAAACCCAGCATTTATCATTAACTTTATTAATTATTTGATTAAGAAATATCTACTCTGTATCAACAAAACTTCAAAACCTGAAATATCTACTGTATTAACAAAAACGTCAAAACCTGACTAACAAATTAAACCCTGCACATATCATTAACTCTGTTAAATGATTGATAAAGAGATAGCTACTCTGTATAAACAGACATTAGTAGATCAGGCCCTCTTGGATTTGTTAGATATGAAAAATGACAAGAATTTATTAGACACAGAAAAGTATAGAAGTAAAACAACAGATGGCCTACCTACTCTACAAAATTAAAGAGGATCTGAAAAGTATAGGAGGATAAAGTCTAAACAGATGACGGCTACTTATTTTAATTATAGGAAAAAATATGAGTAAAAGACCCCTTAAGCCTGCACACTTCATTAACAAACATATCCAAGATGTAAACAAGGATGCAAGTAAAAATATCATGTTCCTACAACATATTTAAAGAAAAAGCAGGACTTTTTAAGTATTACAAATCTGGGATAACTTACAAAATAAAACAACAAAATCTTAACGAACTAGCCCCCGCACAAAATGCTAAGATGTATGATTCGCCATCAATTAAGGCTATTCCCTGATAATGAGAAATCAATCTTAAATATAAATGAATAATAGAAAAAATATCAAACACCTGGAGTGCAGAATTAAACCCTACGAATACCGTCATATATTAGTCTGCACAAGATCTAAAAAACTGTGCCCTGCATATGATCGGAACATGTATTATCCGCAGTCAATTATAACACAAACCAAACTAAGCCCTAAAGAAATAATAGGAAAAAACATCAAAGCCCTAAATAGAAATAGAAATAAACATCAAAGCCCTAGTGTGCAGAATGAAACCCTACGCATAACGTTATACATAATATTATTTACCCTGTTTTAGCGAAAATATATAAATGATTACATAAGATAAGTTCGGGAACAAACTGGCTTACCCGTGGTCTGGTCTGATCTGATATTTACTCTGCTAAGCATATACAAATGAAACCCTACACATATCACTAATATTTACTCGGTTTTCGCATATACAAATATGATTACACGAGACAAATTCCATAACAGATGATTACTCTGTTTTAGAGAAAATGTACAAATATTAACTCGGTCTGGCCTGGTCTGATCTGATATTTACTCTGCTCAGCATATACAAATTCCTACACATATCACTAATATTTACTCGGTTTTCGCATATACAAATATGATTACACAAGACAAATTCTAGAACAGATGATTACTCTGTTTTAGGGAAAATGTACAAATGATTACATGAGATAAGTTCGGGAACAGAAGGGCTTACCCGTGATTTGATCTGAACCGACTCTTCGCTCCATTGCTCAGCTCCCACCGCTAATCTTGTGGAGGATCCGACTCGCATTAACTTAGCAGACGATTATACATTCATAAAACGACTAATTCAGACATAAACCCTAAATAAATAATAGAAATAAACATCAAAGCCCTAGGGTGCAGAACAAAACCCTACGCATAATGTCATACACACATATCAGTAATATTTATTCTGTTACATAATGAAACCCTACGCATATACAAATGATTACATAAGACAAGTTCAAACTAAATCAGCAAAAGGATGTTCCAGAACGACTTACCAGTTGTATGATATTTACTCTGTTTAAGCATACACAAATGAAACCCTACAAATATCACTAATATTTGCTCTGTTTTAGCGAAAATATACAAATGATTACATAAGTTCGGGAACAGAAGGGCTTACCCGTGATCTGGTCTGAACCAACTCTTCGCTCCATCACTCAGCTCCAACCGCTATTCTTGTGGAGGATCCGACTCACAAAAATATAGAAAAAGACACTCACCAGACAATAATACATTCATCAAACGACTAAAAGCAGAGACAGACACAGACACAAGACTCACACAGGCATGGCCATGCTTTGCAGACATCAGACCTCCACACAAAAAAAAAAAAAAAAAAAAACCAGACAATAAAAATGAAAGGGAAGAAAGCAGTCTTCTGAAGATCAGACCTCCAAATGCCACAGCCGAAAAATCAAATAAGAAAGGATGTGAGTGACAGCTGTTTTATAGAGCCCGTATCAACGGCTCTGCCAACGGACAGATATGCTTTCCAGCTGTCTACTGTCCGGAAGCTTCCACGTGAATCTTCCACTCAATCTTTTGCGTGTTAAACAAGACAAATACCAAAAAGTGAATTCTTATAAATAAGTTTTCCTAGTACCTACTACGGTCTACCTATCTCATGTTTTTTCCCTTGTACATTTAAGACGGATATTTTAAATCTCATCCTCATTTATTAAATTCTCTTAGTTACCGTAAACAACTCTTTTAAAAACAAAAATTATGGGTTATGCTTACTTTTGATAGGTCTATGCACATGTTTAAGTTTGGTGATTTTTTTTTTGGATTTTTTTTGGGTTGGTATTTTAAACTATATTATAATAATTTTACATTCTTTAAATCATTTTTTCTTCTAATTTGAATATTTATTAACATGTAATGGATATGCTATTTTTACGAAGTTCTTATGTTATTTTATTAGTATTGGGTATTATCAAGTTAACAATTTAAATAACTTTTTCCTTTTTACATACCAATTGAAATGTGCAATTTGTATTTTCACATGTAATTATTAAATTCATATAATGCAATGTGTGCTAGTTATGGTACATTGATTTATATATCCAATTTACATGAATATCTATTATTTCCTCATTGTTCCTTTTCATTTCGAATTAGTAGTTTGTCCGATTTGTCTTCATTTATTGCATTTAGCAATTGCTAAATATGAATTGTTTTAATTAATTTTATTATATTAATTATATATAATATTACTTAACAATAATGACAAATATAATTATTATTTGAAAACATGTTTTTAACTACAATAATAATGTATATTACTTTTATCTAAATATATTATATATATATATATATATATATATATATATATACATGTCATATAATAATTATTTGTCATTATTTAATAATTGTATATGTTTTTAACATAATTAATTATATATACTATTATAACAATAATATACAAATTATTATTATTTGAAAACATATTTTTAATACATTATTTATATATTATTATATTACTTTTATCTAAATTTATATATATATATATTATGTAATGTGATATGTAAAATATGTATATATTAATTATTTGTCATTATTTAATAGGTATATGTTTTTAACGTATATTAATTATATATAAAATTATAATCAATAATGACAAATAAACATTAAGTATATGTTTTTAACATATATTAATTATATATACTATTATAAGCAATAATGACCAATAATTATTAAGTATATGTTTTTAACATATATTAATTATATAGTACTATTCTAACAATAATGACCAATAATTATTAGGTATATGTTTTTAAATATATTAATTATATATACTATTATAACAATAATGACCAAAATTATTAGGTATATGTACATTAACATATATATAATTAATATACTATTATAACAATAATGACAAATAATTATTATATGAAAACATATTTTTAATACATTATTTCTATACCGCACAAAAATTATTTATTACTTTTATCTATATATATATATATATATATTATGTACATGTGTATGTATATGTATGATATTAATTATTTGTCATTATTTAATATGTATATGTTTTTAACATATATTAATTATATATTTAATATATTCAATAATGACATTCTATATATTATTAAGTATATGTTTTTAACATATATTAATTATATATACTATTATAACAATAATGACCAATAATTATTAAGTATATGTTTTTAAACATATATTAATATATATATACTATTATAACAATAATGACAAATAATTATTATTTGAAAACATATTTAAAATATAAAATTTGTATATTATTACTATATACAATATTTTTAACACATTATTTATATATATTATATTACTTTTATCTAAATTTTTACATAAATTTATGTATATATTTTTTAAATTTATATTTTATTTAAATATACATATACTGTGTACTGTATTTAAATATATGACAAATATACTATTATAACATACACCTACTCAATAGTTATATTTTAAATTTATATTATGAATATATAAAAATACTGTGTAATGTATATAAATATATAAATCGGCAATTCATTTTAATAAAAGATAATTTCCACTTTCAACAAAAAATCGGCGACTCTGTTGCAATTTTGTTATATGATGACATGGAGTGCATTTTTACTTAAAATATTCTTTAAAAATACAATTATTTTTCTAATATAATTGCATAAATCATTTACTTTTAATTCTACACTATTATAACAAAAACATACTTAAGTTGTTAATAAAATTACACCATTAAAAAATTAAAAAAAGGCTTGCCTAAGAATTTTTTACTTCATAAAGCGGAAAAAACTTTAACATAAAATAATTATTTTAATTTACCACATATTAAAAAAAAAAGAATTTTTTACAGATCATAATAAAAACTTTAACATAAAATAATTACATAATTTACCACACTATTAAAAAAAAAAAGTTTTTTAAGATTTACTAGATCATAAATACAAATATAACATTGAAATATTTTTTTAAATTTAGCAATGTAAAAATTTAATAACTTTTTAAAGATTTAGCCACATTATAAATAAAATCATAACATGAAACTATTTTTTATAATTTATTAATACAACAATAAGGTGTTTTAAAGCATTTACTACATCATAAATATTACTCATAACATGAAATGATTTTTGTAAAACTTAACCTTTTTAAGATTTCACTAGTTCATAAATAAAAACATATGAATAACATAAATAGAAAAAATTTCAATCTACCACCATAGAAAAATAGAACTTTTCTATTTATTAGATCATAAACTAAAAAACAAGTATGAATAATTTTTTACAATTTGCAATAGAGATACTAAATAAAATTTTAATACATCATAAATATAAATAATTAAACATGACTTATAATTTTTTAAACCTACAAGTAATTTAGCCAAAATACAATGTACCTTTAAATAATATAAACACATAATAATGACAGTAGGGATCTTGAACAGTTATACCAACACTTGTAAGTATAAAATGTCTTTTACATTTATTAATAAACTAATTCAGGTACCTTAAAGTGATTGTTAAGACATGCCTTAAAAGAAAAATTTGAATGCTCATTTGCTAAAATGGTCACATACAATTATTTTAGGAAGTAACTTCAACTCAGATAGAACACAAGAAAACATTACATGAAAATAACTGTTAAAACAGGACAAAATTATACTTAACATAACCTCAACAATTATAATCTAATAAAAATAGAGTCAGGAATTTGCGACATTAGACTAAATTAACAATTGAAGTTCAAACGAAAAGCCTTTGATCAATTCACCTTTCAATCAATTAAGGGAAAAAATCATTATCGTTTTAATAGTGTAAATAATTACAATACGAAAGGAAGCACAACAAGTTAATGGAGATATTGTAGAAACATGTAAACCTATTTCAAATAATAAACTAATAAACAATTGAAGTTCAAGCGGCTGGCCTTTCACATCAATTCATCTTTCAAGAATTAAGAAAAAAAAATACAGAAAAGTGTACTGAATTACAAACGATAAGGAAGCACAACAAGTTAATGAAGATTGTAGATACAGTACCCTATTTCAAATAATAATCAATAATGCGCAAGAAGAAACAAAACAACAATTACATAATCTATAAGCACTGTTGATGTAATCATACAAAATGAACTCCTCGCTGAAGTCTGGTGAAAGAGAACAGAATAATAAAAATTAAAATTGGTCAAAATTGAACAAAATTTGAGAAAATATTTCAATTGTTAAAAACATGCTCAATTAATTTAAGCATTCATAATTATCATAAATAATCAATTTTATGTTTTAAAGATTCTAATTAAAAATTATAACAAATAAAAAAAAGCATTATCATTACTTATCATTAAGTTTTAAAGATCAAACCCCACTTGATAATTAAATTGATCGGAGGTCCTAAAATGTAAAATATAAAAAATCCAATAATTTTTCCAATCAACGCAGTTATAAACACTGTAAAACAACAGATGCACATTTGTACGATATAGAAGTGAACAAAATATCTGAGCTAACTAAAGTAAGGACGGCATAACAGTGAAATGACGCTACTTAACTTAATATATAACATTATTAATAACTCATGAGTAACAATTTCCCACGAAAATCACATGTACACTGTATGTAACAAAATGGTAACAATAAATCAGTAACATATATACACGTGTAGAACAGAACTATCACAACATTAAACTACATAAATTAAAACCATGTACTTTCATTAACTATATTAATTAAAAGATTAAGAAATATCTACTGTTAACAGTAAATTAGTAGTTATCAAAACAAATTGGTAACACCGCCTCCGGCAATTAAGACTTAGAAAATTCAAGACTGAAATAGAGAAATGCGACTTAAATTAAATGAATAATAGAAAAAATATATGTAAAGGAAAATGGAAAGAATATTTCAAAATTAAAGCCCTAAATAAATGTCAGATATAAAACTGCACAAGATCTACAAAATGTAAACTACATATATTGAAAAATTAAACCGAAGTGATTATAACACAAACCTGCAACATAATAAATGGAACACAATATATTATAAATATCAAAGCCCTGTATTACAAAATAGAAATAAAGATCTGCCTTACTATCCTGTACATCGTAAACCCTACGCATATACAACAAACACAGATATTATTTAAACTGCTCTTTCCGAAAATACAAAATGATTACAAAGATTAATACTACCTTACCCGTACTTTATCTGTATTGAACAGATCTGAAAGCTATAAACCTTGGTTCTTCACCTACAAATACACAATATTTACTCTGCTCTTATAAAAGTTTTAAGTATTAATCGGGCCCCTGACTCTACAATATACGAAACCCTACACGTTTCACTAATCAATTACTCGAATTTTCGATATAAAATGCAATGCTATTACACTGATAAATAGAACATAATGATTAGCTCTGTTTTGAGATAACATAAAAAATGATAATAAAATCAAATACCCTAAATAAATATTAAACGACTACAGATCGCTCAGCTCCCACATTAGTCTTGCACAGGATCTAACAAACTATTCTGCATATATCCGAACAGACGTATGATCCATTCATACAAACGAAATTCAGCACATAAAGTCCTAAATACATAATAGAAAAAACATCGAAGCCCTAGGGTGCAGAATGAAACCCTACGCATAATGTCATACACACAAATATCAGTAATATTTACTCTGTTACATAATGAAACCCTACGCATATACAAATGATTACATTAGACAAGTTCAAACTAAATCTGTAAAAGGATGTTCCAGAATGGCTTCCCGTGGTATGATATTTACTCTGTTTAAGCATATACAAATGAAACCCTAGATATCACTAATATTTGCTCCGTTTTAGCGAAAATATACAAATGATTACATAAAATAAGTTATATGGAACAGAAAGGCTTACCCGTGGTCTGGTCTGAACCGACACTCTTCGCTCCATCGCTAAGCTCCCACCGCTATTCTTGTGGAGGATCCGACTCACAAAAATATAGAAAAAGACACTCACCAGACAATAATAGTATTCATCAAACGACTAGAAAGACACAAACAAGACTCAGTTGACAGGCATTTCCATGCATTTGCAGACAATATAACAAAAAAAAATAAAAAAAACCAGACAATAAAATGCCCCACTTCCCTACGACACTTAGTTGATTACCATTTTGAGTTATGCAGACTTTGGATATGGACATGATTTATACTTATGTTGATTAGCATGATGTTTTGTGACTAGATGCATTTGGATTATGATTGGATTTTGTTTTCAGTATGATCTACACTGACTCATGGACAGACTATTGGATTCCGATATTATTTTTATATGGATATATTGCATGTGTTTCTAACATTGGATTTCTTCGCCATGTTGAGTAGAATGTAGTTGTTGAATTTACATTACTATAATTTTGGATAATGATGAAATGCATAATTAAGTTGTGATTTAGACCTAGAAATAATGATTGCTTGAATTACGTATAGATGTTAATAAATTTCATGCATATGGTTATTTTGGATATTTTGACATGGCCGCAAGGCCGAAGAGAGGTATTTTGCATTTTGCAGGAAACACAGCATGATCACAACCATGAGGGGGACTGGGAACCAAACACAACAGAATGTCGGGTGGTTACAACATTGGTCGTCAAGGCAACTAGTAAATTGTATTGTGTTATCTTTATTCTTGTATGTGTTAAGAAAATTTCCATGGGGGGGAAATGTTCTAATGTGACCAAGGGGGTAAGAATTTTATTTACTTGTTTTAACTTGCTTTAGTAGGTGATTTCATTTTTGTGATGTCTTTTTAAAAATTACTTTTGCTAAGTATGTTTAGATTAATTTAACATCTTGCTTTAAATTTTAAGTTTTGGAGGGAAGTCAAGTGGGTGTAATAAATTTTGATGGTTGGCTCCTTGAGCCTTGTGTTTCCTCATGTATTGAATGCTTGGTTTTGAGTGTTGACCACTCCAAACTCTTTGAATCTCGAATTTGAGATTGAGGGCAATTTTAGGGGGACTTGTGGGACAAGTTAAACTTGTCCCACACTTCCCAAAACCCCTTACCAACCATATCTATGGGTTGGGAATCCAAAAAGGGGATTATTTATTGTTTTGGGAAGGGAAATATGACTTTGGAGTGCACTTTTCTTCATTTTGCATTTAATGGTGCCTTAAGGCACATGGGGAAGGGATGGTTTTGGATTGTGAGTTGTCATTCAACCCAACCACCCATTTATTGTGTTTTGGGATTTCAGTTGACTAAAGGGAGGTGGTCTTGAGGATGTGTGATGTTGCATCCTACAAGGAGCCACATCACCCTCACTCTTCCTTTGGCCTATTTATGGAAATTTCCTCTCTTGTTGGGGGGGTTGGAGTTTTGTTTTTGTTTTGTTGAAGAGTTCTCTTTTGTTATTTTTGGGAGAGAAAAGAATTGGGAGAAAGAGAAAAAGAGAGTGCTTGGACTTGCATGCTTGGATTGATTTGGGAAGGAGCTTGGACAAATTTCTTGGTTTAGGCTTCTCCAATGGAGAGGTAGGAAACCCTCTCCTTTGTTTTGCTTTCATATTATTGTTGCTTCTATGCTAAAATTGTGAAAAATGCATGTTTACTTTGGTGTATTGTGAAAATTGGATAGAATGCTTATTGTGTAGTATAGGAGAGGTCTATGGGAATACTCATGAGGGAGGCAAAAGAGTAGATTAGGATATTGTGGAGGGAGTTTGAGAGGGATGCCCATCTTGGGTAAGAATGTTTACATTCTACCTTGTCTTTGAGGGAGCCATAAGAGGAGGGAGGCATAAGAGTATGGGAGGAAAAAGGGGTACTTGAGGGAGGCATAAGAGTCATAGGGGCTTGTGTTTTATTGTGGAGGGTTTTGGATGGGCATCTCATCTCAATTGGGAGGCATAAGGAAAACATTCCCATAGTTCCTTCTCTTGTTGGCTTGGATGAAAGCCTTGTTGTGTAAAGTATTGTGTTATTTGTGTTTCCTTGTCGTTTTCTCTTTTACCTTGAATGTTGTGAAGAAACTTGTATTGTGGAAGCAAGTATTGTTGCCTTGAGTTGGAGACCACCCTTCATTGTGTTGTGTTTGGGGCTCGGGGGTCAATGGAGGAGATTGCTTCTCTTCTCCATTGAGTTTTGGTTGGGAGGAGAGTGTTGCCTCTCCCCCTATCTTGGTTGTGATTGGAAATACTTGGAGCTTGGAGCATATATGAAGAACACCTTGGAGCACAAGAATCTTGTTGTTGACAATGTAAAAACATCATGCATTTACCCACCTTGAGTGGAGGAAAAATGTAATATTGCCTTGTTTTTCTTTAGCATACATTATTGCAAATTTGTTTCCATATGAAGTAGAAAGTGTTGTGACAAATGTTGAATGAAAGTTGTTCTTTTTGAAGTCCAAAATAAGCATGTAAAATATATAGAATCAAAAGTTGAAAGGATGACAATCTATCTATTCTCCTTTTTACTTGATTTGGAACTTCTCATGAGTATGTCAATTTTGTTTACATGTTAGTAGACCTTGCTTTAAAATTAATGGAAGTAATTTTGGAACCCTTTGAAGGGTGTTGGAAATTGGTACAAAAATATATATTAAATTTCATCTTATTACTTGAAGGAGATGTGTTGAAAGGTTGGGAAAAATAGTGCATTATTCCTTCTTGTATACTTGTTGGAAAGACTTAAGTTGTTAATGATTTGTAATATGCCAATAAAACCTTTCAAGCTCTAGTTCCTTTATGTTTTATTCATCCTTGAATTTATTGTAAAATCCATTGCGAATAAACAAGAAAATGAATTTGAATCTCTTAAAATACCCCTGCTATGTCTATTGAATTGTGTGGAAGGAGATTGTAATACAAAATTCTAAACTCATCAAGTTCAATGCCCAACACCCATTAGTATCTAGCAAGAGTATTAATAGGTTTGAATATCTTTCTTATCTAAGTAATACTAAAACTAATGAATCTATTAATAATAAATTTTAACAATATTAAGGTACTATTAATCGTTATTTTATTATATACCAACACTATACACTACGCCTTCTGACACAATGCTATCACTAACAACATTAGGCCAATCAATTGTATATAAACCTACCATAATTTAACACCTGTGTCAATGTATTACATATGCCCCTGTAAACCTACGTGGTCATGAAACCATACCTTATAGACTATTAAAGCATATGCTTTCTCCCTGTACCTATTCTGGCATGAAATATCTTAATCCAAAGCCGATTTTTGAGGGTCAATGTCAATTTCCTGATTTTATGGGGATGTAACTTTGTCACTGTCAGTGCAATCGACTCTATTAAACTTGTGTACGCAGAATCTCTGTCTATTAAGTGACTATGTCATAGTTCTGTCATGACAGGCGGACCACGTCTTTTCTTGAGGATGCATTTGATACTAAACAGATGTCAGTATAGTTGGTAATCAGACTTGCAAATGGAAGCGCCTCCCAGAGTAACGAACGTTTCCTTGCCTCAACACCAGGTCACCTTCACCCCCTGTCCGCAATCTTTGAGAATGCATTCGATCCTGTGCAATATAACATGGTATAGTTGAACAAACTGCTTGTTGGAATCACCACGGGCCTCCCTGATACTGCCTGGTCAATGTTGTGCAGGCCACGGCCACAGTATCCTCGCCCCCTTCTGCCTGTAGCGCTTTCTATTTGTTCTGGTTGCGCATCTCCAGGGCCTCAAGGACCTCACGTAGCGATTCCCCCCCCCCCATTTTTACTGCCCACTCCATGCTTAAGCAGCCTACGCATATATACAATGCAAAAAAAAGAAACAATAATAAACACAGCCTGTGGACGTGCGTGGCCATACAAATAAAGCGGCCTGTACCATTCTCCTCCCTCGCCTCAAAACAGGACTAATCCCTCTACCGAAACATCACTATGGATCCCCGTAGATGCATACACCTTGCTGCAACCAATGAAGGTGGTCTCGCCTCCTCTCGCGCCCAGGAACAACACAAAGCCCAACCGTGGTAGTTTAAAAGAACAAAAAAAAGATGAATCCAGTCAATCCGCCTCCTATGGCCTGGATCTCATACCACCATGTGCAATGTCTGCAAATGTAGACAGTTTTAACATAGTTTCAATGTTGTAGGTATGCAAAGAATAAGAGAAATAAAGATTTGCAAATTTTAGTGAAGTTAATGGATGGGGTGGCCAGCTAGTTTTCTTGCACGCTAGGAAGAAGTCATAATGGTGGACAGGTGGTGGTTGGCACCCACCGTCCAACCATAGCATTTATAGTTATGTTGAAAAGCTTTCCCAAGTCGAATCTTGCCTCTCTGTACAAAAGAAATTTCAATTTAGGTTTAGCGCTATATATATAATACAATAGCAGTGATAGGAAAGTTAAACTTTCTTATGGACACATTATAGATAAGATATGGTCAGTATGTATATCTAAGTATATTAACAATATACAATGCAACAAAATAGATCGGTATCAAGTACACACCGAAATGGGTGATCCCTATATAAATATGTATACATATCTATACGTATGTAAAAATATATATATATATATATCTATATATATATATATATATCCTATATATGATATAACTATCATAACTATAAAATATTGAGTAAAGTACTAGTATATAATGTAATGTATTATGTAACCGAATGACAAAGTAAGTATATATATATGGCATACGATACATATGCTATATTAAAATGTATTAAATTTTGAAATAACGTAATATGACCGAACAATAAAGTAAGAATAAAAATCGTAGTGGTTCATGTATTCAATTCAAAATAAACTATATCATCCTCTTGGGTTACCTTTCAGGTATTATTGTCAACACGATATTAACAGACATTAAACAATCTAACTCGCATGATGACCCTACATATCTCTGTGGAACGTCGAATGAGATAGATCCAAATATCTTTGCCCTCGAAGCATCTTCATGACCGAGGTGGTTTTCAAGCCTGTTTCCGAACTCGCCCGATGTAATTAATAACTCATCGAGCCAGGTGGAAGCAACTCGTAGGTAAATAATTCGCCATACAACAAAAAAAAAAAAATTTGTCGCAATTTTTCGTCTTGGTTGTTTATGGTGCGTCATCGTCGTTGTTGTCGTGAGTGTGGCGTCGGCTTTTTTTTTTTGCGGCGTTACATTTTGGTATCAGAGCCAGGGGTTCAAAGCTGGGACCCTTGGGCACACGCTGAAAACGCGAAATAGGAACACTTAACTAGTGCAGAACATTTTTTTTTTTAAATATAAAGCCATAATACTGATAATGATAGTAAACAGTAAATTTAGAAAACTGATACAAGACCTAGAACGATGAACTAACTCTCACCTTGATCTGTGCAGGAGGCGCGGATTGGGCGAGGGGTCTCTTCACATAGACCTAGACATACCACCGCCAGAGCAGGCCGTAGCAGCCCTTCTGCCTCAGATTTTGCAGACACTCCAGGATGTCAATGCCGCTATACGCGGAGAGCCCTTGGGAGGACGACTTGCTAGACATAGTTTGGAGCCATCAGTAGATGCCCAGGCATCCCCTCGACACATCGAGGAGCACAGAGCAGAGAATTTCCATGCAGAGTCAACTAGGGCAGCGTCACCACAGAGAGGACATGGGGACAGGATTTCAGGACATAGGGACAGGTCTCGGAGCCCTAGACAGAGGGAGGAGCATTCAGATAGACCTAGGATTCGTCATACTTCGGCTGCAGATCATATCAGGGAGATCCTGAAGCTGCGACCCTCTCACTATTCAGGTGATACAGGTGGTTTTCAGGCAGAGGCCTGGTTGGTGAGCTTGAGCGGATGCTTCAAGCTCTGTCCTTGTAGTAGCAACACGAAAGCTCGTGTTGCGATCCATCTTCTAAAGGATGGAGCAGGAGTCTGGTGGAGGACCAAGGAGCAGAAGCTCCATGTTGACTCAGAGATGATTACCTGGGAGCTGTTTGAGGAGCGGTTCAGGAGCAGGTATTTACCCAGGAGATTTATTCAGCAGTGCATAGACGAGTTTCATGACCTCCGTCAGGGATCGATGACAGTAGCTGAGTATGAGAGTCGATTTCTGGACCTACTCCAGTACGTTGACTATATGCAGGATGAGCAGGTATGGATTCACAGGTTCATTCGGGGCCTGAACTTGGATTTAGGTGGCGCAGTGCACATTCACTGCCCACAGACATTAGCAGAGGCCGTGGAGAAGGCCTATATTGCAGAGGAGACACGAGGAAAGACACAGCAGGCTAGAGACAGAGTTCGGAGCCGTATCCAGTAGATGTAGGATAGTAGGTCGAAGGGGTCAGTTCCTCCTCCACGGGGTGGACAGAGTTCAGGGCACGCTTCATTTAGGCCACCACAGCAGCAGCAGCAGCAGCAGACCCGCCCACCTTACCGACCTCCTCAGAGATTTGATGCACAGAGAGGACGTAGTATGGGGCCTCCTCCTAGGGGTCCCATCAGGACACAGGGTGCACCGAGAGCTCAGTCAGTCGGAGCTCGTCAGCAGAGACCTCAGCAGTCCATAGCCGGATCATCAGGATCTGTATCTCAGTCATCTAGAGTACCAGCTGGAGCTGCTTCCCACTGGAGAGGACCAGGCAGCTGTTATGGTTGCGGAGTTGTTGGACATATTTGGAGAGATTGCCCACATAACCCTACCAAGGGTAAGACATAGAGCTCAGAGCCTACTGTTGGAGATATGGCATGGAGTCATCGGATCTACGCAGCGGTCGAGAACCGCCAGGCTGAGCATCAGAGTACTGTGATTGAGACGACAGGTAGTGTTGGTGGTATTTCCACCTCTATATTATTTGATTCTGGTTCTTCTGATTCTTTTATTGCACCATCTTTAGTAGAGTGTTGTAGGCTGGTGGCAGTTAGGCAGGGCCGTAGTTGGGACGTTGAGATGGCTTCTGGAGCCAAGATTTCTGTAGACTCCTTAGTCAAGGAGTGTGTAGTGGATTTGGGACCCTTCACCACTACTTCTGATCTTCGGATCCTTCCATTAGGATCTTATGGCATCATTTTAGGCATGGATTGGTTGTCCGCTCACAGAGCTAGAGTGGATTGTTACCACAAGACTGTTGCTTGCATAGATGATCTTGGAGTAGAGTCAGTGATATCAGGGGTTAAGAGACCCGTTTCTATTCGCACCATCTCCGCTATGCAGCTTAAGCGGTGTGTGCGACGGGGTTGCCAGTTGTATGCTGTTACAGTTAGTGACAGATCAGAGGATGAGTCAGGGGGACCTTCCCTCGATGATCATCCCATCTTATCAGAGTTTACCGATGTGTTTCCAGGGGAGCTATTGGGATTACCTCCCCCACGTGAGATCGACTTCCATATAGATCTAGTTCCAGGCGTAGAGCCTATCTCACGAGCACCCTATCGGATGACTACTCCTGAGTTATGTGAGCTCAAGTTGCAGCTTGAGGGCCTTCTGGAGAAAGGCCTAATCCGTCCTAGTGTATCCCCTTGGGGTGCACCAGTTATCTTCGTAAAGAAGAAAGATGGATCTCTTCGGTTGTGCATTGACTACCGTCAGCTGAATAAAGTAACGATCAAGAATCGTTACCCCCTTCCACGCATTGACGATTTATTTGATCAAATGAAGGGGGCTACAGTTTTCTCTAAGATAGATCTTAAGTCAGGATACCATCAGCTCAGGATTGCGGAGACAGATATTCACAAGACAGCTTTCCGCACGAGATATGGCCACTACGAGTTCACAGTGGTACCGTTCGGTTTGACGAATGCCCCCGCAGTGTTTATGAGTTTGATGAATGGGGTATTCAGGACCTTCCTTGATCACTTCGTGCTCATCTTCCTTGATGACATTCTGATTTACTCACGCACACGTGAGGAGCACGAGGAGCACCTTCGCCAGGTTCTTCAGTGTCTTCGCGAGCAGCGCCTTTACGGGAACTTGGAGAAGTGTGCGTTCTTTCAATCTGAGGTGCAGTATTTGGGCCATATCATTTCAGGGGAAGGTATCGCAGTCGATCCTTCCAAGATTCGAGCCATCATGGATTGGCCAGCACCCACTAGTGTGACCGAGGTGCGTAGTTTCATGGGTCTAGCAGGGTACTACAGGAGGTTTGTTCAGGACTTTTCTCGGATTTCGCACCCTATCACTTCTCTTCAGCGGAAAGGGAAGAAGTTTTTATGGTCAGATAGATGTGAGCAGGCCTTCAGTACACTGAAGGAATGCCTTACGAGAGCACCTATCCTTGCAGTGCCAGATCCTCATGGAGAGTTTTTCGTTTGCACAGATGCTTCCTTGGCAGGACTTGGAGGAGTGTTAATGCAGGAGGGTAGAGTAGTTGCCTTTGAGTCTCGCAAACTCAAAGATTATGAGCTCAATTATCCGACCCATGACCTTGAGCTTGCAGCAGTAGTACATGCCTTAGTGCGGTGGAGACATTTTCTTCTTGGCCGGAGATTTACACTCAGGACAGATCACTTGAGTCTTCGCCACCTCTTCACGCAGCCCAATCTCAACGCTCGTCAGCGGCGTTGGATGGAGTTACTCTGTGAGTATGACATGGAGATAGAGCATGTGAAAGGAAAGGAGAATGTGGTGGCAGATGCCTTGAGTAGACGGAGACATGTGGCTATGGCCACCTCAGTGGGCACAGATTTACGGAGTAGGATCTTGCAGCAGCTTCCTCATGATAGCTTCTACCTTGCAGCCAGAGCAGAGATTGAGTCTCAGAGACCCCTTGAGGGGAGATTTGATGGATTTTCATTAGAGGCAGATGGTCTTCTCAGACACAGAGGTCGAATTTATGTTCCTAGAGATGGAGGCTTGAGACATGACATTTTGACAGAGGCTCATCGTGCACCTTACTCAGCCCATCCCGGGGTGAAGAAGATGCACGCCACCTTGAGACAGTTGTACTTTTGGAGAGGACTTCGGAGAGACATAGCTTCATTCGTATCCCGCTATTTAGAGTGCCAGAGGGTGAAGGCCGAGCATCAGCATCCAGCTGGCCTTCTCTATCCTCATGCCATACCAGAGTGGAAGTGGGACACCATTTCTATGGATTTCATTGTTGGGTTGCCGACGTCGAGATACCACCACGACGCCATCATGGTCACGGTGGATAAATTGACGAAGGTAGCTCACTTTTCTCCAGTGAAGACTACCTACACAGTGCTAGTGCAGTGGCACGAGTATACCTTGATGAGATTTTTAGACTACATGGGATTCCGCGGAAGATCATTTGTGACCGCGACCCTTTGTACACCTCCCATTTCTGGACCACCATGCAGTATGCCCTCGGGACGAGGATTAATTTCAGCACAGCTTATCACCCTGAGACCGATGGACAGACAGAGAGGGTGAATCAGATTTTGGAGGACATGCTCAGGATGTACGTGATGGATCATCAGTCGAGATGGGAGGAGTATCTGTATTTGGTGGAGTTTGCCTACAATAATAGTTTTCAGAGTTCTATAGGCATGGCTCCTTTTCAGGCATTATATGGTAGAGAGTGCAGGACACCTCTTAGCTGGGACAGGATTGAGGACAGGGTTTCCCTTGGGCCAGCATTATTACAGGACATGGAGCAGCAGGTTACCTTGATCAGACAGAGATTGCAGGAGGCACAGGATAGACAGAAGAAGTATGCAGACCAGCATAGGACAGATCGCAGTTTTGAGGTAGGCACGAAGGTGTTTCTTCGTGTCAGACCGCATAAGAGCCCTATCCGTTATGGAAAAGGTTCTAAGCTTGCTCCTAGATTTGTGGGTCCCTTTGAGATCTTGGAGCGCCTCGGCCCCTTAGCCTATCGTCTAGCACTGCCACCTAGCTTATCGCGCGTCCATGATGTATTTCACGTTTCTGTGCTTAGGAGATATGTTTCTGATCCTTCTCATGTGCTAGATTGGACTGCATTGCAGGTGCAGGATCAGGGGCAGGTGATGGTGGAGCCCCGTGCGCATTTTAGATCGCAGGACCCTGGGCCTTCACGGCAGAGAGATTGATCAGGTTCGGGTCCAATGGGACAGGTACGATGAGACTGCTGCTACTTGGGAGGATGCTACATCATTGCGAGCTCAGTTTCCACACTTATTTCAGTGACTTCCAGGAGGAAGTCTAGTCTAAGGGGAGGGGGATGTAATGCCCACTTCCCTACGACACTTAGTTGATTACCATTTTGAGTTATGCAGACTTTGGATATGGACATGACTTATACTTATGTTGATTAGCATGATGTTTTGTGACTAGATGCATTTGGATTATGATTGGATTTTGTTTTCAGTATGATCTACACTGACTCATGGACAGACTATTGGATACCGATATTATTTTTATATGGATATATTGCATGTGTTCTAACATTGGATTTCTTCGCCATGATGAGTAGAATGTAGTTGTTGAATTTACATTACTATAATTTTGGATAATGATGAAATGCATAATTAAGTTGTGATTTAGACCTAGAAATAATGATTGATTGAATTACGTATAGATGTTAATAAATTTCATGCATATGGTTATTTTGGATATTTTGACATGGCCGCAAGGCCGAAGGAGGTATTTTGCATTTTGCAGGAAACACAGCATGATCACAACCATGAGGGGGATTGGGAACCAAACACAACAGAATGTCGGGTGGTTACAACAATTGGTCGTCAAGGCAACTAGTAAATTGTATTGTGTTACCTTTGTTCTTTTATGTGTTGAGAAAATTTCCATGAGGGGGAAATTTTCTAATGTGACCAAGGGGGTAAGAATTTTATTTACTTGTTTTAACTTGCTTTAGTAGGTGATTTTATTTGTGATATCTTTTTAAAATTTCTTTTGCTAAGTGTGTTTAGATTAATGTAATATCTTGTTTTAATTTTTTAAGTTTTGGAGGGAAGTCAAGTGGGTGTAATTAATTTTGATGGTTGGCTCCTTGAGCCTTGTGTTTCCTCATGTATTGAATGTTTGATTTTGAGTGTTGACCACTCCAAATCCTTTGAATCTCGAATTTGAGATTGAGGGCAATTTTAGGGGACTTGTGAGACAAGTTGAACTTGTCCCACACTTCCCAAAACCCCTTACCAACCATATCTATGGGTTGGGAATCCAAAAAGGGGATTATTTATTGTTTTGGGAAGGGAAATATGACTTTGGAGTGCACTTTTCTTCATTTTGCATTTAATTGTGCCTTAAGGCACATGGGAAGGGATGGATATGGATGAGAGATGTCATTCAACCCAACCACCCATTTATGGTGTTTTGGGATTTGAGTTGACTAAAGGGAGGTGGTCTTGAGGATGTGTGATGTGGCATCCTACAAGGAGCCACATCACCCTCACTCTTCCTTTTGTCTATTTATGGAAATTTCCTCTCTTGTTGAGGGGGTTGGAGTTTTGTTTTTGTTTTGTTGAAGAGTTCTCTTTTGTTATTTTTGGGAGAGAAAAGAATTGGGAGAAAGAGAAAAAGAGAGTGCTTGGACTTGCATGCTTGGATTGATTTGGGAAGGAGCTTGGACAAATTTCTTGGTTTAGGCTTCTCCAATGGAGAGGTAGGAAACCCTCTCCTTTGTTTTGCTTTCATATTATTGTTGCTTCTATGCTAAAATTGTGAAAAATGCATGTTTACTTTGGTGTATTGTGAAAAATGGATAGAATGCTTATTGTGTAGTATAGGAGAGGTCTATGGGAATACTCATGAGGGAGGCATAAGAGTAGATTAGGATATTGTGGAGGGAGTTTGAGAGGGATGCCCATCTTGGGTAAGAATGTTTACATTCTACCTTGTCTTTGAGGGAGCCATAAGAGGAGGGAGGCATAAGAGTATGGGAGGAAAAAGGGGTACTTGAGGGAGGCATAAGAGTCATAGGGGCTTGTGTTTTATTGTGGAGGGTTTTGGATGGGCATCTCATCTCAATTGGGAGGCATAAGGAAAACATTCCCATAGTTCCTTCTCTTGTTGGCTTGGATGAAAGCCTTGTTGTGCAAAATATTGTGTTATTTGTGTTTCCTTTTGTTTTCTCTTTTACCTTGAATGTTGTGAAGAACTTGTATTGTGGAAGCAAGTATTGTTGCCTTGAGTTGGAGACCACCCTTCATTGTGTTGTGTTTGGGGCTCGGGGGTCAATGGAGGAGATTGCTTCTCTTCTCCATTGAGTTTTGGTTGGGAGGAGAGTGTTGCCTCTCCCCCTATCTTGGTTGTGATTTGAAATACTTGGAACTTGGAGCATGGATGAAGAACACCTTGGAGCACAAGAATCTTGTTGTTGACAATGTAAAAACATCATGCATTTACCCACCTTGAGTGGAGGAAAAATGTAATATTGCCTTGTTTTCTTTAGCTTACATTATTGCAAATTTGTTTCCACATGAAGTAGAAAGTGTTGTGACAAATGTTGAATGAAAGTTGTTCTTTTTGAAGTCCAAAATAAGCATGTAAAATACATAGAATCAAAAGTTGAAAGGATGACAATCTATCTATTCTCCTTCTTACTTGATTTGGAACTTCTCATGAGTATGTCAATTTTGTTTACATGTTAGTAGACCTTGCTTTAAAATTAATGGAAGTAATTTTGGAACCCTCTTGAAGGGTGTTGGAAATTGGTACAAAAATATATCTTAAATTTTATCTTATTACTTGAAGGAGATGTGTTGAAAGGATGGGAGAAATAGTGCATTATTCCTTCTTGTATACTTGTTGGAAAGACTTAAGTTTTTAATGATTTGTAATATGCCAATAAAACCTTTCAAGCTCTAGTTCCTTTATGTTTTATTCATCCATGAATTTATTGTAAAATCCATTGCAAATAAACAAGAAAATGAATTCGAATCTCTTAAAATACCCCTGCTATATCTATTGAATTGTGTGGAAGGAGATTGCAATACAAAATTCTAAACTTATCAAGTTCAATGCCCAACACCCATTAGTATCTAGCAAGAGTATTAATAGGTTTGAATATCTTTCTTATCTAAGTAATACTAAAACTAATGAATCTATTAATAATAAATTTTAACAATATTAAGGTACTATTAATCGTTATTTTATTATATACCCACTATAACACCTAACTATAAACACAACACATATGCAATAAACCATCATCCAATTTAACAATGTCAATGTATTACATATTTAAACCTACGTGGTCTCCATACTTATAGTATTAAAGCATATTAAGCCTGTATATTCTGGCATGAAACTGATCCGCCTCTGTCATATTTCCTCTTGGGGTGACTTTATCACTGTCCCCAATCGACTCTGTTGCTTGTTGTATGCATTCTCTGTCTCTTAAGTGACTATGTCATAGGTTCTGGGAGGCAGACCAGGTCTTTTCTTGAGGATGCATCCTATACTAAACAGATGTCAGTTAGTTGGTAACCCAATAATTGCATAATAAGCGCCCAGAGTAACGAAGGAGAATCCTTGCAAAAAGTGTTATGTTGTCTCAGGTCGCCTTCACCCCTGATACTCTGTCCGCAATCTTTCCTAGAATGCATTCCTGATCTTCTGTGCAAATAAGAACATAGTTGAACAACCTGCATTGTTGGAATCGCCACGGGCCTCTTTCTACTGCTTGGTCAATGCTGTGCAGGCCAGGGCCGTAGAGTATCCTCGCCCCCTTCTTGCCTGTAGCGCTTTCTCATTTGTTCTTGTTGTGATGGCCACTTTAAGGACCTCACGTCTTTCCCCCCCCATTGTTTACATAACCCACTATAAAATACAGTAGCCTACGCATATATAGGATGCAAAAAAAAAAAAAAGGACAATAAACAAGGCCTACATGCGTGGCCATACTGGCTATAAAGCGCGGCCTGTACCAGTCGGCCTCCCTCGGCCTCAAAACGCAGGGACTGTCCCTCGTACGCAAACATCACTATGGATCCCCGCCAGATGCATACACCTTGATGTACACCCAATGAAGGTGGAAGTGCTCGCCTTTCCTCTCGCGCCAGGAACAATCCACACCCTATAAAAGAAAAAAAAAAAGCTGGATGATTTCCAGTCAATCCGCTGTTAAACTCACCTGTACCCACGCTTGCCTGGGCGACTGTGCAATGTCTCCATGTGTTTTTTAACATGTTTCAATGTTGTAGGTGGCTGGACAGAGAATAAGATTTGCAAATTTTAGTGTTAAGTTAATGGATGGGGGCGGCCAGCTAGTATTTTCTTGCGCGGTCTAGGAAGAAGTCATAATGGTGGACAGGTGGTGGTTGGACCCACCATCCAACCATAGCATATTATAATTATGTTGAAAAGCAGTGTTCAACAACAAGTCAACGTCTTGTCTCTCTGTAAAAAAGAAGATTTGCAATTTAGGTTTAGCGCTATATATGTAATACAATAGCAGTGATAGGTAGTTAAACTTTCTTATACACATTATAGTTATAAATATGGTAGTATGTATATCTAAGTATATTAACAATATACAATGCAACAAAATAGATCGGTATCAAGTACACACCGAAATGGGTGATCCCTATATAAATATGTATATATATCTATACGTATGTAAATAAAGTTACCAAATATATATATATATATATATATATATATATATATAATGTAATGTATTAATCTCGAAATATCGTAATATAACCGCCTAATGACAGAGTAAGTATATATATATATATATATATATATATATACACATATGTATATTAAAATGTATTAAATTTTGAAATAATGTAATATGACCGAACAATAAAGTAAGAATAAAAATCGTAGTGGTTCATGGATTCAATTCAAAATAAACTATATCATCCTCTTGGGTTACCTTTCAGGTATTTTGTCAACACGATAAATAAATACCAGACATTAAACAATCTAAATCGCATGATGACCCTGCTTATCAAAATCTGTGGAACGTCGAATGAGATAGATCCAAATATCTCTACCCTCGAAGCATCTTCGTGACCGAGGTGGTTTTCAAGTTCCTGTTTCCGAACTCGCCCTGATGTAATTAATAACTCATCGAGCCAGGTGGAAGCAACTCGTAGGTAAATTATGATTCGCCATACAATTAATAAAAAAAAATTATGTCGCAATTTTTCGTCTTGGTTGTTTATGGCGCGTCATCGTCGTTGCTGTCGTGAGTGTGATGTCGGCCATGAACATTAGCGATCTTGATTCCATTGGGCATGTTCTTAGATAATTGAAGAAAAAATCAAATAAGAAAGGATGTGAGTGATAGCTATTTTATAAAGCCCGTACCAACGGCTCTGCCAACGGACAGATATGCTTTCTAGCTGTCTACTGTCCGGAGGCTTCCACGTGAATCTTCCACTCAATCTTTTGCGTGTTAAACAAGACAAATACCAAAAAGTGAATTCTTATAAATAAGTTTTCCTAGTACCTACTATGGTCTACCTATCTCATGTTTTTTCCCGTTGTACATTTAAGACGGATATTTTAAATCTTATCCTCATTTATTAAATTCTCTTAGTTACCATAAACAACTCTTTTAAAAACAAAAATTATGGGTTATGCTTACTTTTGATAGGTCTATGCACATGTTTAAGTTTGGGGATTTTTTTTTTGGATTTTTTTTCAGTTGGTATTTTAACTTTATTATAATAATTTTAGATTCTTTAAATCATTTTTTATTTTAATTTGAATATTTAGTAACATTTAATAGATATGCTATAGGGAAGTAAAGGGAAACAATCTTTTCAAATTTGAGAGGAGGGGGTATGGATTCAAAAGGGTAGGACTGGAGGTACATAAGGTCTTTAGGCTTCACCATTTCTCTGTTCCATGTTGGTTCTAGTGATGGCTTAAACGCTCCCTTGGAAATCTCACTCATGGCTTTAAGAAACTAGCATATTCCTTTTCCATCACATACAACATGGTAGAAACTTGTTCCCACAACAAATCCCCCACATTTAAAACACGTTACCTACGTGAGGGACATGCAACATAGAGAACAAATGTTTGATGTTAATAGAAAAATTAAGGCACCATTGCAAGAGACATTATTTCAAATTATTCAACATATAGTCTGACAGTTTGGTGGGACCATCAGAAAATGTATATATTAGAGAATGTAAGTATAATGTGAAGAATACAAAACTAATTAGAGGTGGAACCATTAAAGGAGGAAGTTGATTGCTGAAGGTTGTACATGTGGAAGAAATGTGAACTATGAGTCGAGTGGAGGACCTAGAAAACAATTAAGAGTTATCTTACTAAATATAGATTGATCAAAATCATGAAAGATGAAATTAGAAACATCTTTTTTCCAAATGAATTTTTCCTTTTCTAATGACCTTTGAACAATATGTATGGATAAATGAACTGAGAAAGTTCATATGTTTTAAGAAATATTCAACAAACAACATGTCATAATTGGACCAAATAGGCAAAAACAAGCTAATGTAATTACCCACATTCACAGTACCATACCAATCAACAAAAAAGAAGCTTTAGAAAGAATAAAGTGAATAAATATTCACGGACATTAAAAAGTGAGTGTTATGTAGAGCAGCCATAGGTCCTCAGGGGGCACAAATTATGGGTTTGAGGAACTTAAACTTTAGGCATAATAAATTTTGAGATACATTTGGTATTGGGCTGGGAAATATAGGAATGTCGAGGTCTCTAAATTATTCAAACAATATATGTAAGCTACAACTACAAGTGTAAAAGTAACCATTGCAGCAATAGTGATTCCTACTACAGTGCCTACCACCAAATTCTTTTTATGGACCTAATTTGAATATTTATTAACATGTAATGGATGTGAGTGACAGTTGTTTTATAGAGCCCGTATCAATGGCTCTGCCAACTGAACATCCTTATGCTTTCCAGCTGTCTATTGTTATGGAAGCTTCCACATGAATCTTCCACTCAATCTTTTGCATGCTAAACAAGACAAATACCAAAAAGTGAATTCTTATAAATAAGTTTTAGTAGTACCTACTACATGTCAAGAGACCCTATCTCATGTTTTTTCCCGTTGTACATTTAAGACGGATATTTTAAATCTTATCCATGCGCAACAATTTATTAAATTCTCTTATGTAGGATTATGCTTACTTTTGATAGGTCTATGCAACATGTTTAAGTTTGGGGATTTTTTTTTTTGGATTTTTTTTCGGTTGGTATTTTACACTATATTATAATAATTTTACATTCTTTAAATCATTTTTTCTTCTAATTTGAATATTTATTAACATGTAATGGATATGCTATAGGGAAGTAAAGGGAAACATAATACTTCAAGATAAAAAAGGTGAAGAATCTAAATTGAGTTAGTATAAACTATGGAAATGTTAAATTGAACAAGGCCGTGAAATGGCAAATCCCACAGAAGGTGGTGTTTTGTGGCTAGGGAGAATAAGAACAATGTGTAAAATTTTATAAAAACCATGACTAATAATTAAAAGATCCATTGAAAATGCCACTGTATTGACTTTAGGATATTTCCATGTTTGAGAATGTGTAGATCAGAAAATCAAAGTACGTTGATTTTGTAAGTACAGTTCGATACACACCAGGAATAGAAAAATACAAGTTAATCAATGATACAATATGTATTTCAATGATAAACTAAAATATCCCTTTTGGGATACCACTTAAAAATGCACAAAATATATGACAAATGTAGCAAAGTAAAATACTGATTTATGCAAATTTTCAACACTGAGGACAACGAACTAAATAAAATCTATATCTCATTAAATATTCATTTGAATCGCTTGAAAACTTGAAGAGGGCTTGATATTATTATAAGGACATAATAACACTGTTTTGGAGTTTTACATAAATTACAATGCTGCCAGAAAAAGCACAGCGTGCCCTAGACAGTTGGAAACTTCAAAGGCTCGTAACCCTCTAAATACAAGAGCAAAAATAAGGGTCTTTGGAAATAACAATGGCAGATATAGGAAATAGTACTGCCACCTACAGATCTAAAATGACTGACTGGAAAAACCCCCAAATAGAGGCTGCAAGTCACCTCACTATGAATGGAGTCAGGAAATGAGGGAGGTTCCTTCCACGTGTTGCCATGCCCATCCTAGGTGGCCATTGTGAGTCTGATCTAGAGCCCCTCTGATTGTCTTTCCCAAAAGCCCCCGAAAAATCCTCAAAACCCTTCCTCTGAACCCTCCTGGAAATATCTCTATAACACGCCCCAAAAATCGGATCCAAGTTGAAAGACTAGGGTAGATCTCTCACTACCGAAGAATGCCCTGCTAGCTAAGGATGGGTCTCTCACCACTGAAGCTAGGGTCCCTGTGGGATTTGACTCCACAAGCTATAGAAAAGCAACAACAGCAGCTGCACGAGAAGAGGCTAAGAGTATGCGACAAAAAGTGTCTTTTCTTCCTTCCCGGCTCCTTATATACTTTACCTCAGAAAATGACCCCCATAACGCTAAGTGCATTTCATACCACAGAGGGGCCAATAAAATAAGAGTAACTATAGTTACCTTTCTCCTTTTTGAGTCACCCGTCTAAAAGTGACCCACCCCTCCAAAACGCATAACTGGGATATTAAAACCTCGGGGCCCCTTCGCAAAACTTTATAGCATCCACAGCCCCAAACCTGGTCTGACCCCGATATGGACTCGACTTGGCCCTTGGGCCATTTGTTGTAGGAAAAAGTGGACATTACAGTCCTCCCTTCCCAATTTTTGCTTGTCCTCAAGAAAATGCAAATTTTGATGCTGCAAAATATGTTCCCCCTCCCAAGTAGCATCCTTAAGTGGCAGTACCTTCCATCGCACCAAATACTCAGTGATTACTCTGCTCCTGAGCCCCCTCTAGAATTGTTTCAATAATGGATTCTGGATCCAGCACCAATTTCCCTTCCTCATCTAGTGGCGGTAACTCTGTAAATGGTACGATATGTGGTCTCAAGTGCCTTCTTAAGGCATGAAACATGGAAGACATTATGTATCTTACTGTGCTCTGGTGGCTCTAGCTCATATGCCACTGCCCCAGCTCAACGAACTACTCTGTACGGACCATAAAATCATGGTTTCGTGATTTATCTGCACCCTTTTGCTTGAGTGAGGACTACCTGTATGGCTATAAATGCAGGAATACTAGATCCCCAACCTCAAAATACCTCTCTATCATGTGCCTGATCTGCATATACCTTCTATTGATTATGTGCCTTCTAAAGATTCTCTTTGAGAGCTTTTAGAATATCCTAGTTCTCTTGTAACCAATCTCGACCTTTGGGAGCTCGGCTATCTAGTAATACCAAATCTACAAATGTCCTAGCGTTATACCCATACAAAGCTCAGAAAGGGGCCATACCTATGCTCATCTGGTAGGTGGTATTGTAGCAGTACTTGCCCATGTGTAACCATTTAATCCATGTCCGCTGGTGTCCTGTTACATAACTATGCAAGTAGCCTTCTATCCACTTATTGACTATCTTCGTCTGCCCATCTATCTATGGGTAGTAGCTCGTGTTAGGAGTCAACTTTGTACCTACTAGTCTAAAGATCTCCTGCCAAAAGGTGCTCATGAAGATCTTGTCCTTGTCACTGACAATGTTTTTAGGTAACCCATGTAGCCTAAAAATACCAGTACATAAGATCCCGACCACATCCACTGCCTCGTGTCCCTTAGGTAGGGAAAATAAATGAGCATACTTAGTTAACCAATCAACTACAACATAAATGCAACTATGCCCATGCACCAATGGAAGCCCAATGATAAATTCCATAGATATGCTTTCCCATTTCTGTTCGGGAATGGGGAGAGGCTCCAAAGTAATCCAGCTAGGAAAGAACATGCTCGGATTTGGTTTGCTGGCAAACCATACACTCTCTGACATGATTAAGGAAATCGTCCTTCATTCCCTTCCATGTTCATATCTTCTCTTTAATGAACCTGTAAGTTTTGAAATAATCAGGATGTCCAACTAGTGGTGTATCATGTACTGCATGAAGGATCTTCTCCTTCATTTTGGATCCTGGTACAAGGAAATCTTATCCTTGTAGAAAATGAGATCATCCACTACTCTGTATCGGTCGTCCTATATACTACCATCCATGATCTCACAGGAAATTTTTTTTGGAGTACTCAACAAGTATATGCGCCTTCTAATCTGCTGAAATCTCAGACATAGAACTAAGCATAACAGTGAGGTAAGGCCTCCTAGATAAAGTGTCAACAACAATATTATTCTTACCTCTAGTGTACTCTATGTCAAATTCATAGGTTTGCACCTTGTTCACCCATCTTTGTTGGCAATCGTTGAGCTCTTTTTGTCCCAGGAAGAACCTCAAACTGTTGTGATCTGTATGAACCACAAATTTTTTGCCCACAAGGTACTATATGAACTTGGCCAAGGCATGCATGATGGCCAACATCTCCTTGTCGTAAATTGAATACCCTCTCTCCACGGGTTTCAATTTCTGACTCTCATAGGCAATGGGATGCCTATCCTGCATGATAACTTCCCCAACACCCTCTCTTGATGCATCACACTCTAGAATGAATGGGCGGGAGAAGTCTGGTAATGCGAGGACAAGACATGAACTCATCACCTCCTTGAGGTGATCAAAAACTTATTGTGCTATGTCTGTCCAAGCAAAAGCCCCCTTCTTGGTCAAATTGGTCAATGGAGTAGCCAATCGAGAGAAATTCTTCACCAATGAACCTGGAAAAAAGTAGTATGTGCACAACCCCACAAATCCTCTCAATTGTGTCAATGTCCTAGGTGGCGGCCAATCCAGGATTGCTTGTATCTTCCATCTGTCCACCTTCACTGTACCCCCACCAATTACATATCCCAAGTAAAGAAGTTCAGTCATGTTGAACTCACAGTTAAAGGGTTTTGCATGTAATGAATTAGCTTCTAATATCCCCAATATCTCACCCAGGTGCCTGAGCTATGGTCCTCCCATGTCCTTTTGTAGACTAAAATATCATCAAAGAAAACCAATGCAAACTTATGCAAGTGGTGGTTGAACACGTGATTCATGCAAGACTAGAATGTAGCTAGAGCATTAGACAATCCGAAAGGCATCACAAAGAATTCAAAGTGACCGTAATGGCATCTGAACGATGTCTTATGCACATCCTACTCCCTGAATTTGATCTAATGATATCTAGAACACAAATCTATTTTCAAAAAATAGATGGAACCATGTAGCTCGTCCAGCAACTCATCAATGCGTGGTATGTGATACTTGTTCTTTATTGTCTTCTTATTTAAGGCCCAATAGTCCATACACATTTGCCGGGTCCCATCATTCTTCTTCATCAAAACCACCAAAGAAGCAAAAGGGTTAGGACTCGGTCTAATATGCCCCATATCCATGAGCTCCTATATAGTCTTCTCAATCTCATCCTTAAACAATTTGGGGTGACGATAAGGAGAAATGACCACCAGTCTAGCATCCTCAAGCTCAATCACATGTTCAAATCCCCTATCTGGAGGTATGACTGGAGGTATGTCACCAAACACGGCACTCCGTTTGTCCAATAGGCCCTATATATCCACATGGTACTGCGGCTATCCCTCCTCTGATTTCTTGGTCGAAACCAAATATTGTACTGCCCAGTCCACCTTGTCATGCCTATAGATCCTCTCAATCCTCTTGGTTGTAACAACTCAGGGTGCCCCTAAAGATAAGACCCTTAAGATCACATTCCTCCCTTCAGATTTAAACTTCAGCTCCATTGTCTAAGAAGTTAGTTTGTTGATTATATTATGAACATGATTATGGACTTTATTATAGTATGATGTTAAATGTTAGATCATGGATTATTGTTGACTTGATTCAGTTATGATGCATGATGATTATTAGAGACATTTTATATGTTGATGATGATATACTGTTGGACATGGTTATAGATGGATGTTGTTCAGACTTGTGATATTTGGATATTGTGAGTAGACCTAGAAATGGAAAATTATTGAATGATGATATAGTCATTGATAAAACTATAAATGATATTGTTAGATTGCTTTGATTTGTTGTGATTCATATATCTAGATGATTTTGGAATTTTAATTATATTTATATTATTTTGGATGTTCTGATATGGCCATGAGGCCGAAGGAGGTATTTGTGTTTTGCAGGTTAAAATATCACAACAAACATCGGGGGATTGGAGACCAACCACATTGGAATTCTAGATGAATTCAACAAGGTCACCATGGCAACTGTATTTGTTTGTGTGTGTTGTTTGTGTTAGGGATTCCCATGGGGGGATCACCTTTAAATGTGACCAAGGGATTTTATGTTTTTCTTTTATTTGGGTCCCTTTTGTTTAAATTTTCAATGTGTTTTATGTGGTGCACTTACCCTTTCATTATTTATTTAATGTGGTGTTAATATTGTGAGTAATCATATTGTTTAGATAATTAATTAAAAGATGTCATAAAAAATGTAATTAATAGAGTTGTTGGCCATGTTTTAAAGTGTTGTAATAATGTGTAAGTAATGTTTAAGTGACCTTGTAAGTGATGTGTAAGTTAACTCTTGAGTGTGAAACACTCCACCTTCTTAGAAATTCGAATTTGTCCTTGGAGGCTATTTTTGGAGGCTTGTGGGACAAGTTAAACTTGTCCCATACCTCTTAAATTTATTTACCAACCATACCTATGGTTGGGGAGTTGAAATTAGACTTTTATTATGCATTTTGGGAAGACTTATTGTAGGTTTTAATTGCACTTTTCTTACATGTTTTAATTTCAGTCCTTTGGGGTGTGGGTTGGATTTGAGTGTGTAAGTAAATTGTCATATTATTCACCCACTTATTTATTATGCATTGGAGAATGAAGTTGAATTTTGGGGGTTGGGGTTGAGGATGTGTGATGTGGCATCCTACATGGATCCACCTCATCCTCTTCTCTTCCCTCTTCTATAAAATTTGAATTGTTTGCCTTGTTTTGGGTTGCTTCACTTTTTGGAGACTTCATTTTGGGTGAATTTTCTTGTTGTTTTGGGAGCTCTTGCTTGGAGAAGTTTTTGGAAGATTGTTGCATGCTTGTGCTTGGTTGTTTTGGATTGCTTGCATTGGGATAAAGCTTGTTGTTTTGGAACTTGGAACAACTCCATCATGGAGAGGTAGGAGCTTGGCTCTTGAAATACTCTCTTCTTGTATATATGTAAATGTTCTTGTGTGAATGTTTTGGTATATATTGTGGGTTGTTGGGTAGATGGCCTAGGAATGGTGTAGGAGAAGACTATGGGGTTATTTTGTGGGAGGCACAAGTGGTTTTAGGGAGGTATAAGGGTGGAGGGAGTTGGGATTTGGGTTCCACCTTACAAAGAAATAGCTTGCATTTCTTTACTCGTTATGGGGTGCCATAAGAGGTTGGGGAGACATAAGAAAATGTGAGGAATAAGGGGTACTTGGGGGAGGCATAAGGGCATGACAGGGTTTTGAAATGATATTATATATATATATATATATATATATATATATATATATATTTGTGGGTTGTTCTCAGGTGGTGATACCCATTTTCCCCTTTGGGAGGCATAAGCAGCATCCCCCATAGCTTCTTGCTCCTTTGGCTTGCTTGATGAAGCCTTTGTATTGTTTGTCATGTTTTAGTGTAGTTGTAAACTACATTCTGTTTGGACTGTGTTTCTTTATGAAAATGTTGCTTGTATGTTTTGTGGAAGCCTGTTGTTGCCATGAGTTGGATCACATCTTTTATTGCATTGTGGTTGGGGCTCGGGGGCCAATGAAGAAGGATGGCTTCTCCTCTTCATTGGATGTCTTGGTTGGGTGGAGAGCGTTGCCTTTCCCCTACTCCTGTTGTGATCAAATTGGAAGAATGAGGAGTATGCATGTTGTTGTTCTGGAGCTAAGAAAAGACAGTTTGACAGTCCCTTGTGAAATGAAATCTCATTGTAACCTTTCCCACTTGAAGTGGATGAACTTGTAAATGTTGTAATGGAAAGATGTTTTACTAATTGCAAGTGGAAAGTTGCAATGTAAAAGAGTTATACTCTGTTTTCTGTTTTGGAAAAAATGTGAAAGAAAGATACGTGTTTTTGTATGTTGCATTTTGAAACCAAAGGAAAAGGAAGTTGTAAGAGTTCATTTAAATTAATGGAAGTGGTTTTGTCTTGTCCATATGTTGTTATTCCATTGGAAATCTGTGTTTAGCATTCACTATGAAATCCCTGTTTGAAAAGTGGTAAAGTGAAACACGTGAGAAGAAAATGTATTATTATGTTCTGTATATAATATATGTTTTGGAAGGAATAAAAGAAGAAAGGTTGTAATGTTGTATTTTGGAATCAATAAAGGATTGCATTACCTTTTTCAATCTGTATTGTTGTATTGAAATTGATCATCCATTGTGTTTTGAAATCTCTGTTGAAAAGAAGAATTGTGTGTGAGGAAAAATATAATGCTTTGTTCTTCAAAAAAAATGTTAAGATTGGAAATCAGAATTTGCATTTTAGTTTAGAATGGTTTGATTGAATCAACTAAATGTATTAGATAGGATTAGAATGAATTTCCACACTTGGAGATGGAAAGTAATTAAATAGATCCTTTAAAAATTTTCCCTCTGTTTTATTCTTTCAAACTGGCAATTATCTAAACAAAAAATGCACAGATCGAACCTGCAACAATAAAATAACAAATTAAATGATTAAATTGAAGTAGTAGGCCCTAAATGAACTCAATTAGACAAAAACACTTAAGGAAATACTTCAAAACCTGGCAAAACCGAGTTCAAAGTTTCCACAGTCGTTTTGCTGTCAAATTTGTAAATTTCGAATTGGAATTCAATCAAACAGATCTACCTCACAAAATTATCCTAATTCCTCCTAAGAACAACTCTCCATGTCTATTTGACATGTTGAGAGAGGAAGAAGATCAAATTGAATAAATCTCACAAGTTAAAATTTACCAGTTCGTACTGTAAAATCCTGCAGGACGTTTTCTTAAAATTGACCCCTTAAACTTTATCAAAATAAAAAATTAATGATCTTTGTGCAAAGAGGACGTCGAGAGATTTCCAGAAAGTCCTCATTTTCCCAAAACTGAGCTCTCTATCAAAAGTTATGGCCTTCTGAAGTTTTTCTTCCTTGGCGTAAAAAAAATGGGAAAAATTTCCTTGGCGGGCCCGCGGCCTGAATTTTTCCCTTAAGCACTTAGGAAAGTTTCGGGAAAATTTTCCAAATTTTCCCTATCACCCCACCATCCCACAGCCAATCAGAGGCTGCCATGTGGCACCACAGGGTGTTGGCAGAGGGGTGGACCCCTTTTTAAACTTAGCGCATCCGGAAAATTTTGGGAAAATTTTCCAAGTTTTCCCCGCCGCCCTGCCAGCCCGTGACCAATCAGGTGATGCCACGTGGCATCACGAGGCATCGGTGGAGGAGCAGGTCCCTTTTTCCTTTTTGTGCTTCAGAAAATTTTGGGAAAATTTTCCATGTTTTCCCTGCCGTCCCGCTGACCCGCAACCAATCAGGAGTGGCCACGTGGCATGAGGAGCCGGCGGAGGCGTGGGTCAATGTTACCCTCTTAGCCCTTCGGGGTGTTAAAAAAAATTTCTCCCCCACCCCACTTTCCCCATGTTGGCTTAGGTGATGCCATGTGTCCCTTGCGGCTTGCGGACTTGTGGGTGCAATGTTGGCTTTTTCGCCCCGCGCGGGAATTTTCAAAATTTTCCCAAATGTCTCCCGCTTTTCCCCGCCCTTCCCCGCGCTGGCTTGAGAAGCACCACGTGTCCCTTGTGGACTTGCAGACCCATGGGTGTGTGGGTGCAAAGTTATTTTTTCACCCCACATGGGAAAATTTCCAAAAGTCTCCCCATGGCCCGCCAACCCGCCCTTTGGGAAAATTTTCACCCCTGGGCCCGCAGGCCCGCTCTTGGGGAAAATTTTCACCCCAAGGCCCACCGGCCCATAACTTGAGAAATATGAGGAGTTAGGAGGACTTCTTTATATCAATGGAAAGGTGAGGAAATTTCCTATCCAATGGGAATGATTTAGGGAATTTTTGAATGTGTTAAGTGTGAGAAAAATCAAGTTGAAACTTTAAGCCTGTTAGAGAGTGGGTATGGTGAGGAATTTACCCTCTGAACCTAATTGAACCTTCTAACCCTAAATTTTGGACCTTATGACCTCTAATAATTGTTAATAAAATAAAAGTATGTTCTAGTGGATTAGAATTGTTCTGGAACTTGTTAGTGACAGTTGTTGCCTTGTAACCTGGTTGTAGACTCTTCTTATTAAAAAAAAATTATTCCATAATTTTCCTAACTAATCCTAGGTTGTTCTTGGGTCTCAAGTGGGTTGTTTTTAGGGGGGAAAGTATCACTATCTTTCTCCACACCTTATCTAATGCCTTATGTGGTTCATCCTCTAATGGCTATGTGTCCAACTGACACAAAACTCGTCACCAAAGGACTCTTTTGAAGATCTATGACTGGGCCCTCCATCTTCCCTTGCAATTGTGTATTTAGAACCCAATTAACTGGAAATCTTAGGGAAACATGAGTTTCTTTCACCTCAATTCCTCCTTGTACTCAATAGCATTCAAATGGTCTCTAGGTTGTAACCTTCCTTGATGGACATACCTTATGGTTGTGAACCCAATGGTTCTTAAAGGGATAACCCTTAGGTCGTACTTGAATTGGACTAAAAATCGACTTAGGAGTGAATTCCATCAAAGGTCACGAGCTCTCCTAATAACCTCATGCAATGAAGAATGTTCAAATTAAACCCTTCACAAGTTCCAAGAGAGCATTGCACTATTGTGTAAAACCTACTATGAATAGATAATTCAACCTATATCTCTGTAATATCAGGTACCATGAACGATAGTCTTATGAAAATTGGTGATATACTTGATCCACAAATCATGTCTACCTCAGATGATTCAACTCTCTAAAATATCTATATCGGGGTCCCTGTATTATCAAATATGCTCATGTCATAGCCTCAAGATGTGAAATTTGGTTGAGTCATGGATGTATAGGTGTCCCTGTAGTAATCAACCCATGATGTATAAATCATGAGCATCTCCCTCTAGATGTAAGATTACATAACTTAATTAGGTGTCATCTTCCTGTAGGACATAGGATTCAAGTGAAATATGCATTCAACTTTGGACACCTACATGACTATGCAGTAAACTTCTTAGAACTGGTCAAAATGTGGAAATGAAATTTGTCCCAATCCTCTTTGCATCTCTGGTATGTGCCTGGTAATCTCTCCTAGGCCTACTATCAATCTTCATCTTGCCAAATATTCCATGGAATCAACATGTTGTCATGAAAGCCATCGCTTAAATTTGGTACCTTTCCCAACAAGACTCCTCATCTACAACATCCCCTGGCTACCGTTCCTGTGAAACTTCATAAGGGTCATCCTTCAAGAATGAAGGTTCGTGATTCCCTAAAAGGCCTGGTAGAAGAACTCTCTCATTGAGTTTTCCTAAATGTCCAACCTCAATTTGACCATATTTTTATGATTGTTGCTATTTTCTCCTCTTTCCACATGAGTATCAGACCTGTTTTTGTGCTAATCTCCCTATGAGCTGGCTCAAATAGAGATTGGTAGTCTCCTGCTTCTTTACGTTATGTTCATGAACAATTATTTCATTAGCTCTACCCCTAAATCCTCACTCTCTCTATCCCCCATCTTTTGGTCCCAACAGGATGGAGAAATATGCTCTAATACCACTGAAACATCCCTTGTGGGATAGCACTTAAAAATGCACAAAATATATGACAAATGTAAGCCCAAAGTAAAATACTGATTTATGAAGATTTTAACAGTGAGGACAATGAACTAAATAAAATTTATATCTCCCTAAATATTCATTGTGCAATCGCTTGAAAACTTGAAGAGGTCTTGATATTTTTATAAGGACATAATAACACTATTTTGGAGTTTACATAAATTACAATGTTGCCAGAAAAAGCACAACTTGCCCTAGACAACTGGAAACTTTAGAGTTTTCGTAACCCTCTAAATACAAGAGAAAAAATAAGGGTCTTTGGAAATAATAATGGAAGATATAGGAAATAGTACTGCCACCTGCAGATATGAAAACGATCGACTAGAGAAACCCTGAAATAGAGGTTATAAGTCACCTCGCTAGGAATGGAGTCAAGAAATGAGGGAGGCACCTTCCACGTGCTGCCACACCCTAGCCTAGGTGGCCACTGTGAGTCTGATCTAGAGCCCCTTTGATTATCCTTCCCCAAAAGCCCCCGAAAATCCTTGAAACCCTTCCTCTGAACCCTCCAAAAATATCTCTATAGCATGACCCAGAAAGTGGATCCAGGATGACAAACTAGGGTAGATCTCTCACTACCGAAGAATGCCTTGCTAGCTAGGGATGAGTCTCTCACCACCGAAGCTAGGATCCCTATGGGATTTGACTCCACAAGCTGTAGAAACGTAACAACAACAGCTGCACGAGAAGAGACTAAGAGTATGCAACAAAAAGTGCCTTTTCTTCCTCCTCCAACTCCTTATATACTTTACCTCAGAAAACAAGCCCCGTAACCCTAAGCACATTTCATACCATGGAGGGGCCGATAAAATAAGAGTAACTATAGTTACCTTTCTCCCTTTTGAGTCTCCCGTCTAAAAGTGACCCCCCCTCCAAATGCAAAACTGGGATATTAAAACCTCGGGGCCCCTTCCCAAAACTTCTGGCATCCACAGCCCCCTGGGTCTGAAAATCGATATGGACTTGAATTGGCCCTTGGGCCATTTGGTGTAGGAAAAAGGAGGACATTACAAAATGGGACATTACATAAACATAAGTCTGACAGTTTGGTGGGACCATAAGAAAATGTGTATATTAGAGAATGTAAGTATAATGTGAAGAATACAAAAACAATTAGAGGTGGAACCATTAAATGAGGAAGTTGATTGCTGAAGGTTGTACATGTGGAAGAAAATGTGAACTAAGTCGAGTGGAGGACCTAGAAAACCATTACGAGTTATCTTACCAAATATAGATTGATCAAAATCATGAAAGATGAAATTAGTAATATATTTTTTCCCAATGAATTTTTGATTTGTTAATGACCTTTGAACAATATGTATAGATAAATGAACCAAGAAAGTTCATATGTTTTAAGAAATATTCAACAAACAACATGTCATAATTGGACCAAATAGGCAAAAACAAGCTAGTGTAATTCCCCACATTCAGAACTACCATACCAATCAACAAAAAAGAAGCTTTAGAAAGAACAAAGTGAATAAATATTCACGACATTAAAAAGTGAGTGTTATGTAGAGCAGTCCATAAGTCCTCAGGTGGCACAAATTATGGGTTTGAGGAACTTAAACTTCAGGCATAATAAATTGTAAGATACATTTTGTATTGGGCTGGGAAATATAGGAATGTCGAGGTCTCTAAATTATTCAAACAATCTATTATGTAAGCTATAACTACAAGTGTAAAAGTAAACATTGCAGCAATAGTGATTCCTACGATAGTGCCTGCCACCAAATTCTTTTTATGGCCCTAATTTTAGTTTGTGAGAGAGCTACATGCATTGGAAGTGGGTGGGCCATAGAGACCTCCACTACATAAAATTGAGCTTTTTAACTTGGCCATGTCAAATTCTACTGAAGGTGATGTTTTGTGGCAAGTAGTAGTGAAATAAAGTACTAAAGACTTCAAGAATAATGCAAAACCAAATAGGTTCTATGGAGTTCTATTTTGTGAAATGAACTTTATCTTAATTTGATTGGTTTTAATACAAGCATATTCTGGGAAGTATATGATTGTGAAAATATAATTTCTGTAAGTATTGAAATTATTAGCTGGGTATTGAACAATATGCATGGACTGTGGGATTGGAGGAAGCTTTGTTTAACGTGTAATTCCAAAATCAATAACTTTCTTCCAAGATTTTTCCTTATCTCTTTGACATCCAATGAAGCAAAAAGATGACGATAAAGAAATTGATGTGAAGTTTGATCAAGTATTTGTCATTTAATTTGAAATTTAAAACAACGAAAAATATTTACGAAGCATCAATCTTTTCTCATAAAGATTGATGAATTACTGGCACTAGGCAATAAGAAATAAGAAACAATAAGACCCATGAGCTCCATTTTGAACACTAGTAATAAATAATTTATTAGAATAAAACTGAAGACAATAAATATTTTAATATTTCAATAAACATATTTAGCTCAATGTTATTAACACATAATGTATGAATATAGAAGGAATCTCTCATAAGTTCTTTAAATTTTTATGTGCATTTATAATGATTGGCCCCACAAATGTGTGGAGGGTAAAATATGATCACATTAAGATTGATAATGTACATATTTCTCAAAACATGAGAAATGAAACACCACAACCATACAAAGTTGAAAAAGAAACGAAAGTGACATAACTTGTTTGGGTAAAGGGTAGGCATTCCCATAGTGCATGTTACAAACTATTCTAAAAATATTTAAAAAGCAAAAGAAGCAACTCATTAAAATTAGGAAAAACGTGATTTTTTATTGAAGTAAGTGGAGAATCAAGAGCTGTAATGATAAAACTGGAGGCAAAATACAGGAACAAACTTATGTAGGCATGGAGATGTAAATGTCATAGGTACAAGGAAGATGTAAGCGTCCCTTTGTATTCATTTTTTCTCGGCCACTGCAAAGAAACATCATATGCATGAAAACTCAATGAATATCATACTGTAGTGCCCACTTCCCTTCGACACTTATTACTTTTGATTTCGATACTGTTGACTATAATATGGATATTATTGTATCACTTGGATGATGTTAGATGATAGAGATACTTGGAATATTGTTAGATTTTGATTCATAGTATGACGTGTGTAGATTCTTAGATAGAGATTATATGGATGATGATGTGTGGTTGACATAGTATATATTTCTGACATTCGATATTTTCATCATATTGAGTAGACCTTAACAGTTGAACTAATCTTGTGATCCTATTGATATTGATGAAATGTAGAATTGAGATGTTGTTAGAAATTGAAAATAATAACGTTACTTTCCTAGATGATGATTTAATTCACATGTAGATGATTGTGGATTTATATTTGTATATTTTATCTTGGATGTTTTGATGCAGCCATGAGGCCGAAGGAGGTATTATGTGTTTTGCAGGTAAACATATCACAACAATCAACAGGGGATTGGAGACCAACCACATTGGAATGCTAGATGGATTCAACAATGGTCACCATGGACAACTTGTGTTATGTTGTTTTGTGTGTGTTTGAATTGTGTTAGGGGGTTCCCATGGGGGGATTACCTCCAATTGTGACCAAGGGGGTTTGTGTGTTGATCTTTTATTTAGTTTCCTTTCTTTAATTTTAGTATGTGATTTTATAGTGATGTATTTTTCTTTTTATTAATTATTTAAATTGTGTCTAGATTAGTAAATTAATCATGTTACTAAACTAATTATGGATGGGAAAAAATAATTCATTTATTAGATTAGATGGCTCTTTGGGTTATGTGTTGTAAGTTGAGTGCTTGTGATCTTGAGTGTTGTACACTCTACCTCATCTTGGAAATTCGGATTTGGCCTTAAGGGCCAATTTTGGAGGCTTGTGGGACAAGTTAAACTTGTCCCACACCTCTTAAATTACTATACCAACCCTACCTATGGATTGGGGGGTCAAAAATAGACCCCATTATGTGTTTTGTAAGACAAAAAGTGACATTTATTGCACTTTTCTTACATGGGTTTTAAAGTTTGTCCTTAGGGGGTGTGGGTTTGGATTGTGTGTGTAAGAGGTTTTTCATTCCTCTCAACCCACCAATTTATTGTGCATTGGGGTTGAGGTTTGACTTGTGAGGTGGAGTTGAGGATAAGTGATGTGGCATCCTACATGGAGCCACCTCACCCTCCTCTCTCCCTTTTCTATTTATGTTTGTTTGGGGGTTACTTTCATTTCTTTTGTGTGCACTTGTATTTTGGAGTTGAAGAATTTTGGAGTACTTGTGGATTTCTTTTGGAGCTTGTTGGTGTTGGAGTGGGCTTGAAGGAGCTTGGTGTGTGACTCTTGGATCAAGCTCTACCATGGAAAGGTAGGAGTTACACTCTTGTTTAAATGTTTTCTTTTATTTCCATATATGTGTATGTTTTTGAGTGTTTTGGTATGCTTGTTGGGTTCTTGGGTAGATTACCTAAGTGTGGTGTAGGAGAGGACTATGGGGATCTTATATGTAGGGAGGCATAAGATTTTATTTCATGTTTTGGAGGGAGTTGGGTTGGGTGCCCCACCTTGGACAAGAAAATGCTTGCATTTCTTACTTGGTTTTATGAGGGAGACATAAGAGATAGTAGGGAGGCATAAGAGAATGTGGGAGGCATAAGAGGATCTTGAGGGAGGCATAAGAGTTTTGTAGGGGTTTTGAGATGTATATTGGAGGGTTTTAAGGTGGGCACCTAATTCCCATTGGGAGGCATAAGTGATCTCCCCATAGATCCTTTCTCCATTGGATTTTCATTTTGAAGCCTTGTATATTTTGTTAGTTTCCTTCTTGTGATTGTATTTTGTGTTGATTGTGTTTTGGTATGGTTGTGAAAATTTGTATTGTGATGTGGAAGCTTGTATTGTTTCCATGAGTTGGATCCACCTTTTATTGCATTGTGGTTGGGGCTCGGGGGCCAATGAGGAGGATAACTTCTTCTCCTCATTGGATTATTGGTTGGGTGGAGAGTGTTGCCTCTCCCCCTTTTTTTGTTGTTGATCAAGTGAAGACATGGTGGAGCTCTTGTTGGTGATGTGAAACTTGGAGCATTTATTGATGTCCAAAAATAAATCCTTCCTTGTGAGAAAACCTTCTTGTTATTCCCACTTGAGGTGGAAGACTTGTAGTATTGTATTTAAAAAAGGAAATGTTGCATTGTAGGTTTCATTTACCAAGTTGTATTATTATTTTGAAGGAAGCTCATTGAGGAATTGTATACTTTATTTTCTCCTTAGATTATAGTATTTAAAGAAATGAATCAAAATGGAAATCATGTTTAAAAGTTTAGTTATAATTTGTATTGTGAGAAAGTAAGTTCTTTGCATTAAAAGAAATGAGCTATGCTCAAGGAAAAGAAAGTTCATTATCATTGTTGAAGTTATAGTATTGTAAAAAGGAAAGAAAGAACATAGAAGTTGTAAAATACTAATAGTGCATGATTGGAAACCTTGAATGTGGAACAAAGTTGTTACTGGTTATTTGAACAAATGGTTGTAGTGGAAATGGAAAGATACAATAAATTTTAAGAAAATTATTATGTTGAAATAATGCATTTTGTAGTAAGGAAAAACAACAACATTAGAAGTAGATTTAGTTTCATTTCTACTTTTGGACTTGAAAGAAAATTTGTTGAACGAAATGAAAATGATCTTGTAGTTGTTGTTGTTACTATTGAAATAGGAAATGCTTTAAAATGAGTAATTTTACTATGGAATGAATAGATGGATTAAACCTTTCAACTGGAAACTTTAGGCACATAAATTTAAGTTTAGGATGACTTTTAAAACACTCTAGTGATTTTTGTTTTTTGAAAAATCTCAGATTTGAAGGTTCTGTTTCTAAGGAATAGGACCACCACCTTGTGCAGAGTGGCGGTCTCGTAACCGCCGCTCAGGCAAGGCGGTGGTCTCAGAACCGCCACTCAGGCAAGGTGGCAGTTCATGAATCGTCACCCAGGTAGGGCGGCGGTCCCAGGACCACCGACCTTCTTTGGGCGGCGGTTCTATCACTAATAGCGGAAAAATGTAAATCCGGGCCTGTGAAAATTTTAACTTGGTCTAACTCAAATTTAAGCTTGTAAAAAGTAAAGAGGAAACCTCTAGCACGTAAATGAAGGTAAAATTTCATTGTTCAAAGCAAGTAAATCTTCAAATGGATAATTAAAATTGCTCAATCTCATACATATTAATGAAGGTAGGGTTTTGGGCCAAATAGAGAACTCAAAATGGAAATTACTAAATCATAACACCAGATTTGGAGAGGAAACCCCTTCAATCTTAAAATGAAAGAAATTACAATGATAAATCTACAACCTAGACTAAACTAAGCTTGATTTTGTAAATTCCTCCATAGTTCTTCCTTTCAAGCTCCCATGGCTTCCATTTCTCCAACCTGTAAATTAACAAAAAAAAATAGACCAAATGAGGAGACTAGGGTAAATAATTTATTTAATAAGAATTCATAAGGATATTTAGGGTTAGTTTGGAACCCTATGATCTAGTGGCCACAATTGAATTGATTCAAGGGTTGAGGATCAACCCTACAATTTTTTGGTAGGAATGAATACTATGGGTGTTTTAAATAAATTTAAAGTTATGTGTAGATGGGTGAATGGGTGCATTTTAAATACGGTGGTGTGGAAAGTCATTATTTAGTTCCTAGTATGTTTTAGAAAATTAATGATATGGACATTTAAGCTATTAAGATAATGGAACTAAAGTAACTATTCATCCAATTCAACCAATTGACGACACTTCGTTAATTCCCCATTCTTCACTCCATTCTCGGATGCCCATTTATGACACCTTCTCAGTCGTATTCCTCCTATAATCAACTTATTTGGCTAATATCTCTCTTATTAGCTAAACATTCCTCCTTTCGACCATTCAGAACCTCCCTAGTTCTCTCTAGACCACTTCTATTGGCTTCGTAGGCTATCTATCAGTCACAATTGGTTATCCAGACCCCTCCCAACTCTCAATGAGTCTCTAATCACTTGCTAATCAAGTTTAACTAGCCTAAACCCTAGTTAACTAGCCTAAACCAAGCTTAACTAAGCCTAAAGCATGTTTATCCTAATCTAATCTAAAAGTGATTTTTGAGCTTTAGTCCCACATGCACCCAAAGTTCAAACTCTTCCATTTGGAAAACTATAAATAGAAGGGTCACCCCTCCCTCTCAACCTTACACCTTGTTTTCATAACAAAAATCTCTCATATTTGGAGATATTGGCATTAGACCTCATTTGTGATTAGCTTTAAGCTAATAGCATTTGATCTTGGCCATATCCTCCATTGTTGAGAGCTCCTCCATCTTGCATCCATCCATTCCAAATATAGTTAGTAAGGGTATCTAAAGCTTGGCCATGTAGCCAACTTGGAGAGATCTCTTCACTATGTTTGGAGTAAACAACACATAATTTGATTGCTTAGAATTAACTAGGTTCACTTTTTTAGCTTTCAAGAGTAGAGAGTAGTATATATGCTTTAGTTTTTGAATGTTTTTTCAAATTTATATACTTTCATAGATATTTTCTTGTTTAGCTCTTATCTCATGGCGGATGGTTGAGTTAGCAAAACTTTGAGGTTATTTAGCCTCATTCCATAGATTTTGCAACTTTCCATTGCATACATTTGGCATGCCCGGTGGGACACTTAGTCCATCCTCCATTAATGGAGTCATTTTGAAGGTTTTTCAATTTTCAGTTTTCTAAAGTTTTAATCTTTCAAATCACTTTTATTTCCTCATTTTTGTTTTTAGATTAGTTTCTAGATAAATGACCTTCATTCTACATTTTTTGTATTTTGATATAGAAATATGACAGGTTTTGACTAACAGTTTAAGGATTGTTTGCTTTTGAAAATTTTAAAAAATACAAGGTGCGCATAGGTGTATTTATATGGTTTATGCACAGGATCATAGGAAAATGTATTGCACCATGTGTTTTGAAAGGGTGTGAACCAAATTGAGCATAACTCCAAATGGATCTAGGTATTTTTTGATTTTTTTAAAATCCCATGTTGATTCTTAGGTGGACGTACAGGTGTATTCATTGGGGAACACGTTAAATCTTGTCTCTCAAGGTGTTGTGTTAGGCGCTACACTATTTAAAAAATCTGTAAATTTCACTTCATGTATAGTTTCTAATGTTGCGATTCTGTAAACTGTCAACATGGGCACTCTTATTTCCTCAGTGGGACCATGTCCATCCTCCATTAATGGAGGTCTTTTGACTTCTTTATTTGCAATTGTCTTTTTTTACTAGTTGCACTTGTATCCATTTTGAATTTCTAGGGGCACTTTATAAATCACTTGATAATGTATATTTTGTGGGTTTGGCATTAAAATAGGTTTGACTAAAATTTAACTTTGCTTTTGAAAAAATTTGTTTCCATGTATTTTTCAAGTTTTACAGGGGGTACATGTACATGTCCTAAATCAGTGCACGTATGTCGAAACAAAAAATAGCAGTTGAAATGCACCATCGTGCAAAACTAGGTGCGTATCCATTGAAACAAATATCCTATCATTCTGGGTGCGTATCCGTCTTGACTATATTTTTTTAGACTGGGGCACATGCATCCATCAAACTGGGCACATACCCATTGAAACCAGGCGTGTGCTATGTGTCAGTACAGGGGTGCATATGTGTCAAACTGTGCATTCATTACCAATCTTTGGAGGCCATAACTTTTGCTTGAGCTCATAAACGACTCGTTTTTTTGCAGTTGGAAAGGTATTGAAGAGAACTACACAATGGAATCATAAAATTAGGATTTTGAGTTATAAAAAATTTATGGTTTACATTATTAGGTAAATAGTCATTTTCTAATGTGTCTTAAAGTCTAAATTTTCTTAGTTTTCTGGGTTGTTTTCTTGGCCATTCTAACACTTTGAAAGGTTTTGTGACACTAATAGTGATTTGCAGGGTTTATTTTGGTCATATTTTTTGCTAACTTAGTTTAAAGTGTTCACATTTTTCATTTGATAGGGTCCTTTGAAGTGTGTATGCTCTTCCCTCGCACCTTCTAGGTGATCTTGGGAATCAAAAACACTTTTCAAAACCTTTCTTCATTACTTCAAAAACACTTCAATTTAAGCTTTAAAATGGCTTTCAAAGTTGGTTAAAAAGAACTTTCTTTTTGTACTTAAGGTATTTTCCATTTATTACAAATTTTAGTTGAGTTTTCTTGTTGTGTATGCTCTTCCTTCGTGCCTTTTTTGGTGATCTTAGGAATCAAAAGCAACACGCAAACTCTCTTTTGATATCATGATATTTTATGGAAAATTACTAATCTTGGTATGTAGGACCAAAATCGCTTGTCAAAGAAAGGATCAAAAAAAAACAAAAAAAAAAATTCTAATACACGTGTTTTCATACAGGTTGCCAAATGGTGTGCTACTTAAAACCACATTTAAGTTAAAAAGATAAAAAACACACCATATTCAAAACACTGTATTGCAGGTTTCAGAAAAGGGTACGTCCCTATCTGCTTAACTGGAACATAACCCCTTTGGCATAACACCTTAAGCTACAACAATGGGGGTGGTTCCAGGAACCCTAAAGTAGTCCACTGCTGTGTAACCTCGTGGATGAAACAGGAAGCGCTCTCGCTTACCCACTTGACTAGTTTTCCTTGTGAGTTAGAGTTACAAAGTTGTCTGTATCGCGACCCCAGAAAGAGTACATGATGGATGCATTAGTTGCCCACTGTACTTGAAGGGGGTAAAGTAAATCCGAGATACTTCCAAATTAGTCATTGCGACTTTTTGGGTAAATCAAGTTCGCTCTTAGACAACTTTGTAACACCTAGTTGAGAGATCTTATTAAGGAGGCCATTCTGTCAAGGAGCCCACTTTACTATTCCATTATCGTGTCTTGGCCATCATGAAGTGATAACTTGTTTGGATTCAGAACCTTGTTTTACGAACAAGGAAAAGAATCCACTTAAGTTGGATCTAAGTGCCTTTCATCATGGAAATTAGACGTGTTTCACTTAGCTTGGTTTCTTTCTCACCTTCGGATGAGGTGAAACTCTGCCCAAGTGGCACTTAGTTTATTTTCATCTTTTGATCTACACCTTTGCATTCTTGTTTCCCATTTGGGACAAGAGAAGGCATCTTTCGGGAGTGTTGTCATAGATAGTGTTCACCACTTTTTTGTCTGTTTACGCTCATCCATGTTTGCGGCTGAGTTGTTAAATGTCTAAAGTGCGTGGATGCATCCTTATATCTTTGATGGCCACTTGATCTTGATTTCAAGATCATCATCATAGTTAGGATTGATTCATCATTTGATCTCCCTTTGACGTGTTACCTTGTTTGCATTATCTCGACACAATTAAGATACTTATGTCATGTTTTTCGTAAACGTGATCTAAGTACCACATTGTGGTGTTACGCTGCACACATTTTAGCACATCCTTAGTATACTTTGACTTAGTTTGACTTCAAACATTGTCCAAAATATTGAAGAGTGTCGCTTACTTTGTTTGTGTCATTTTGATACCACTTTGGCACTAATATCTCACTTCTTCGTGAAGCTTGATTAACGTGTCCAATTGGTGTGGTTACGTGGCTTACATTTGTAATCCTCACCCTTTAACATTTAGGCCTTGTTGGTTGTTGAACTTGTTGTGGTATCCTTTGATTGGGAGTCACATCTACCCTTTGTTAATATTTACGCCTTGTTCATTTCGAGCTTGACGTAAATATTGACATTGTGTTGATCATCTTTGCATCGAACTATCACTTTGCACACACATTTACATAGGGTGTATTTCCTTGTTGATTGGCTTTGTGTTTCACACTTGCATGATTGTTCCTTGTGATTATTCATCTAGAAAAATTGTTTTCTAGGACAATCCTTTTTGATCTCATCGAGATTGCATCATCACAATGTCTATTTTCCTTAGACCTTCTTCAGAAAATCATGCACGCATCTCCATACTTACAAAATGTCTAGTTGGTGTCATTATGCTACCCAAATCGACATGTCACTTCCTTCCCTTTGAAGGAGTTCCATCACACTATCTAGGTCTAGACATTTGTGCTTAAATGATGCCAACAATGACTGACTATCACGGTTTCTCACACTTACAACAATATGGAACCTAGGTTTAGGCAATTCAAATCAAAATATTCCCATTACAACTAAACCTCATTTGGTTCTTCGTGCTAGAGGGCCCATTCGGGTACCCTGTTCCCCACCTTCAGCTCATAGTCGGTGGTATGGTTTGGATGCTTCTGATCCAAATTATTATTCAGGTTCCCCCCACTCTTCTTCTGATTCAGATCCAAACTACCATTCGGATTCCCACTCTTCTTCTGAAGATTCAGATCCCAACTATTGTTCGGATACCCCTAGATCAAATCTTGAATCATGGTCCTCCCTTCCTTCGTAGGACCTTTATTCCAAATCACCTCAATGATGTCTTCCTCCTTTGAAGACTCGTGTGACTCCAAGTTCCATCGATCGAACATCTAATTTGGTTCTTGAGTCACGGTCCTCCCTTTCTTCGCAGGACCTCCTTCATCAGTCATCTCAATGACCTCTTCCTCCATCGAAGAGTTCCATGACTCGGATTCCCTCTAGTCAATCATCTAATTCGACTCCTACGTCACAACTTAATGGATGGCTATGTGATCCTATTTTCTCTCCCACATTAGGTCGTCTTCTAGAAAAATGCAATCTAGGTCCAAATCCAAATCATCCATTCATGAGATGCTTACCACCAATCCTACTTCCTCTCTTGAGTCATCTTCTTCTATCAATCAATCTTCCCCGGCTTATCGGACCATATTTCTTCTATTCAACCTTCTATGACTAAAAAAAACAACCTCTACTAATTGATTTCTCTCAGAATGAAGAAACAATTAGAGCACTACATGATGATATCCCTTTAGAGGATTGATAAACAAGGATTCTTTCTAGAACTCGATATCTTCATCGTATTGGGGAAAATCAATTGATTCCTTTTATCATTTCATCTAAGGAACCTCCTAAGGTCATGGAACTTGATTCTTCTTCTGATTATTCCATCTTCACCTTCTTCTGAGCATGATGAGATGTCCAGGGTCTAGCATTGATCCATGGCCTATCTTCTCATTACCAAATCATTCATTATCTGGAGGAAGAAGTTCATTCCTCAATCAAAAGGAAGAGCCTAAGGTCATGGAACTTGAGTTCCCATTCCATCTTCTTCTATCTTGGAGACCCCCATGTAGCCCTCCATTTCTGGGTCACCATTGGAAATCCCATCAGGTTCCTTATCTATCATCATTTTCTACCTTGGGTCACCTCCTGAGTAGCCCATCATCCCTTCTATCTTGGGCCACATCCTAGTAGCCCTCCATTTTCTACTATGGGTCACCTCCTGAGTAGTCCCATTACCTTCTATTCTTGGGCCACATCCTAGTATCCCCATCCTCTTCTATCTATGGGATACCTTCTGAGTAGTCCCTCCTCATCTATACTTGGGCCACACCCTAGTAGCCCTTCATCATCTTCTTCTATTCTTGGGCCATGTCCTTGTAGCCCAATTTCTTCCATCTTAGGGCCATATCCTAGTAGCCCTTCATCATCTTCTATTAGTGGCTCACCTCCTGGTAGCCCATCCTCTTCAATTCTTGGACCGTATCCTTTTCATCCATCACATATTTCTTCTATCAATGGTTGTGGCAAGCCCATCATCATTCTCACATCAATTCTAAATGTCCACATTCACTTTCTTCTCCTTCTCGGGATCAGACAAGTCACACATCAGCTTATAAGAAACCCAAACAGGTTTCATTAATCAAGCTCAATCAAAACTTCCAAAGAGCTCTCCAAAGCTCCCAACAACTCAAATGATCTTAAGGTTAAAAATCAAACACGATTCAAGAATGCACATCAACGTAACCATCAAGTATGGTGCAAAGTGCATAAACCTATGGATAGGGAACTCAAGCTCCCACATACGAAATCCATGTTTCAAGATAAATCACAGTCATTTGTTGAGTATGAGCTCACCTCGATCATCGAGATTGGAGATAACATGACTCTTGATAAACAAACATGCCTAGTCTCCCTTATCAAGGAAGTCACAAACATTGTTGTTGGATCTTACCATGCAGAGTGACTTTGTTGGTCCCAACCTTTCCAAAAACTATCAAAAATCTAAAAATAAAAAAAAATTCAAAAATACAAAAAACATTGAGAAAACACAAGAAAAATCAAAGGTACAAAGATCAAACATTGCAATCAGGTATTGCGTACACATGGATGTTTCTTTCTTCCCTTCCTTGTTATTCTTCTGCAAGTCTTCCTACCATTTTCATCCCTTCGGTGATATTTTGGTTAGCCTATTCACATGCATTTTGTGACATTTATCTCTATGGTATCTGTTTGGCCTTGGTATTTTATCACCTTGGTAAATTAAAGAACGACTGACCTCTTAGAGATCCTATCACATTCAACATCTAATAAACTTGTTGCGAAGAAATTTTGGACATATTTGTTGACACTAGCCAATGTCATCATCACAATCACTTCCACCTCCTTCCATCAAGCCATCTGTGGTTCTTAACCCCTTGTCAAACAAGAGAGCTGAAATAAGTTTTCAGAAAGAAAAAGAATCAAAATCAATCAAAAATCAAAATCTAAAAGCTAAAAAGCAAAAGCAAATTGATATATAACTCTCTCTTGGGGTATTTCCAATAATCTCTATCAGGGCTATGGATGCCTGACTGGCAGTAGAGAAATGTTGTGATTAGAATCAAATGCATCTCCGTCGGGGCTATGGATGCCTGGCTGGCAGCGGAGCAATGTACGGCTATCCTTCCACCCTTCATTCACAAATCACCTATCACCTATCAAAATAAATCATTCCTACACATTGGCTAGGGTGTCTTCACTTGTTGTCTATTAAATCTTCCCTTCAAGAGGTAATTAAATTCCACGTGCACACACTGGATCTCTATGAGTAGGCAGGATTAGTATGTTACCAAGTGTCTTTTTTGGACCTTTTTCAGACTCTTACTTTAGTCCTTATCTTGTCTCATGATTTGTGCCTTTGGCTAATCACTTCTTCATCGCGAGGCTTCTAAGCTACATTCATATCATTCACATCATTCTTCTACTTCGTTCAGAACATCCATGTGTATAAGATTACTTTTTTGCCATGTTTTCAGACACCTTTGTCCCCTTTCACAAAAACAATCTTCTCCTTCCTTTCTATCATGTGCTTTTAGGCCAACTTACGCTGGGGGCATCCTTGCTTCTTCCCAGCACTTCATTGGTTTACGTTCATCATCATGTTGAACCTATCCATAATGGCCTTGGGTCCCGCTTCTACCCGTGAAGAGTTTTCCTTTGAATACTCCCACCTAATCGCTGGGGCATTTTTGCATCTTCACCTTTCTCGTACGCACGTGGCCTTATGCCCTTGTACATCCCATCTATCGCTAGGGGCATCCACGCTTCCTTGTCTTCCTGTACATAGTTTAGAAAACTTTCAAAATCATTCAAAAACATTCAAAATGTTAGAAAAAATAAAAAACATTCAAATATGTTAGAAAAATAAAAAACATTCAAATATGTTTCAGAAAACTTCAAAAAAAATATAAATCATCCTACAAAATGTCACTCTTTGGTTTGGTTCTCACCTGTTTTGTGTGTGACTCGTGGATCATCTTGATCTACCTCCATCAACAAAAGCTAGGTTGCTTACTTCGTCTGTACTCTGGGGCACAACGAGTTGCCTGGTATTATTTCGTAGTGCACATTATTTTTTCATAGGACCGAAGTGTCCTCCATTATTCTCCTTGCATGTATCCTTGCTTGGGGCACCATTATTAACCCTTGTCGTTAATTCAAATAGGTTGTCAGAACTGAAGCTTGATAACAAAAACATGGTACATTTGTTTCTCTGTTAGGTTAGCTTGTTTACTTTCTCGTATTACATTGCATTATGTATGTTGCATGGAGTTAGGCATCTTTTACTTTCTCGTATTGCATTGCATTTTGTATGTTGCATGGAGTTGGTGTTTTTAGCAATGGACATTTGTTCGTATATGGATTTTCATGTCATACTACACTTTTGTTCATTCTTTTTAATAAGGACTGATGATGAAGATCACTAGCAATATGATGAAAAATAAAGTTGTTTAAAAGGCACTGGATGGATGTTAGCTCATTCCCCCTTCCTCATACTCCTTTTTCTTCTATATCCCCTTTCTTCTTCTTCACACTATTATTTCTTCTGTTCTCTTTCTGTCATCTTTTCGATCGTCAATCGAGTTCTTCTATCACCCCATCGACAATCGAGGGGGCATCCTCCATTCTACTCATTTTTCTTCTATCCCTTCAAAATTTTCTACTTGTTTATGCTTGTCTACTTTCTTTGAAGTGACGTCACTTACGCCACCTCAAAGAGGGGAAAATGTAGACACCTAAAATATGCTTACACTTAGCATTTCCTCCAATTCAACCAATTAACGACACTTCGTTAATTCCCCATTCTTCGCTCCATTCTCAGATGCCCATTTACGACACCTTCTTGGTCGTATTCCTCCTATAATCAACTTATTTGGCTAATATCTCTCTTATTAGCTAAACATTCCTCCTTTTGACCATTCAGAACCTCCCTAGTTCTCTCTAGACCACTTCTATTGGCTTCGTAGGCTATCTATCAGTCACAATTGGTTATCCAGACCCCTCCCAACTCTCAATGAGTCTCTAATCACTTGCTAATCAAGTTTAACTAGCCTAAACCCTAGTTAACTAGCCTAAACCAAGCTTAACTAAGCCTAAAGCATGTTTATCCTAATCTAATCTAAAAGTGCTTTTTGAGCTTTAGTCCCACATGCACCCAAATTCCAAACTCTTCCAACCAAAAACTATAAATAGAAGGGTCACCCCTCCCCATTCAACCTTACACCTTCACATAATGGTCCTTCTCTCAAGCATATTTGGAAAGGCATTAGAAATCATTTGTGATAGCTTTAAGCTATAGAACATTTGGATCTTGGCCATACTCCATTGTTGAGAGCTCCTCCATCTTGCATCCATCCATTCCAAATATAGTTAGTAAGGGAAGATCTAAAGCTTGGCCATGTAGCCAACTTGGAGAGATCTCTTCACTATTTTTGGGAGTAAACAACACACAATTTGATTGCTTAGAATCTAACTAGGTTCACTTTCATTAAGCATTCATGGAGTAGAGAGTAGTATATATGCTAGGGTTTGAATGTTTGTTTCAAATTTATATATGCATAGATAGTTTCTTGTTTAGCTCTTATCTCATGGTGCATGGATGAGTCACTTTGATGAGGCTTCTAAGCTACATTCATATCATTCACATCATTCTTCTACTTCCATTCAGAACATCCATGTGTATAAGATTACTTTTTTTCCATGTTGTTTAACACCTACATGTCATTTCACCTTTAAAAAAACAATCTTCTCCTTCCTTTCTATCATGTGCTTTTAGGCCAACTTACGTTGGGGGCATCCTTGCTTCTTCCTAGCACTTCATTTTTTTACATTCATCATCATGTTGAACCTATCCATAATGGCCTTGGGTCCGCTTCTACACCATTGAAGATTTTTTCTTTGAATACTCCCACCTAATCGCTGGGGTATTTTTGTCACATCTTCACCTTTCTCATATGCATGTGGACTTTTGCCTTTGCAAATCCCATGTATCACTAGGGGAATCCACATTTCCTTGTCTTCCTATACATAGTTCTTTAGAAAATCATCAAAAACATTCAAATATGTTAGAAAAAAAAACATTCAAATATGTTTCAAAACATTCAAATATGTTTCAAAAGAAAACTTCTAAAAATGCAAAAAATCATCCTACAAAACATGGTGTCTTCACTCTTTGGTTCTCACTTATTCATGTGCATGACTTGCGGATCATCTTGATCTACCTCCATCAACAAAAGCTAGTTTGCTTACTTTGTCTGTACTCTAGGGCACAAAAGTTGCCTGGTACTATTTCGTAGTGCACATTGATTTTTCAAGGACTTGAAGTGTCCTCCATTATTCCCTTGCATGTATCCTTGCTTGGGGCACCATCATTAACCCTTGTCGTTAATTCAAATAGGTTTAACTGAAGCTGATAACAAAAACATTCCTTAGTTATGCTTTTCCATTACAACACATACTTGTTTACTTTCTTGTATTGCATTGCATTTGGTACATTGCAAGTTATGCATTGTTTACTTTCTCGTATTGCATTCATTATGTATGTTGCATGGAGTTAGGCATCTTTTACTTTCTCGTATTGCATTTCATATGTATGTTGCATGGAGTTAGTTTTATCTTTTTTTCTTGTAATTGCATGCATTTTGTATGTTGCATGGCTTGTTTTTAGCAATCATTTGTTCATATATGGCTTTTCATGTCATACTTACACTTTTGTTCATTCATTTTTAATAAGGACCGATGATGAAGATCACTCGTAATATGATGAAAATAAAGTTGTTTAAAAGGCATTGGATGGATGTTAGCTCATTCCCTCTTCCTCATACTCCTTTTTCTTCTATATCCCCTTTATTCTTCTTCTTTACACTATTCTTTCTTCTGTTCTCTTTCTATCATTTTTCAATCGTCGATCGAGTTCTTCTATCACCCCATCGACAATCGAGGGGGCATCCTTCATTCTACTCATTTTTCTTCTATCCCTTCAAAATTTTCTACTTGTTTATGCTTGTCTACTTTCTTTGAAGTGACGTTGCTTATGCCACCTCAAAGAGGGGAAAATGTAGACACCTAAAATATGCTTACACTTAGCATTTCATCCAATTCATTCAATTAATGACACTTCATTAATTCCCCATTCTTTGCTCCATTCTCGGATGCCCATTTACGACACCTTATTATTTGTATTCCTCCTATAATCAACTTATTTGGCTAATATCTCTCTTATTAGCTAAACATTCCTCCTTTCAACCATTCAGAACCTCCCTAGTTCTCTCTAGACCACTTCTATTGGCTTCGTAGGTTATTTATCAGTCACAATTGGCTATCCAGACCCCTCCCAACTCTCAATGAGTCTCTAATCACTTGCTAATCAAGTTTAACTAGCCTAAACCTAGTTAACTAGCCTAAACCAAGCTTAACTAAGCCTAAAGCATGTTTATCCTAATCTAATCTAAAAGTGATTTTTGAGCTTTAGTCCCACATGCACCCAAATTCAACTCTCCATTTGGAAAACTATAAATAGAAGGGTCACCCCTCCCTCTCAACCTTACACCTTGTTTTCATAAAAACTCTCTCACATTTAGAGATATTGGCATTAGACCTCATTTGCATTAGCCAAGCTAATAGGCATTTGATCTTGGCTATCCTCCATTGTTGAAGCTCCTCCATCTTCATCCATCCATTCCAAATATAGTTAGTAAAGGAAGATCTAAAGCTTGGCCATGTAGCCAACTTGGAGAGATCTCTTCACTATGTTTGGGAGTAAACAACACACAATTTGATTGCTTAGAATCTTCTAGGTTCACTTTCATTAAGCTTTCAAAGAGTAGAGAGTAGTATACATGTTAGTTTTTGATGTTTTTGTCAAATTTATAATGCATCATGTTAGTTTCTCTTGTTTAGCTCTTATCTCATGGTGCATGGATGAGTTAGCAAAGCTTTGAGGTTCTTTAACCTGTGTATAAGATTTAATGTGTTCTTAGGACATCATTTCGTATGGGCATTACATATACCTGTACCATAGAACAATGATACCTGGTAATGACATAGATTATTAGTCATTTAAAACTTCGGTAATTGAGTGATTTGCTTTTAAAGCTCAATATTGAAAGTCTAGCTTTAAAATAAATTAAAAATTAAAAAGACAATTTTTTAAAAGAAATCATTATCTAATAAAAATTGTTAGGATTCGAAACATATGAGCAATCAAAATGAATTAAAACAGAAATAAAAGAAGCATGCAATCACAATATAAACCCAAGATTTAACATGGTTCATTTAATGTGGGTTACATCCACCAGAAACAAGCCATAATTCTCCTTTATCTCAGTCTTAAGAATACAATGGCAATTCTCTCTTTCATACTTAAATCCATGCACTGTATATATAACTTGTGCACCTCTTTGTAAAAGTTTGCTTCAACCATAAACAACCTAAATATAATATGCTTATAAATAAGACATGCACATAAATAAGATAAACATTAAAATAAAAACTCCCGTATATTAATAAGAGAATGCTATTTTTATCCATGGCCATACACTCCTCCACATCTTTAATAATCTCCCACTTGGAGAATGATTGTTGCAACCCACTATTACAACTCATCCTCATACTCTTCTCTGATTTGTTTCTCTTCTTTAAGATCAATCTTCAAGACATAACGAAGTCAAACAACCTTCTAACTTCTGTTTTTTTTCACCACCTTTGTCAACATATCAACAGGATTCTGACTTGTATGGATCTTCTCCAACTTCAGTTTTCCATCCTCCAAAACTGATCTAATGAAGTGATACCTGAGTTGTGTAGTGCCCACTTATTCTCATTTCCATTCACATTTTTTTTGGTATCGAGTGGGTCTCTTGCGTGTTCGTGTTTGTACTGTCCCTACCTGCCACACTTAGTCGACAAGCTTTCTGAGGGTCATCTTTTGGCTTTGTGACTATTTCAAACATTTCATGTAAAATTATTAAATCAGTTCATTACGGATTCTTAGTACTAGTTATTCTTATAAAATTTAATTCCTCAATCAGGAACTAGTTGCCTTCTCGGATGCCATATTTTGCTTCGAGTCCCAAACCTCGAGAACCTTGGAACACATAAGTGTTATGCTAGGGCGTGGTTTCAATCTTACCTTGTCAATCTCGAAGATGACTTTGGTCGAGTCAATCTAGAACCCAATCTCGCAAGTTTTAAACTTAAATAAATAAATAAATAAAATAAAGGAGGAAAGGAAGATTATTAAATATATTTGTAAAAGGAAAATTAAAATAAATAAATAAATAAATCTATGTCATAGACCAAATAAGAAAATGTATGGAAAACGCATAAGCTTATACAGTCACTTAATCAACAAAAAAAAAATAATATATAATTTAATATAAAATAAAATAAAACTAAAATGGAGGTAGGGAGAAAAGCTCTAAAATATTCAGTTAGGGTTTGTCTCTTATGCTTTTGGGAATGGGCGAGTTTGGGGGCGGCGGCAGAGCAAAACCAGGGGCATTTTTGTCTCATCCTCCTCTATCATGAGCCAAGGATTAGAGTTTGGAGCAGGCAAATCCAATAGAACTGGGAGGCATTATTTCCAGATGCTAAAGATGTGGTCGCTTGACAAATATGCTGTAAAAAAAATGGACGCACAGGGCAGGGTACGTCTGCTGTTGGACCAGAATGCCTGAAGGAAACATGGCTTCACGTAATGCTTGGTCGTAGCTTTTACACAAATCCATTTGCTTATGGGCACTTTATGTTTATTCAAAGAAATGCCTCGCCAGATGTCATCTCATGGAGTACTATGGTTGCGGCCTGTGCCAGCATCCTCCCAGCCTATATCAAAAAATGGGGAAACCCTTGAACTTGCATGGACATCTATCAAAGCATAAAAGATAGAGGGATTTTTTCAGATGTTGTATTTGTAAATGCTTGGGGGACATCTATGAATCTACTCCATTTGTAGGCCCTTTCCTTATCCAATAAGTTTGGCTTCAACCTTGTTACCTGTGTTGGGGGAGCAATGCCCTTCTTTTTTTTAGCATCCTGATTTAGTACACAGGGTTGACTTCAAGCCATTCATGTCGACATTGGTTTATGAAGCTCAGTTTAAAAATTTGAAAGGAGTTTATTTGGTGCATAGCTAAAGAAATCACTCATTTAGCACTTTCTGTGAAAGCACACTAACTTGTGGAGAAGTTGGATCTTCTTTTCAACACATAAAAGGAAAGTTACAGCAGTTGATTGGAGTGCAGATGGGCGACATATTGCACTGTTGACAACAGACAATGAGTTGATCATTTTGTCATCAAATTTTAAGAAGTCTCATTTGTGGCTTCCTAAATCACTGCAGATGCAGATTAGTAGTGTAGGAAACAACATTAAAACACATGGTCACTGTGATGGAGTTTGGGTGGTTGTTGCTCGTGAACTGGTTGACGAAGTGCCCAAGCGAGATGCTGAACCGAAGCCTGCGGGTTTGACCGACTCCGTTCCTCCCAGGCATGGTTCACCTCCCCTCATCTTTCATAACTCTCGTACTTTAGTTTTTCATTTGCAACTTAATATAAGTTTTAAAATATTAGGATTATAATACAGTTAATTGTTTTTATCAACTCGTTGCAAAACAATGAAATGTCGTGTCGTAACTCACAAAGTCAAAATAACTCATTTACATTAAAACATGAACTTCCACCCTCATTCTGAGGTGATTTAGAAAACTTCCTACCCAACTAGATCGCTACAATATTGTTTTATCGACCAGATGAAATTGACTTCCCAGTAATAAAGTTGATCATCTCCCGGTTTAAATAGATAATTTTTACATTTTTCGGAGACTCATTAAGTACCCTTCGTAACTCTGAAAATGAGATGTTAAGCTTCATTCGTGTACCTTGTTATGTGAGGAGTCACCTTGACCTCTGGATTGACCCCGAATGAACATATGTGATCTTTTGACGCTCTTATAGGAGCCCTGTTACACTAATTTACAACAGTAGAATGCTGTTAAATCTAGAAAGTCGGATTTTGTTTTGAACAGCCATTGGAAACTTAGATAGAGAAATTAATATCCGTCTTCGTAAACCTCTAGTGTTTTTACTTAACAATTGCATGGAACCTCATTTTAGGGAACAACACTTTTCTATATAGTTTGATAATGGCATTTTGTAGGCCTCTGGTCGCAGTTTGACAAGGTCAAACTGGACCAATTAGGACCGGTGGCTTCAGAAAACTTGTCGCCGTTTGAAGACTGTTTTCTAGTTCTGAGTTTCGTCGACTCTGTTGAATTCTCCTTATATAGGGAAATTTGTAGGAAGTTTCTCGTTGCGCGTTCATCCATCAAACGTCAATTTTGGACGTGGTTTTCTGAGCCCTCAAGCTAACTTTTGTTCATTTGCAACTGGGTCAACTACGACCAGTGGCCCCAGAAAACTAGCCGCCAAACGTAAACCGTTCACTTTTTCCAAATTCCATCAGTTGCTATGAACTCTTGGTATATAGGTGGACATGTAGAAATTTAATCGTGGTGTGTGTTCTCATCGGAAGACAACTTTTGGAAGTGGTTTCTTAGCCTCCGAGCCCGTTTTGAACGTTTTTGTAGCTAGTAAGAAAATGTAAAAATAGAAAGCTGTGGGACCCTCGTCGGGTTGCCAAACCACCGTGGAAACTTTTAACACATGTAAATAACTGTTTAAAACTCTATAGTGTAACTTGTTGTGAAATAGAACTTTTGACAAAATGGTGTTTTCTCTCTCTTCCCTTCTCTTTCTCTCTCCTAGGTTACAAAATGAAGTGAAATGAAATGTAAGGAATACATGTCTCTAAACCTCTAATTTCAATTGCAAATTGTAATTATTATCATATGTAAATGGGAAACTGAAAAATGATAATTATGTTAGATTAGGGTGGATGCCATGCCAGCGATTTATTGCTGATATCATGCTCACGTGGTTTTGCAGGATGAAAGAATGATGACGAAAAGGCGTTGTGTAATTCATTAATTATCATTGTAATTTATATAGTTCATTGTTAAATGAATAAATGTATAATGTAGTCTCATGTTACAAGAAGGTTATATTTGATAATTTGTTGATATGTATGAGATGCTGGTTTCAAGGACATCTAGGAAATGTGCATTTAATCATAGGTTCAATTTTGATTCATAGTACACATGGTAAAAAGGTTTGATATTTATATAAGGTAAATGAATTTGAAGTAATATCTTGTAGTGCATATTTAGTGTTCAATAAATGATTAACGAGTCATCTTGTGCATTCATACTTTGTAAATGTAATAAAGAGATTTAATCGAAACACTCTACCCTTGTACAATATCGGAGCATAACTTGTTTTCATGTGTGATACTCCTTACCGTAGAAGACATTGAAAACCGTAGAATGAACTTAAACTCTGCACTCGATGGAACCTCCTAGTTTGAGTAAACAAGAGCCCAAGAATGGGTTTATCATCTTAGTCAGTATGTTTAGTGACATTGTCATAAACCTGTCTGATAGGAGTGACACAGTCAAACTTCATTTAGAGTATGTAGAGCTAACTCCTCCTTCGTAGCCTAGTGGACTACCTTGTCTTCCGAAGATAGATCTAAAATTTATTTTCTTCATCGAATGAAATCCTGTTGGATCCAGATGACATAGATGGAGGTTGTGACTTAGTTGTTCTAGGTCTTAAACTCTTGTTAATGAACTCCTTAGCTCCACTTCAGCTAAATGTGTTACCTTGGTTTCTCTCAACATAACACCTTGGTCCTTTCTTGAAGGTGGTTTAGCATAAATATGTCCTCTCGCTTAAAACTCATATATAGTTGAGGGGTAGACCCTTAGGTGAAGTTGGAATTAATCTAAACCTCAGTTGATTTGGATGTTAACTTAGGGTTCGTGTGTAGCTTCAAGTCTTCTAATCATATATGTCTTCAAGAGGTTAGACAAACACATTTCGTAACTCCTTTTACAAGACAATGCTAAAAATAAGACCATAATGTGACATAGAAAATAAAGCATATAAGAGTAAAAAATGAGATTTGAAGTTCGGAATAATGCCACTCTTGAAGACCTTATAACTCAATTAAATATATATTTTTGTTTCAAAGAATATGAATTGCCTTGGTGTGATCAACCTTCGAGAAAACAAAATACATATATAAATCAAAATGGAATTCCACAAGTCATTGAATTAGAATAACTATGGTAGGGAAATAACTATACCGTGATCAAGGAATGTTTTTGGTAAAAAGCTATCTTGTATCTAAATCTCCGTTAAATCCTAATATTGCTATATGGACACCAAGTCACATTCACTTGAGTTGTAAGAGTAAAAAGGTAGACATTGAATATATGTTCGAGAAGAATATTCTTAACATAAGAACAAGATAATTAAGTATTTTATATGCATTTGAATTATGCCAAATAAGTATGCAAGTTATGGAAAAGTTTGTAAAGAATAAGAAGCCATCTAAAAAGGGTCGAGTGGTAATTTTAACCATGGAATGAACTTAAGAATCTGTAGGTGGACAAAAGGAGAAATTTATCCTAGCACAATAATGTTCTTGGAATGTTAATCGTAACTAAAATACAATTAAAGAAATGATGTGTTATGGGTTCGCCATTCCTGAAGTCATTTTTTCTTGTGGTTGGGTCATTGCTAGTAACCATTCATTGGGAAAAGTGTGGCATCGACATGCCTATGTTGTTTTCATGTGTCTATGTGAGTCGATGACTTATGTAATTGTCGTATGTGAGTCAAGTTTCTGTACTTGGAGCCCTTGCTGTGTTGTGTGTAGTGAAAACAATAGAAAACAATATCAAGAAAAATGTATCAGATAACCATGGTTGCATATAGTCCCCGTTAGCACCCAGTATCAGATAACCATGGTATCAGTAAATTCTACACATGAAGCACCCATTAGAATGTTAGAAATATAAATAGTATGTCAAAGCATGTATATATCAGAAAAAAAAAAAAAGTGCTAGTGAGTAGAAGTAGTAAATGATGAAACAATAGAACCCATAGTAGTGTGACAGTAGATGTTAGGAAAGATGTAGTCATGAAGTGTAGATGCATAAATTGTGTAGGATGTGACGGTTCATTTAATAATTATAAACTCAATAGTAAGGGTGTTAACTGTCAGCACTAGAATGCATCATCGTGATAATGAGTGGTACAGATATTTGTACCAAAGATGTAGGAATGCTTAGGAAGATTAAGTATGAAGCAAAAAGTGTGAAGTGTAGTAGTAAATAGATAAAGAAAACATGATAGTGATGGAGGGGGTGATAGCGTGATGCTAGCTTGAGTGTGCAAGTAATGGAGATCTATGTAAGTATGATAGTAAGAGAGAGATTGTAGATGGTGATCGGAGACATGCAAATGTATCATAAGAAAGTATATTGTTGTCATGATGAGAGGTAAAATAAGCATAGGAACCAAGATTCCCCAGACGAGTGTGACATGAGGAAGTTTAACGAGGTTCAGTTATCACAAGGTGAATTGGTTGGTCTGGCTTGGTTGGTGGTTATTGATTTGGAATTGGTAATGCTGCATAATAACTATAGAATAAGAGTAGTGTGATGGGGTACAGATTTTGAGAGGTGGTTGCTTAGTTCGCGAATTGGCGAATCGTTGCTAGAAGACATGATATGTCATGGAGGAGATGAGCGTGACATATTTTTAATGGTGGTGATGTTCATTGGGTTGGATATGTGGCTTTGGACTGACCGAAGACAGTTATATTAGTGAACCGTATGGAATGAGACTTCATCATTAGACATGATGAGGGATCATATTGTGTGGAGCCAAGTGGGATTTAATAATAAATTTAATTGAATCTGAATGCACGGAGTAAATATTATAATCCTAAGGATATAAAAATGCTAATATATAATAAGACACAAGTAAACTAATCAGTATAGTAAATGATGTAAACCCTAAGTAAGAGTAAGAAAGAGAGATAGAGAGGACTTAGCTTATTTCTAAGGATTTGACAAGATGTGATTATGGGAAGATGAAATACTATTGGATCTTACTGGAGGATAGTGTCACAAAGAATTGGCGAGGGTTATGAGACTCTAAAACTGCATGGGATAGAATCACACTTAGGAAAGGATAGTGAACACCTGGTAGGTAATGTCTAGATGCTTAGGCGTTGGTGTCCAGGTATATGTTGTAGGATCTGGTTCTTTCAGTGACCAGAATAATGCTTCGATGTTGATTATTTTTCATCTTTCAATCTAGATTCATTTTTTGATCTGTGAATGTACCTGTAACCCATAAGAAATGAAGTTCACCTATGCACATACCCACAAACCATATCAAACCTAAAAAGGAAAATGCAAAATGGGGAGTTAGTACTGACCCCGAGTGGTCACCCAAAGAGTGAACTTATGACCGAGTATTGCACTACGTCTCAGAATCCATGTAGTTCTTGCGTGTGTGTGAATGTGCATGTAGAAATGATGCCATAGGATTCCCTTGTGTAATTTTCATAATGATAATGAGACTAGATCTAGAATGTAGCAAGATGTATAAAATATGTGGGATAAAATAGAATAAACTTCCCCTCCTATGCTATGTGATTGAAGAAGTAATGTATCCCTTATCCCTTGAATGAATGTGTTAGACGGATGTATTTGAAGTGTCTCTTTTTCCTTTGGATGCAAGCTTAGGTGATAATATGCAATGCTAATTTCTTGTTCCATTCATTTTGAAATCATAACTATTTATTTATATGATTCCCTTGTTTGAATTTTGTAATTGAAAACTAAAAGGACTGACCCAAAGTAGATAAAAAGTAATTAAAAAGAGAAAGGGGTCCAAAAGGATAAGAAAAAGGTAAATAAGGACAAGAGTTCCTCAGGAGGATAGGGTCGCCTGATGATTAGTGTCTCTGACTGGGTGCTATTGTCTGGAGGCCATAGAAAGATAAAATAGTTAAATGTTGAAAAGAGTGTAAGATATATAAAGCCGATAAAAGTGCACAAGACAACACAACATGCTAAAGGGAGTTGTGAATTACTAGTTTTCTCACTTAGGAATCACGTAAATGCTAGCATGATTTTTTGACTGCATATGCAATTGTCTACTACCTTTTCCCCGTGGCTCCACATACGTGTACATAAATCACATCTTGTTTTTATCTTTAAAGACATGACATTGGCAGTTTTCAAAACACTATCATTTCGTTCTATGTAGGCCTCCAACACGTCCAAAAAACACATCCTAGGACAAAGCCCATTGCAAGAACGAATTTCCACATGCCCTCAGGACACTCAGGTGATCACGCATCAGTTATGCTTCCATCGTTTGCCCTCTCATCCCCACTGTCCCATTCATGTACATCATGGTCAAACATGGGGGGGTTGTTCCATTTGGGACGTTTTTTGGCATTAAAAACAAATAAGCAAAAAAAAAACTCTTTTAAGCTAATAAAAAAGAACTTACTTTTAATCAATAAATGAGGGTGTGTGGAGAGATGGGTGGGAAGCACCAATGCCAAGAAATAGTGCAATATAGACACGTACATAAACACTTTAGATACATATAAACTAACTATTAATAAATGTGTAGGGTCGATTTTTAGGTATCTACACCATGGGGCACGTTTTGTTATAAGGTCATGCCATGTAGGCCTTACAAACATAGGTACCTACTTATCATAAGAGAAATTAACAGTCATCTTCCATGATATGCTACATGAAATTATAGGAAGATTATGTAGATGATATCTTGGAAAAATGAAAAAACAAGAGTGGATCATCCAATAGTTGTAAGACACATCTTTGAAGGGTTAAGGGAATATAAGGTCAAACTAATTCCCAAGAAATGTGTGTTTGGTGTGACTTCAAGAAAAATATTGGGGTTCATTGTCCTCACAATGAAGGTATTGAACTTGATCCCACAAAGGTCAAAGCTATTTCAATGGAAATTCCTCCTCCACACTGATTCTCAGTTACAGCTAGTGAGGTATTCAAGGAAAATTTCAATCCATTAGACATTTCATCTCGCAACTAGCAGACGAGTGTCACCACTTTAATCAGTTACTCAAAAAGGACGTACGGTTTAAATGGAATCAAGAATGTCAAGATTCTTTCTCCAAGCTAAAACAATATATATCAAATCCTTCGGTGCTCATGCCACCTATTCCAAACAAACCAATGCTTTTATATACATATACCACAAAATATGCAATAAAGGCATTATTAACACAACATAATGATCAAGGACAAGAACGGGTTGTTTACTACCTCAGTAGGACCTTGATTGATCATGAACTCAAATATTCCCAAGTTGAGAAAGTATGCTTAGTTTGGCTTTCACATTTCACAAGCTATGTCATTATTTTCTCAATCATACAACTAAGCTTATCACAAAAATAGATCCACTCAAGTATCTACTATCAAACTTTTTCTAACAAGAAGAATGTCTAGTTGGGTTGTTCTACTTAGTGAATTTGATATAGAATTTATTAATCAAAAAGATATCAAGGGACAAGCCCTTGCAGATCATCTTGTTGCAGCACCCCTACCGAGCTCAAAACCTCTTCAATTTGCATTTATGGATGAAGAACTCTTGTATGTTGATGCAATTACCTCTTGGAATCTATTTTTTGATGGATCTTGTAATATCCACGGGTTAGGAGCAGGAATTCTATTACTCATTCCAGATGGTGATATCATTCCAAAATCTTTCAACACTAGCTTCCCCTGCACCAATAATATTGCTGAGTATAAAGCTCTCATAGCTAGATTGAAGTCCTCTATTTCATGGAATCTCAAAGAGTTGACGGTTTACGGTGATTCCCTCTTGGTCATCAATCAAGTCAACAGTGAATATCAAGTCAAAGATGACAAATTGGTCACCTATAAGCTCATGGTTGATATCCTTAAAGGTTATTTTCAACTAATCAATTTTGAACAAGTTCCTAACATCCAAAACAAATCAGTAGATGCCATGAAGACTATCGAATCCCTTCTTGAATTTGATCTAAATCAAACTAACGAGTTTTTCATAGAACATCTTCTGATCCCGGCCTATGATTTGCTTGAGTCAACCATGATATGTGAAATAGTTAGTCCCGACAACCCTTGGTATCATGATATTTACACCTTCATCCATGATAAAACTTTCCCTGACAATATGAATTACCAAAACAAATGAGCCCTAACACAACTTGCTTCACGCTACACTATCCTCACCGACACCTTATATCGAAGAGGCTATGATGGAACTCTCCTAAGATGTCTCAATCAAGATGAAGAAAACCAAAATCTAGTCAAGGTACATGTTGGTATATGTGGAACACACACACAAGTGGCATGGTTCTAGCTAAAAATATTTTACGTGTGGGTTATTATTATCCCACTATGGAGTCTGATTCTTGTAATTTTGTCAAAAAATGTTTGGCGTGCCAACAACATGACAATCTCATTCATGCACCTTCAAAATCTCTTCAACCCATCACCACACCTTGTCCTTTCTCCCAATGGGGGCTCAACCTTATAGGAAATATCAAACTCACTTCCTTTGATGGCCATATATTCATTATCACCACAACTAAGTATTTTACCAAATGGGTAGAGGCCATACCTCTCATTTATGTTACGAGGACTAATATTTCCAAGTTCATATTTAACCATCTCATTTTTTCATTTTGACATCCCTTCGTCCATTATTACAAATAACGGTATATCCTTCAAAAATAAAATCATCAAAGAGCTCACCAAACACTTTCACATCCACCTCAAATGGTCTACTCCATATTATCCATAGTGTAATGGCCAAGAAGAAGCATCCAATACAATACTCAATTTTTTTGGACAAGATTGTCGACAAACCTATTCGCAATTGGCATACACAACTCTATCCTGTACTCTGGGCCTATTACACATCTTATCGTACTCCAACATAAGCTACACCTTTTTCACTTGTATATGACACTAAAGCCATGTCACACATAGAGGTCAATCTCCCATCACACCGTATATCCCTCAAATAGTTGATTAATGAAGATGAAGATAAATAGGCTCGTCTTACAGAACTTCACCTCTTGGATGAGAAGAGGCTTAATGCCTTAGATCATTTGAAAGTGTATCAGAATTGACTTCATTCGTAGCTACAACAAATGGATAAAACAATATGATTTGAAATTGGTGACCTTGTACTAAAATAAAATCAGAATAACACAACAAAATATTAGGAAAAGCAAGGTAAATTTGAACCTAATTGGTTAGGTCCTTATGTTATCACTACAAAATATGGATCTAGCACATACAAGCTATCCACTGAAGATGGCCAAGAGCTTAAAGAGCCCATGAATGTGGTTCATCTGAAGAGATTATATTCTTGAATCATCCATGAGTACCCTTTATGTTGGGGGCATTTTGGTACAACCACCATACCAACTTTCACCCTACTCCTCTTACAATTTCATCCCAAACTGTTTTCTATCGCTTCCTCCTTATAGTTAGGATTCTTACCATTCATTTACTATCCTTATTCACTCATATCCATTTTCATTCATCCCTTGGTCTCTTTAAGCTCTTACGTTCTTGTGAATTCTTATATGGGTCCTAGATCACCTAAAGTTTCTCATTGGTTATAACCATTCAAAAACACAAAATCCCTAAATATTCAAAAAACACTGAAAATGTTCAAAACAATCATATATTTCTGATCAACATCCCAAAAAACTAAATAACCAATCCCTTAAAACTATATTTTTTTCCAAAACTACCAAAAATATACGCCAAAAAATTAAAAATCCTACTCGCATATAATTTAAAAAATAAATACAAAATTATCTAATAAATCAAAAAAATTTGCAAAAAAAATATTCAAATCTCAACTTCACTTAACTCAATACAATCCTAGTGTCAGTTCCAATATCAATAATCGCAAATAATGACTAACATAAACATATATCCTTTGTAGCTTGGAAAACACCCACTCTATATTTACTCCCTTGAATGTATCCTTTCTTGGATGAAATGACCCAATCAATCACATAACATATTACTAATTCAATGCATCCTTTCTAGGGGCAATTAACCAAGTCAACCAATGTTCATGTCCCTATGTGGAACACATTATTTGCTTTAATTACAAGTGTAATTATGTGAGTTTGTGTTATCTTTAATTGTTACTTTTTTTAGTTAGTTGTTTTACCAATTACAAGTTTATTGATTATCATATTGGTTAATTTATAACCATGATGGGACCATCTACTGTGTATATTGAGTTTATTTTTACATTTATATAGGAACTTGTTTGACCAATTACAAGTTAGGATTATTTAACCATCTTGGTTCATATAACCCATGGTGGTAAACAAATAAGTATATATCGTGGGTTTTTATAACTCACCCAATCCTATGTGTTACATGTTTGTGTATGTAAAAACTCACCCACATGGGTTACATCATCACTAATAATTAAATTTTACCAAACTGCTAAATATAATGTGAGCACTTGATTAATGAATTGCTCTAACATTCCCCCCTTAGTGTGAACATGGAAAGATCAAACAATCACACTTCTTATGTCAATCATCATTCCACTTGTGCATGCATCATGATTTAGATGGGTTTTCAAGATAGCCAAACAACCTTCATCTCAATGATTTTACTAGACATACACCAACCAACAAGGATGGGTTTTAAGGACAACTAACAACCTCAACATCAGGATGGTATTTTCATCGTGGCTTACAATAACCACAACAAATGATGGTTTTACAAGACAACCCAACAACCCAAATATCATGATGCTACTTTTCCTTGTGCTTTTATCTATCCATTATATTTTTCTTTTAGGGAATTATGTAGGAAACATTGCTCACTGAATACAAATTGAAAAAAGATTCAGAAATGGAAATGGAACATTGAGATCATGTTCCCCCCAATGCGAATTTTCCACTTATTCAACACAAAAGAGGAACTTTGAAATAAAATCACACTGCACACAACTGAAAATGAAGCACACTAGAAACTGGAACTTTGAAACAACAGAAAAAATAAAATTACACACCACAATATGCCACCACATCTCCGTGAGGCCCCGTCATTGGTGACTGACAAGATGTCATTGATTGACCTCCATCCTTTTGTGTCTCCATCCTCTAGTTACATGTTGCTATCTCAACTGGATTTGACTTGGATGCTTAATAGTTTCCACATTGCTACCTTATTTTTTCTCCTCCCCTTAATGTGAAACACATTTGATTGGACATCGTAGTTACAACAAAAATGTGTCTGTAAGACGATTTTTATTTTATTTTTCGATACTTTGACTCTGAATCACAATGAAATTTTGACGAAACACTCAACAATGATACGTTTAGACAAGGAGATAATGACTCAAATTTGACTAGACGATACTAGACTCACAAAGATAGTATTAAAAACCTTTATAATGACATACAATTTTGACTCAATGATTCTAATTGAGACTTATGAAATGAAGAAAAAAATCTAGTTAAGGTCATATTGGATAAAATACTATTTTAACTTTTACAGTAAAAAAATTAGAAAAGACAATATGATAAAGGTAACAATTACGACATAGAAAATGAAAATTACATGAGAAATACACTTTTTCACTTTTTAATGACATATGGACATGTAAATTTATTTTAACTAATAACTAGAAATCGTATGCAAGTAGTACAATGTTAACGTCAAAAGGAATTGGGTGGAGGAATACAAAATGGAGGAGGCATAAAGGTTCGAATGTGAAGACAATATTGTTGTTAATAAAAATTGATAAATGAGAATCTTGAATGGGGGATGTATGGATGGAATAAAATAATGAGTTAATGCAATATTCATGAAAAGGAATTACATTGTGATGGATGTGTATATTTTGATAAACCTTTGACAAATCCATGAAGATGCATCCATACAGAAACAAATAACAAACATGTTAATTAACAAATAGATAAATACGTTTAATTACAATCAACTATGCATTCTTGTAAAGGAACATTTTTATGAAGAAAAGGAAGAAATAACTAAAAAAAGTATATGTAAAAAAGTAAAACATTCTTACTTAAATGCATGTATTAGTACCTGTTGATAGTTAGAAAAAATAACAGACAATGTTATTTTTTAAAAGCACAATCTTAATTAATTGAATAAGAAGAGAAGTTATTACCAAATTATATATAATGATTAAATGCAATTTCATTTAATTGCTTTCTAAGGAGATCAAAATGCACAAGTATAAAATACAAATCATAGTCTTCAACACTAGCGCCTAGTTAGGAAAGAATTTCCCTCGAGTGATCTTATCCCTCCTCGGAACTCATGTAGGACTTTATTCTTCTTAATCGTTTGGGTCTATTTTCACTTCTTGGTCACCTTTTAACACTTTGGGTCAACGTTTCAGTTGTCAATTACAGAAATTCAAACAAGTGAATGAAATATATATGCTTAGTTACTTCTTTTCCAATTAAGGGTTCCAAGATGTTATAAAGATTACTATGCCACCTAAGTTGCAAGAAGGCACAAGAGCACTACAAATTACATATCTAGCACATCCATACAAGGGTCAAGGGCTACATTGATGTTCATTAAACTACATAGGATGGGAGTTTATTATATTACATCACACACATTTTGTATACAATTGGGATGAATATATCACTATAGACCACTATCATCATACAACTTACACAAGGGCGATTAAATACATCATTTAACACACTTGTGAACATAAGACACAAACACACACATAACGCACACAAACACACATGAAGAACTACATGGATTCTGAGGTATTTACATATATCATAAGTTCACTATTTGGGTGACCATTGGGGTCATGTTGACTCCCAATTATGCATCTTTTTTATTGATTTGATGTTGTTTTTGGGCATGTGCAGCTAGTCATTTTTTTGTAGGTTACAAGTAATTGACCATCTAATAGAATAAGAATGAGGGAAAACAAAAGAGTGGAATAAACATAAGAAGGATTTTCTTCCAACAAAAAAGATTTCACTAACAAAGTGATCATTTGACTAATGACCGTGTATGCATTTGAGATCTAGTGTTAGCACCATGGGGAAAAAGGTTGATCTTACAGGTAAGACTCCTATACATTAGCTGGGTTTTGTAACCCTGTGAGCCATTTACACTCCATTTTTTCCAACCAAGTTCTATCAACATCCATAGCTCCATAATCGATCACTCCTAAGTTGTTCAAAATCAAATAAGTCATCATCCCTCTAATTTGTTTAGGGTTTTACAACCTCATGAATGACTTAGCATGTTGGTTGTAATTGTCCAAGTACTTAATCATATAAATATCATTTAGTTGCATACCGTAAGCCACAATGAAAATAATGAATTTAATTCAAATTAGATTAAATCAAAGAATAAATCTACTTGAATTATTAATTCTTATCTACTTCCATCATGAGACAACATAACCTCTTTACCAATAGACAGAAATTCATGACAATGCTTCCTGCTCATCTTGAGAAAACCCTCAAGATCTCTATCTCTTATTTCCTCGAGTAATTCATGATGAGCTAAGCGAATCCAGTACATATCAATAAGTTCTAGTATGACCAATTATAAATTTTAATTCCTATTGTGACACTCTACCTCCTTCTATTTATTGACTGAAAATCTAAATCAAACTGATCCATGATTTTTATGCCTATACAATTCAGAGTTATCCATCCCTGTTATCCTCATCAAATGAACAACACCTTGTTTATCTAAAACTTTCATTACAAGGGAAAAAAATAGTTAGGCTTTCAAGAACCCATGAATTCATCCATTGACAACAAACCTCTTACATCCTCCTGAAAACTTTCTAGATTCAATATATGTTCGCTCCTCCAAATTTATGCCCTTTTGCACCCAATATCTATTCTTTATCCTTTAATAGCCTCGATTAATTTTACATTGCACCACCCTCAATGTTTCCTATCTTCAATTGTCCATCCAGACTCTCATCATCACCCTATCTTTCACACTTTGCATGGTCTTAGAAATGTCGAGTTGACCTTTCACTAATGGAAAAATGTTTCATACGAACAATATGAATATGTTATGTGAACTTCTATTGTAAATGTCCATTTGGTACCATCTTTGACATCTTAGCCTTCTAATAGCATTTCTTTATCATTTACATGATGAATATGGTACACTAAGGATATCCTATGCATAACTTGCTAAGTCCAAAGAAGAGTATCTCATTGATTTAATAACAATAGCTATTATTCCATTTTTTTTAGATAGGTAAGTGAATTACACTTTGGGTATCTATCTAGTCCTGATCACATACTACTATTCATATGATTCCTAAGTAAGAAAAATACTAATTAACCCATGTATTTGGCATATCTTTGCTTTTCTTTCTGTTACCACTTTTGATCTTACACTCTTTTAGCCCAGTCTATCTTTTCATACTTTGACATTTCTCACCTAGACACCAAGTATGCCCAGCTAGGATGCTAGCCTAGTGCCCCCATCCCCTTTGGGCACCCCTGACCTCTTTGTACTTTAATCACATATTTTGGGTCCTTTCTAGCTCATTTGGGCATCTTATCTTTTTGGTAGTCGGCATTTTCTAGGGTTATTTACGAAATTCAAGCAAGGGAATCATATAAATATAAAGTTATGTGATCATAATAAAGGACCAAGCACTAAGCATTAGCTATCACCACCTAAGGTTGCATCCAAAGGCATTATCAAGAGCATTCAAGCATCCATCTAGCATCCACACAAGGGCAAGGGACTGCATTCTTCCGCATACACTTCATAGGAGGGGAAGTTCATTCTTTCATGCACACATCTACTTACATTTCTTACATCTAGCTACTTGCTCTCGCTATCAAGTGTGACACACGCACAAGAGCCACCTAGGGCAAATTCTTCACACACACACATAGAACTACATTGGGTCTGAAATGTAGTGCATCATTCAGTCGTAAGATAACTCGTTTGACATCTGTGGGAATTCTAACCCCTCATTTGCATTATTTTTTGGGATTTGATGCACTTTTGAGGGTTTTATAGGTCACTTCTTTATTGCAGGTTACAGTGACATCTGATGAATCTTGGTGCGACATACTAGCGATAAGAAGTGAAGGACAATGAAAAATATCTTGTGACCCAATGAAATGGTTTTCTAAGGTTTTGAGCAGTCATAGGCACCCAAAAGTTAGGTCTAGCAGTGGCCCCAGGCACCCCTGACCCATTCCATAATGCCCCAGTCTAACATATTCTTGACATCTTTACATTTTTCTGAGGCTCGACAACATGCATTTTCCCTCTAGTTCATCACTTCGTCACAACACATCAGTCCAGATTAATTGCAAATCAACTAAGTATATTTTATCTCCTCACTCGCATTTAGGGTTTAAATTTTACTTGCTTATTTGCTTGGGTCAAGTTATGTACTTCATTGCATCATTCATTTAATGCTACATTGCAATGAGAATTAGGAATCTATAAATTCTATATTTTGCTTAATCATTTGGTGAACTTGATCACTCGAACATTCCTAGGGTCCTCATACTTTTATGTTTTTATCATTTCCTAGGATCATCTCATCATGGCTATCTCTATCCATGATTTCTTGCTTAGCCCATCTGAGTGCCACGCTAAAATTAAATCTTTTGGCTACTAATATTCCTACCACTACTCATCCAGATGTACTATAAAACATCATCAATGCATTTTCTCAACAAATTACTTTTCCATCGGCTATTGAAAATCTTGTTGTTTATGATAATGATCCTCCTCTCTATATACAAGTTTGTATCAACAACTTAGGCATCATCCTCATTTTATTTGACACTGTTTCTATAACCTCTAATCTTTTCCTCTATCATTCATTAAACCTCTAAAGGCTAATCAGTTTCCAACTTAAGAATATCTCTTTCAAAATATGATTCTCTATGATCCATGCTTAGGCACTCATCACATTCCCACTCATATTTTGCCCAAGACTATTCCCATTCCATTTTTTGTCATTGATCTCCCACTTTCATATAATTGCTTACTCAATACACCCATGATTCTTCATCGAATGCTAGCAATGTCTTCTTATCCACGTTAATGTGTTAGATTCTTGCATGAGGGCTTTGAATATGAGATTCCATTTTCGTACACCATTTCCAATATTTCAACATAGATCATAGTACTTCTTACTTATTCCTAATTCTACTACTGTGCATGGCTACTAATCCATGCTTGAACATTATCTAAACAATTTACCTCCACTCGAAGGAACTGTTTGTACATTAGACACTATTCACATAATTGCTTCATTTATTCCCTACAACTCATCTACTAATTCTACAAATTACTTTATCAGGGGCATATCCAAACATTTACATCATTTCATGTTACTATCACTTTTCAATGCTGCAACCTCCATTAGATGCCCCTATTTACATAAGATTTTCATTAATGACATTGGGAGCTAACACTCCATTTCCATCCACATAGCCTCTGGTTCTAAGTATAAGAATGTAACATTAATAGAAGCTTCAGAATCTTACATTAGTATGAAATATACAAAATCTAACTAAACACTTCTACTAAACATTGCAATTACTTCTATATATCCTAAATAGACCTAATAGGGAAATCACATGGTTATGATTATTACTCCAAACAAGGAGAAATGGCCCACTTGGCAGTCTCCAGATAGATATCCATCTACTCAACCTCATTGCCAAAGGCTTTATTTACATGACTGATGACTATTCATATATTGGGATATTATTCTATGATTGCAAATCAAAGCACCTGTCAATATAAAGGAATGAGATAACTCAATTTATAGCACTTTTTCTTTTGGGAAACTTAACGATTTTTATGCATTCTCAAGATGCCCCATTAATTAGAATCATATGACATGATTCATATTACTTAATCACCATTATGAATTACCAATTCATTAAGAGGTATCGAGCCTTAATCACATTGCTTAGAAATCTCATTCAATGAGGCTAGGATAATGCTTTTCACTCTTGCATGATACATTGTCAGAGATGAATGGGGTTCTATTGAATGGTTACAAGAGGGGTTTGAGTCAATACTTGATATATTGACCAAATCAAGGGATATCCCACATTACTATAGTCACCATTGTCTGTTTTGAAGATGGATTCATACTACGATTCACTTATCTAGATATTTGCACTCATGCAATATCTTTATGCAATCTGAATTACTGGTGATTATTCCACATCAAACTTGGGAGACATTAGTTAATTAGCATTTCCAGCACTAATTATACTTTATAGGATCATTCCATAACTTTAGATCTCATTTCATGTACTTCACATTCATGCAATAAGATTGCTATCATTTTCCATTCACATAAAACCTCATTTACATGCACAGTGTTCATGAATGACTCTTATTGGGAACACATTCCATTCAATCCTACTTGCTCGATACTATATGCACATATGATGGATTGACTTGGCTAGGGTTTACAATTGATGACATCTTTATGCCTCATCTCATGATCCTCATCTTTACCATGGATTTATCTTCGCATTACTATTACCTTATGGTCTTCACATATTTTATCTCACAATATTTCTTGCACGTGCTCCTCTTGCACTTCTCCACTTACACTTCAGACAATCTTGGCTTGATTACATAGGGGGCACGTTAGATCCTATCATACTAATATTTCATTTCCATGCCTTTTTGCCACAACGTTTTCATTTCAATGATCATTTTTGGCTATTCATCAAATCTCACTACTGGTATGCATAGTGGATGTCCATTACCACCTTTCACTAATGAAGAACTTAATGGGCATGTACAATTTACACCTCAATGGCTCTTCTCACTTGATCCACCTGCATTATTGCTTACCAAGTTTTAGATGCATCACCTTTCATGTTTTGACCATGACAATGATGACCTCTTATTAGTTTGATGTTACTTGAGCACACATATAATCAACATACATTGGGGGCATCATACTTTACATATTCCCCCTCACATCAGTTTCTACATTCTCACATCTCACTTCTCTGCACTACACATCTAGTCTTTCACATACATCATACACATCTTGATACACTCTTGTATTGTCATTACCTGATGACACACTCTCATGCTTTGGTTCACACTTGATTGTTGAGGGCATCCTATACACATGAACCTCACACACTACACACTACACTACACACTACACACTTCACATTTCACGCATTCATCTCTTTCTATGCAACATCTACTCTACACATTCATGACATATCTTTCTGACATCTACTTCTACATGTTGTGGTCATTACCCTATGATGCACTCTAGTTCCATGGTCCATACTCGACTACTGAGGGTCTACATCTCAAATGGACCTCACCACACTCACGCATTCACTCACTCACTCACATACTACTTATATGCTCATATTTTCGATCACATCTTTTTAGTGCACACATTCAAACCATTTCCCGATGATGCACTCTTGTTCTATGGTTCATTCTTGACTACTGAGGGGGCATATATAAATGAACCTCATCACATGCATACTCATTCACATTCACTTAGGGGGCACATGTGTTTGGCTCCTATCACACTCACACTTTGCATTCCATTCCATCTCATCCACAACATATTGCATATCTTGGTCGCATTTACTCTTTCTTGCTTATGCTTACATGTACACTTTTTACACATGCTAGATAGATATTTTGTATGTCATTATCTTTTCCATATACACATGCACGTTCACTTGCTTTCTAGTTGTGATTGCAAGTTTTACACAGATCGATACACACAACATGGATGCTTGGTGCAGTACCTATTACCAGTCCCACAATGGCTCCTAGGGGCATCCACTTTCATACATTACAGGTGTTATTGTTTCATTTTTCATAGCACATTATTATCAAGATTATACACGCTTTGACATACATTTTATCTTTCTAACATGCTAATGGGTGCTTCATGTGCAACATTTGTCTTACAAGTCTATTTGCTTCCATGGTTGTCTGATTACATTGCTTGCTACTATTTGTCATTCATGTTTATGCCATTGTTTGTGGGCTTTGCCCTATGTCTTGCTTGTTATATGATTGTCTGTATGCTTATGGCCACTACGGCCTTGATTGTCTTGTGACATCGTGAGTGATGTCCCATGTTTGAAACCCACTTTTTGTGGTCTACTTTATCTTCTTGTGTGTTTACATTGTCTTCTTGTGTCTTAACTTACACATTGTTTGCTTGTTTGCTAGCTTACACATCGTCTTTTACATGTGTGTTTATCTTGCTTGTACTAACACTTGTCTCCTAGCCAATTTTGTTTACGCGTGCCTTGGTTTCTACCAAGCACACTCCCTCCCCCTATAGGGCATCAATTTTAGCACAACGGTCGGTCCTCCTTTGGGCCGCATACTCCTCAGTGACGTTGCATGCACCCCAAATGAGGGGGGCATCATTTGGGTGAATAGGTCACCCCACACAGTAGTTCACAATCATCACACACATAGTTTAGTATCGGTACAACATAGTCATCAGTCACAATAATGGCCCAAATCCTAACTTGGGTCCTTACCACAACACAAACACCAGTGCCCAGACCAGGACAGTAGTGCCTAGGCGCCCCTGACCATTCTTGGATGCCTGTGACTAGGGGGAAGTTTACACAAAAATTTTTCAGTTCAACACATTTCTACAACACTTCACACAATGGATTTTACAGGGCACACAGTCCTTAGCACTCGACATGCATGCACTACACAACATTTTCTACTTTTGCGTTGGATCAGAACTGTTTGAAATGGATCAGATTTTTACACACCATCTGTAGTGGTGTTCACAAGAAGCAGTTAAAGGTTGGAGGATGACACCAGACTTTTCTCCCTACACTTCTTCCATGTCTTGGTGTGAGATCACCCAAAAAACTTGCACACAACGCAACTGGCGTGAGATCACCCAAAAAACTTGTTCTTCTACATCATCTACAGGATCCTTTCTACACTTTTCACTCATCACAGATCAGGTGCACATGTTCCTTTTTACATTTTCACATATTTTTTACATACTTTTTACTCGTTTTGATCATATACACACATATTTGACTACTTGATTGTTCTTCTCTTTTGTAGGTCCATCCTTATGGGAAGCGGTAGTCACATCACATCACACATCATCACATCACATCAATCACAATCACAATCAACATTGACATCAACAACAGGTATAATCGTGACATCTACACATACGCTCTCGCCCTAGGGTCATCATCATCATCATCACTTTTTTCACTTCCTCTTCTTTAGTTTCCACGCTTCACATTTTTATCACTCCACACTTTTTCCTTGTCTCTTGGCACACTTTCACCATCGATCTACATGGTTATCAGGTACGCATCTCTTATCTACTTTATGTTATTGAGATTTCTCTCAACAACATAAAGTGGGGGAAAATGTAGACACTAAATCACACACTTTGGGTATCTATCTAGTCATGATCACATACTACTATTCATATGATTCCTAAGTAAGAAAAGTACTAATTAACCCATGTCTTTGGCCATCTTTGTTTGTTTTATATTGCTACTATTGATCTTACACTCTTTCTAGCCCAGTCTATCTTTTCATACTTCAACATTTCTCATCCTAGACACCAACGCCCAGTCAGGATGCCAGCGCCAGGCCCCCTTCCCCTCTAGGTGCCCCTGACCTCTTTGTACTTTGTTCACATCTTTTGGGTCCTTTCTAGCCGTTTAAGCATCTTATCTTTTTGGTAGTCGGCCTTTTGGGGTTAATTACGAAATTCAAGCAAGGGAATCATATAAATATAAAGTTATGTGATCATAATAAAGGACCAAGCACTAAGCATTAGCTATCACCACCTAAGGTTGCATCCAAAGGCCATTATCAAGAGCATTCAAGCATCCATCTAACATCCACACACAAGGGCAAGGGACTGATTCTTCTGCATACACTTCATAGGAGGGGAAGTTCATTCTTTCATGCACACATCTACTTACATTGCTTACATCTAGCTACTTTCTCGCTATCAAGTGTGACATGCACAAGAGCCACCTAGGGCACAATTCTTCACACACACATAGAACTACATTGGGTCTGAAATGTAGTGCAACGCTCAGTCATAAGATCACTTGTTTGATAGTTGAGGACAGTCTGACCCCTCATTTGCATTATTTTCTTTTTGAGATTTGATCTGCTTTTGAGGGTTTTGCAGGTCATTTCTTTATTGCAGGTTACAGGTGACATCTGTGAACTTGGTGCGACATACTAGTGACAAGAAGTGAAGGACAACGAACATCTTGCGACCTTGTGAAACTAGTTTTCAAGGTTCTAAGTAGTCATAGGTTCCCAAAATAGGTCTGTAGCGCCCCAGGTGCCCCTGACCCTCATATAGGCACCCCAGTCCAACATATTTCCAACATCTATGCATTTTTCTAGGCTTGTGTGTGACACTTTTCCTTCTTTGATTCATCAGTTCGTCACTTTGCTTTAGCACACCTTCGGGAATTGCTGAATCAACTAAGTCATTTTATCTCCTCATTTGCAACTAGGGTTTCAAATTTAATTGCTTATTTGCTTGGGTCAAGTTATGTACTTCATTGTTTATTCATTTACTGCTACATTGCAATCAAATTTAGGCATCTATAAATTCTATACACTGCCGACGCTGGTGGCTATTCTAATTGTTGTCTCACTCGCTGCGGTCATTGTCGATGGTCGCTGCATCTTCACTTCAGTTTCATGGTTGCTTCAATTGGGTTCCTAATGGTGGCCCCCTTCATTTTAACCAGGTTGTGGATCCTCTCAAAAATCCTCAAGTGTACAAGGATGTGGGTCCTTTCAAACACCCTCAATTTACCCTCAATCCAAAAAAAAAAACTAAACATATCCCACAAAGCACGACATTCCAAAATTAAAGCAAACCTCCCCAAAGCTGAAACTCACGTCACTTTTTTGGGTGAATAAAACAAAAAACATGAATTTAATATTTCAATGCAAAAGCTAAAAATATTAAAAATACTTGTCACCTTTGCCAACTCAATGATAACTCACTCACTAAAGCTGAAAACAACGATTTATTTTGCCAATCAAGCTGGAAACTCAAACGAATCTCTCCAATAATGATTTAGTTAGGTTCAAATTAGACAAATAAATCACATAGATCAAGGATTTGGGATTCTCTTCCTTGGCTATAAAAAAGCACTCATTCCTCTCCTTTTTTATATTTGGAAGCTTTGAAATTTGCATCGTTAGTATGTCAATTTTCCATTCAATTTTACACATCGTTACATTGTCCAATTGATCACAAATCTATCAATTAAAACTAGCCATTCAATCGCTTTTCTTGTAGCTAAAATCTACTTCCATTTAGAACATCTTTGGAGCATCCACATATACTTAATCATTGTGATTCAACAAGCTCGATTCTTCATTCCAAGCTTCAATAGTCTCATTCGAGGTTGCAAAGAGATACGAAGAAAGGATCAGGTTTGCACTTTTGTGTTGGTTTCATTCTATTGTTTATTATTTATCCATATACACTCATTTCTCCATCAATGTTGGCCAATGAAATTACCCAAGTCAAACAATACTCCACTAAAAATGTCATAAACCATACCCTAAGTTACAATATTATGCTCTCGAGGACCTAAGCATATTGATGAGCTTGAGTTTCAAGAAGTGTTCATTGTTAGCCTTATTCCATAATTTAGGGAAATGTTATATTCTCTACCTTCATATTTTGTGAAGACCCATGCCAAATGGTCAAAATATATGAGACTAAGCTCCTTACAACTAACATGCTAAAATATGACAATGATACACCTAAATCTAATGGAGCCAAATTCTAATCAAAGCCATCCTATAAAGGTATGAGAAATGACAATACATAGATTAATGATAAAGCTACCAATTTGAACATGAAGCTCTTGCTATTGTCTTCTCTACAACTCCAAAAAAACTATGGACCCATTGTTAGAACCTCCTCATAATATCTTGCAAAAGCTCCTAGAATGTGATTTCGTTGAGCTACCTCCACCCATTGTCATCGACATGTTTATGCCACAAAGATCAAAATTTCACAACAAATTATATTACATTTACCGATAAATGGGTCATACAATAACAAGTACTAGTAGTTATGACATAAAATCTAGTGTATAATTCATTAAAAAAACATTATTTTAATATAGGTCTCAGAGACTTCCAACCAATATAATGGTTTCCCAACGCGATTATAGGTTTAAAATGTTCACTGATCCATTTTTAAATCATACAAAAACTCATAAGAGTAATGAAGTACACATGAATTGTCCTGTAATATTTTTTCCACGTGAATATAATGTCAACCCTCATCTTATTGATGTCATCCTTATCTTTATTGCAAAGATATCACTATCCACTCATGTGATTACATTCGAATATTCAAAGATTCTTTTTGATGATACATATCAATTTTGCATCAAATCCAAAACACTATGGTAGATAATGGGTATATTAGGAATTTTTACACTAAAATACTCCTTACTACTCTACGATACACTACATAAGACCCCGTTGGTACACACAAAAAATCAGTTTTTGATGGACAACATCAACCCACTTGGGGCATTATTTTCCGTTGCAAGTTAGGCTTAAGAGGATAGCCATGTGGTTCTTAGTAACCCCTTCCAATAACACAATCAGCAGGTTGTTTTAATGGTAATGGATTTATGATATGTGTATTATTCCCTCCACCTTACATAGATAATTAAAGTATGTACACAACAAGGGTGTGGTTATAATCCTTGATATTCCTTATGAATACCCTATTTTACATAACATATCCTTTAATGTTACTTTGAGCCAACAAGTGGTGTTTAGTAGTAAGGCCCAACCTTTGTAGCCTACACATCATCTTGATCATATTCTTACACATATTTCATAGCATATATCAATACAAACTCATCCCAATCAAGGTTCGACAACATCTCCTCCTCGTGTACACCCTGTGTTACCTAGTCATGTGTGACACACTATAGTTTTACAACATTCTTATAAGCATGACCCGTTAGGGACATCAACGTACTCTCCCACTATACAACGAAATCCCTATGTTAAGTTATGAATACCTGTAACATGTGGCTTATGTATTCACATATTATTGATACTGACATGCCAAGGTATTGTATATAAGATGGTTACGCCTTAGACTCATATGTCAACTATGTTTATCACTACCACTGTTTTCCTTCAAATTGTGCACACTTTGCACTAGTTGATATGGGACATCCATACAATCTTTCCATTGACATGATAATAGGAAAACCTTCCTATGATTCCCTCACTCATATTCACTAGCATGATCACTTGTACAGAACTTATTCAACACATGCATGCTTCTTTTGTATTAACAACAATAGTATTCTTTAATGATGTAATACTCATTTTTTTGACACCTACTTTTTAATTTGTGACCAGAGCACAATCTGACGACACAACACATTTAATGGGTTTAGTGTGATTGTTGAGGAATATCATTTATTCTACTGTTTATAGCCCATTTTTCAAGGTTGTTAGTATATTAAAAGTCATCACTTTTTCACGTTCTCTCTTGTGTCAAAAATAAAAAATAAATGATATTGAAACAATACAAAACCAAGACTTATATATAATTGGCTTATTTGTTACATAAACATAAACATTTTCATTATTTGGGTTTAACACTTTGCATACCCTACTTCTTTATGCATTGTACATGAGACATTTGTGAATACCCATAGTCTATAGACACCCATACACATACGTTGGAACTTATTAATCCCTATACCTTGGGGGCAACCTACCACATCTAGGGTACACCTACACTAGCGACATCTTATGTAAAAATATTATTTGAGCTGATTTTTTTACAGTAGTCCATTGGTGATATAAAGTTTCTATTGCTTATCTTGCACTAACTTATATCTTATTACACATGTTGTATTAAGTTTCATTCAAAGATTACATTGTTTGCTTCTATATACTAATTTGGCATGATCCATGTCTAGTTATTGACCTTGATGCATTCCCATATTGATTTATTATTTGATCATTCAATACTTTTATGATTGTTTGAATACTCTTGGTTGGGGCTCCAATCTGGTTCATTACTACCTCACATACATTGTAAATTGTATTACTTATTTTACCCATAATTTTTACTACATTACTAGTGTTTCCATGCATATTGTTTACTCCATTACTTATTTTTTGTGCATTGTCTATCAAATTAATTAGATTTTCAAACACATTATTTGATTCATTTCTTTCTTTATGCACCTTTTCTACCACGCATTTTCCGCTTCATTACTAGATTTGTGTAGACATTGTGTTATTCATTTATTATTTTACATGCATGTATTTGTTATATCACTTGCATTGTCCAACACACTTTCCTGATATATACTAGTTTGCTACACATGGTACCTAGTATACATATTGTTGAGACACATTTTTTATGACATATTATGTTGACACATATTTATTGATACGTAAAGTGCATGACACACATATTGTTTGACACATACTTACTTAACACACACTACTGACTATTGCTAACATTGGTTGAGTCATCGTCACAATTTCTTGTCAATCATCTATGTGATACGGTGGGCCTACTATGTCATGTATCATTGTGCCATATTGTGAGTCACAATGGATCCTTTGGTATCGATTCGTGTGTCTACTAAAACACTAATCTACTATTCACTATTAGACTCTTAGCTATTGGTATGTATGGATTTCTAGGCATGTTTACATTATGTTTACCCATGTAGTGAAACACATAATAATTGTTCCTTGTTGATTATGTATAATGTACATTGTGTTTACAACCACATTTAATACATATGCTATATATAGTCATGTCATAAATGCTTTGATGATACTTATTATAATCGACCACTTTTATCTTTTGAGCTAAGTGATATAAAGTGACATCCCTCTCCTCACAAGGGAGGCATATTGTAGGCTCTTTTTATATGCATGCTAAAGAAATAGACAAAATTAAGCTAAGGATCTAACACCAAGTAAATTCTAATCTATTTCAATAAACAAATACATCAAGATTAAACATTTAAAAGGAAGCTAAATAACTTGCACAAAAAAAATATTAAAAACATCAATGCAAACCTCCCTTCGTTGTATGGATGTGCTTTCGATATGTGGGTATTCCTTACAAGTCCAATGCAAGCCATGAACGGTTTTAGACGAGGAGCTTGGTAAAGGAAGAGATCTCCTCAAAATGGCCCAAAAGCCATGTTTTATTCTTCTCTTATTACTTCAACAAGTAGGGAGTTTCTCACTTTTAGCAAGCCTTCCAAGAATAGAAATGCTCTTTTGAGAAATGAGTGTGTAATGCCCTACAATTTTTTGACTAAAAATGAGGCATTTTTTTGGTTTTGCGCGTCATGTTAGGACCCTGGGTTAGATATTATTCAATAACGACCTTACGTAGGGCCACACTAATCTTTTCTATATCGTTCCAATTTATCAGATGTCTCCAAAGAGACTATATACTGTGTTAGGTTCGTTACATCACATTAACACTATAATCATATTTTATTATACCCATTATATCCATTATACACCGAGTGTTATCATTATTAAAATGTAGTGATGACTTACGCCAATATCATACTATTATATTATATATAATACATACATTATATATAATATAATATTAAACATTTTAATACCATTAATTATATATGTATTACAAAATACATAAACTATATTCCATATAATATAATGTATATATAATTCATTTACTATATTAGATTTTAATATATATAAACTACCACTTATTAATTCCTACTATAAAATTTATTTATATAATATAAAACTATAATTCTAAACCTAGGTTTCCTACACGTGAGGATTTCTTTATCATTATATACCTTAATATTTTAACCTAACCTAATATAATTATAATATCACATCTAAAATACAAAACTTCTAACCTAAACTCTAACCACAACCTAATCTAAGGTATGATACTAATAACATGTCTTTATATGTTATCCTAAGTTAAAGTCTAACAAGGCCATGAATGGCTATCGAAGTAATTATAAAATGAAGTTGTAGACATCCATGTTGTCAGAAAATTGAGGATTTGGTTTAGCCACTGCGGGACCATATAGTTGCGGGTTTCGTGTATGGTCACTCAAAAGCCTCACAATTCCAAAGTCAAAATTTATGCTTCTGACTTATTATCGAGTGTAATATTTTCTAGTGTTGCTAGATTCACATGCCACAATTAGGGGTTTTAGTATAGTCTCCGAGTCAAATAAATTGAAGGAGACAGGGTAGTCTACAATCAAACTAATAATAGGATTTTTTGTCTCTTGTTGTTCCTTCTCGGTGGGTGGTTATATGGCCCACAACTTTTCCAACACCGAGGCTTATAAATATCAAAGAACAAGTGACATGACATTATTGGGATTGAAAGAAAACTTTAGCTTGTTAATATCCCATAGCTATAGATTATTAAAAGATAACTTTGGGATTTAAATTCTCTGTATGCCCTTGCAGATAATGTGGGAAAGTAGTCTATTCAAAATTTACTCTTTTAGGACATCGTTAATCAACTAAAAAGGTAGCTTATGGATTTATCAGAAATTTTGTTATTGATAAAGGTTAACTCTAGCTGACAAGCTCATTGTCTTTCCTTATTGCCATGGTTGCAACTTAAAACTAAATATATAGGTCTACTAATTTACTAAAAAATAAATATATGTGCACTTTTTGTTTGTTTGAAGTAAGGACATTATTATTGTTTTTTACCAAGTTTGTAAAAAATTGAAGATTTTTTTTGGTTTGGTGTTGACACTGAGGGCTTGCACTCTTGGATTTGTATACAGAGAATAGTTTCATCCCCTACTGCTCAAAACTGGACAAAAGGGAAAACCTAACATGTAAAACACTAAATTGTAGGGCTATGGCATGAATGGAGACACAAACTAGTTGTAATGCATGTCTTAAAAGAGAATTTTGGGTTATTGCATTCTTGAATGCTTTACAAAAACATAACTTGATTGTTTTGTCATGAGATCCACTATATAACCTTTCTCCAGATGATGAAACAAATAAAGAAGTGACTGACTTTGTGTGCTCTCGAACTTCTTAAATCAAATACAAGATCCTCTTTCTGCAATCACAAAGGTATTGTACTTACAATTTTTGCAAATGGATGGTTTACAAGAACTCTTAATACATTAATTTCTGCTAAAGAAACTTTCTTCAGTTCCCTTAAAGCATAAAATATGTTATTCGCATGTTCTAATTCCACCAATCCCTCTGTAATCCAAAAGAAAAAGTTTTAATGGTTTATATAATATCAAGTTCCTACCAAAATCTCTCAAGGGAAGTTACATGATAAAATATGAATATCAACAATTTGTTTGAATAGAAACCCCTTGGGTGTGGCTTTTAAGCTGAAAGGTGTCCTAAGCTTGATGAAAAACTCCTCGTGTTTAGTTGATAGACGAGTCAATGTTACAATTTACCAATAAAAAGGAAAATAATACCTCTAGTAAAGAATAGGGTTACCTGAATCATAAATAAAAGTGTGCAGACCTTGTGTTGCAAAGTCTCTCTCTAACATATTATGTGATTTCAATTCCATAACAAGCCATTCGAGTAAACATTAACGAGTTACACTACAAACTCATGTATCAAGGAATTATAGCTTTGATTAAGACTTGCACTTTTGAGTAGCAAAGCCTCGGTGAGTGGCTTTCCAGATAAAGAGAAGTGCCCTTGAAGGGAAATTATTGTTTATGCAACAATTATTTGGGAAATAAACAAATCTTCAGACACGAGGCCTTCCACAAGAGTCTCTGGAGCCTCTTCACAATACACACTCATTTTTTGAGGTTCTTCACACAAGGAAAGCAAGGTTATTAGTGATTTTCATTTCCTCTTTAACATTTGAGACTGCTAGTTATCTTGAATTAAGAAAAAGAACTATGCAAAATTACAATGGTGTTGAGGTTTATACTAGCAGATCAAGTTAGAAAAGTAGACTAGCAACAATAGGTTGTTCCGTATATGGCATCTGAAGGTCCACGAGAAGCATATGAATTATACTAAATGTGCCTTGATTTTTTATGATTCACATACCCTGTTCGTCGAATATTCTCCTCATTTAATAAAGAAACAATATGATTAGTCTATCGGCCCCTTTCAGAAACATGGCTTTTACCATATTGTGTCTCCCAAATTAACAAGGCCATGATATGGCAAATCTTGCCAATGCTCTAGTTTGATGGTGTGGAGGAGGGGTTTATTATGAACCTATGCATGAACAAGGTAAGACGGGTTGGTTTGCTTGGGATTTGACATTGCAATGGTCATTGTGTTGTTCAGATGATTATTGAAATGTATTTGTAACATGCAGTTTAAAAGTGCAAGAGTGAAGGGTTTACGAGGGCACCTTTTTGTAGTCAATTTACAAATACGAGTAAGAAAAGATTTATTGTTTCTATAATTATTTAGTTGTGTATAATAATATTTAAAATTATGCATTTTTGTATTTTTGTAAGATTATTATGGAGTTTAGAACATTATTTGGATATAATAGGAGGATAAATTTATTCATGAAATTAAATAAAGGTTAGAGAATGAAAAAAACAAATCATTAGAGTAGTGTCCAAGAGAAGAAGAAAAAACCCAATCTTTTTTGTTTGTTTTACAAGTGTATAGCCAATTAATATACTTTGAAGGGTGTCACTTGTGTAAGAATAGACGTGGCATGCAACCATGTATCGAAATGAGCTTAGTGTTTGTGAACAAACCAACAATTATGGTAAATTAAAGAGGAACTTTCAATATTAGTCTTCAGATGTAAACAAGCTAAAAAATTAACTATCCTTACAAGAACCACCATGGTCATAGTACTACTTCATTTTCATTGAAATGATAAACATGACATAATCAACTACATCAAACTAGCTTTAACACATTAGAGGAACCGATCACCTACATAGGTTGAACAACGTGAAATATGTCAAGTACAGATCAAAGCAAGATCAAACAGTAGCTAGATCAATAATTTGTCATTGAAGACTCAAAAATTAAAATGTTAATCTTGATCTGAAAAACAATAAGGCCAAACTTGTACTTCTTAAGCTATGAAGAAGTCATTACACATTGCTCAAATCATTAACCTGAAATTTCACCATTCATTTGGTTTTGTAAAGGAACCTCAGAGTTCTAGCACGACATGTGAAGATATGAATTAATCCATTAATTAGTTTCATTAGGGTGCCTTTTCAAAATATAACTGTCTGCAACCATCTGATATGAGCTTAGAATTGAAAGAACAAACCATCCTCGTGTAGGATAAATACTGAAACAGGACCCTTGAGCTCTCAACAAATATTAGTTTCTTCATCATGTAAACAAAGCTCACAAGTCAGATCTACATGGATGCAATGTTATGATCGAGTGAACAATTCTACTAAAATGTTGATGTCAAATAAAAGACTGCAATTTGAACAATAAAATGGAGGCATTAGGTAAAAGTTAAAAAACAAACATTGCTAAACATCCTTAATCTTTGCCAATAACTAACAGCGAGGTTTCACAATACCACATAAAAAGCTAATCAGACCAGATTTATTCATGGATTTTACCACCAAGCCATTTTATCAAATTCAAAACCTCAAAATGATTACATGTTTGTCACAATGAAGGGGGGATTTTCAAATAAAAGGATTTGAAATAAACACTTGCTTAAGATCTATAGCAATAAGGTAGTTGCACATATCAAACAAGATTTCGAGTATGTAAGAAAACCAAAGATCACTAACCCACCAATGGAGGAAAGACTGAGCAATATAACACAATATAGTCTTTGAGTCTTTTTATACAAGTATCATAACCAAAATGTGGAAAGGGATTATAACAGTAGATATACCAAAACCATTGTGCAAATAAAACTTCATACCTCACCCCACCTTGGTAAACACCATCATAGTGTGGTATGATTTTTTAGGAGAGAGGCAGAGTGCATCTTCTGCTAGAATATTTGAATCAAATACTAACCCATGAATGGGGTCTTAACAAAATTTTACAGGTGGTCAGCCCTGACCCATGGCTTTGTACAGACCATCTGTTGATCTAACCCACCTAGGATTTGCTGGCCATATGCAAATTTTCCATTCAATCGATGTCTCAATGGGTGACGAAGTAGTCTCCGAATTCTGCAACATTTCCCACATTAGTTGACCAACACCCTGAATCCACAATTGGATAGCATTGCTCTTAGGCTTTGGTCAAACACCCAGCCCTAATCCAATATACAGTTGTCCATGTTCTAAATCGCATTCCAGAAGAACAGAAATAAAGAAGAGTTTCCAAAAAATTAATGTCTCTAGTAGAAATATTTGCTGTTAAAAATCTCCAATGCAACAAACATTAAAGGAGAAGCTTTCCTACTCCCATCCTTAATGGCCAACTCCTTCAACATGGAGATTTCCCCAGATGAATAAATAGAATACAAACCCTTCTTCAGCCATGAAGTGAACTGAAATCTTTATCCTTACCTCGGTAAGCCCAATAAATACTCTTTAGCCCTAGATTCTTATTATACTCTGATCATTACTATACTCAATCCAACTCACCCCTGATACTATCATCAATGATGGAAAGATTTGACAAACATCACACCTTTTCCCAAGAACGTTGCCAAGACCCTGCAGACAACAAGTTCAAAATACAGTTCCATATCTAGCCCTTTTTCACCTTTTCTCCTTCTACTAGTACATCTCCTTTCCAAAGAAAGTTTGAAACTTTTAATCTGTCATAGCTTAACCTTTTTTGAATCTTTCAAGTGAGAAAATGATTTTTTCGGCCAAGTTACAATACTCAATCATTGGAAAATGGTTTAAAATGATTTCTTTCACAAAAAATTAAAATCTACATAATGATGTGCTTAACTGAGGATTCAAAGATCTCCATAGGAATCCATTCTTGAGCCCAACAACACCAATCAAACCTGTCATAAATAGTGACAGTCTTAAATGCAATGCAGGACAAATTCTTTCTCACAAATAGTGCCAAATAAAGGGGTTGGCCAATGAAATGGAACTCAAGTACAATATTGGAAAATTAAACTTTAGCCCAATTTCAAAATAATCCACATGGCAACATTTGATTGAGGAAAGAGAAATAGATTAATGAGAGAGGTGAAAACAATATCCATGCCTTCTGCAGGATAATAAAACCAAGGTCTAAGACAGATGTTTTTGCATTTACTATGAAAAAAGGGTGTACGTTTGATGTAGACTCACTTGTTTAGACGAATAAGCTCTAAAATGAAATTAATGGTAGTGATCTTGTCCCTGTCAATTCCACTATACAAAAGTTCCAAAACAGGGACCATCTCATCATTGTTGGCAAATTTAATATTGGCACCTTCCCTCTGCATGCATATAGGATGAAAGTATAGAAGTTGCATAACATCTCTCCTCTAGGTCGTTTGACTCCAAGATCTAAACAATGGCTGGAATGCTATTCATAGAAATATTATCACAGACATTAGTAGTTTATAAGTCCCATGCCCATATGCCATAATTCTTTCCAACATAGCCATCGCCACTTTCTTGGGCCTCAACTGCATCTGAAAATCACCCTCTAATTATTTCTTCATGCCATGTGTAATAATCTCAACAAGTACTGGATTAAGATCAAGGGAAGCATGAGTAAAGAAAGAGTGTTTTAGTCAATAGATCATAATAATAACCTCCCATAGGCCCTTCTTTAAAAGAGCGACAAGAACCTAAAGATCAGGGTGGGGAAAGTATTGTTTCCAAGGGCCATCCATTCTTGACTAGCCTTGTGCTCATAAGTCTTCCTTGTTCCTAGATTAACAAGGTCATTGAAGAGCTGACTGGTAATGGGACATTCAAAATCCTTTGGAGCTCTTGGTTGGGAAGTAGATGTCCCTGATGAATGAACAAAATTTTCACTTTCGCTCTCATCCTCTTCTCTCAATGAAATGGAGGAGGCTTTGGAAATTGAACTATAGAAGGAAAGGGAGAGAGGAAATTAGGGAAGACACTGTGAAGATAAGCTTCTAGAGACATTAGAGAGACACGCTACCAAATGTAATCAAAGAAAAAATTAATTTTGTTTTTTTTTGGCTTTGATTGCCATGAAATTTGCACATGGGAAGATTTTAAATATTGAAATATCAACAAATATTAATGACCAATTAAAAAATATTTGAATGTTTAAACTATAGAAAACCAAATATTTCCCACATGTTGTCTTCAGTAAGGACATTGAGAAAAATAACCATTTTTGACTAATTGTAAAATCATAATACGACTAGAAAAATATCTAGACCAATCAGAAAATCAGAATTTACTTTTTGAAAAAAGCAAATATATATTTACTTTCAAAAAACTATACACCAACATTTATAAATGCCACATGGAATACATTGATTGGCTAGGCAGACTAAAAGGTAATTGTAAAGATGAAAACTATAAAAGATGTCTTCGGCAGTATAATAACATATCCTAACTTAAATCTATTCCACCACTTACCCTAATATTCTACCCTAGCCTAATGAGTATTATATATTATAGGGTAAAAAATTAAAAAAATTAACCTAATCACCATTCCCACGTATTGATCTAATCACCCCTTAGGGTTTCATCTCGTAAGTTTGGGAATGATTTTTTTTGTTTCATTTGCTTGTTTCTGGTTGGCATTTTTTCTTGTTTAATATTATTTGTTTTGTGCAGGGGATTTGAATGTAGGCGACGACTAAGGGGAAAGGAGGGAATGGCGTGGGAAGGCCGTTATAGTGGAAGTAATGCCACCCTGGGGTAGGGTTTAATCTCAGAGACAATTGAACCTGCTTCAGATACTGACACAGATCTAGATCAATCAATTTGTATATGGTAAAATGAGGAGACATTAGGGTTATGGATTTATCTATGTGTGCAGGGCTGATTTAACCCACAATGGTACTAATTTTAGGATGGCTACTAGCGAGAGCTCTATTTAACATAATTCCATACAATGTTAACAAGGGTTTTAGCATGGTTAACGCCCAAGATCTCAAATTAAGTGCTTGTATTATTATGCAAGGAAATAACGGGTCTGAAAGGCCAATTAGGTCTAGATAGTTTTATGAAGAATAACTAGTCTCCTATATAGGAAAGATGGAACTTTACAGTTTAACCATTACTCAATTGGTATTGTAACAGAAAGAAATTTCATCTAATTGGAAGACCATGGATCATAAAACAACATGATTACAATATATAATATGATGCTACAACAACATTAAGGCTTTCCCATACATCAACAACAATGTTTCCCCATATAATAAGATAACTGTAATATTTCTAAAGCATCACAGTGATGTTGTCAACTAAGTCTTATGTTCCATTCCTTATCTATACAACATATTACAAAATTATTAACCAACTAGGATAACAAGTAAAAAGTTCGCTTCTACCAACATTAAAGTTTTATATATATAAAATAAGTTTTGTAATATAGATTGATTTCAAACACATGATGAGGTATTGTACGCACCCAAAATTACATGTGCTACATTGTCATAAAGGTCCTTTCAAGAAGGTGTTCGAGCTCCAAAGCCCATTCGCAGTGTATATTTGTTGCCTAGATGTCTTTACTTAGCCTTCCCACACTTTTTCCAGCTTCCTGCCTCTTTCTGCGCATGTTTTGGCCTTTAGTGCCAGGACCGCCACCCTGCCTAGGTGGCGGTTCTGAAACTGCCACCCAAAATAGGGGCGGTCCTGAAACCACCACCCTGTAGGGTGGCGGTCCTGCCCACTTTTTCCAGATTCCCTCATGCGTGTTTTAACATGTGACGGTTCACTTAATTTCACTTTTAGCATGCATCCGTGAGCCAAATTGTCTAAAATTAGCTTTGATTGCTTGGTTCTCCTTCCTCCTATTTTTAAATAGATTTAATTAGTTGGAACTACTTCTTCTTGCCTTGAGCATGAAGGCACCTCCCATCCTCCATTCCTATATATTCCATGCTTGTATTCAAGAAAAAGGCCTGAGAATTTTTGTGTATCTTGCATTGTATTGCTGCTACGATCTTGCTAGGAATTGCATAGCCAAGCTCTGATCTCTTGTGTTATCTCTCTTCTACTTGCATTGCATCCAGACTGCCATCAAGCTACCATTGCTCAAGTGCCATCCTCCTGCTGTTGTTCTTGCATTCCCAATCCCTTGGACTCACATGAACACTCAGAGAAAGAAAGGAACATACTGAGGGGACAAATACAGATACAACCAGATTTTCCAAAGCTCTTGCTTGTCCAGGTTGGAATTGTGTGTTTGTTTTCTTTATTTGTTAAATTGTCAATTTCAAATCACTAGTTTCAATTACATATCAAATAGAGTAGAAAATCATTCATTTCAATAGATTAGTCAATCACAAGTAGATCAAATCATTAGTAAGTTTTCCTCTTTAACATTACCAGGGAAGTTGTGGGGAACAATAGCCCCTTTCAGGGTCATGATTTGTTCTTCACCTCTGAGGTAGGGTTTGAAGGGTTTTGATTGGATTAGGTTATTTGTTTTAGATTAGATTCACACATTCACACAAGTAACCAGCTACATCTGGCTGATTACTTGTCTTTAGTTTATTTATTAGATTAGAACGCATTGCTTAAAAATTAGAAAAGAACAAAAATATTTCCTTTGATAGATTAGTTTGCTTTTATTGCTTTGATCTGATATATTGTGAAAACTCCAAAAACATAGATTAGATTTCCTTCAGTAATTAGTTTTCTTATCAAAAATCATTTTATTTCATTATGTATGACCATCAATGGTCCACAACAGGAAAAGACATACAGTTGTGATCCCTTGGTCCCACAACCCAATGGGCCAGAATTGATAACTGACATTGATACCAGTTTACGTTTGACAGTCTTACGCACACCTACAACTTTTGCTGAGAAAATAGAACAACTCAATATGCTAAAACATCACTGCTAATCAAGCCTATGACTATTGGACTGCTCCTGGCAACAGGGTTTGATTACGTGCATGACCATACAAGGGCCACAACCTCCACGAGTCTTTGGTTGTGATCCTCAGGTCCCACAACCCAACGGGCCTGCTAATCAGTTAGACATTGACACTAGTTTGTGTACATTAGTATTCAGATCTTCACCACTTCCACCAGATATTATTGCACAACTTTCCTTACTGAACATAGCAGCCGATCAGGCTAAGACTTTCTGGACCAGACCAGAAAATCACCCATAAATCCCTGTGGCTCCACCATGCCTCTCGTTCTTACTTCCATGACCTTGTCTGGAAATCTATACGAGGCACCCACAGGTCATTTTCCACACGTGTTCAACAACCAACAAATAGAATCTCGACAGAGCTCGACATTGATTGGAGTCTACAAGTGGCTATTATCTCAGACTGAGCCATCACACCACTTCAAGTTAGGAGAGCATTCTTTTCCTTAGACTCGCAGATCCTGATATTACGTGTTGAAGATATAAGATTTCCCAATTAGCTTGATCCCCATCATTACACTCACATTCACATTCATTCTACACTGGTTGTCTGGCATGACCTCAGGAGGTTGGGTGTGAAAGAAGGTCACGTGTTGATTTTCTGTCGTACAAATTGGTGAACCCGACGTGAAGAGCTAGTCTCTAAATGTTTCCACTTTCTTCATCCATCCTTTATTCTGTGGGTATTCTTATACCCCCTGAATATGTCAGGATATGATGAGTACGGTCGACCCATCCTGGGTTTTGACATGTACAACTACCAATCAAGTATACCACAACAATCACCTTCACTTTCAACATGGGTGGACAACCGCTCAGTTGCTCAAAACCCTCTACTTCAGGGAACCAATGTTGGTTCCTCTGTATGTATTGAGGAGCTTGACCAAGTCACGCAGACCTATCCTCATGAACAATCAAGTTCAAACAACATGAATTTCACTGGCGAAGCAAGTTCATCTCCTCGGGTATTGTTTCGGCAGCCCATTAGCATGCAATCAGATCAACTCCCGCATCTAGATGAGGAATATTTAGCATGATATGCTAGGAGTGAACAACACTTCCAGAACATGAACCGAGCTTTTGATAGGTTGCAAGGACAAGGTGATGTCCTACTCCAAAATAATAACGCTACCCCTCCACCAACCAAAAATACTACCAATGAGGGGTGGCAACATAGTGAACAATTCATAGCAGGATACCATACTCCTCAATAACCTCTGAGGGTTCAACAAAAATCACCTAAGAAAAGCACCGCCCCATCAATGGGTGATGTCATCTCAGCTTTGGTAGAAAAATTCAAGGAGCTAGAGCTTTCCCAAAATACTCAGAATTCATATGCAGGGCAAGCACGAACTTCTCCCTACCCGCAAAATTACGGACAAATACCTACCACACAGAATCCTCCAGTTTATATGAATACTCAAAACCCTGGAGATCTTCTTATGGGGATGGGCACCTTGGGTATGCCCCCTCATGCCACGTATGGATATCTACAATAGGCACCAATTGGAAGTGCATTCTCAAATGCCATACCAGCCAGAAATGCAATGTTCCCTGGCTTTGTGCCTTCGATTCCATATCAAGGTAATCAACCCCCCTATGTACACATGTATTCTAAATCTCCACAGGGGGACATGTACACCTACCCAGGTCCATATGGACAACCACAGGGGATGTCATATGCCCCAAAAAATGTCTATGCTGTCCCATTTCAGCAACCGATGCAACCTCCACCTCCCCAACAAGGATCTTCAATGGTGGAAACATACGCAATGGGGACCTATTCTGAATATCTCAAGGAGCCCCTAGACTTCTCCATTCAGACAGTCATGCTCCTGAGACCCTTTCCTGATCTTCCAAAATTCAAAGGGGAGGGTGATCCTAATGCCCACATCAAGGCTTACGCAATGGCCATTCGAGAGCTGCTCCCATGGGATGCAGTCATTGTGAAAATTTTCCCTAAGATGCTAGAAGGTATTGCTCTCGACTGGTACTATAGGATACCAGAGGCTTCAATACACTCGTTCAAGCAACTCGTATCAGAATTTATTAAAGCTTTTGATATGAACAAGCTTTTGAGAACAGGAATCAGGGAATTCCTTCATATCAAGCAAGAGCACAATGAGTCTGCAACCCACTTCATTCAAAGGTGGTGACAAGTTCTCTACTCCTCTGCAAGTGCTCCAAATATGGATCAAATGGAACTTTTTGATTTGTTCCTCCACTCTCTCAATAGGGAGACAAAGGAAGAGGTTCAAAAGTTCCCACTAAGGAGCTATGAAGAGGTGCTAGAGGGTGCTCTTTGAATTGACCAAGCAGCCATTGACAGTGGTCGTAAGACTTATGGAGCTAATGGAAGGTTAGTCACCCCTAATCAAAATAACCCCAGTTACTCCAACAACACAAATAACAATCAAGGACCAAAAATCCTTAATAAGAATCATGGAGTCACGACGGATGGAGTGACAGACCAACCTAAGAAGCCTAATGTTGTTAATGCTCCCAATACTTCCACTTCAAACAACCACAATAAAAATGACAACAATCAAAGAAACAATAACTTCTCGCCCTCAGTCAATGTTGTAGATTTTAACCATCAACAACAACAACAACAACCTCAGCAAGCAAGACAAACACAGACCCAAGGCCCTAACCAATACCCAAGTGGGTATCCAAACCAATTTCAAAATGAAGGGCAAGGGTTCCAAATTTTTACTATAACAATCAACAACTGAACAATAACCATAATTTTGGGCCACAACAAGGTGCAAACCAAAGGCCTCGAGATTATGATCCTGATTTATATTGTGGTTTCCATAGGGTTCATGGGCATGATGCAAGAACATGCCATGATTGTAACAAGTTTTTACAGTGTTTTCCAGAGGATCAAAGACAATTATTTGTTGACATGTTTTTGGCAAACCCAACAGCTCCCACTCAAAACACCTACATGGGACCGGTATCTCCACAGAACACACCACTGGGAATCTTTAATGATCCTCTCCCCACACATCCAAAGGATGGTAGAATAGATCCCAATGGTTCAAACAAAGGTATTGTAATAGGGACCCATGATCATGAAGCCTCAACTTCGTCAAACCCACAAGTGGCACCTCCTTTGGATGGTCGCCAACAAACAAAAATTGTGGGGTTGGTAGAGTTGGACACTGAACCACAAATTAATGTTGCCACTAGAACTAGGGATTATTCTTTGCAGCCTATCCCGATCTACCTGACTACATCAGATGAAATTCGTGATACCTAAGCAAGCCAGTAGGAGCTTATGATTTGATCAATGACTTAACTAAGACATTCTCACACATTTCCTTCTTGGATCTGTTAAAGAATTCCCCTGCTCATAGGGCCGCTCTACTAGAAGCGTTGGGTCTTGGTCATTTGGCTAATGTCACCCCTCCTCTAGAAGCACAAATAAACCATGTGGACTTTGATGTCTATCCTCCAGGGCAGCCTGAAAGAGATGTTGGATTTGTATTTGACATCAACAAGATGCCCACAGATGCTGAAATAGTTCGTAGAGGTGATCCGACGTTGTTTTTACAAGTCTGGATTTACAACAACTATGTAAAGCATGTGATGATTGATGATGGGGAAGCAGTCAACATAGTCCCCTTAACTTTCCTTCAAAAACTAGGGTATGGAGAGACCAATTGCTCTTCGACATGAAATACGCTGAGGGGCTACGACAGCCTCAAAGCAACGTCAATCAGAACTATAGTGTTGTCGGTCACCCTTGGACCTAAGACAATACTAACTGAGTTTTATATTATAGATCGGGAAACCAACTATAATATGATCCTTGGTCATCCTTGGATTCATCGCATGAAGGTGATTCCCTCCACTTTGTTTCAGGAAGTTAGGTTCCTACATTTAGGGAAGGTTTTTGTGGTGCAGGGTGATCCAAAACCCTTTGACATACACCTAGCTAATTTGAAAAAGAGGCCAGGGGTCCACTCTGAGTTTGAGCTTCCTACAAATCATTTAAATAAACCTACAAGCTCAGTACCAGAGGAAAATTTGGTTCCTACAATGGAATTAGAAGTCACGGGTTTGATCGAAGGCATTCCGGCAGTCAAAGATGAAACCGTCATAGTAGAGACAATATCGTTAGGAACTACGACAAAGATTGTCGAGCTATTGGAAAAATATTTACCCATTCTCCTTCCTTTTGATTCTATGGGCATGGGACATACCCTAGGACTTGGTTCTCTACCAGCAAATGAGGTTTGTATGGTTGAGGTAACTGAAGTAAAGGAGAAAGATTCAAAAGATGATCCAATGTCCATTTTTCCAAGTAACTGTTGGACTCTCCATTTCGATGGAGCCAAGTGTCATTTTGGCACTGGGGCAGGTGTGATTCTTACCTCTCCTGAGGGAAGGATTCTACCTTTTTCCTTCAAATTAAACTTTGAGTGCACAAATAATGGGGCTGAATACGAAGCCCTTCTACTTGGTCTCATCGTAGCTGAAAGAATGGGTGCTCTTAATATCAGGGTGTTGGGTGATTCACAACTGGTTGCAAATCAAGTATCTGAAGTATATGAGACTAGAGCTGAGCATTTGCAACTTTACAAAATAACAGTGTTGAATTTAATGAAGAGGTTTGACTTCATATCAATCGAGGCAATTCCATGAGACCAGAATCTCCTTGCAGACTCAATCGCAACATCCACTTCTCGCTTTACTCCAAGCGGTGAGTTGGAAGATTCAAACTTCATGGTCTTGGTTGTGTAGAACCTTTGGTTTGTAAGACACCGGTAACTCCAATGTTGACATACGTAGAGACTGAGAGTGAGTCTGTCATTACAGATCATGTTGACATTGACAAAGCAACTCTAGAATATCTAAACTCTCACAGAGCTACATCTTACACATCACGAGGTTAATATTTCTCTAATTCCACACTCTTCTTCCTATTTTGGAAATCCCATGATGGAATCTTCCCCTGGGAGGGAACTCAAAATTTGTGAGGTAGGAGAAGAGGGGGATTTAGAGTTACCTCTGGCCCCACCTGAGTTTGAGGAAGGAAACACCTCCTTAATCGAGGGAACAATCGATATAAATATCGGGACCAAGGAAGAACCAAATATTTTGAAGCTAGGGTCCTCTTTAACTCCTGAGGAGGTTGAAATACATACCCACATTCTCAAGGAGCATCAAAAAGCATTCACATTTAACTACAAAGAAATGATGGGGATTGCATCACACATTGTGGTGCACAATCTCGTCACCAAACCAGATGCAAAGCCGATTAAGAAAAATTCAAGGCCCATGAAGCCAAAGGTGGCCCTCATGGTGAAGGAAGAAGTGATGAATCTCCTCCATGTGGGATTCATCAAGCCAGTTGACTAATCTCAATGGGTATCTAACATAGTCCCCATTCTCAAGAAAAATGGAAAGATCTGCATTTGCATAGATTTTTGGGATATAAATAAGGCTTGTCCCAAGGATGATTTCCCATTACCATCCATCGATGTTATCATTGATGCAACAACTGGTTTTGAGTTGTTGTCTCTTATGGATGGATTCTCTGGGTATAATCAGATCAGAATATCTGAAGAGGATCAGGCCAAAACCACATTTATAACTCCTTGGGGAACCTACTATTCTGCGGTCATGTCATTTGGGCTTAAGAATGCTGGTGCTACGTACCAACGAGTGATGACTTATATATTCCATGATCTTATACATAAGATTGTGGAATCCTATGTGGATGACCTACTGGCTAAGGCCAGAAAGTGTTGCGATCACCCAGAGGTGCTTCGTATCATCCTTTCGTGCTTAATCGAATATGACGTCACATTGAATCTAGAAAAGTGTGTATTCGGTGTAACAGGAGGCAAGATTTTGGGGTACATCATATCTTCATGAGGAATTGATGTAGACCCAGCCAAAATCTGAGCTGTATTGGAAATGATTCCACCAATGGATGAGTCTGGCATCAGATATTTTCTTGGAAAACTTGGGGCAATCTGAAGATTTATCCCTGACTTGACCTTTGTTGTTCACCCAATCAACAATTTGTTGAAAAAGGATTATAGCATTGATTGGACAGATGAATGCAATGAGGCCTTTGAGTCAGTTAAATGATTCTTATTATCCCCTCCCATGCTAATGCCACCTAGATCAGATCACCCTTTGATCTTGTATTCATGAGCTATGGATGTTTCGCTAGCTTGCATGTTGGCTCAAGAGGATGATGATAAACAAAAGTGTGCAGTCTATTTTATTAGTCAAACGTTTCTTGATTATGAGACATGTTATACCCAGGCATAAAAAAATTCCTTTCCATAGTCTTTGTGATAAATTGTTTGAGAAATTATACATTGAATCAAGAAATGAGGGTTATTGTTAAGTCAGATCACTTACGACATTCCTCACACAAGGATCCTTATCTAAGAAGGTTGGGTGCTTCATAACTCTGATGGGTGAATTTGAGTTAACATTTGTTAATCAGAAATCCATCAAAGGAAAAATCATTGTGGATTGGTTAGCTGATAATCCATTAGATGGAGGTGATCTGGTAGATCTAGACTTCCCCGATGAGTGTGTGTACTTTGTTGAGACTAGGCCCCCCATTTCTGTGTGTCCATGGTATACTGACATCATTAATTTTATAGTGGATCATACGTATCCAGAAGGGGTAACATCACAACAAAGAAGGCACCTACGTGTCATTTCACGCTAAGTATGTTATTTTGGAGCAAGTGCTCTATTGTAGAGCCTTCGACGGAATGTTGTTAAGATCTATTGACATAGAAGAATCCAAAAATATTCTTTATGAATCACATAGTGGAGTATGTGGAGGTCACTTTGGTGGCCATGCCACTACTCAGAAGATACATCAGATGGGCTATTTCTGGCCCACTCTAGAGCATGATGTAGTAGAGTTTGTGCACAGATGCCACAAATGCCAAGAGTTCTCCCATGAGATCCACATACCGGCACAAGCTTTGCAACCAATCGCAACCCCATGGCCCTTTTCCATGTGGGGCCTAGATTTAATAGGGAAATTATCTCCCTCATCAACAGATGGCCATAACTTCATAATCACAGCCACAAAGTACTTTACCAAGTGGGTAGAAGCCATGCCTCTTACCACTGTACCTGGGTCTGTGATCGCTAAGTTCATCTTAAACTAGATCATTTGTAGGTACGGTGTCCCACAAGTCATTATCTCGGATAATGACATGTCTTTCAAAAATGATGAGGTGCGTGAATTGTGTGCAAAGTTCAAGATAAGTCATCACATGACTTCTCTTTATTATCCTCAGGCCAATGGACAGGCTGAGGCTACGAATAAAACATTAAAGTCCATCCTCCTTAAGACTGTTAAGGAGAACAAATGAGATTGGCATTTAAAGCTTTTTCCAGCCTTGTGGGCCTATCGGACGTCAGTTAGAACACCAATAGGGGAAACCCCCTTTTCTTTGGTATTTGGTGTGGAAGTAGTTTTACCACTCGAGGTTGAAATACCGAGTCTCTGTATTTCACTGCATGGAATCTTGGGAGAAGAAGGCTATCGAGAAGCATGACTCTCTCAGTTAGAAAGTCTTGATGAGGTTAGACTCAATGTTGAACAATGACACAGTGTTTATGCTGACTGGATGGCTCGGCAATACAACAAGAAGGTTTACGAGTGTGAAATATATGAGGGAGATTTGGTCTTAAGACTTGACAGCCAGATAGACAAAAAGACCGGTGAGGGAAGAAAATTCAGACCTAGGTGGTTGGGTCCATATCGAGTAGTAGAAGACTACAAAAATGGGGCATTTCACCTGTGTACACTAGAGGGTGAGGAGTTTAATGAATCTGTGAACTCTCTTCACCTAAAGAGGTATTACGCATGATCCATTAACATTTTCATATGTACATTACTGCATATGCATTGCACTTCCATTTTCCAGCTCATTCTGTAAAATTTTTGATCAAGGGATTTATTCTTATAGCAACTCCTAAAAACTTCTGAAAAACATTGGAAAAACATTCAAATCATGTCTCTCCAAATTTTCATGGTATCATCAATTGTTTTCAAATCATTTCATCAGTTCAAACAGGATAAGACAAAGTTTTGACCGTGATCATACCAAGGCCTGCATACTTGGTTCTGCTTATAGTCTCTTTCTAGATTAGGTGTCTTTTCCTATAGTCTGTTCTAGAAGCTTCATGGTGTCACATCTATCCCATAAAAATCTCTTTGGAAATAAGAACATACTAAACATTTTTCCTAGATGAGTAAGTCAAATGCAAATCCATAGAAATTTTTTATTTTACACATTTCTTTTCCCTACCAACCTTCGGTGTTGAGCCTGCATCTCTTACTGGTGATGTAGGGTTGGGAAAGGAGAGAAATTCCCTTACTCACCTATTCCTTGTCCATGGTGATGAGCCCATGCTTCCTACTGGTAGCATGGGGCAAGGTGTAGGGGGTCTCTTTGATAAACTTGAAAGTTACAAATAATTCATTCAAATGTTGTGAAATCATAAGTCAAAAACAAAGTGAGTTAGATGTCCAAAATTCCAAAAGAGTTTAAAACCTCAAAACCAGATTTTGTCAACCAAGTAGCCATCTACGGATCTAAGTCTAGATAAACTGGAAAGTAAATCACATTCTAAGCTATGAGGTAACTTGAGTAGGGTGAGGTTGTAGTGTCTCAATTTGGTCCTGTCAAACCATTGTCTTTCCCTCATCATTACCATTCAATAAAATTTCTTAACTTGTGCCCTTTCTGGCTCTTGGTGTTGAGCCCTCACATCCTACTGGTTGCATGGAGTTGGGAGTGGGGCAAGTACATTCACTTATCATATCATTGTATCACCATGTTTTTCCAAGACAATATGAAGTATCAAAGATTTCTTAAAGAAACTAAAGTTCAACATCACATTGTGTTGCATTATCATATATCAACATTATAAAATACAAAAAGAAATCATTCTGTTATCATTTCACACCCATTGCATGCATTCTGAAAAGCATAGAAAAATGGAAATTCTAAACATCTAGAGTACACATGAGAAATAAACCAAAAGAGAGTCAACTCAGATACAATGGATTACTGAACCAAAAATAAGAGTCTGTATATATCATAGTGGGTCAAGTTTCTATACAATGCCATCACGCGCTAAGGCATGGTCAAAACACTCACAATGAGCCTGAAATATACAAAAAAAATTGTATAGTGCCCGAAAAAATGGCAACAAAGCAATAAATGGCCCAATGGCCTGTCAATCCCTGTGGGATCCCTCAGATGGTGCACGGCCATGTCCAGGGCTCCTGTTGTGGCTGCGACGATGCTGGGAGTGAACCGAATGGTGTGAATGCTCGTGGTGGTGGCTGCTGGCTGTGGTCTCACTACGGGAATGGCTCCACCTCATCAGATGCTCGAAAACCTCATATCTGGCCACCATGGTATGAAGGGAGGTCACCACCCCACTATCCTCCAAATAGGAGAAAACACGTCAGTGTGTCTACCGGTAGCTAGTGGCTGACCTGAATCATCAGTCAGCTCAACTCGGGTCTTCCCTGAGGGGATCAGTAGGGTGTCCATGCACACCCATTAGATGAGCTCTCTCCACTCCTGTGTAGTCGCTACAAGTAGGGGAAAGAGAAGAAATAGATAAGTTAGAAAACCAAAAAATGCAAATCAAAAGAGAATATCAAAACTAAGGTTTCAAATTAACAAAGGTGAGAGAAGAGTGTCAAACATACTCAGATCTCTGGGCATCCAGGTAGGGTCAGTGACTACTATTGCTGATGCTGTTGGTGGCTGTGGGGCCTCCCCAAAGCCAGAGGCCAAATGTTGTCTGATCACAGACTCATCATCCCCCTCCCCATCTAGAGGAAATGGCTCCTCTGAGACCAAGGTCTCTCTCTGCACTAGCCTCCTCGTGTGCGGCTCTCAACATCTCCTGAGTGTCATGCCACTCAGGATCGCTCTCCTCCTCTACCATATGGGCTACCTCACCAGTCTCAGCATCCCCCCCTCATCCTCCTCAGTCTCCTCTCTGACTGACTCCTCCTCTGTCTCATCCCTGTGTGCTCCTCAGAATCAGAGTCTACACTAATGGGCTCATCCTCCTCTCCGTTGTGGGCAGGAGCGGCTGCAATCTAGAGTAAAGGCACTCGAGGGGCACCAACTTCCCATCGAGCATGAACCACTCACCTAACTACAATAGGCACACCTGGAGTAACCACTATCCAGCCTAGGATCTCCTCTAGGGCCCCTCTGGGCCTCCTGAATGGTCCTATAGACCGATACCACTGGGGGAAGTATGTCAGCATATGGTAGGCCAAAACTACTGAGGAACCCGATCAAATGGGTGAATCTCGACTCTCCTAGCCCTGTCAACTAGCTGGCTATGTAGTAGAACAAGCTACCACCGTGGTCACCTCCTATCCCCATAACCCTGCCATGTCCTGGTAGGGAGTAGCAACCATGTCTGTTGTAGTAAGAGAAGCCACTAGCTGATGAGGTGTCCTAAGAACTAACATAGCTCTCCACCTCACTGCCCAGATGACCCCTGGGTCCAATACATGTACTCCCCTTCCATAGGGGGTGATATGCTCATATACCCAGCTCATGACAAGAGTGGGGTGGCTCAGTGACTGCCCCTGCAATCAGACTACCCTGTATAAGTCATGGTAGGTAGTCCCTAGGATGTCTACTCCCCATGTGTACCTATGGCCATGTCCCTCAATCTATGTGATAATGGGAGCCCAACAGTAGAGAAGAGTGTCACCTCCCTTGTCCCTGATCAATCATGAGGACAAGATACCCATAATGGCTCTCCGAATGATCAGAATAGGAGCAGTAGCAATCGACCGGACTTTCATCCCCTTCTTCAAACCAGATGAGACAACAACATCTCCCATATATGTGGCCCACTATGTCATCACGGCCCTGGATCTTGTTGTCTCTAAATTTAGTCTCCTCCCAAGAATCGGGAGCCCAAGGATGCGGTATACATCCTCTAGAGTAATGGTCCACTCGCCCCTAACACCTGGAAACCAGAAGGTGTTCTGATCTGTCCCAGTAGGAGAACAAGTCACACAATATGTGACTGGTGGGGGCAAAGTGGGGTACCTGTGCAATCCTCTAGATACCTGCCCTCTGTAGAATGTCCCTCTCAGCCTGAGTCAGCTGATCCAAAATCCCAGGGAGCCAATCACACTCTCTCTCTCGACTCCAACGGATGTATTCCTCCTTCTGCATTCACCAAAACATGAGAAAAGAGCAAGTTAGTAATGTATACAAGAAGACAAGCTCACCAAAAACATGATAAAACATGAAAAATCCAAAAAAAATCAAGTTAGTGAACGTTTTGGTCATTCTGTTCAGAACCGCCGCCCAGTGCAGGGTGGCGGTTCCGTGACCGCACCCTGCTTAGGGTGGCAGTCCTGAGCCCTGCTTTTTTCCTGAAATTTTCCAAATGTTCCCTTAAACCTAAAAAATGCTCAAAAGTGTAAAAAAAGACCATTTCTGACAAAATAAAAGAATGCCCTATGGGCACCCCCCTAGAGACTCATTTAAGACAAAAAAAATTGAAAATAATCCCCCCTAGGTGAAATTTTCAACATTTTTACATTTTAGGTATAAAAAGACAAAAGTGAAAATAACCAACCTTTGACCGCATGTTGGTTGATCTCCCACACGTGGAGGCATGATCACTATTCCGCAACGGTCATTTTGGCTATACTCTCATCATAAACGGTCACCATGAATCCATAGCTCCAAATTCACCAAATCAAGAATGCACAAATGAATTGAAAAGTGAGTTTGTTTTATATATATATATATGTATATATATATATATATATATGTTATTTTTAACCTCGTTTTGAGTGTATGTGTTCACAGGGCTGGAGCATTGGTGCAGGTATATCTCTATATCCCCGCACAAATGGTAAGTCCTCTTGTCGTTTTGATTTAGTGTTTATTTTTCAATATTTTATCTATCTGCACTTGAGTCTTCTTTTTCTCTTGCAGGTAGTGGGAGTTTGGGTGGCAACATTTTGACACACGGGTGTGTCAGGTATAACTTCTAACTCCCCTTTTCAGGAATGCCATACTCGGACTCTACATTTTATGCCTTTTCATGGCTAAGATGCTTCTCTGAGGGGGAAATATGTACGCACCCAAAATTACATGTGCTACATTGTCAGAAAAACGGTTACAAAAGTCCCCAATGATGATTCAGGTCCTTTCAAGAAGGTGTTCAAGCTCCAAAGCCCATTCGTAGTGTATATTTTTTGCCTAGACATCTTTACTTAGCCTTCCCATGCTTTTTCCAGCTTCCTGCCTCTTTCTGTGCATGTTTTGGCCTTTAGTGCCAGGACCGCTGCCTTGCTTGGGCAGCGGTTCTGAAACTGCCACCCAAAACAGGGTGGGTCCTGAAACCACCACCTTGTGTAGGTGGCAGTCCTGCCCACTTTTTCCAGAATTCCCATCACGTGTGTTTTAACATGCGACAGTTCACTTAATTTCACTTTTAGCATGCATCTGTGAGCCAAATTGTCTAAAATTAGCTTTGATTTCTTGGTTCTCCTTCCTCCTATTTTTAAATAGATTTAATTAGTTGGAACTACTTCCTTCTTGCCTTGAGCTTGAAGGCACCTCCCATCCTCCATTCCTATATATTCCATGCTTGTATTCAAGCAAAAGGCCTGAGAATTTTTGTGTATCTTGCATTGTATTGCTGCTACGATCTTGCTAGGAATTGCATAGCCAAGCTCTGATCTCTTGTGTTATCTCTCTTCTACTTGCATTGCATCCTGGACTGCCATCAAGCTGCCATTGCTCAAGCGCCATCCTCCTGTTGTTGTTCTTGCATTCCCAATCCCTTGGACTCACATGAACACTCGGAGAAAGAAAGGAACATACTGAGGGGAAAATACAAATACAACTAGATTTGCCAAAGCTCTTGCTTGTCCAGGTTGGAATTGTGTGTTTGTTTGCTTTATTTGTTAAATTGTCAATTTCAAATCACTAGTTTCAATTACATATCAAATAGAGTAGAAAATCATTCATTTCAATAGAGTAGACAATCACAAGTAGATCAAATCATTAGTAAGTTTTCCTCTTTAACATTACCAGGGAAGTTGTGGGGAACAATAGCCCCTTTCAGGGTCATGATTTGTTCTTCACCTCTGAGGTAGGGTTTGAAGGGTTTTGATTGGATTAGGTTATTTGTTTTAGATTAGATTCACACATTCGCACAAGTAACTAGCTACATCTGGCTGATTACTTGTCTTTAGTTTATTTATTAGATTAGAACGCATTGCTTAAAAATTAGAAAAGAACAAAAATATTTCCTTTGATAGATTAGTTTGCTTTTATTGCTTTGATCTGATATATTGTGAAAACTCCAAAAACATAGATTAGATTTCCTTCAGTAATTAGTTTTCTTATCAAAATCATTTATTTCATTTTGTATGACCATCAATGGTCCACAACAGGAAAAGACATACAGTTGTGATCCCTTGGTCCCACAACCCAATGGGCCAGAATTGATAACTGACATTGATACCAGTTTACGTTTGACAGTCTTACGCACACCTGCAACTTTTACTGAGAAAATAGAACAACTCAATATGTTAAACATCGCTGCTAATCAAGCCTATGACTATTGGACTGCTCCTGGCAACAGGGTTTGATTACGCGCATGACCATACAAGGGCCACAACCTCCACGAGTCTTTGGTTGTGATCCTCAGGTCCCACAACCCAACGGGCCTGCTAATCAGTTAGACATTGACACTAGTTTGCGTACATTAGTATTCAGATCTTCACCACTTCCACCAGATATTATTGCACAACTTTCCTTACTGAACATAACAGTCGATGTAGCCACATCACATTCATACATCAAGCTACTCTCGATCATGACCTCTAATGGGGTACGAGTAACAACAAGCCTAAAAATCCTTTTCCCTCCACCAAAACTAACCCAACATACTCCCCTCCAACACCCAAATTTAGAGGCTCTTTACCTATCCAAATTCATTTCAATGCAACAAAGAAAACAACTTAAAAGGGAGCGAAAATGATCAAAACAACCAAGGTAAAACAATCAACCAAACGCACCATTTTCATCATGCAAGATAAAAAACAACAATGTAAAACAAAGGTTTCAAAGCACTACCTCAAATCCATAGCTCTAACCTTCCTTTGCTCCAACAATTCTCTCTCTCCCAAGCTTCTCCAAGCACAAGAAAACTTTCCAAGATAGAGCAAGAATGAACTAGCCAACCTCAAATACTAAGCATAACACTTATTTACAAGATAGGCAAGGGGGAAGGGTGAGTTAGCTCCACATGGATGTCAACTATGAGTACCTTTTCCACCTCACCCAAGGTACACTCCTTTCCCATATACAAATTTATTTTCTCCCAAGATTTAGTCAAACGACCATTATTTCTCAAATCAAGGACACACACAAATCTAAAAAGAGAAAAATAAATGACTTAAGAAGGGGAACAAGCAAGCAATCACCTTTCACATCCCTCATCTAAAATTCACATCAATAATCAAAGCAAAATATCCACCTAACAATGCAATTTAACCAATAAATGAAAGTGTATTTAAACCCTATGGCAGAAGGTACAAAAATGAGTTAAAAATCATAAATAAGTCTACAAAATTACCCCACCTATAATAGGTTATGGTGTAATATGCATTTTTAAAGTTGTTAGGACAAATTTAGGTGACAAGATGGTTACCCAAAAATTCACTCCAAGAGCCAAATCCGCCCCTTTACCTCACTTTTTTTGGGTTTTTGGGGCTCATTAATTTGTTCCCACCTACCAAGAGGGTCATCAAAAAAATCAAATCAATCACATGCAAAGGAGGGGGGAAAATTAAAAAATTTCTAAATTAAATAAAATGCAACTTATGTGCACAACTTGTAAAAATGTACCTCAATAATAGGTTTGCCAAAATAAATCAAACTTTCGTATAAAAATTACAAGGTCATAACCACTTAAGGACAAATCCACAGTCATGTGATTTGTCTCAAGGTGGCCAAGGGATCTTCGCTCGAACATTCTTTATTTGTTGGTCCCTTGAGTCATGGTTGCTATGTGTCCTTTTATATATGTACCCTTGTGTTGTACATACACTACACACACACACATATTATTTTCCAAAATATTTCTAAAACTATACATTTGTATATACTAAGATCATTTTGAACCAAGATACACCAATATCAATCAACAATAATCGTTATTAGCATAATTACATGTAGCACAAGAAATTTGAGCACAATTGTGTTAGTAAAATATTCTATCATTTAAAGTTTTCAGGAAATATGAATGTCAGATCATTATCATAATCATCAAATAATTGCATGATCAATATAAACACAGTAATATTAGTTTGTAGATTCACAAGTGTTAATACCATCCATGATACAATATATACGTCATCCTTAAACATCAACAGCATCTAATTAATGTCCTCATGTCATGAATAATATAAATAATGTCTCAATATCAAAGTATCAATATGAAATGATTATCAGTGTGTCCAATGAAATAGATCACAGTCAACTAGTGTGTTTTGTGTTGTCATATGCATCCAACAATTGGTGTATCACCTATTTTACATGTTTTATGTTATGTTTGTGATTATTTCTCCCCCTCAACACCATAAGAGAACAAGTTTAGGTGATTGATTCAGGGAACCAAACCACTTTGAGAGTTCTTCTCAACTTGAGTCACCCGATGCTCAAATAAGTTCCCATTAGCTTATCAACTAAAGAGAAGGATTGCATGCACTTCTTCACTCAAGGTGCTCTTCAGAGTGATAACAAGTACTCAAGCTTTAATTGATTTGATTATATTTGATTTTTTTGTTTCTTTTTGGATCAATTAAGTAAGTTCTTACTCTCTTACAAATTTCCATTATTTTGTGACCAATCCACCATCTCTACTATTGTGTTCATAAGGGAATAATGTAGTTTACTTATTAACATACTTATAGTATTGATATACGTTTAACTTGTGTCACATAGATATACATATTAATATAATTAGTTTTATAACAAACCATTGACATCAAGATAATATTTAGATGTTATATTTGTCTTGTGAGAATTGTTGATGAGCGTTTTTGTTACACCCACATGCAAAAATGGGGAATTTTTATGATACCTACTCATTTTGAAGCTTAGAGGGGTTGACTCAGAGCATGAATTGTGAGGTATGTGGTTTTATAAATAACCAAGTGGTGGAATAACAGGGATGCAACTTGTTAACACTTGGAGATTCTTACTTTGTTTACAATTACCTATCTTGAATTTTAAGTGTTCCCTCAAAAGGAAGGTTTTAGCTATGATAAGGCCCACCTCAAAAAAAGTTGTAAAAAAAGGAAGGTAGGGGTAGGGCCCAATGAAAAAGAGATTTAACTTGACATTTCTTAAAACTTGTTGGCTTGAACTCACCACTATATGACTCACTTTAGGTACTCATAACAACCTAATCCTAACATAACACATGCTCAATATGATAAGAGCAAGAAGTCGAAGGACTGTTGTTGTAAGATATTATTAACACACATCCCTTCACATAAAATCTCCAAAACAATAACAATTTCACTCAATGTTGGTATTTGAACTTGTTGCTACACAATTCAATCAACATTAATGAAGATTATGAAACATAATAAAATAGATTAAGGATTATACCAGTTGTACAGATAAACAAGCATGCAATGAATAATGCGGGAAAATGTAAAATAGAAATAAAATGCAATAAAACAGAGACACAGATTTAACGTGGTTCACCCAAAATGGGCTACGTCCACCAGAAACAGCCAATCCTTTTATTCAGTCCTAGCTAAAAACTCTCACACAGTGCATCACCACTGATACAATGAGCCTCATACATAACGACCCTTTAAAGATATTAGGGTTTTTATCATTTCGGGGAAACATAGAAAACCACCCGTTAGATCTGTGACCTAATAAGGAACGGTCCAGATTTCACAATGCATAAATACATATAAAATGTGGCTTACGGGGGTGCTGCCCCCGAAACCCCTACCGGGGGGGCATCCCCCCCTAGACCCCGCAAAGGGGGCGAAGCCCCCCCTTGCAACCCCGTCATCGCTATCAGGCTCCACAACCAACAATCTCCCACTTGGAGACTGATTGTTGTAACTCCACCACTACAACTCCTGCTTGGACTTTTCTTCTTGGCTTGTTTCTTCCACTTCAAGATCAATCTTGAAGACCCACAGAAGTTGAATGCAAATCCAACTTCTCCTTTGTCATTGGCTTAGTAAACATATCAGCAGGATTATCATCTGTATGAATCTTCACTAACTCAAGCTGCCCATCCTCCAACACTTGTCGTATGAAGTGATATCTTAGCTGAATGTGTTTTGTTCTTGAATGGAAGGCTGAGTTCTTTGCCAGGTGAATTACACTTTGACTATCACTGTGTAACTTACAATCCCCTTGCTCCTTACCCAACTCCTCCATGAACCTGCTCATCCATAACATTTCCTTACTTGCCTCAGTCGCTGCAACATATTCTGCCTCTGTAGTAGATAGGGCAACTACCTTCTGCAACTTTGAGATCCAACTCACTGCCGCACCACCAACTGTAAACACGTATCCAGTAGTGCTCCTCCTGCTATCCACATCTCCTACCATATCTGAATCCACAAATCCCTGTAAAGTATAATCTGACCCTCCGAAGCACAAGTGCCTACTAGTGGTCCCTCTCAAGTACCTGAGAATCCACTGGACTGCCTTCCAGTGTGCTTTACCCAGATTTTCCATATACCTGCTAACAACTCCCACTGCTTGGGAAATGTCTGGCCTGGTACAAACCATGGCATACATAAGGCTCCCAACTACTGAAGAATAAGGAACCCGTGCCATATAATCTTTTTCCTCTTGTGTTGTTGGGCATTGCTCTTTACTTAATCTAAAATGCCCAGCCAATGGTGTACTAACTGGTTTCACATTCTGCATCTGAAACCTTTCTAACACCTTTTCTACATAGTCCTCCTGAGACAACACCAATTTCTTATTTTTTCTGTCCCTCTTGATTTGCATACCAAGGATTTTCTTTGCTGCACCCAAATCCTTCATTTCAAATGTTTGTGCAAGCTTTTCCTTAAGCTTTGCAATTTCCTGCATATTAGACCCTGCTACAAGCATATCATCTACATATAACAGAAGAATAATGTAGCTCCCACTATCCAACCATTTAAAGTATACACAATGATCTGATTGACATCTAGTAAAACCATGCTCATGCATAAAACTATCAAACTTTAGATACCATTTCCGGGGAGCTTGCTTGAGCCCGTATAGGCTCTTCTTCAACCTGCAAACCAATTTCTCCTTACCCTTCACCTCATATCCAAGTGGTTGCTGCATATAAATCTCCTCCTCCAAGTCACCATGGAGAAATGTCATCTTGACATCAAGTTTCTCTAAGTGTAAATCTTCAACAACAACTAAACTTAATACAGTACGAATGGAAGACATCTTTACAACAGGGGAGAAAATTTCATCAAAATCGATACCTTTCTTTTGTTCATACCCCTTCACTACAAGCCTTGCTTTGTACCTTTTCTGTCCACCTTCTTCTTCTTTCACATGGTAGACCCATTTGTTTTGTAGTACTCTCTTCCCAGCCGGCAATTTGACTAAATCCCATGTTTGGTTCTTCTCCAGGGAGTCCATTTCCTCATTCATGCCATGCTCCCACTCCTTAGTGGACTCCACCTGCATTGCCTCATCAAAGCTCTCTGGCTCACCACTATCTGTTAGTAACAAATAATACAAAGTAGGGGAAAATATTTCTGGAGGTCTACTAATACGTTGTGACCTTCTTACCAAAGATGGGGGTGTCACGGGATCATTATTTTCTTGCTGCTCATTTTCTTGAATTTCTGACAGAGGTGCCGATGCTGACACTGGTTGTCGTGCTCGGCCTACAAAACTGTCAACCTCGGTACCTGTAGGTGGATATTTTCCATCCGAGAGTTCATTTTTAGGAGCTATATCCTCAACCAAATCTTCCTTGGGATTTTTGTCATCCTGTACCTGATCCCTGTACATTCTATTTTCATGCCAAACAACATCACGACTCCTAATTATCTTAGATTCATCTAGATCCCAAAACCAAAATCCATAATCACCATTGGAGCCATAGCCTATGAATGTACAACGTTTGGATTTTGAATCCAATTTTTTCCTGTTTTCTTTATTAACATGCACAAATGCCTCTGAACCAAATACTCTTAAAAATGAAAGGTCTACCTCTTTCCCGGTCCAGGATTCTTTGGGAATTCCTCCATCTAATGCACTCGAAGGCCCATGGTTGATTAAGTACACAACAGTATCTACAGCCTCTGCCCAAAACTGAAGAGGCAGCCCCGCATGCAATCTCATTGACCGTGCACGCTCCATTATTGTTCTATTCATCCTCTCACTAACACCATTTTGTTGCGGAGTCCTGGGAACTATTTTCTCTCTACGAATCCCGTTCAAGGAACAATAATCATCAAATTTCTTACTGCAATACTCACCGCCATTATCAGATCTCAAACATTTCAATTTAAAACCACATTCATTCTCAACAAGTGCTTTCCATTTCTTAAATGTATCAAAGACATCAGACTTACGCTTAATGCAATATACCCATACCTTCCTTGTGGCATCATCTATGAATGTGACATAGTACAGAGAACCACCATGAGATGCAACATGGGCCGGCCCCCACACATCTGTATGAACTAGCTCCAACTTTTTCTCTTTCTTGGTATTCCCTGCCTTGAGAAATCTAACTCTTTTCTGTTTCCCAAAAATGCAATGCTCACAAAACTCTAAGTCCAATTGCTTCAAACTTGAAAGCTTACCTTTTTCCTGTAGAATTTTCATGCCCTTCTCACTCATATGTCCCAATCTACTGTGCCACATGTTGGCATCCTCATCTGAAGTAGACAATATGGTAGAAGAATTAGATATACAAGTAGATAAATAAAGAGTGCCTACTTTCTTACCCCGTGCCACTACCAGGGCACCCTTGGAAACCTTCCAAGCATCTGAAGTGAATGTGACTGTGCAACCTTCACCACCCAACTGTCCTGCAGAGATGAGATTTCTCCTGAGACTAGGTACATGCCTCACGTCTCTCAATATCCATGTAGTTCCATTCTGTAATTTCAGGTGTACATTGCCCTTCCCGACAATGTTGCATGGCTCATCATCACCTAAATAAACCTGTCCAAAATTTCCCTGGACATACTCTTTAAAATAGCCCTTATCAGGGGTTGCATGGAAAGAGGCACCTGAATCTATTACCCAAGATTCTACTCTAGTATCAAGAGAAAGTATAAGAGCATCCTGAACAATATTACCTGTCAGATTTTCCTCTTTAATACCTTCAGGCTGGTTTTCTTTGTTTCCTTTGAACCAACAATCCTTTTTAGCATGTCCTCTCTTTCCACAGTTCCAACAAGTAATGCCTCTACTCCTAGATTTGGATCTGCCCATATTCGATTTAGATCTCCCACGAGCCTTACTCTTTGATTTCTCCTTGCTCCTCCCTCTACTCTCCATATTCAACGCATTTCCAGAAGAAGAATTTTCCCCTGTACTTTTCCTGCGCATTTCCTCATTTAAAATGACACTTACTACATCTTCAAATTTAAGAGAAGTAGATGATGTATTACTAACTGCCATTACTAAGTTGTCCCAACTTTCTGGCAAAGAACATAGGAATAATAATGCTCTAACCTCCTCATCAAATGGGATATTAACTGAATCTAACTGATTTACAATAGTGTGGAAATCATTAAGATGGTTAGATACAGATCCACCTTCTTGCATTTGTAGATTAAACAATCTTTTCATCAAATAAACTTTATTGGATGTACTAGGTGTTTCATATAAATTAGCTAGGGTTTTCATCAACTCTACCGTACTCTTCACCTGTGAGATATTTGAAGCTACGGACGATGCCAGACTCAATCGAATCACACCGAGAGCCTTCCTATCCAGAACCTTCCACTCCTCATCAGACATGAATGGGGGCTTCACTTCTTCACCTCCCAATGGTAGGTATAGATCCTTTTGATACAGGTAATCTTCCACCTGCATTTTCCATAGCTGGTAATTTCGGCCGTCAAACTTCTCAACTCTAAACTTATTCTCCTCTGTCATTGTTGCTTCTCCCACTCAAACAAAAATCCCTCTGTGAGTATACTGCCAACAAATAAATCTCAAATGTGCTCTGATACCAGTTGTTAGGATTATACCAGTTGTACAGATAAACAAGCATGCAATGAATAATGTAGAAAACGTAAAATAGAAATAAATGCAATAAAACAGAGACACAGATTTAACGTGGTTCACCCAAAATGGGCTACGTCCACCAGAAACAACCAATCCTTTTATTCAGTCCAGCTAAAACTCTCTCACAGTGCCTCCACTGATACAATGAGCCTCATACATAACGACCCTTTAAAGATATTAGGGTTTTTATCATTTCGGGGAAACATAGAAAACCACCCGTTAGATCTGTGACCTAATAAGGAATGGTCCAGATTTCACAATGCATAAATACATATTAAAATGTGGCTTACGGGGGTGTTGCCCCCGAACCCCCCGCCAGGGGGGGGCCATCCCCCTAGACCCCACAAAGGGGGCGAAGCCCCCCCTTGCAACCCCCATCGCTATCTTTCTCCATTTATATTTGAGTTTGTATCGTCGCTAAACATGTTTGTACAACCTAGACAATATGGTCGTAGTGTCTGTCCATGTGCAACAAACTCATCCTCCTAGATTCTAATCATCATATTATCATAAGGGCACTTTCTGTGGTCTGCTTGGGTGATATTTGTTGGGATAGTTATGAGGGAAAGTTAACAAAAGATAAACCATATATACACATGCATCCTAATCGATTTAGAGTGAGTTAGGGATCACTTGAACTTGGCATATCTAAGGCATACTCTAAGAAGATAAAGAGCAAGGTCAATGATAAAAAATCCCTTGGAGCACTATAACAAACCAAAAAAAGAAAGTTATCCATTATTTGATGCCCAAAACCAATATTGAGCTAAATGTGAAGTGTGTGAATGTTTGTTTCCAAGTGCGAGGATGAATCAAGGGCTCTATATTTTTTTGTTATGCCAAATGCATCTCATCATAGGTGTTAAGGGTACAATAATTTTATAGCAACTCTTCTTTGAGATGGATTGTTATAATGTGCCCAACTTTATTTATTCTGTTCAAAATCTAGGCATAAGTTCATAGGTGAGATGGGTTCAAGGTACGGAAAATAGATGAGGGATAGAAGGAATTAATCCTCTACGTCATACTGATAATGTGGAAAGTGCCAGTTGGATTGTTAAGTCAGCTCTAGGAAACCAATGGAAGTTGTCAATAAACTTTTGTGTAGTGGTTAACTACAATACTTTAACCAAACTTTATCTCCGAAGATCACCAGTAAGACTAGAAATTGAGAAATTGACTCTCACACTCTGTAGTTCCAACTATTAATATTATCTTAATATGGGGTCATGGTGTGCCAAGATATTTCTTGTCAAAAAGTTCTACAAATTTGAATCAAATGCCATTAGAAGGTGTAAAGCGAGACTCACATGCTTGGCCAACAACTCTCTTTTGTCTAAAAATGAGAGTTTCAAGGAAAGAGTGTTAGTAAGGCACGTTCATTATCGTTTCGACTTAGAATGCCTTAAAACATACATGATCTCAAGGGTGTGGTGCACTATAAAGACAAACCCAAAGGTGATTTTTAAAATGAAATGGGAATCCAGACTCGAAGTGCATCTAGAAAAGTGTTTCCTCACTAAACTATGAAGTGTGAACACGGACATTTTTTTAAGCATGGTTCATCTCTCCTTATCTTTCAAATATCAGTGTCGTTTTTATTTTACCAATGAAAGATAAATTTTTAAAATCTTGGGATTATCATAGATGTAATTAGGTTATCATTAACTGGTTTGCAAAAAAATAAGTGTCGTATCAGTAACTCAGCAATCAAAATAACCATTTGTTAGGTGAAACCAATGAATTCAACCCTTCATTTTAGGTGGTGATTTAGAAAACTTCCTACCAAACTAGATCCAAACAATTATTTGTTTAGCGACAGTGAATTGGACGTCAGTAAATTGGGGACAACTACTGGTTTAAATAGATAAAATGTAATTTATGGGGACTCACAAAGTAACCTTTCGTCAACTTTAGAAAAGTGAGGTTACGCTTCCTTCACGTACCTTGTTATGTGAGGCATCACTTCAATCCTTAGATTGACCCCAACTTAAAATTTGTGATATTTTTGATGCCCTTAGCAGTGGAGTTGGCTTTCGTTTTGAACCGCCATTTGAAACCTGGATAGAGGAAATTAATTATTATCTTGTCTTCACGAATATATAGGGTTTTTACAGACAATTATATGAACTTTCACATTAGGGAAAAACAACTTTCTGTATAGTTGGGGAAACCCATTTTGTAGGCCTCTAGTCACAATTTGGTAGGTTTAAACTAAACCATTTAGAATAGGTGGCTTCAATAAATCATGTTTCCATTGAAAACTATGTCCTAGTTTTCAATTCCGACGACTCTGAGATTCTCCATTTATCGTGGACTGATAAGAAATTTTATCAGGGTGTTTTTTTTTTTCAATCCATAAACATCAATCTGACGCTTTAACTCCTCCTTTTGCTTGCTCTCTTTTTTGCATTACACCCTGCAGTTCAGGCCTTCATGGATGGCCAATTTGTTTTCTATGGTAAGCACACTAGTCCCAAAATATGTCAGTTCCTATGGACTCTTGGAAAATCGTGTTCAACTACGTAGAGCCATTTAACCATGGCATGTTTATCTACTTGGAAGATCCATCTGTGAAAGTGGTTTCTTAGCCTTTAGGTGACGACAATACTGAACATTTTTAGAGCTACCCAAAGGGGGAGTGCGTCGTAAATAAGTATGGAGCTCCCTTCGTACTAGTTACGCAAACTCCTTTCAAAACTCTCATAACACTCTCACCCTCCACCAACCCATTGTTTGGACACACTATCTTTTGCCACATCGTGTGAAATCGCCTCTTTTGGATTAATAGTCGTCGCTCTCACCTTGAACTATCTTCTTCTCTCATCCTTATCTTTATGACAATTGAAATGCGTGCTCGGGTTGTATCTAGACCTTTGGGATCTTTCAGAAATCAGAAAGTTGGAGCTCACCATTAAACATGCCTATGTAAATGGCAATATTGCTTAGGTAATGTTACTTATGTTAGCTCAGGTCTTCATTGCCTTTGCTTGAATTAATATTATTTTTGCAAGTTCACTGCCCCTTCACGTTGTTTGAAAAAACATGCAAGATTTTTGGTGCATAGGGTCTGAGGAGTAAGCTCATTAGTGTATTATTGAAAACCATCAAGGTCATTGTACAACGTGGACTAGGTGATGTATAACATTAGTCCCATGTTACAGAAAAGCTATAAAAATTTCAAATTCCTAACCCAACATGTAAGAGCATGCGTCGTTCGTAGGGATTTCTCTAGGAAACGTTCATTTAATCACAGTTGTTCAATCTAACTTCATGCGTAAGTGTACCTGAGTATCAATCCCAGAGGGTTTGATATAATATATACATATATATCAGGACCCATTCAAATGAATTTGAACGCTCAATAGGATTGTAGTTTGTGCATTTCATAGCCGCTGCAATAAATGATTACTATTAATGTCACTGTAGTTAGTTGAGCTTACCTTGATAAGATGTAAGAGCCCATGATTGGCCTCCAACTTATGCTCCAAAACCCTTGATATAATGAATCTAAGGAAATAATAGGTCTCTCATGCTGTGATGCTTTGTACCATAGAAGATGATTGAAACTGTAGAATGAACTTAAACTTTCAGGACTAGATGGAACCTTGTAGTTATAGGCTACCACGTGAAGAGCCCATATGCAAGTTCGTGCTTCGTCGACTAATTCATCTCTCGTGTCCATGTCTTGTTTAGTTGTCATCATGAGGTGGAACGTTCCGCATGTGCAACGACATAGTCAAACTTTCATTTGGAGTAAGTGGAGCTAACTTTTCCTTTAGATTTCCAAGTGGACTAAATTGTCTTCTAGATTTATAGTCATGTTGTGCGTCATTATCATTGTTTCATTAATATGAACAAGATTGTGGGACTGTAGGATGAAATCATGGAGATAGTGCAATAGGTAGTACTATCATTTTAGAAATTGTTTTTAAGGGCATTCGATATAGATCCTCTCATTTAAACGTCTTGATAATATTGCGGTAGTGAAAATATATTATAGTGAATCGAATAGCTTTTATGAAGGTATCGTCACAAATAGGGTAAATCAATGTTTTTGCAGAAGATAATCTAAAACACAATAGGAGCATAAATTCTGGGGGGCCAAGATTGGAATCCTAAACTATGCAATAGTTGATTCAGGAGCTAATACCCTTAAGGTGGGTAGAACACCATTATAAATAACTCCTTAAGGAAGGACGTAACTCCATTGATCTCCCAAGATGGGAATCCACTTTAGAAAACCTAGGACACCTCTAATATCTTGTCCTCTAATCCCAAGTTATGCCATTTTATGACATTCAACTCATAACATTACATTTCACCTGCAAAATCGTGTACTGCAGAATCATGGGTAAATAGGATGGGTAACACCAAATCCCAATGTAGGTTCGACCCATTACCCGTATATAATTAATTCCTATGTTGAGCCCATATAACTAACTAAGGGGACTGTCTGCCACATGTCAAGAAAGTACTTTCGTAACCCATTATACATTATAAATATTATATGGTAATAGTGAGACCCATACATATGCGACTTAAGGGGATGTGTGCCATCATGTCGACATCTCCATCAACCCATATATATTATATTATGAGGTCCTAAGGTACATAATGCCACTCTTGGAGTCCTTATCCCTCAATTGACATGTTTCATGTCCCTGAAATAAGAAGAAGCCATATAATGAGTTTGCGCTTTCTAATTATTACACACTTCGCCATGCTCGATCATCCAACCACCCATATGAAGATCCTAGGGGGTGATGCTAGCTCCATATACCTAATATCCATATTCCCTAGTGCTCATACTGATTTCCTATTCCTAGTCCATATGTTTTCCTCCTCAGCATCCATGATACCGTGATCCATAATTATGTATTCATGTGATTCCAGGTATCATATGAATCTAATTGTTCCATTGATTCCATGTATAGCCTAAAATTGCTTACTGGACTTCAAGTCCAGATTCCCTGTATATCCATATAGATTGTTGCCCTTGTGTGTTCTAGCATGTTTGCATGATTTTTTCCTGTCATGATGATGTGGGTGTCTATATGGTGCAACCTTGAAGTATGCTCAAACCTAAGTGTGTCAAGTCTATTTCTGTAAAGAATAAAGAAGCTAACTTAAAATGGTCGAACTATAATTTATATGTGGGATGAACTTAAGAATCTATAGTTGGAAAAAGGAGGAAGTTCTTATCCTTGCACTAATGTTCTTGGATGTTAATTAACTAAAATACAATTAAACAAATGATGTGTTGTGGGTTTTCCATTTCTTGAAGTCCTTTTTCTTGTGGTTGGGATAGAAACTGGTAGTATTCATTCATTGGACCAAAAGGTGTGGAATTTGCACATGTAATATGGTAATTGTTTTCAATGTGGTCTATGTGAGTCGATGATCTTATGTAATTTTCATATGCGATATGTTGAGTTTCTATGTATTTGGTAAAACCTTGCGGTGTTGTCCATAGTGTAGTGAGTAATGTAAGTCAAAAAAATATGCTTACCTAGTTATTTGAGATTGTTGTATATTGCTGTGTGTAAAATTGCTCTACATTGTAGATTTTGAGCTGACATAGCCATATTGATGAAGTTATATTTTGCTGACTAGGGTTTATGGAAACAATTACCTTTTTTCTTTGAATGCACCCTTCAAACTAAAATATTGAGAGCTTCCTTCCTTAGAGATTCACTATCCTGTGTAGCAGCGTCATCATCGGATCATTTTCTTCTTTTGCACCATCAACATTCCTTTTTACTAATCTTCTTCTTCTTTTTTAACAAAATTACATGTTTCTTTTTTGTTTCCTATCTAGCTAAGAAAATATCACATCCATTTCCTACTCAATCCCAATCCAATAGATCTATATCCAAATAAGAATATAATGAAATCACCTACTTTCCCACCAAGATGAAGATAAAAAGTAACCCATACTAACACATTGCTTTAAAATACATTTTCTTAAATTGTATCCACACATTGCTTTTTTTGCATCAATTTCCCCATTACCATAGAAAATTGGGTATATCAATGATGCATAAAAAATAGGGTTTCATCAAAATTACTCCTTTGACCAATACTTTTTACTTGATGACTTCGTCAATAATTCAACACGTCAAAGTTTGAAACTACAGAAGAAGTAACCCTTGTACATTTCTAAAATCATGAGAGATTTATGATTCCTATGTAAAAATTCAAGATAACATCTAAAATTGCATCTGTGTACGCCTATTTTATGAAAAACCGGTCTTAAAACTGAAATATCTCTGTTCAAACTAGATCTTTAATCAATTCTTAAATTTTCAGACACTAGCACCCATTCTGAATATAGCCACCAAGTTAGCTAAAATCTATTTCTCTAGCCTCTGACCTCATGTATATCAAAAGATCTTTCTAGACTTGCGAACCTTATGAATTAGGTCCTTTTTGTTGTCAATTATAAAATTCAACAATAACTTCCATCAAAACAACTACAAAATATCTGAAATTCGGAGGACAAGATCTTTTTGAGCAACTATGTATCCACTCACCATAAGTGGTATACATCCAAAAATTTTTTAAGGGCATCAAAGCATCAAATCACCAACATTAGGGTTTCAAAATAAGATTGCCCGGATCATTTTTTTCATACCACTTGATAAGAATTTGCATATAATAAATCTATAAATTGTAGAAGATAACCCAACACACGAGATATGGGTGGTCAATATTCCCAAATATTGCAATATATTCAGAATAATACCCTTAAGGTAGGGCAACACCATATAATGATCCTTAAGGAAGGAGTAACTCCACAATCTCCCAAGATGGGAATCCACTTCGAGGGGGTCAGTCTCTACTCAAGTCATTTGCATCTTTATCTCATTTCGGATTTGATGTGATTTATGAGTTTGCAGGAGATCATCTTGTTTTGTAGCTTACACGTGAATCTTAATAGATTGGTAACACCTAGTGCGACATATAGGCTGACTAATTAGAAAATGTTAACTGACATTGGTATGTGACAAAGTAAAATTTAAATTCCACATGTCGGCATTTTCATTCAACCCAGGATACATGAGAAGAATAATATCTAGAGGCACATAGTAGCCCCTAAACAAGTCCAAGACCCCTAATCCATCTTACTTCCATGGTTAGTTCCAATTTCCTTTCTATGCTAAAGGTTGTGAAATAGAGTTCCTCTGATCCTGATTCAGTAGTTAATCAATTTCCAAAAACTTTGGATTCCTTGTTGATTACAACAATCACCTAAGTCTTTTATTCCCTCATCTTGCACATAGTGGTTTCATTTTTATTTAGATTTATTTCTTAGTGCCAATTCCTTGTGCTTTATTTATTTGTTTCACATATGTCACTCTACAATTAGGATTTCACAAAATTTCAATATTTGATTATATCACCTATACTCATTCCTTATTGGAAAAAGTCTAATAATCACATATATTTAACTTTATTTATAAGCTCCATTTGTAACTCCTTACCTTCAAGACTTCCATATAACCCCATTATCAACCTCTATGCTTAATATACTCCCTGATGTATGTCCTTATGAATCTACCAGTGGTATGGTTTTTTATTATACATGTAACTTTGGGAGAATTCCAACACCCAGATGAATGTTAACCATCTCATTATTTAATCTACCAGCCATATATTCCTCCCCAAATTATCCTCAACTGCTATCTGTTAATCATCATCATAACTAAACTCCCCATGATCTTCATCTTTGGCTACTTTCTTCTTTCTTTTAGTACTATACTTTCCCATCCTAAAGGTGACCTCTCCTTACTTGAAGTTATTTCTATCATTTTCCAAAACTTATTCAGCACCCACATTATCTCTCTTCACAATAATTCTACTAAAAAAATATAAATCAACCGATGTTCATATGAAATAGACACGTTATACATTACTTCTATAATTAGACTGCCAAATATTCCACATGTCCATTCATGTACCCTATTCATGACATCAGGAGTAAGATGATATTTTTATAGCACTCATATTTTTTACACAATCCAATTGAGGATAATTTACAGGTCTAATTCTTATGAATTCCAACGTATTGTCCACAAAATTTCGACACTTGTATGAAAATTTATCTTAGAGAGGTTTTTATCCCTTCTCCTTCAGTAAATAAATGCTCCTTCAGTTTCACACTCAACACCATGATTTGTATATTCAATTTTAATGTTTTTAGTAGTTTTTTATCTGCTTGTTCTACTGCAATCTAATCTGATCAAGAAATCGAATGTGGTAAAACCTCTTATAGGAGATGCCAATATGCTTATATAGACATATCTCCATTTTAATAGTTAAACTAAATTTATTTCCTTATTTTAATGGTACTATTTCAATTCATACAAAATTAGTTTTAACTAGTCTCTCTCTCTCACATTTGAAAATTGACATTGTTTTTGAAAAACCCATTTTCTTGTACATTTCTATTATCTTTTCTATTTGTTCTAGTTTGAATCATGCTCAGGGGTATTATGGACCTTATCAGTTATCTCATTCATTTCATTCTCTTTGATCTAGAAACATTTAGGGTTTACACTCATTATCATTGAGTTTCCTCTAGGATGTGATATTTTTACTATATAAATAAAAATATATTTGCAGATAGTATGAATTGGTTTCACGAGGAATCTCGATAGAATTTTCATTTCCTACTGATACTCGTAAATAGAGATTACAACACGAAGATTAATTGGTTTGGGTTTAAAAGTATTACTTACAAACATGGTAAAGAAGCTCCTTGCACATCACTAAAATATTATCAAATGGGTTTTAGACAATGATTGGAATGTATTCCCAACTCTTCTATTTCATAAGATTCAATTTTTCAAGAATTTCCCTTCACATATTGTACTTACATTTTGTCTCGCCTAAACATGTCTATACTTGCTTTTGTGCGCCTCCCTTGATAGTGTGAATTAATACGACAATGGAGCTTACATAATTAATATAGCATTACCTGGGAATAAATAATAACAACACATTTACTTGAAATAGTAATCGAATTCAGTCAAAGCCATATTTATGTATTTAGACCGTCATATACCATCTTCAATAGCTTTGAACAATTATACCTCTTGACAATATTATTAAAAAAAGAAAACAGATTTAGACATAAAACCATGTAATTCTCTTTCTTGTACTTGTCTATGTAATAACTTATTTATTGAGTGATGTGGCAATGAGAAAAAAGGATCAGCATTGCACTGAATTTTTTGAAGAAAATATTAGCTACCCGTAGCATGACATATTGGACCAAAGCATCCAATATCACCTAATAACTAAGTCACCAAGACTTTTGCATAGCTAAGGACAATTGAAGTTAATTGATTGTAGTGCACACAATATAGCTTCTAACCCCAATTTTCACTTAAAGAATCTATCTTAATCTACAGCTCCTTTTCATCATTTTTATCTTCGCCTATTGTTTCCTAACAATGATTTCCACCTTCCTTTTTTTGCCGTAATATTTCTTCCAATATACCAAGGATCACCTTAGTATTCCGGAAATGTTTTCCTCATATTCTCCATTCATTGAAAGGTCTGTATTGGGTGTTCAAAACTTGCTATCTTTTTTTCCTTATTTTCCATAATTCCAGGATTTGTTCTTCCTTGTTGTTTCTTACCTAATATACTCAAAAAAATTAAGGATGTCACTCGAGGAAATGAATTCGAGCCATTAACATTTTACAAATTCCATCTTTCCCTTGGAGAAAGATGTTCATCTCACGGCTCCAATATGATTATTTTTCCTACGATTGTTATGGTTTCGCACGGGCATATTTCTCCTCAGTCAATATTTACATGCTCTTAGCAACAAGAGGAAACGTGACCTCTTTTGATTGGACGCCATGCTTCGGTACTTCAAAATCGTATTATTGAATCGCCTTCAACTTGAAAAAATTCGTCTACAGCTGGCAAGAACGCTGACTCATTGAAGACTTTGTTTTTTTATCCTTCGCATTGCTTCGGCGAGTACACATGGAGGTTTCCACTGACTATTCACCCGGATTAGCACAAACTTAATAGCAAGCCATTAACATATTTGCGCGACGTGACATCCTGTGCATCCCACTTCGTTCAGTATGTCTTCTCTTGCGGACCTTTTTGAAATATGCGCATGAAAGCACATGGAGGTTCCACCATGTCTTTCCATACTACGTATTTTTCAAAATTATTCAGAGGTCTAGACACAATAGGAGGATCCAACACAATGTTTACGTACCGCCGTTGTGTTGTTTTGAAGAAGCACGAGACGAGGAACTTAGAGCCCTCAAATCATTATGTCATTTCTTGGACTTTTCAATAGTAAAGGAGCATATGCCTCAGACTCCTGAAACACGCTTGCTTTCCACTGACCTTTAATCCTTCAAAAAAAAATTTTTCCAAAGCCATTGACACATGGTCGACCCACAACTCATCTCAAGGTCTCGATTTTCTGACCATCTCAAGATGATCCCATTGTTGACGCGTGGATTTGAAAAGTATTAAAACGCGGGGAGCCCTAACTACACATCGAGTCGGAACTTGGATTTTTTACCTCTTAAGAACTAACAATATTCAAAATGTCCTCAAGCTCACCCCCAATAAAAAGGCGAGTCAAGGTTAAGCTTTGAAAATCAAAAGGAATGGGGAAGGGACCATCCGGACGGTAACTTGAATTTTACCTCTTGTAGCAAAAGGAAATAATACAACATTAAAATGCCGCAAGCCCGCAAGGATCGATCAAAATTTTGTCCAGTTCAATGCGTGAGTTGTTATTTCGGGAAATTTAGAAATTTCCT